>JAFBJZ010000915.1:2905000-3505000 GCA_016785225.1 Psettodes erumei | reverse complement strand
CAGTGCAAATCCACTGACTGATCTTTCTGAGTATCTGCAAGAAATGTTTAAATTGTTATGTGTGACCCCCTTACACACAGAAAGCTTTTGTAGCTCACCATTTTGGAGGTATTCTACATATAACAATAGATGCTGCCAGGCTGGCAATTTTCCATTCTTTTTAAATTCAAGATAGGTCGTGAGGCGGAGACCTGATGTAGACATGTTCAGCAGAATATAATGAGCGTGTGAGCCATCGTATGTTTGTATGTGTGTCTGTGCGCGCGTACGTGCTGCTGGGGAAGCGTTGCTGCAGTACTTGAGCATTGACAGGATAAAGTAGGGCACGGTGAAGCACAGGCTCACAGGACAGCTGCATTGCAGACGGCCCTTGAGGGAGTGGGAGTGAGTAATCGAGAGCTGGCGGCTCCCGTACATGGCAGCACCAGTGGATCCCTCCGCCATTCATACCCTACTGCCTCACTGGCCCATTCACAGAACCAGTTAAGGAGGAGCTGACTGTCTAAGGGAAAACACAACCCACCCTATTACCTTACTTACATTAACCCCTTGTCTGCTCTCTCACACTATTTGTTTCATTGCAGTGTGCTCTCTTGTAATTGAGAATGGCAAAGACAAGTTGAGAGCCGCAAAGGTTATTGATTGCACTGGAATCTGTACTTGTGAAGTTCTGCTGGATTTCAGCTCAGTTCAGCTCTGTTGTATCCGACTAGTGACAATTGTTCTATATGAGAAGGAGATCAACAGCATGATCCATAATATAGAAAAGAGCCACCTGCAGTATCTGAAAGTAGTAAAATGAGTCGAACATTACATTTCTCTCAGACTATGTGATGACATGTGAACGTTTGTTTGCTTTGTTCCATATACGAGCTTATGTGGCACCAGGTGTGTGTGTGTGTGGGGTATCATCAGTCAAAATAAAAAAGGAATGATTGTTTCCCTTATATTGAATTGTGCCAAATCACAAACACATTACTACAGAAAAGGAGTGTCCCTCCAGGATTCAGCCAGTACGTGTGTGACCAGCAGCTTCAGGACCACCGCACTGTGGACAGCGACCCTGGCGCAGAGCGCACTTTAACCTCCATCTCGGGAAAAGTAAATGTTTGGATTCGTTTACCCCTTTGTAATCACACAGAAATCAAATTCCCACGGCGGTATCTGCACCGTGTAACTTATTTGAGAAGTAGGGCAGGGTGTAATCACCGGGGCATTCGTACTCATCGACTGTGTCCACACTCTTGGACTACAACAGAAGAGGCAAAGAGCGTCGCATGTTTAATCAAGCAATGATTGCTCGCCATTTAGTTGCCCACTTCCCGAACGGGACTGTGAGAAGACTCGTTCCCAAACTGTGATTGCACAAACTGACGCTGCTCAACCCCTGCGGCCAGTCACCTGATTAACCGAAGGCTGTTGACACTACGTGTCATACGTGCAACATTCTGTCTGCAGCGGTGTGCCACGCCGCTTTCGCGAGTTTGTTCTCCCACGGAAGACTCGCTGTGCTATGATGTGCTAATGGCACAGCTGCCTGCCTGCCTTGATTTGTCATAATGCAGAGTGGGGGAAGGGGCGCTTTTTCTCTGCAGCACTGCAGGTACGGAGCCATGGGCAGGACAAGAAAAGGCAGTCGGAGCCGCAGAACGCACTCACCGTCCGCCCCAATAAGTCCCTGAGCGCTGGAAAAAAATCTAAAAAAAAAAAAAATCCCACGACCCGAGCCGGGAGAGGTTCGCCGGGTAGTGGCAAATTACAGCCCCGCATAGCGGCATACTGTTAGAGTTCGAGGAAAGCGTATTGACAGTGCTGACTGACTGAGCCGAGCCACGCCGGCGTGACAAACGGCAGACCGTGTACGCGCACACACACAATGCAGGAGCGGAGGAGTGGGCGTGTTTGGGTAAACATGGTAAACTACCGCAAACAGACCAGGATTTAGTGTCAGGCAGGCGGCTACGGGCTGGGAGGGAGGCGAATCCAGGCGTCTTTTCAACGGTCGGACCGACTTTCTCCGGTCTGGGGGCGCAGGGTGAACCGAATTAACAGCCACACGCGCGTCGAGCAGAGCAGATCTGTTAACTATCCAAAAAAATAGATGTGTTATTATCGCTCAAATAACTAATAGCAATAATGACAACATTAAGATGAGGAGCGAGCTTCGAGGAGCAGGACCACGGCTCGAGGAGGAGGCGGCAAAACGGGAAATTAGGGCGTCTGTTTACCGGCGGCACGTGCGCACAACGTCTCCTAGCAGCGGTATTTGTCATTTTACTGCAGGCTGGTATAACAGCGACTACTAGAAACACTGGGAGTGTGTGTGTGTGTGTGTGTGTGAGTGAGTGTGAGTGAGGTGAAACAAGTGAAGAGGAGGAGGAGGGGGCTATTAGAGGAAGAGGAGTAGTGAGAGGTCTTCCTCTCTCTCTCTCTCTCTCTCTCTCTCTCTCTCTCTCTCCTCACGTCGCTCTCTTCCCTCACTTTGTTCTATTGTTGACGAGTGCTCTGTTGAGACTGAGATTCAGTCTACACCAAGGATATATATATTTTTTCCATTATTTTTTCCCTCCGTATAGCACCATGCAGTAGCCTGACCGTCAGACTGTGTGTGTGTGTGTATGGTGGGAGGGGGGCAAAAACTGCAATTTGAGTGAAATGCAGCTTTGGTTGGACTCCTTTGGGTCAGGATGCCAGTGAATGACACCTGCATTTCCTAAAAGACAAAAGAGGCAGTATTTTTCTGGGCTTTGAGGTGGACTCTGCGAATGGAAAATAAAATAGAAGGTTAGAAGTGTTAAGTTCAACCTTTGTGGCTGTGTAGTGCTGTGCTGTGCTGTATTTGTGTTGTGTTTGGTCTGTTTTTTTCTAAATACATATATATATATATATCCATACATATATTCTGTGCGTTTCTCGTGTGTTGTCACAAGAAGTTGAAGTCCCACGTTTCTCCGAGCACCCGCATGCTGAGTGATTATTGTGATTTTGACGTGGTCCAGTTGTGCCTGTTCTGTAGCAGAGTTTTGTGGTGGTGGGGGGAGGGGGTGTTTTTGTTTCTTTCTTTATTTTTTAATAAATGATCTGTTCAGGTCCACATGCTTCTCCAAGTGATTCATGTGACTCTGCCTCAGTGCAGAACACTGGAGAGTTGATAGTGGCCAACTCCTGACTCACGACTTGTGCGCTCGCTTGGGCACAAAAGAGACTCCTCAAGATGCCCTCAGCTGCAAAAATATGATTTAACTTCCTGGCCATTTTCAACAGCAAAGGAAGTGAACTTGCGGCTCTCGTGTGCTTCTTTTCCCAAGTCTTGGCACTTTTGTCTAAAACCGGATTCCAGGGACTCGTGACTGTTTCCTTGCAGTTTTGGTGTTTGTGCAGCCTAACTGTACGGACCCCGTGTCTGCTCGGGCTTGTGTCCCTGTATTGCGAGCTGTGAGTGCTGTTTCACGTGTTGTTCAAAGTAGTTGCTCTCGTCTAGCGCATTAGAGAGGTTGTCGCATCCCTGAGTGCTGCTCAGGTTATCGAGGCCAGCGCGCAGCGTCGGTGAAATAAAAAGAAAGAAATCTACCTCGGCTGTTGTTTCCCAGCTCGGATTGCATTCGGGACTGACCATATGAACAGCACTGAGCGGTGAAAGATGCAGTTAAATTCCTTACAACAACGCTGCTACGTCGGTCCATCGAGTGCGTCTTAGCAGCAGCACAGATCTGCGAGCAGCGACTTCGTTTTAGCCTCATTTAGCCTTCAACCGTGGCTCTGTTTTCCGGTTTACTTAAAGCGAGGCAGCTGTAGATATACATTTATCTACCTGTTGCTCGCCCGTGAAGTTTTGGGTTTAAGGCGCAGAAGTAGACGAACATTGCAGCCCCCGAAAAGAACTGTGAAAGATACAAAAGACCAAAGTTGCAAAGTCTTGTAGAATATGTTGTTTTTTGTTGTTTTTTGCAAATACAGGATGAATCACACGGTGCGTTTTAAAAAAATATATATATTTCACGTACAGTATTGTACATGTATTCATTGCAGTGATGCAGAGTGACGATGTTTTGTGGCCACTTGAATGCAAAATGGGTTATTTAGTAAATCTAGCAGCAGTGTGGACAGTTAGCCTCTTTGCTGAACTTCACAAAGCCATGCAGTATAAGCTGCAGCCTACGAGTGGCAATGCTGTTAGCCCTGTAAGCATTTACGTGCAGTGGTGTCCCTCCTGCAGCAGCAGCATGGGAGGCAATGAGAGTGACAGTTTCACTTTGGCAAGAGTTCTGTCCCATTTATCATAATGGCCCCAAATAAAACAGCCCACTGAACACGCTCAGATTTGTGTGTGCAGTAGGGGGGGTAAACACTCTCTTTATCTGTATATAATAATATGAGCAGCTACAGTATAGCATATCTAGTAGACTGATAATGTCAAAAATAATAGCAGTATTATATTATTGTTCTAATGTCAGAGTCAACAATGTTACAGCTGTGGGTGTACCTGTGATATTAATAACAGGAGCGATGTCAGTAGTAATAGTTCTAGTAACAGCAGCACTGATGAGGGAAAGCTTACACCTGGAGGTGATGGATCACCACAGACCACAGGGTTTAAAGAGACAGGGACATTTAAAAGAAAAACAATCATTAGGCGTGCGCATCATTTCTGGCTGTTTATGTACCTCGACCCGAGCTTCCCTCGATCCAGAACCCTGACTGTTATGACGTCTATTGAATTTGATTTTCTCACTGTGGCAGCCCTTTATTTATACAACCTTATAATCTACCACTTTACCATCAATTTATGTCCAACACACAGTGGGAAGACATAATATAAGGCTTATTGTGTGTAGTTTGGAGTGACACTGTCAAAGAGGTGTTGAGTAAAGACCAGTCAGTTTGGAATAAGCAGTTTGTGGTTCTGCAATTGGTTACATTGTGTAATGCAACACAAATGTGTGATCTGAAATATGCATATAGCTGCCCACCTCTGTCATGGCTCACCCTGCTAAAAAGCACAAGGGAATCATTTTCTTTTATTATCAGCAAAGTGAACTGCCTAAGCTGTTGACTATAGTCCAAGGAAAGTGCTTCTTTCACATTGTGTTGTTAGCTTTGCATTTATGGGTCAGTCAACTAACGTGCTAATCAAACACAGCTTTGGCCCCGGTTCATGCTGCACAGTTGTATCACTCCCAAGTTGTCGTGAGACCAGATTCAAAATAGAGGGGATGATGTACACAGTGTCACACCAATCACTCCTTTCTATCTTCAGTTGTCGCTACAATATTCTGTATGTGACTGAAATGTGACTCAATGCACCGTGTTGAATACACGTGAAGGGGGAAAGGAGAACAGGCTGAGAACCCCGTGAATGCATTTAGTCTAACTGTGTTGTCCTACTATTAAAGGAAAGCTCTGGCATCGTCCTGTCCCTTGGGCCTTGGCGTTTTATATCAGATTGATTCATCTTTGGAATTATTCCTCCACTCATCTCTAATTTGCACTCCTGCCTGCAGCTCATGTGTCAAGCAAGAATATAAGTTGTTTATGCAAATAGGAAGGTAATGATATGTACTTGTTACTGTATCAATTGAATGCCTATGAAAGGAAAAAAAAAACTGCCCTGTTTTCCAAGACAAGAAGCCAATACTGCATCACTCTATTAGTGTGATAGCAGACGACAGTGAATCCCAGTGGTGCGCACTCTTGGCATTTTACCTTCAGTATGACACAGTGTATCTACTCAGCGTACAGACTATATTCATATTGACCTATCTAGCTGGGCAAATGCCAGCAGGTTAAGAGCTGCTTCACCCTTGTGGCAGATCAGAAGAGCATCATTCAAGCACTGCGACCTTTGTCTGCGGTTATTAAACTTATCATTTGAGACTAAATTATTTTTATGTGGGGAAACAGCGGGGAATTCAGAATTGAAACAGACTGAATATGACTTTTAATCCTATATTGCAGTTTTACCCACCTGTTGCTGTTGTAATTTGTTGATGCACTGCAGGAGAAATATAACAGTGATGCAGGCATCAGGTTGGCTTTTGTTCTCAGTGTTGAGATGGAAATGTTGACGTCAAAGCTGATTGCCTTGTGTGTGAAGGATTTCTGCTGTTGTGCGCAGGATGCAAGTTGTTGTGAGCTGGACCAGTGAAGCCACAAGAACAGTTGCCAGAAACGGCACTTACAATGCCATGCCAGAAATCAAAACTAAATCCGTGATATTCATTCCATTTGCTTTTCATGTCTTTCCTTTTTTTTCTTTTCTTTTTTTTGGGTGGGGGGGAGGTGTTACATGCTCTCCCCCATACCTGAGGGGGTTTCCCCCAGGTGATCCAGTTTCCTGGTTAAATGCATTGGAACTCTTAATTTACCCCTAGGTGCGAATGTGAATGCATGTGAATGTGACTGGGTGTACACCCCCCGCAAGCAGTAAGCTATATGTGGGATGGATGGATGGATGCATGGTGCATGGACACTTGGCATCTTCAACAGGTTGGATGCCAGAACAACAGATTCTCCACGATGTCTCTATCACATAGAGCATTATTGTTTTCACACTTTAAAACTCATGTTATAGCTCCACTAAGAAGACTTAAAAGAAAAAAAATAAGAATAGACAGAACAAAACCGCAGCCAGCCATTACACTATGTCAAAGTGAAGTTGGCCTTTGATCGGCAGACACCCATATGCTCCAGCTGTGAGGGCTGCTGCCAGATGGCCCGGCCCCCTCCCCTGCACGGCCACAAATACCAGCCCCTGTCAGTCAGCTCACACAGAGACCCAGAGGGAGGCCGGCCTCTGGTCTCTCCACCGGGTTACATGCGAGATCCTGACTGGCTGCTGAGAGATAATGAGGTCCGGCACTAAATTGATTGGCATGAGCACGACCAGAGGTTCGGAAGTGAGGATTAAAGATGTCCGCCCACACTCTTTCACAAGTTCACTGTATGAGTACGTATGAAGGCAATTCTAGGATAAAAGATGAGTATGCATTTGTTAATTAGGAATACAGTGAGTGACGACTGAGGACAGACGAGCTGTTTCTTCATCCCAAACCAGAAAAACAGACGCTCAGTGATTCTACCACAGCTGTGACTTTCGGTGTAGATTGTTTGTCCATGAGCCTGACTGCTGCCGTGTGTTGATATTGTGTACAACACGCTTCTTATACTGGGACTCAGAATTTTACTTGTCCATGGATGAAAATGAAAGGTGTTTGTGTGATTGAGCGCCCAGGGGTTTGAAAGATAATGGGACTCCAATAACAGCTACTCCTCCTGCCGTCATCCTTGACATTTCCAAGTAGGGACAGACGAGCTGCCTTTCGCTGCCCGCTAAACCTGACCCAACCACTGATTTCTGTAACCTGTGTCCTCACTCTCTCTTTCCACTGCGCTTTTCCTCTCCTTCCTTTTTCTCCCGCTCTTTCCATCACCTCCCTCCTGCGCTCTCATCTCTCTTCATCCGTGTCCTGTCCTTACCTGGAATCTCTCCCGCTGTCGTCTTCCTCCCTTCAGTTTGCTCTCACTCCCACTGTGTGTCAATAAACAACCCCGTCCTTCCTTCCATCGTCCGTCTGCACGTCAACCTGTCTCACCAGGAGCTGCCGCCATGTCCCAGAGATGAGACAGATCACATGGGGCAGGGCTCTGAGGTAGTGCAGATTCAAACCCAATGCACCTCTTGCACGTCTGATTCTCTTAGAGGACGCCTGTGTCCTTTGAGAGCAGCTAATAAGAGGCAACAGCAGTGACACAGGAGAGTCATCACACGCTAAAAGACACTTACAGCACTCCTGCTACAGCAAGAGATTTCCTAAACTAGACTTGTCACTTACCCTGAGCCCAGCTTCTCGCTGGACCGGGTCGCAGGCCGGTGTCTTGCGGTTCCCACGCTGACAACATTAGAAATTCATTGTAATGAGCTTTGGTCCCAAGGCAAGTGACAAAATTACTCATGTGGGTTACTGGTCATAAAAGTTCAAGACCTCTTGTCACAGACTATTACATGGGCACTTCTTCTTTGTGCGCAGTGTTCCCTTTTTAGCCACGGCGACTGTCACATGATTGAAATACCCTCCACTTTGGTGTTTTCCCATCCTCTCTGAGCTTTCGTCCCAGAGGCAAGAGGTCTTCCTCTCCCTTCAAAGGGGAGGTGAGTCATTTAGCAGCAAAGTCACGGTAATTTCATAAGGTGCACTCTGATTGTTATGTAACAGACAAGAAAAAAAAAGAAAATCCTTTTGTTGTTGAAATTAAAATAACTCTCAATAGATCCACTCAGCACACTTCACAGCATAAGCCACGCCAGAGACGAGTTTGGGTAGAAGTGTGAGAGTGAACTGATCAAGCATGAAAATCAGTGTAGGTTTTATTTTCTTCAGGAGAGGGAAGAGTTCTGTCTCCTTTTGTATTTTTTATTTCCAGTGTGGATGGAGGAAGTTAGCAAGGGTCCAAGTCCTGCAGGAGAATACAGCACTGAATGAGAAGATATACTTTAAATCTCCACAAGCGAGGGGACTGAAACAGAAACTTAGTCTGGCTTTGGAGGGCGTACCGGTGTCATGACAGCTGTAATTTTACACGTCAGTGGTCTAATCACCCTTCATTCAAGTGCTGAAACTATAATGAGTGGTGCTCATTTTTGCACCCGCTTGCTTTTTAAAATAGCACGCCACCAAGTCTGCCCTAAACGTGCGAGAGTGACCACGTCTGCTGCCACACACCGTCACAAGGGAGTAAACCGGAGAGTGGGAGGGCATTTAACAACGTCACCGTGTTGTTACAGTTCTGTTTGGCTGCTCACCTTCCCCGTCGCCTCCCTCTCTCCTCCCACTCGTCTCTACCCCCATCCTCCCTCTGCAGTGGACGTGCATCGCATTTGGAGCAGCAGGCAGCAGGTGGAGATGACATCATCTGCACTGCAGCACACTGCAGCACTGGGTCTGAACAAAGACATGTCAGCCTACCGCTAACTATCCCCCCTCTCTCTCTCGCTCTCTCTCTCTCTTCATCTCTCTGGCTACATCTTTCCCCACCTGTAAGCCACAGGAAGAGGAAGAGCAGAGCCTTGTAGCAAGGCAGGTTGTAGCGCTGTGACCTATCTCCACCCTCTGACTCCCCTCCTGACACGAGCACTCAGTCTGGAACGGGCGCTCAACTCTTCACCTCACCTGTCTCAAAGATAGCTTCCCCCGTAGGAAGGATCTTGGCTCCGACCTGCTCGATATGAGAGCGATCTGCTGATCTGACAGCACTTACACAGTCTATGGTGCGCGGCGATCGAAGCCAGAGACCTCAGTGTTGTCCTCCAAGACCATTATTCACAGTGCAGCATGTTGTCACTGAAAGCGGTAATTTTACCCGCCAGAGACATGATGTTTTTTTCTGTCCAATGATAGCAGTTACTTGACCTCTTTAACAGAGACTCATGGGAGGTTTGACTGTGACATTAGCGCTCCACAGAGCCCTGACTGCCAAGATATACCGTAAAGCGTAAATGTCACCGGGTCGTGCTGGGAAGGCTCCCGACTTAGAGTCATTAGGTCCCTACCTACGGCATCAACACTGAGAAGAGAGAGTAGGCCAAGTACACACAGCTAAGAAGATTTATAGACTCCATTTTTTCATTGTTTGCCTTTCTCTCACCATTTTTTTTTGCTGGTGTACTGAGTCCTTCTCCTCCCCTTCATCAATAAGCCAATAGAACGCAGGCAGACCATACACACACAGCCATGTTCCTGTCGCCTAGTTACCACTCGGCAGCAGGTTGCCACAGAAACGGCCTCATAGTGGCTAAAAGGGGAATGCTAATGCAGTCTTCTATACTCCCTGCTGCAGTGGGCTCTCTGTGCCCATCCCATTCCACTATCTGTACACAGCATTCTGTGTGTGTGTGTGTGTGTGTGTGTGTGTGCATGCTCATAAGTGTTTGTAATTTTTTTAACATGTAGGTGAGTGTGTGTGTGTGGATATTTTTTTTTTGTTCTTTAGTTTTAGTTTTTTGTTTTTTGGGGGGGGTTCTTAAAAATGTCAGTGAGCTTGGAACTTATAATCTTATGTGAACATATTGCAACAGCCATAATTTGCACTGCTTGGTGTTTGGACTTTTTAACACTGGTTACTCAAAAACATTTTTTGCAGAGATCAAACCTACTGGGCAGTTTTACAGTCCGCTTCATATTCCCAGTTATATTTAGTTTATTTTCTGGTTGTGCTGGTTTCAATTAAAATGTCTTTAGTCTGAAGAAGTCATTCACTCTGCCCTTTGCTCACTTAGGTTGTGAATTATGCAGCATGCTCTATATTTCTGACATACAGTAGAAAAAAGCTTTTCTTGTTGCAAGGCTGAAAAGTTGAGCCGAGACAACCCATTAAACTACACTGACAGCAGCTGCAAAGCAGTTGTCGCCTCCTAAGCAGCATGTAAACAGTCTAAGCATTATGCGCTCCCATCCATCTTGATGTATGGAAAGGCTTGGTTCTCAAGGACTCTGGATAGTCACGGGTTGTGATTGATTCATTACCGTCAGCTTTGTGGTCCTCCTGCCATACAGACTCGTGGATGCAGGTGTGGGCTGTGACTCTTTGGCCATAATAGGCTGTACTTAATCAGCTGGAGAGGGCCTTCAGCTGCACACGCCCCCAGAGCATGTCTGAAGCCCCTTGTGAAAGGGTGGACACATTTAACATGCCCCCACTCATTGGCCAATCATTCAACCTGTATTATCCAGCCGGGGCTGTGTTTGAGTGGTGCAGCAGAGATGGCAGCAGGAGTTCAGTGATGGGAGCCATTAGTAGATGATTGATGGGCCTTAAAGGTTATTTTAGTAAAGCCAATTGTTTTTATGAAGCTAATGATTGATGCTATTGTTTTTCACTCACATTCTGGGGAGATTAATAATGATTACCAGGGTTTTTGTGTGTTATAGCTGAAAGTAGGAAATTAACTTGCCATCAGCTTTGCAGTATCTCAGAAATTAATATAATACATTTGCGCAAGTGTTGATTGCATGTCTCATAATGTTAAGCCCTGAGTCACTGCGACAGTCTTAATGCTGCTCAGAGCATCTTGTGGTGCACGCTGTGTGATAATTTGTCATGTCAGGACACAGGGTTGTTTGTGCTGGTAACAGCAAAGACAAACATCTTTTTTTTTTGCACACTGGATGCTACTTGTGTGCTGACGCCTTTCTTCTTCTGTGCCCCACTGTTTGTCCAGATAACCAGTTCAGAATGTCTATCCTGGAGCGCTTGGAGCAGATGGAGAGGAGGATGGCGGAGATGGCCAGCCACCAGCAGCCGAGCAGCGCAGGGAGTGGCGGAGCTGGGGGAGGAACAGGGGGAAACGGGGGAGGTGGAGGGGGAGGGGGAGGAGGCGGAGGAGGGGGAGGGGGAAGTAACAACAGCCAGTCACAGGTAAAAGGCAGCATCACACTACTCGCATGTTGTGTATTAAGACCATCATTGTACATGTGAACAAACGCAGCAACTACACTATGTTGTCACTGACTGAGCGATTGAAAAATTAGTGATTGTTTTTGGTTGTTGTGGTTAAGAGGAATTCGCAACAACCAGTAACATATTGCTCTTTTTTGTATGTGAGTGTGTGTCTGGCCAGATGCAAGCAAGCAGCTCCTTTGAGAGCCGTGTGGTGGTGGTCTGTGAGAAGATGATGAGCAGAGCTTGCTGGGCCAAGTCCAAACATTTAATCCACTCCAAGACCTTTAGAGGCATGACACTCCTTCACCTGGCTGCAGGCCAGGGCTACGCCACGCTCATCCAGACACTCATCAAGTGGCGGTGAGAACAAAATACACTAGATACTGTATAATGGTGCTTTTGTCTGTAATTGGTGCAGAGCACACCAAATGGCAGGGAGTTGCTGATTTCTTTCTCTCTTCCATCCAGCACAAAGCATGCCGACAGTATTGATTTGGAGTTAGAAGTGGACCCTCTGAATGTGGATCACTTCTCGTGCACGCCTCTGGTAAGAAGGCTAAAGTTAACATCAGTGCAGTGTGAGCAGTAGTGAAGAAATCTTAGTTTGTATGTATATATGTTTATGAGGGAAACCTGTAGTTTCGAGTTGATTGATGTTCTTTTAACAGTCCAGTGTAATAAACACCCTAATTACTTTTATCTTCCTGTTCTTACCCATCTGTTATCCATCCAGATGTGGGCTTGTGCACTGGGTCACCTGGAGGCAGCTGTGGTCCTGTACAAATGGGACAGACGTGCCCTGGCTATCCCAGATTCTCTCGGCCGCCTGCCCCTGTCCATCGCCCGCTCTCGTGGCCACACCAAATTGGCTGAATGTCTGGAGCAGCTACAGAGGGAAGAGCAGCAGGCGCCGGCCCCTCTACCGCCCACGACCCGCATGTCTTTCTCCCCGGGCCCTGATGCCCCCACCACAGACAGCTGGATGGTCAGCTGGGCAAACGACAGTGTCGTTGCACCCAACGGCAAGAAAGGAGGTCCTGCCACCACCACAACCACTTCCAGCACCACTAGCCTCAATCCAGGTCAGTTGAGTTCTCTCTTTGCATGTCTCTTAAACTTGGAAGAAAAGTCACTGACTAGAAGATGCATCTTCTGTTAGTGCATGACAGAGTGTTTGTATTATACAGCTAATGGGTGCATGTTATGTTTTTTGCAGACCTGAGAAGGCCCAGGTCAGAGCCCTCCAACTACTACAGCAGTGAGGGGCAAAGAGACCTCCCACTAGCTAAAAAGCATAAACCCAACCCAGAACTCTTTCAGACTCGGCCCGACAAGGCCATGTCTGTTCCTCTGAGCCTGGAGCAGCAACAGCTCCACAAGCTGTCCTCTAGCCCCAAGAGCCTGTCTACAGAAGGCCTGAGCTCAGACAAGGGCCTGTCGACAGGAGGCAGCACGGGGACAGCCAGATGGACCTCGCGAGAGAGTTTCTCCAGCGGCGGCTTGGGGAGGAAGGCGCTGGGGGTCAGTGGAGGCGGCAGCCTGGGGAAGGAGAAGCTGGTCAACCGGTTGCGTCAGCGGGAACAGCTCGGCATGCTTGTGATGGCGGACAGAGAGATGGCCGATGCGGAACTGCTGTCATATCGGGAGGATCTGGAGAACCAGGACTGTCTCACACAGATGGATGACCTGCAGGTGATTTAAAAAAACACAACAACAAAAAACAACAATGTACTTAGTCAGCTGAATATGTAGAACCTGGCACCAGCGCTGCCAGTGAATTCATTTGGGCCAAATACATTTTGCGGTTGATGTAAATGACTGCATCACAGAAACTGTACACCGCACAATACAGCAGCTGAGATTAAGTACATGATGCTTAGGAACGTAATAGCAGAAAAACGTCAGTGTTAATGTGTTACCTTGTGTTATTGTTCATACAGCAGCATATAAAGCATGTGTACTGTGAGTGGGAGAACGTGGTATGGATATTTCGGTGGCACCACATCTTGAAGTGGCATGCATAAGAGCTACAGTCACCAGTGACATTTAAATTGGATTTAACAGGACCACGCCACCTCTTTTACGTCCGCCCTCTGCATTGGGTAGGCGATATGCAGCAGGCTAACCTGGCACTCTGTTAATGACCATCACTGCATAATAAACTCTCTCTTATTGATCCACTTCTATAGCCAAGGGATTCTTCCAGCCATCCATCTCAGTGTAACTGCTCCTCCAACAGATGAAGTGCTGGACTGGAAATTTTAGCTCGCAACAATATCGCTCTCATCTTCAGCACCCACTCTGCTGAAGCTAAATCCAGAGCTTTTGCCACCAAACTAGGTTGTTTCTTTGTGGTTAGCTTTGACAAAGCGAGCTCTGCCCTCAGACATCTTCGTTTGTCTCAACAACGCAGGTCAACATGATGACTCTGGCGGAGCACATCATCGAAGCGACGCCAGAGAGAATAAAGAGGGAGAACTTCAGCGCTGCAGACTCTGTGCCCTTAGACACGTCAGGGGTCAGCAACACCATGAACTGGCTGGCCAACTATTTGGGAGACGTGGAACAGCTGCCGAGCATCATACACTTGCGGTAAGGGGCGCCTTCGGGCAGGGAGCAGCAGATATGCATATTACATAGCCAGCACGTGGGGGTGTGTGTAGGTAGGTAGCCATCCTTTGTTCTCTGCTTTGTTATACTGTGGTATTGGCCAATAATCAGTGCAGGTCTAAAAAGAAGCAAACATTTCTGGTGTCTTCTCTCCTCAGATCTCTTTATAACGAACCCCTGACCCCGTCGTCCAATCCCAGCCTCAGTCCCGGCGGGTCTCCGCTGAGGGAGGGTCCCCTGGAGAGGTCCACGCTCCCATCGCCGGCTGACTGGAGTGAGTTCATCAACGCCTCCAACAGCAAGGTGGAGCGAGACCTGGCCCAGCTGACTCTGTCAGATCCAGAGCAGAGAGAGCTGTATGAGGCCGCCCGCCTCGTCCAAACTGCCTTCCGCAAGTACAAGGTACAGGCCTGGTGCTCAGGTGCCATAAGCTGTGTGTGCTGCAGCCCAGGGTGGCAGGGCTGCACTGTTAGGACCGGAGGGATTGTTTGATTTTGTTTCGGGCTTCTGTCTGAAGGTTTCGCTCCTGTTCGGTTCCAAGCCACAGAGCTCTGATTTTTGCAGTAAAGTTCACGGTTGTGATACGGTTCATTAACATATTATCATCTGGAGATACACTGTTTCTAATCACGCTTAATATTATTCACATTCTTCTATCTCTGTTTCTGCCTCACTCTCTGTTTCTCTGCTCACATGACATAACATAAATAAAGAAATGTATCAATATGTCCCTGTGGTTTCAGCATGGGAAGGTGGCTTGAGCAGAGCATGGCCTTGCTTAGAGGAACGATGCATTGTCCCCCATATCCCCGCTCCAATTAGACATAATTAAGTTTATGTTCTCCTCTCTCTCTCTGACTCTCTCTCAGTTAGGTGTTTGGAGCCTGCTACTGCCTGTTTTTAATTAGCCCTTCACGCGCCAACCCTCCCACCCCCGCCCGATCGCATTCCTCAACTTGCAACCCCCCCCCCCAGCTACATGAGTTTTCATATGACAAACTTTTTCGCTGTTGTTAACAGTCATCTGTTGTGCCAGCTGATACTGAGGTGGACTTTTGGCTCTCTGTCGCTCCACAGCTTACCTCCTCCTCCCCGCGTGGGGGCCAGTCCACCAGGGGGTGGACTCCTTCCAGGGTGGCATTCACTTGCCAGCCAGCAGGAGACCTCAGCGAGAGTTGACAGAGCAACTAATTTGCTTTGTGGCGAAATGCAGGTTCTTCCGTGACCTCTGACCTATCCCACTCTACTCTCCAACAGGGGCGGCCGCTACGAGAGCAACAGGAAGTAGCTGCTGCTGTTATTCAACGTTGCTACAAGAAATACAAGCAGGTAGGCCCCAGAAAGTGTTGAAGTGTTTCTGATATCGAATGAAGCAATAGATTAGTGAATATTTATAGTCTTTTAGGAGGCAGAGCTCTAAATGAACCATCTCAGCACACTTATATATAATAATAAAGTTTACACCTTTACACTCAACAGAGTTTTGGTGAATATTAGTGCAAGTTAGTGCATCTTTCACAGACTTTCTCTTTTTCTGTTTGCAAGCTAACATGGATAGCCTTGAAGGTAAAACAATTTCACTACCAACAGCGGAGTTTGTTTCCATCCTTCAGATCGTGTTCTTGATCCTTTAGCGCTAGTTTGCAGTATCCACACACAGCAAAGCGTGACGTGTGGCCTTTTGTCCTTCTGTCGACAGTATGCACTTTATAAGAAGATGACGCAGGCCGCCATCCTTATCCAGAGTAAATTTCGCAGCTACCACGAACAGAAGAAGTTCCAGCAGAGCAGGAGGGCGGCCGTGCTCATTCAGCAATACTACCGCAGCTACAAGGAGTTTGGCAGGCTGAAGCCCCACCACCGCGGGGCAGCCGCTGCTCTGGTGCAGCACAAACTGAGGTAGATACACGGCTGTGTGGAGAGGCCAAATACTGGAGAATACTAATCCTGCTGGAGGCAGCAGGTTAATGAGGAGGCCATTTTGTCACGCTGCCTATTACAAAATTAATTGTGATATTAAAGTTATTGAGCTTAAGTTTAAAGAAGGAACCAAATGAAAGCGAATGAATACTCAGCTTCTAATTATGAATTTCTTTTGTTTCAAAGTTACATTTGCAATAGAACCCTTCACGTGTTCATTGAGAGATAAACACCGGCAGAAATGTGTGCCAGATCTCCAGCTGCTGCTCTCTGCAAACACTGCACCACTGTTTATCTGTCTGGTGTTTTACAGAGGGACTCTGCTCACAAAGAGGCAGGATCAGGCTGCCAGGAAGATCATGAGGTTCCTACGCCGCTGTCGCCACAGGTAGACTCCCAACACTGACTGACACACGTGCTAACGTACTCATATATACACACGCTAATTGTTAAGACATGTTAGAAACTAACCACTAGTTTCACCATTTCTTTTGTCCATCTCTCAACTATTCTCTTTACTCGGTGTGATGTGTTTGATTTGCTTTTATTGGAAAAAAAAAACGGGTGGTTAGAAATGTCTCCCAACACCTAAGCTCCACCTCCCTCCCTGCCCCCTCACTGTATTTAGCCCCCACCTGTCCTCGCCCCCTCCCTCACAGTGCCTACTGTGTGCTAATAGCTGTCTGGTATTGTTTTGCTGTTTATGCCAAGCCCCTTGATGGACCATAGACTGTTCAAGCGGGTGAGTGCAGCCTCAGCAACTCAGTTCGTGCCTCTCTCTCTCTTTCTCTCTCTCTCTCGCTCTCTGTCTCTCTATCCCTCAATTACTCCTTTATTCTGTATGCCTCGTATCTCCTCCTTGGTCTCTCACTCTCTAATAATACAATTATCTCCTCCTGAGGTCTCGGCCTTCACATTTCTCTCCCTCCTTACCTCAGTCTTTCTCTCTTGCTCTCTTTCGCTTTCTCTCTCTCTCTCTCTCTCTCTCTCTCTCCACCCCTCCACCCACCCTGCCTCCTTCTCCATCACTGTTGCTTGATGCCTGCTTGCATGAAGGCTGCCAAACTGGAGCCACAGGTGGACTGAGAAGCTCAGATTTAGAGCAGAACCTCAATCTCAAACTAACAAAATGCTTACGAATGACAGTATCACTGCAACACTTAACAGGCACTCCTCTGACTCTCTTTATCTCTGTCTTTCTCTCCTTGGAAATTACTTTTTTGTTCATGATTGTTTTGTTGTTTTTTTGTTTGTTGATTTTGGTTTGGTGTGGTAATGCAGATATAGCCAGTTTGAGAGAACGGGAAGGCTTTTTCTCGATCATGTTTTTATTCTGCTGCATGTCGAGTGGTGACAACTATGGGCCTTGCTCTTCTACCTTCGGGCATGCTGTGGGCCTGCTGTTTCTCAAGTAGTTGTCTGTCTGTCTGACTGGCTGTGTGTCCTGTTTCTAGCCACTCAACAGACTGAGGGAGGGGGGGGGCTTCTCCCCCCCGAAATCCATTTGCTAAAACTGTGTCAAACTGTTGAATGTAATATGCCCATTGGTCCATTAGAACAAAACAAATAAGAAAATTACAAGAAGAAACAGCTGAATGCGGGAAAAGCTATGAACACCATATCTAGCATGTATAGAAGTTTTTTAGCATTTGATTATTTTCACAAATCTTTGACCTCTTTGCCGTTGACATTCATGTTACGTGTTTTTACTCTGTTCCACATCTGCTGAACATTGTCTCAAATTAGGGTACCGTGTTTTTAGAGCAGGGACAATTGTCGATGTAACCAGCTCTTATGGCAGGCCGCTCCGCTGCTATACCGTGATAATGCGTTAGGAAGCTGTGAGAGCATGTAGGTCAAGGAGGGAAAAAAACAAACAGTAGGTCCCTTCACCCACTGGGACTACAGCACGGAGCTTTAATGGATTCATACCTCCAGGGAGTACAGCTCAGCATGAGAGGATGTGGCACACACACACACACACACACGTGATGCGTGCGTGCCCACACTGCATCCAACCATGCATCTACCTCATCCGCCTCCCTTCAATACATAGATGTTGCATTATTTAATAAGAAGAATTGCCAGAGTAGGGCTAAATCCAAAGTGGTGTGTGTGTTAAAATCAATTTTGTAGGGTCAGGAGTGCTGTGTATTCAACAGGCTTTTTGCTCATACACTTGAGACACATGTCTCCTCTGTGAACCCACACCAGCTTTTGGGAAGTGCCAGACAACACATTTGTTAACACAAATCCATAAAAGGCTTTTTTTTTCCAAAAAGTGAGCGTTTCCTCTCAGTCTTGACTCGCTTGGCTTGACTTGAGAAACTGGCCGCTCCCTTGACCATAAACCTGTTTTTATAAATGTAGAAGGACAGTTATACATTGCATTCCCATCTTCATTTGCTGTAATCAAAGGAAGCTTTTCAGGGTGCCAAGTGTCACTCAGAAATGAGTAATTGCTGCTGTAATTATGACAACACCAATATCATTACCATATTGTTTTGAAACATTTCAAACGAACGAGATTCCTTGTACTAATTTTGTCGCAAAAGTGCATTTTATCCCAAATGTAACAAATTAATAATAGTTATGGTTCTGTCATTGTGCTTTAATTATTTGTTCATTCCAGAGGTCAGTTCAGTCGTCCTGACCAACATTTCCTTTCACAGACCAGCCGCAGTTCCTGGCGATCTGCGCTGACTCGCTGTTGTTCTGTTAGCTCTGGCTGAACAGTGTGATGCTGTTGAGCCCGTTTGTGTCTTGGTAATCATGTTACTGCGGTCAGGGCTGCTGCATTCACGGACCCCTCCCTGTCTCTGTCTGTGTTCTAGGGTGAAAGAATTGAAAAGGGCCAGGGAACATGAGACCCCTCAGAAGAGCCCCCTCGCGATGTGACATCACCCTCCTGACTCCTCTTTTCTTTTTCGTTTGTATCCGAGACATTTTACAAGAGAAATGGGAAAAAAAACATCAATGCAAGCACTGCAATTATTACTACTTCTGCAGTGTTATTGGTTCAACTACTATAACATGTACAACGGCATTTTTTTCACATACCTATTCTTTCCACTGACTTGATTTTGGTCAGAGAGTGGCAACTTCTACGGGACTATAAACTATAAGGGTCGGGGTGGGGTGGGTGCAGAACATTTGCTTCATGGCATTTTTTGCACTTTTTCATGGATTGCTTTGTCTTTTTTGGATATGAAGAGGTTCTGGACGATCAAGGAAGCAAAGGCAGGACATGTCTGAGGAGGTCCGTCACCACGTGAGGACCTGAAGAGACGCAAATTAAGGCTGCTGCAGAAGAACTCAGAGGACAGGGAGACCACGCAGAAACACTCTGGGCTCTAATTGTATTACATGATTTTTTTTAAGTGACCAATTAATTCATTTGAAGAAAGATTTTTATTTTACCAAATTGGTAACCCACATGCCCACTTCTATCCACTGCTGTAGATTATATAGTTAGTGCAACAGTTCCTCCTGTCCCACTGTGCTCTACCCCACCAGTCCGCCCACATGGGTGGAGCTACAAATGAATGTAGTTGGGGGGGTTTAACCATGCAGATGGGGGATGAAATATTTCTGATTCGCCATTTCTTTAAAAAAAAAAACCTATGCTTTATCGTATATATTGTCACTTTATTACTTGAATTTGTTCCATACTGTCCAATGTATTTGTTCCATCATGTCTAATGTATTGATGAGCTGTATCTTCAGACTCTATGTTGTTGAATCCTACCAAGAAAAAAATGCATGACTTCTTGGCCAGAAAAGTCTTTGCTTGTGTGCTTACGGTCTAGTCTTTCAGCCTATCCTATGATTTTCTTTTGGTTTCCACTTTTGTGGTACACATGCCCATCTTCTCCTCCATGAGTTCTACCATCTCAGTAATGAAGCTATCCCTGTATTGTCCTGTTTCTTTTTTCACTGTTTTTGTTTCAGTTCGCCTCGTTCAATCGATTGCTCCTCTGAAACCTAACGAGAGAAAAGAACTTGCCTACTTTGTGTTGTAATGGTTATGGTCATGCAGGTTATTACTGTTCTTTTTAAACGAACTTCAGAGCCTGTGAAGGCTTTTGAGGGGAAGATCACATACATTGCCTTGACGTCTTAGAGATTCTTTGAGGGGTCCCTAAGCTTGTCCCAAAATAGGGGTTTGACAAATCCATATTTTTGACAATTGAGCGATTTCTGTATATAAAGAAGGCTGAAAGTACGTAGGAAAAAAACATTTACCCAAAGGGGATTGTATTTTAGAAATATATTATTTTATTCATTAAAAATGGGTCAAAAACAGGTACGAGACAAAAACAGAATATTTGTATAGTTTTGTTTGAATGCCTAAGAAGTATGGTTGTATTGTTTGTATATAGTGTAAATACCTGGGATAAAAATGAGCTATGTGCATGAAAAGTATGACCAGAGTCAAAAGGGGAAAAAACAACAAAAGCAGTAGTGGCTATGCTCTGTAAAATTAAAACTATTTCACTATTAGAGTATTTTATTTTATTTTGATCGTTCTTGAGAAGAACATTTTGCTAAAGCATGATATTATTGCAATATGAAAAAGTTACAAAAAAATACTGTATTTAGAGTTAGGAGAAGTCTGCAAAATTATCTTTAAACAAGTATGGTTATGTTTACTTTTTTTTATTATTTTGTTCGTTTTGGGCTACCAAGAATTTTTTGCCAATGGTGCCAAGGTATGTGAATGCTCTATAGCTTAAGAAGAGAATTAAGTTAATTTTTTGCAGAACAGATAATCATACAGTGAAATACACACTAGCACTAAAGACCATAAGATCACAACTGGCAGAGGATCCGTAGATCAACATAAGGTACACCGTTTGCAGAGGGAGTCATATTTAAGCAGAAAGTATTTAAGTCTCTCATGTCTCCACCATATTCCCACAGATTACTGGCATTTACCATCAATGGATATACCATGGCAAAGTTTGAGTGTTTTTTTTTTTCATTTGTTTGTCATCGCAAATGGAATGTGGTGTGTTACTGAGGCATTTTGTCTGATCTTAAAGATTGTAAATGGCAGCCTTGCCCATGGTGTCCCTATAAAGCAATCCATGTTATTACGGTAAAAGATTGAATTTGCCTCTTGAAATGCTGCAACAAGCATTGATTCATCAATCCCTGTAGTAAACCTGTGACCAGATTCTCCTAATGCAATATGTTGAAATGAAAAACTCCTTGATCAAGGCTGCCAGGGTCTAAATAGACCTTGTGTCCCAAAAGAACAAAAAGATGTCTGGATAAAAAAAAAAAAATGTAGCATAAGTGTGCGTGACTGGATTTCATGGCCAAGCAGCTGAAAACATGTTTTTTGCTAAATGAACAGTCAAAGGTGCTAAAACGATTCAATCCGCAAGGACAGCACTAAAAGTTGTCATTCACCTCGATGCAGGGTCAGTGAGCCAAAACGACTGTCGTGCAATGGTGCCATTTGTAATTGTGAGGCATGTGTCTTGTATATAGCAGTTTTGGTTGGGCTGTAGGAACAGTCTGAGAGAGAACACATGAGCTGCTGCTGGTCTCGAGGTGCCTGTCGGCTGCTGCCTGATTCTTATAATGCGTTCCTACCAGAACCACCAGAAAGTGTATTCTGTATCCAAGTGACGACATGTGCTCATTCAGCCAAGTGCCACTGAAAAACTTGAGTTTCATTCATTGAGGTGTTGTGATGTTTCTTAAATAATTTGGCTAGTTATTTCTCAAGTTTTTTTTCCTTGACTTGACTGGTTGTTTTGTTTGTTTTCCCCTCATCTGAGATGTAAACTTTATTTCCTGAGTGTTTATGTAGAAAGTGCCTATTCATATCCTGATAACACCAAGCTAATGTTAGAATGCATACAATGTACCTGAGGTTGAGAAAATTGTGAGAGGACATGGTCACCCACATTCAGTACTGTATCTTCTCCATGAAACCCGCATGACCACCGTCACGTCACGCTCGCCAAAGCCACAGGATGATATTCCCAGTTCACACCGGTATCAGTGCAGCACTCCAGCTTGTCAACATGCTTTGTTTTGTTCTTTGCTTTTTTTCCTACCTTCTTTTCTGTTTTGTAGTGGGACAGCTTGTTAAAATCACATTCAGAAATGCCACTACTGGGGTTTGTTGCCTTGCATTCATCCTCAAGTCTGTGGTTCGAATGCATAGCCAATGCAATGTTGTGGCAAACTGGAGAAGGATTTATTATGCTTGCATGGGTAAAAATAGTTAAACAGGGTGACAGCTCTGCACCTGAAGCATGCTTATTTTCCTAGAATCGATAGTCAGATAGACTTGTTAAAAGAATTACTGTTCTGTAAAACGATGAACGTTGGTTTGACGTGTCACAGAACTCAGAAAGACAGAGGGCATGTGACTGGAGGGCACAAGCCACTGATCAATACTCAGTAGCCGCTGACGTTTTCATGGCAAAGCATGAGGACAGGATCGTTTTTAGAGCAAGCTCTAACTTTTTAGACTTTTTCTTTAGTTTTTGATTCATTTAAATTTGATCAGTGTGCTCCCAACTTCAAACAGAAACAAATGGACAAGGTTAGAGAACATTGTGACAGTATATAAATATATATATACACATATATATATATACATACATAAAAATATATATAGCAAGTATTATCTAAATGACACACGATAACACACAAACACATGCACAAGACACAGCACAGCACACATGCAGACATGTCAAGGTGTCAGTTTCACTTGTTCACTGAGCGGCGAGGGCAGCGTTGCTCTTCTCCGGGCCGAGGGACTGGTTCACCTCCCTTCTGTATTTTACTCAGGGTGCCAAAATGGGGAGGAGGAAACAGAGCAGGACACGTGATTCACAGCAGAAGAAGCTGTAATTGAAAAAGGGAAATCTTTTCAGCAGTGCTTTCTGGTTCCGACACTGAAGTCCTTAAAATGAGTGAACATGAAATATTATCCATTTCCTCTCAGTATCCTTGAACATTACAGACACCAGTGCAGCCCTGGAATAAAGTCCTGTTATATAGAGCTCATTAAGGTAAATGATTTGACGTTCTTTCATAGAAATCTGTCAAATCATAGTATAATTCTGGCCAGTTCTTTAGGCCTTTCATTTATCTAAGTGGCAAAGTGTAGAGGGTATTTAAGATTAAGAGTGAGATTATATGAAAAGTTCACCTGCAAATCTTGTTTTACTGCCATTCATGAATGGGACGACAGGTTAGCTGATAGGCTCTCTGCATTAGTATACAGTATTATCAATTCCAAGATGTTCTGTGAGCTGACCTGGGAATCTGCCTTTCCTCCTCTTCTTTTTCCCCCCAAGCACCCAAACCGGAGAAAGGTAGGCACACCAGGACAACAGAACAGAAACCGTTTTACAACATATTCCACTTGTGGACACAGAGCAATAAAGAACTATTTTGTGGAGACCTATAGACCTAGTGAAGTTTAAAATGATTGGACACATGTAGTCGACTTACTCTTATGCAAATGCCAGTATTGCAAGACAAGCATTCAGTAGTTTATGGACAGCAATTATATGGCACCCTTTACTGAACTGCACGTTTTCATCAATTCCAAACCGAGAAGAAAAAAAAAGGCCCTGCTTTGATAGAAAGTTACGGGTCCTCGACACTTTGCATGTGAACTAGTGTTAGATCTATTTTCCTCTCCTCTATAGCTGTCTTTCTCTCTGTCTTTCCCTGTTATGTGACCCAATTTTTCTCCGCTCCCAATCCCTAAAAGTTTCATCTCCTCTTGGTTCTCCCAATGTGTTTTTCTTTACTCCTTTTTTTCTTCCCTTCTCTTGTTTGTAAGTTTTATTTTTGTAATTGTGCATGTACAAGCGTCACTGACTCGATGGATATGTAAAAAAAAAAAAAAAAAAAGATTTCAGCTGCTGAAGCCATGCAAAACGTTTTGAATTGCCCTTAAAATATGGAAGATGTTTTCTGAATGCTTTATATTCTTTCTGCTGTAAAATAATAAAAAAAGGAAAAAATGAAGAAAACTCGAGAACCAAGCTTGCCACGTGTTTTTGTTTCCTCGCACATGTTTTATAGAGAAAGGACAATTAGCAGATACAGTTTTTATAATATAGGTTTTATTTCTATTCAGCATACAGTGCTGTACAACCTTTGACCTTCACATTTAAAAGACATTTGGTCAACCATCAAATGTTTCACACAACATAAAAGTTAATAAATCTTGAAGTCCCCAAGCAACATGCCTCAATCATACCTGCTTGTGTATGTGTGAGTACATGCGAGCATAATGTTGATGTGTGGGAGTGCAAAATAAGGGGTTATGTAGTTGTTGTCGTCGTTGTTGTTTTAGTGCAAGCCCTGTCTCTTGTATGTGGCGTTAATGCTTTTTTAGACGCAGTACTTCCAGAAACACTCAGAATTCCCTGCTCTCTTCCTGAACTGCTTCCGGATGCCGAAAACATGGCTGAATGGGTTTAGGAGGCTTTGTTTCTCCAGTAGGACCTGAAAAAGAACATGAAGTGGTAGCACTGTATGGGATTAACATTTTGTGCACCTTAATTTTCTTTGCTGTATCAGGGGTGACATTTGAAGGAAACCAACCTCTCTTTTTGTCCCCCGAGGAAGCAGGCCTGCCGTTCTGACACCTGAAAGAAAATAACACATGAGACTGGCGGCCATGTTTCTGCCTTTCATGCCTTTCAGCAGCAGTGATTAAAGAAATAAAGAGGGGAGACCCTTGCACCTCTGTTTGCGTCTACCAACGCTTGACCACCATACCTCTAACTGCCTCACACTCCAGCGGACGCAGGTTTTGTTTTTGTTTTTTCCTGAATAAAAGTCTGCGTGCAAGCACATGAATACATAATTAGCTCATGCGAGTGTGTGGTGTGTAATGTTTCTCACTGTCTCTGTTGATCTCCCCAGAAATCAGAGTGGAATATCTGAGGCCAGCGCCGTCCTGAGGAGGAAAATTTTGCTCGGAGAGAGACAGCTCATCCAGAGCGCCGACTCCGCGGTCCTCCACTGAAACTGCACGAGGACAACCGAACAACAGCTGGTAGAACACACGGCTGGGAGGTACACATTCACACAATGTGCATTTTCTCTCTACAGACATGATGACATTTTTTAGGCTGAATGGTAAACACACAAAGCGGCATGATTGCTTTTGTCATGACGTATTGTACAGCGGCAGTTATGTGAATTGAGAACTGATTCTCCTCTTTTGGCAGAGAAATCCAGCATTAATGCATCAAGCGTCTGAACTTTGGCAGAACAGCCAGTGTTCAGCACTGAGACTCTAAAGTAATTACTTCAAGGCCTGAGGACACGGCTTGCCCACCGTTAATCTTCACAAATTGGGCTTTATTACTAAAAACGCCAATCGAGGTACTGAATGACTAAATAACTGTGAATAAATAACAGCCATAATGGAGATGTTACTTTCCACTTACCAGGTCCTGGATAGGGCATCTCAGCAGACTCTGTGATGGGGTGGGCCAGCAGCGGGCCAGAGGCCACGAGCAGGACGGCCCAGGAGAGGAGATGATTGCACTTCATCGCTGTGGGACACTGGTGTTGGAAGTGGCTCTGAGTCTTACAGACGTCCTCGGGTGGAAAGGAGAGTTGTACATGCTCCAT
The DNA here is from genome assembly GCA_016785225.1 of Psettodes erumei. NCBI lineage: Eukaryota > Metazoa > Chordata > Actinopteri > Pleuronectiformes > Psettodidae > Psettodes > Psettodes erumei. The sequence goes on along the minus strand of JAFBJZ010000915.1, from coordinate 3,479,401 downwards.
TGATTCCAGGTGGGTTATATACTTCTGGCTGTAGCCTATCCCCCACCTCCTGCATGCCACACTGCAGTCTCACACATACACACTTTTACTGGCCACAACAGCCATCAGCAGTATCCACAGCCCCATCCCGTCCAACACTCATAAATCAACAGGCAGTCACAGGTGAATTATAGGCTCAATAAAAAGACAAGTGCCGTGGCCCGTGGTTCAAGGGCATGGCTGTGTTTTACCAGCTCTTCAGCCTGATTGACTGTTTTTACTGACTTTGTAAATGGGATCAACGCAGGTGTTTCCGATGTCACTCACAGCCACATCCCACAGGGGAGCAGGTGGAGAGACTGTGCAGTCGAATGACTAATGTTTTTACGCTACCAGTTCATTAAACTCCGGGACCGTTTGAATCCTCTTGACTAAAAGCCCACAGAGACGCACACATACACACACTCGCACGCGCGATTGGATCTGCATGCAAAGCTTCAAGAATTCCCAATAAAACTGCATAATTACTTGCACAGAGGTTCAGTGGAAATGCTAAAATGTTCAAGGCCTTGTAGTCCATAAAGCCATTTGACATTTTCAGACAGCAGGGAATTTTCAACGGGTCACTGAGTCAGGTTGATTCATGCACATCATTTAGAGGCCTTGTTCTGGGAAGATGCTATATTTGTGCTTTCACTTCATTTGTAGTCATGCGATAAAACTCGGTTTTATGAGTACGTCCCAGCATCAGTGGACAGCGTCACAAAGCCTCCTCTATTGGTCGCCACAAGGCCAGGGGACAGGTGGAGGCAGCTATTTACCAAGTCACATTTTGCACCTCTGTATGTAATTTGTATATTTATTAGAAGGGTGACGTCAGTGTTGAGTGTCTTGTATAATAACGAGGGTCGACGAAGCGACAGTGACATTTAATTTTATGGTCAGAGGGCCAGACACTCCATTAGGTGATGCTGTATATCATGAAAAGCTATTAAGATTTATGTTCTGTATTAGTCAAGGCCCTGCTGCCAATCCCAGGTTATTCCAGCCACTAAAATAAATGTTGTCTCTCCCATACTTACGGCTTATTCTGCTGAATATGGGGGTCTACTTTACAATTCATGAGGAGTTGAAAATTTCCTCAAGGCACAGGTGCTACATGGTCACTTTTCATGAACTCGGTTCTAAAAGCCTTGTATTTAAGTCCTTTTCCTGAAGTAATAAATAAACAAAAGCGTTTCCTTAAAGTAAATCTTTACCTGAAATTTAAGCTATATATCAATGGGAAAAGTCCTGCCTTTAAGGTGTTAAATGTAAATGTGAATAATTATTAGCAGTAACACTTAAAGTAGTACATAAATAAAGAAGTTATAAATTGTACATTTTTGACTGTACAGCCCTGATTCATTAACATATAAACAGCATTTTATTGATGTATGTATGTATGGTGGATGGTTTAAAACATAGAAATACAAAGAAGCCAATTCAGTGAGTGTATCAATTGTTTTGTTAAAAAAAAGAAAAAAAAAAAGACTAACTCACAATATTTTTAAAAAGCTGTTGAGAAATGCATAAACCAAAAAAGATAAATATTCCAACTAAGAGTTGAGAGTAAGTGTGAGTATAAAACCTCTCAAACATTAAGTGCTTAAAGCATAAATTCACATTCATTTTTCCAAGTGTGACCTAAAACAGCAGTGAAATGCTAATGCATACACTGCAACAGTTTTTGGCTGCTGTACAGTGTCAGTCCTGGCTGAGAAGACATTCCTACCTTTGCAATTCAAAGTCCACAGTCCTTTTCTGTGGAAAATGTATACGCTAAAGTTCAGCTGAAGCAAATATATGGCATCTGCAGTCTGAATTAGACAAATCAAATGGAAGCCTTCCAAATTTACAGCCTTTTAGTGCAAAATTACCTCTTTGTGATTCTATCCCTCCCTCCACTGCAGTTTAGCAAGAAAATTCAGGGGGAGGCAGAAAAGGGAAATTTGCACTACAAAAGTTTGATACCCATTTGATTCACAAGCCACCCCCCCGCACGCACACACACACACATGCACATCACTTGCATTACAGAATGGGATGGGTAGTTATGTGGGTATTACTTTATGGTGCCTTTTGTACATATTGAAACTTGCAGAATAATCTCAATTTTTACACAGTTTGCGCAAGAGAAATCTGGCGGTTACAAACATGAAATGTACATTTGCTTTGCCACAGAAAAAAAACACTATGTGCACAACAGACATCATTCAGATTGTATATCTTATTTACCAACCTTTGATTTCACAATATCACTGCCTCTCTCATTTTCATCCCTGAAAATAAATGACTTATAATAATATAAAACCTCGTGACAGTTATGCAATTTCATCACACCAAACAACTCTAAGCATTTTCAGGTATGTGACCTGGCAGGTTTGTAACTTATTGACAGTATTTTGACATAAATACAGCCAGCAGAGGGCAACGTTACGTTTCCAACTTCCCAATAACCACCGCTGTCTGACTTTTTTTCCCTTTAAAAATTAGTTTGCAGTGTAAATTCTTCAGTGTGGCTCAGAGGGGGGAAACTCCTCCCAAACACACCGATCGTGTTTCTCAGTCTTCAAAGATCCCAGATTGACAGAGTGCAAATTGCATCTGCCACAGAACCTGTAGCCTTCGAAACGAAAGCGGCGGCCTGCTCTCATCGTCACTGACATTTCTTAGACGAGTTTTAAAAGCAGCATATTATCCCCGGTCAGAAATGAGACTTTTTACATTCATTTTGACATGTGAGCAAGACGTTTTCTGTCCCCGTCTGAATTAATAGGCCAGTCCCAGCTCCGTGTTCTGTGGTTTGGCCGCACACTGTAGAAAATGTTGGTAAATGACTGTTATTGTTCACGCATCGAGTCCTTTAGGTCCTTGTCTTGAACCGTCCCTTGATCCTTGATCCTGTTTGTCACAAGTGGCAACAGGTGAGCCACTGAGGAGGAGTCAGATGTCTGCTGCCATGTATGAAGTTATTTATAACCAACGGCGACACGACAAGTATTATGAGGGCACTCAGATTTTGCTGAGTCCTTTTTTTTCATCCAACAAAGGCTGGCTCCCATCTTATAATGAAAATGCAAGATGTGACTCACACTAAATTCACTTTAATGACATACCTGGACTTCTACCACTTACGTATGAGGTTATTTGCACTTCCTTCAATTTCGAGCACTGGATGTTGTTTGAGTTTTTTAAAAGGAGAAAAGACAGACAATTTTCCTGCTAGTTTGGAAACAGCAATTATCATCTTTGAGTGACTGGAACTTTGGGTCGGTTAAGTGCTGCTTTCAATAACTATCGGACATTTGAGTGATGGAACACGTAAGCGGGTACGCGGGCCTGTTATGATATCCAGCTGTTGTGTTGAGTGGGTGTCACCAGCTGGAGGTGAAATCCTACGTTTACTGTGTTACGCGTCTCATCTCTTTTTGCGCTGCTTAATCCACAATCTGAACTTTTGGGGCTCAGGACCTTTGGGGATCCATCTTCCTGATCATCTTCTCTGTTTGTGATACGGTCCAATGTAGATTGAAAAAGATGGCAAAATGCGTTATTTGACTTTTAATTGATTGGCGGACGTTGACTATTTGTTTTTGTTTTTTAAACTGGTGGACGTCGTGTGTCGTGATTTAAACTTTAGCGGTGATCAGTCCGAGCTTCAGAAGGGGGCACCTGAAGGCAGCAGCACGTTAACCGCCCCCTCCGCTGCTGCCGCACAGGAGCTGAAAAGAAGAAGTAGCAGCCGGAGCGACAGACAGGCAGCGGGGCTAAGTTTGTCCGCGCCCGGCTTCCCTTCGCCGGTCGACGGGGCTTTTGTTTCATTGATGAACAACAGAACCGTCGTCGCCTCACAATTCACCGACAAAAAAAAACAAAAGTTACAGCACAGCTCGTGACGTTTCTTTCTGGATAAAGGAGAGAGAGGAAAGGGAGGGTGGAAGGAAAGTGCGACTCCGGAGTTGTCACTTGTGCTGTGTTTTGGTACTTGTTGAATAGGCTGCTGTGTGTACACAACACAACACAACACTGGAGCCTGGGTGTGCGGAGGGCAGCGTGCTGGGAACAGGTAGGATATAAAACAACGAGTCTTTGTGATACGTTTAGGGGTTTTCTTTTCATTGCACTGTACTCCTCTGGTCGATGGTGAACGGGGAAACTGCACGTTGCTGCCACTGGTCTCATCTGTTTGTAAATGCGTCTTGTGCATGGCTGTCACTGAGGTAAACCTGTGATCTGTTATGAAGCTACTAAATGTCTCTTCGTGCTGCTCGGAGGTTTAGTTCCTCGTCGTCTAACGGTACCGTTTCATTTTGCAGGGTAATAACCTCCTTTTTAAACCCCTGCCAGGCTCTTCAGGATCACCATGAGGCAGTGACAGCACGGGGACAGTGATGGCAGAGCTGGAGATTGACCAGTCCAACCTTCCACGTGTCCAAGAAGGTAAGACTCACGCTCCCGGACTGGGCCCAGCTGTTGCATCTGGAAAGTTGAACCACCACATGCAAGAGCGTGTGTATGTGCGGTATGTGCCACGCTTCGCGGCCCAGCCTCCAAGGGAAGGTCAGAGGTCAGGGTCAGCTACTGAACTGCAGACATGAACACCAGTGGGGGATTCTGTGTTTTACTCATGGATACTAAAGACACACTCATCAGCCTGTCTGCTGCTGCACATTTTCCCGTCTCTCTTTTTTTTGGTCATTGCAGAATGAGTAGAGCAGGCTGTTGCACCCGGTTTTTGTTGCGACCTTGTGCGTCTTGATTTCCGTTGGCATCGGCTCTTAGTGCCCTTCTCAGATAAGAAGTGACTCGCCGCGGTATATGTTTTGACTATATATGCAGCAGATACAGATTCAGCCATGCAGCTGCACAGAGATGGCTCTCATCACAGACAGGCCTGGCATGCCAGGCGCAGATAAGATAGAGCAAGCTATGAGATAGCTTGAGATGAGGGCTTGTAAAGTAACATAAGTGACGTTTGATTTTTTTTTTTGTTGTTTTTTTAAAGATGACTTGCGGTACAAAAAGTTGCTCCTGGTATTCAATTTCATTTGCTAAGTAAGATTCAACTTCAAAGTTTAAACCCAAACAAAACAAATCTGGCATCTCAACCACACACTGCCAGTAGGAATTGACTGTCACGCACATGCACACATTGAAATACCTAGAAAGAGCATGTTTGAGTGGGAGAACCATCTGCAAAATCCTGCTGGTGAGAAAAATGCAGCTGTTTTTCTTTCCAGGAAAAAAGCAAACTACACTGCTACAATATTGTTAGAAAAATACAGGTCCAAATTAGTTTTATCTGCTTTCACCAAACTGTGAAAACATTCACAGGTAAAGAATGTGTAAGCTGCAGCTGGGGTTTAGACCGTTGACTCGCTCTTCCAGCATGTCCATGCTAATGAATAGGACAGAAATAGGTCTCCGTGTCTTTTATCAGGGGAGATAATTCAGCACTCCACACTCTTGTTTCCGCACACAAAGGGCACACTGTGCATTTTCATGCTTTATCGAGCAGGGCCCAGTGCACAAACAAAGGCCACAGCAGCAAGCCATAAACTGCTCATTGAGACAATCGCAGTATGTAAATCAGATGTTTGGTCAATGTCTTTTTTTTCCACTCATCATCGACTTTCACAGGCAAATTAGTCAAACTGCGCTGCTGTCTCTTCTCTCTGTGCCACCGGGTTTGTTTACTTGTTTTCCCGTTGTGCGTGTTTATGATTCAGTTTCCCCAAAGGGCTGTAGTTTCCCCCTTGTTCCACTTCTGTTTCACTTTCCTCCAAAGAGTCTGGGCCAAGTCAGCTGTCTTTGTTTTCACTGCCCCCCTTATCAGTTCCTGTTTTGTCCCTCCTCTGGCCGCTCCTGATATAGCCTGATGTGCAGAGGGAATGCAGTTCCCAGAGGAATTCCCCCCGCCCGCCTCCCCACCTTCCTAATCTTACTCTCACCAACTGACCCAGAGTCCCATTACCCCTCAACTCTTTCTTTTGTTCTCCAATGACCAGTTCACAAGCCGCTAGCTGGCCCGGTCCACCTCGTCTCCAACGCGACACAGAGAGCCGTAGGATGGACGGATGCCTGGTGGTGAAATTTTTGTGCTAAAAGCGGCGAAGTAAGAAAACAGAGCGAGAGGGAGAGAGGGAGAAGGAGCGTGTGGGCGGTCAGTGGGGGATTTTGGCCGAAAATAGAACCCCTGTCATTTTCTCCTTTCGCCAGTTTCTTTGTTCGGGAGGCACTTGCCACCGCTGCAATCCAAATGACTGAGAAGATGAAAGAGAAACGTCTCTGTCAGTCTGCGTAGTTTTGTTTTAGGTGATTGGCTGTTGCTTCTGTGATGTTGGAGAGAAAGTGCATTCGTCCACCTCTTTAGATACACCAGCAGAAAGGACAAGAATAGTCACACAACTCTTTAAAAGAAACCTCACTATTAATGAGGAATATTTGTATGGGAGAAAAAGGCATGAAAAAAGGACATAATTCACTTTGTTTTGGGCTGTTTAGGCTTTGAGGTCATGCAGGTCGTGGTTTCCTGCTTTGTAATATCCCCTCCTCCCAGTGGCACTGCAGAGCCAGTCTGCAGACGCACTGCTGGAGAAAATGAAATCTTATCTACTTGTTCTTGTAGCTTTGCGCTTTTTCTTTGACAGTCTTGGCCCTCGGTGGACTTCAGCCTCTGGTGGTCAAATGCCACGACCAATTCCTGCTGTCTGCCGGATCTTTGATCCTGACTGTCCTCTCGGGAAACAGACACAGAGCCTTTCTTTTCCCAGTGCCCTTATTAAGAAGCTTACAGTAGGTATCCCTGTAAGATTATGAAAATACACTCGGCCTGGACTTGCACTGAACATATGTTTTTACCATTTGGTCATGAACGCCTCACACCCTGTCTCTCAAAACCTGTTTAGCAGTCAAAAGTCTCCTCGCCCTCCCCTGGAAATTTAACGCCACGGTAGTTTAAAGGAGTTTGGAAAAACGAGTTAACCCGCAATGCAGACACACCCACATACGCACACACACACACACACACACATTCACATAGACGAGACTGTCATTTTCCTCCATCTCTCCCACCTTCCTTCTTCGGTTCTTCATTCTGAAATGGATTAAAGAGTAAACTTGTGTTTTGAGCTGTCGGTTTCTGCCGTCGGATTAAAACCAAGCTCTTGACTTAATCCCTCCACAGTGACAGACTGGACACACGAGGGCAGGTTGGAGATCCATTTAGCGGATAGTTTCTTAAGCTCCACAACAGGTGTGAGTGGTAATGCATGTCTGCCATGGCTTGGGTTAACTCTCAGTGTAGACTTATGGGGTCATTTGTGGTGTAAACAGACCCTTATGATTGCCTGGTGCTGTCAGGCTGATTTCTGTGAACTTTGACTGTTGAGCTCAGTAGACTGAAACATAACCGGAGACTTTTCCTCAGCAGGAACCTTTGTTTTTTTCCTAGTATGAGGATTTAGAGAAACGAGTGTTTGACATGTTTTTCTCACTTCCCTATTTACAGACTGGGACAAAGAGGAGACATCCTCAGTTTTAACCGGTCGTATCAACTCGGAACAAATTCTATAAATGTTGAAATTTATTGCATTGTTAGATGAAGCTCTAGTGGTTCACGTAAGGTTCAGGAATAATGAAAGACAGGAGGATTCTCTCCATGTGGAGCATGAATGTGAAAATTGTGACACGATGGGCATGAAGTCAGCGCGTGTCTTTGGCGAACGCATGAAGAAAGCAAGTTGATCACTTAAAGCATTCCAGAAGTCTGGAGAGCTCAGTGTTTTGTGTTTTCACTTAGCCATGCAGGTGATCACGTCTGTGCTGTAGACCCTGAGCTAAATTTATCACTCTCACGATGAATCTCGAGGCCGTGACACCATCCGGTGCATCTCCGGAGAGTAAGTAAAAAAAAAAAAAAAAACCTTACGGGTCTTTGCTCGTCTCCTGTTCCTTACTTTTTGTTGTTTATGGTTTTGAAAATACTGAAAACTCTACTTACAAGGACGTTTTCATGAAGAGTATTCCAATGCTGCTAAATGCTATTGAATGCTACTACTATGCTGCTTAAATGTAAATTCACGTGTGTTTATTATTGAGAACCTAGTCTAATGAGTTGTTCTGCTGGATTATATATTTTACACTGAGGTGTGTTTCTAATTTTTCATCCTTAGTTAGGTACATGAGAGGAGCAGAATATTAGAAACACCTCTGAATATAACACAGTCCAGTGCAACGCATCAGTCACTATGACCTTAATAATAAACACAAAGTAGAATTATTACCTTTCTGACAGTGTCAACAAAAACCCAAAGATTAGAAAGTTTGTAGGAGTTGAATCGATGGCAGAGATGTTGTGTTGGACTGAATGCAGTGGCCAGTGAGTGGAAATAACATGTGTGTGTCAGCTCATAAACTGGATACCCAGACATCAAGTGCATGGATGTAAACGGAGCTGTTGTGTCCACAGACGGGACGCAGTCTGCTCTGATAGGCTCAGCGGAGGGATTAGTCGTGGGACAGGTGTTTTTAATTGGCCCCGCCTCCGTCTGCGGCGAGCTTAACCTCTCCTAAACCGCTGTCCTTTTTCCTTCTCTCGCCGATTGAAAGCAACATTAGGGTTTTTGTCCATTCACAGCGAGCCGCGTCTCTGCAGAGATCATGGAAGGAGCGCCGCTGTCTGTGTTTATTTTCTCGCAAGGAACTTTAGAGTGTGTTTGACACACTCTAAACACACATGGGCTGCAGCACATGGAGGCTACAGTGGCTCATTAAAGACTACCGTAAACACTAGGCATGTTTATAGACGAGAGTAACAATCCACAAATGCCGACGCTTTAAAAATTCATGGCCACATCACAGAATAATGCAAAACTGTGTATGTTCACCACCTTAGGGTTTTAGTTTCAAACTGTAGGTCCAAACAGAGCGGCCTCTCTTGTTGAATATTTCTTTGACTTCAAAGCTTTGGGAAAACTTTCGTGCATAATTTTTTCTCTGGTCCTTGTGTTTTCACTCAAGTCCATGTCACGGTCAGCTTTCTGGAAAAAAAACCGAGCAAGGCTGAGAGAGTTAATGACAAGAAACTGATATGTTTTATTATTACGACATGCAGCAGGTGGCCAGACTTTGGGATCATGGGACAGGGAAGACAAGAACTCAGACAGGGCTGGTGTTTGGGGGGCTCGATGTGAAAGCCTCTGGATTTTACCAACCGCCTTATAGATTCCACTCGACACGCATGCGTGCCATCTGTGCTTGCTTCCCAGTTGCAGGTGGCAGTTTCTACACTTTGCATCTTGATTTGGTAGTCACAGTCAGCACAGTGGTAAAAAAAAATCAACAAATACACCTCATCCTTTCAATAACCCTTTAAAAATCCATTTATCTCTGCCACTGATGTGAGGGGAATTGCACTCGCGTGTGCGTGCACACACACCACACACACAACACTCACACACTGTTGCAGCTACTCAACTCAGCAGCTTTGGGAGGACAGTAATAATTGTGGCCACTTGTGTGTCGTTCTGGAACACTGGTACCCTATTATGATGGGGATTTTATGGGATTTTCTTTTACGAGAGCCTTTTTATATATTAACACTGAGTTCACGCCAGAGTGGTTGATGGTTACTTTGCTTTTTTTAAGTTTTAAGGGGCACTCCTCTGCCTTTGTCTGCATCGTATAAACAGCTATCGTAATGCAAGGCACTCGCAACCTCTTGTTTCCCTTCAGACTGTGCGCGGATCCAAAAGCTTTACAATATTGTCTCTTTTAAGGTTCTGCATGGCGCCGTAACGGGTCAATTTCTACTGTTCCGCTCACTTTATTACACTTTATTTATCCCTCCTCCATTCGTTTTTGAATGTCTGTTACACTTTTTGTGCGATGCTGAAGTGCTGCTGTCCTCCTCTCTGTCAGTGTGCCAGTGTTTCGCTGTCCTGGAGGATGGAGCGTTGGCACACAACCTGCAGGAGCAGGAAAGTAAGTGCGTCAAAACGTATAGCATTTTATATGAAGTGGGCTGCTCTCCAGCCGGTCGCACTGAGTCACCACCTTCTGTGTTGTGCGGCTTTATCCTTAGTTATTTTGTTAAGCTGAAGATAATTCAGAGCAGCTACACAAATAGCAGATTTACAACAAAGCATACTTTACTAGAGGTGGTGACACTGAACATGTTTCTGGTGAGCTGTTGCTGTAGAAGTCACTGATGTGGTATGTCTTTACAGCTTTGCACAGAAACAAAAGTGACATATAATTTGGTGTCTGTTTTTAGGTTTCCTCAAAAGTGCACCGGTCAGGCTTGCCACAGGCCATGTTTTAAATAAACGGCAAGGCAGTCAGGAATACTCAGAAAGATCAACAGATTTAGACCAGAAGTAATATAGTCATTATTACATACTAAAATCACACAGTCCTCCATCGCCACGCAGCTGATGTCGGCACGTCCTCTGTCTTTTTCTCCTGGCCCTCACAGTCGAGCAGTACTACACCACCAACATCCAGAAGAACCAGCTCGTGCAGAATGACATCCGTGTGGCCAAGAGGCTGCAGGACGAGGAGGACGAGCAGCGAGCCCAGCAGAGCGCCTTCCTCAGGCAGGCTTCCAGACAACTGTGGGTGACCCCTGCGTCCCACACACACACTGCAACACTGCTCGTAATGCCGCGCTTCAGCCGCCGCTCCGTTTGAACACACACCCGCTGACCATGCATGTTTTAGTCTCCTCTGACAGTTGATGGAATTTTACACAGTCCTGTGTGCATCTGAACTTCCTGTATTGTGTACATGCAAATTTACTAAATCTGCTTTGTAGATTTCTATTCTATATTATGTCATTAATCGTAGTGAGTCAAAGTCAAAGGTGTTCTGTGTGGATTTGTGGTGGGAAGCAATTTCGAAGCGTCAGAGGTCCCTTTTCCTTCCCGACTGTCCTGCAGAGAGGAGCAGGACTTTGAGTATGCCCGCGTCGTTCAGGAGGAGCTGCAGCGTTGTGCTGAGGAGGCCCAGAGGAGGGAGCAGGACGATGAGGTGAGCAAGGATCTCGACAGTACGCGGACACTGATGCTCATTCATCTCACTCTCTCTGCGTTGTTTCCGTTCTTCTAATCAGTTAAAGATCAAGAAATGTTTAAAAAGAAAGGAAAACTTTTTTATCAGCTCCCTGTGCCGACAAGACATATTTTACTACCCAAATTATGAAGCAACCTGTGCAGGAATACTTGAAACCACCGGATCCTTTTTTACAGTGCACATCAATCAAATCGAGCCTTACTCCAAGTAAAAAGAAGACTGAGCAAAGTTTATAAAGTGAAATATTTAGAGGGATTTGCTTGTGAAAGAGGAACAAATCCTTTGCTGTGGGTCTCATGTTGCTGCCGGTAACTAGAGCAGAGCAAAGACGCTGAAGGAACAAGTTCAACCGTGGCAGACTGCTGTGATAAAGCAGACAAAAAGCGATAATCCAGTCAACCCCACACATATCTTCTAAGTGTCAAATACTTACTGCCTCGAGGCGTGATGGTGGACTGTTCAAAGTTTGTCACGTTCCTTCCCACTTCACTTGAGCAGACAAAAAGAGGGGCAACCTTGGCAGGTGACACACACTTAAAAAAGCACCAGCATTACCCTTGAAGTTAGTGACAGCACATTCAGCACAGGGACTCATTGGCTTACATGGCACCCAGGATATACTTGTATATCATTTAATTATCTGCCTGTTACCAGCAGGTGAGGGAGTATCACATGGTTCGCTTTGCCCCCTCTAAGGGCTAACTGATTCCATAATGAATGGCAGTTTCAGCAAAGTGCTGCTCTGAGCCTCTGATGTATCCCCTGTGTCGCCGGAGCACCGTATGAGCACAGTCAGCTGTTTAACAGAGACGCAACCTGTCAGCTGCCCATCTGCATGATGGGCAAGCAGTTTCTGTGGCGGCTGATTCCATACGTGGACTGTCACCTCCGTCAACCTCCTCATGCAGACGCCGCTCCTGTGTGTGTGTGTGTGTGTGTGTGTGTGTGTGTGCATGTGCATGTGCATTTAGTCTCACCGAGCGCGCACGCTCCACATGTGCAAATCCACAACCTTGCAGTTTCACGACAAGACGGGCTATGGAAAACATTATCTGAGCGCAACGTTTAACTGAGAGTTGATGAAAGAGCTGAGAAATCATTTTGAACCTTGTGTCTCTGATTCTGATTTCATGACAAAATTCTCAGATCTCAGTAATGTTGCTTGTTGTTCTCCTGTCTTAATAAGGATTTCTATGACACTAAACTCTATCCCAGCATTAGAGCTTAAACATGTTTAGCCACAGTAGGAGTATAGCTGTGGGGAATGGCGGCATTGGCTGAATGGTCCACCACTGTGCTCCAGACTGAAAGGAGGGATTGTCATGTAACCATCCTGCTGACATTTTTGGGGTTTGAGTAAAATGTCTCAACAAAATGGACTGCCATCAAATTTAGAAACCCTAAAACTAACCCTAACCGTAAATGTGCAAGTTGTTTGTGTGCAAATTTGTTAGGGTTTTTTAAGAAACAAATTTACAACTTAAATGTCAGAAATTTATAGTTTTTCTTTCTCATATTTTGTGGTATAACACTCACACAACTCAACAACTCATCTTGCAACAATGGGGTAACCAGATGGTTCCCATCACTAACCTCTGCATGTTTGTTGCCACGGAAGCCCCACCCCTCAAAAACTGTTTTTTTTTTATGTCACTGTGCATTTTTACAGCACAGATGTGCATTTCATTCCATCAGTTGCTGCTTTACACACACAAAAAAAGCCCTCATCTCACTGCCCACCAGTAGAAACGAAGTGTTGAGCTGTGTAACTCCCCAGCTGGTCCTGTGCGTCACAAGGCTGCTCCAGCATAATATTTTCCTTTACCCTGCAGTTTCCTCTTTAGTGGAGGCTCATAAAAGCTCCTTGTTTGGAGGATGTGATGTCAGAGAGGCTGAGGGGTTCATTCATCATTATTAAAGGGGTTGGGTTTGAACTCTGTCGCAGCCAACTTGAGGTGTCCACACTTATTTAAATGGCAAAGCCTTTTCACCTACCGGGTTAAAAGTCGTGCCAGGTATTGCAGCACATTATACTTGTATGTATCTATTCCTGTGTGGGAGCAATCATTACTTTTTGTGAGTGTTGATGTTAGAATCAAATGATGAACTATTAACATTCCCATTAGCCTACCTTCCTTAATGACTGGCTGATCAGAGGTGTTGATTAAATATTTGCCTCCCTGCAGATTTTGTCTTTAATTAAGGAACAGAAGGCGTCAGGCTGTGCGGTTTTAAATGCCAGATCCCTGTGGCACTCCACGCCTAACCTGCCATGGCAAGCTGCTAATTACCTGCTGATGCTGGCAAAGTGGCTGACACACATGCCCTGATTGCAGAGCAAAAGGAGCTGCGTTAGCTTTTAGATATGATTTATGTTGCAAGTGCAATCTACAGAGAGATATTTCATAGCATTCACTGGGCGGATTTGCTGATTTGTCGAGAACATTATTAGATCTGGCCTTTCCTAGAAAAGCAGCACAGAGACCTTTGGGGGTGGGGTGGGGGGTAAGCAGGCATTCCCCAGTGACAAGGTGTTAGTTCATGTCGAACAGTCTTGTTGACCTGCTTCTGATGGCATTTTCCTGGTGCACGGTTCAGTCTGAGATGACTAGTTTGCCTGTCTCGTTGTAGTCTTCCAGTTTCCATTGAGTCAGCCAAAGCGCTGCCTGAAATAGTTACTTGGGCCAAGTGGAGCTGGCTTTGTGTTCATCTCAACATGGTGCTGAGTTACCCAACATGGCTGTGTATTTGGTGCAGACATGCCAGATGTAGCGTAGACAGATGACCACAGATAGATGAGATGTGAACTCGGTCAACTTCAGAAGGGGTCTGGGTTTGGTTCCATGCTGCATTTGTGTTGTTGCTAGAACATTAATAATGTTTAGATCCAGTCACAGGGAGTGAGTATGTTTGATGTAAACAACGGGTGAAGCAGTATATACAGTGTCTCTTATGTTGTGGAATGAAGATAACAGAAATGTGCTCATGGTGGATCAGATCTAAGCGATTAATCCAAACTTTGCTAAAGACTGCATTGTGTTACTTCACGAGTCTGGCTCATGTTTAGTCGTCAATGCGCTTTCATTTTACACAGTATGTCACGCTGCCATCTGCAGGTCGAAAACAGCACAGTAGACATGATGTCTAACTCTTGCAGTCAGTTCATGGTGGCACACCAGCGCTAACCTGACCCTGACTGTTCACAGTAAGCAGCTGTTTTGTAATGTTTTGTAATGTCTCAGTTTATTTGCTTATTTGTCAGGGTACTTCCATTTCTCCTAATCTTAATTCTGTATGAATTCCTGTTCGGTTACTCGTTACGGTTTACAGTACAAAGAAACAATCAGCACTGCCATGTCTCTGCAGGAAATAGCCAAACGCATGCAGGAAGAGGAAGAGCAGAGGATGAGGAGGAGGAGCAGAGGGCAGGAGGTCCATAGTGAAGGTACAGGATTAGTTTTGCTGTGTTTTACCAATGTGGCAACATTATTAAGAACCAGAATGCAACATACTTTAAAAGAAAAATGTAATGGTGATGTTCAAATGATTGAAAATGTTTTGTTGTTTTAATTAAAATGCATGACGTGTATGTCTTTCTAATTAAGCTTTGTGCAACTCTTACTTACTGCTGTTGTACGTAAGTCATCAGCTCTCCACAGATTTCATAACAGCATGAACAAAACATGCCCTACATAGCTATTGCACTATATCATCGTCTCGGTGATATGTTGTGTTCTGAATCAGCTGCTGGAAACATTTATTGGATTTGGAATCAGTTGTGGCTCAAACATTTGCATGTATTGCATAAGTCGTGACTCAGGTGACATGCAGCTGTTTTTGATGCCAAGTGTTACCTCGTCATTAACGGCACTTGTCTAAGAGTATGCGCTAACAGCCTCACCCACCCTCCCTGCTTTTGTGTTTGCATGTTTGGCATTGCTAAAGGCAGCGTCGGTGATCCTGCCCTGCCGTCCCCACACCTGCACACACTCAGCAGCCTTCACCGAGGAGGGGAGCAGTATTCTTCTGCCGCCACCAGGTGGCAATATCCTACCTCTCACAACCATTCAGACTTCACTGGGCCTCAGGCTGTCTGCCCATGGGGACTAGCAGCTCAGACAAACACAACTTCATGGTCAAATCAAGGACACACAGTTTCCATTAGGCAAATAGGGAGTGAGTTGAGAGAGCCTTTGAGTGAGGATTCAGAGGACTCAGACACAGTTTTCTCTGAACAACTTTCTGCCTTGTCCCAGAGATTCAATGAAAGACTCAACACAGCACCTCCTCGACGGCGACCCTCTGTACATCATTCACAAGATAGAAGCTACAGAAGTCTTTGCTCTCGCAGAAGCTGGGAGGAGGAAAGAGGGGAGTTGGACGAGGACTATTTTGACACTGACTGTTACGAGCAGGAGATGAGGAATAGTGATCAGGAAAGCAACCACCATGAGGAGCATGCAGGTCAGCACAGGAGGAGGAATCAGGATAGAGACTCTAGGTTGGGTGAGGTTAGAGAACGCCGATGCCGTCGCAGCGAATCTGTCAGGCTAAACGACAGGAGTAGACACAGCAGCAGAGACTTGGCAAGGACCTCGAGCTATAAGGACAATCCTGACAAACGTGTCCACTTTCAGGACAATGCCAGAAGCTCAAACAGGCAGCAGAATGAAAGCAGCCAAGTCTGGGAGATGCTAGGCCAGGTCCTCAGAGAGAGGGGTGTGCCCGTGAGGATTGGTGGCAATGGGGCGCCACTGCAAATAAGACCTCAAAGCAGAGACAGCCAGGTGCTTCATGGGAGTGAGGCCTCCTGCTGCAGCTCCCAACCACATCAGAGAGCTTTCCAGAGGGCTGCCACCGCCAGGCACAGTTTCCATGGAGATATCAGGGAGAGAAGGAGATCATCACACCGAGAAAACAGTGGGAGAGATCACAGAGAAGACCGAGACAGGCACCGTGCTAATGTGGAGCATGATGGAGAGGTTTATGAGATAAGTAGTAGAGACTCCCATTTTACAAACGGAGAAAAACAAGGCAGAGGAAGGTGGAGAGAGCACAGATACTCTGTTGATGACGAGAGGAAGACGGATGCAAATGATTACAGGGTCAAGAGGACAACAAGCGGACGCAGGCACTGGCACAATGCCACAGAACAAAGGTTAAGTTCAGAGGAAGAGCAGCAGGTGAAGAGGAGAGGCGAGTGGCCCCCACAAAGAGCCCCACGGCGCAGCCAAAGCCTCAGCAGCAGCAGCAGCAGGTCTTCACCTAGGGATAGGTCAAGGCACATGGCAGCAGGTAACGCCCAGAACTGCACCTGACTCTGATCTGCAGAGGGAAGGCTTCCAAAGTTGTGCTTCCTGTCCCTGTACGTCTGCTCCTCTCATTTCCCCCCAATCATAGTCTAATCTGGACAAAAGGGGGATTTACTGGTGATTTGGGGGTGGGACGTTTTCCTTTTTCATATCTATAATTTCAGTAGTCCTAAAATAGCTGAGCTTTCATTCTCATCTTCATCTTCAGCATCGCTCCCGATTCAGTGAGAGAATAAATGCTGTGGATTCTCTTTCAGCTCCTAGGAACATGCCTTTACATGCTGTGTGCTCTTATCAGTGTGATTTCAACATTGGTTTCTTTGTCCTTCAGCCTTCATTTCAGTACACTTGTATGATTCATCACTGATCTTCAGATATCTATTATGTTACTGCCTGTAAGATCTTTGTCATCATATTCACTTGAAAACCTTTGGATTTGCCAGTTTGATTTCTCAGTGTGAAACCTCACCCTTAGGAGTGTCACTGCAACCAGAGACTGGTGAGGCATGTCTGGACCTTGGGGAGTTGCAGCAGGTCCTGAAAGATGAAGAACTAGCCCGCAAATTGCAGGAGGAAGAGGAAAAGCTGTTGAGGAGGGTAAGAGTTCATCATGACACACTGATTTCAGAGCCAAGGAGGAAGGATGGAGGATCAGCTGCTCTTTCATTTCATGTTTTTTTTTCGACATTCACTGCCTTGTTCCCTCAGAACTCCCAACCCTCTCCATGTAGTTCTTACCCAGAGGGAGACTTCAGAGTAGCACAAGTGGCACAGGATGAGGTATGATGCCGTACCGACATGTTGTCAGTACCCATGTATCTCATGTTTAACGTCCACCTATGGAATTACATCTTTGCTTTGTTTTGGCAATAGGAAATTGCACGTTTTATGCAGAAGCAGGAAATGAAGTCAAAGCGTAGATCTCGTGAGCTGGAAGGGCCGGCGTCATGGCGTGAGCACAGAGCAATGATCGGTCATCATGACAGACGAGCTGCTAGAGACAGACAGGTAAATGTGATTTTATGTGTCACTGCCGCGCATGTCTATTAACGTTAATACGTTCAGACATGTATTATTAATGTTGGAGTTCTTGCCCTGGCCTTGCTAGTGTCTTTGTTTTCATCAGCCACATTTTTAAAAGCTGCCGGGGAGGTGATTAAGACTCCTTTGTGCACTGCTTCAGGTCCAACGAGAGAGACTCGACTCAGAGGGCCTTCCATCCCCCACTGAGGACTGCTCCCCAGAGAACCAGCCACCCAGTCCCATCTCCACTTTACCGTAATTGTCTCCACATGAGAATATTTATAAAAGCGATACCACCCTCTGTATGCTGATGTAACCTACCTGCTCCATTTACAGACAAGCATCACAGATCAGAAACATCGCAGAGGAGCTGGACCCGACCTTCCAGGCCCGGAGGCAAGACACAGAGGAGCTCAGAGTGGGACAAACGGGTACTGTAAATTTGAGCAGTGGCACTTCATTGTGAAACAGTTATGACTGGACAGTGACTGGATACTGACATCCTTTTCCTCTATAATAGGTCCAGTCTGTCAGTCACTTCCCATGCCACATTCTGGCTTACATGACTTCCTTGAGGAGCCTACTTTCATCCCACCCACAAAGCGGCAAACAGAAAAATCAGGGCGAACAAAACCAAAAGAGAAGAAGGAAAATTGCAAGCAACAGTAATATCTAGCACAGTGTCTTTTTCTGGAGTGCAAATATACTTTAGAACACTAAATATCACTTCAGCCACAGAGTTCTCATTACTTCTTATTTCTTTGGAGGTTGAAAAGTACAAGAATCAAGTTCTACCAGCCACCCAAATAGCACTTTAGAATAGTGGAACAAAGAGAGAGAATGGAGAGAAGTGACATTGAGAATATTTGTGAATATTTACAACTTTGGACTCATTGGACTTTATAATTTTTAAAGGGACAGCTGAGGTTTCTTGAAGTATTTTTTTTAATTTTTCAGTGCTGATGTTTAATTTAAACAGTTATACATTTTATATTATATTTGTAACTTTTTTGTCTTTACTTAACTAATCAGTATGTTGTCACTATCCAAAATGTCATGTTTGTTTATATTGTTTAATGATCTGCAGGCATTTCTGCAGGTTTCCTTTCTTTCTTTTTCAAATTGTACTTAAGATTTGTTTCTACAAGGAATATACTGAAAGGACACAGCAGAGCACTGTCTAAATGTGGTGTGATATTTAGGATGTGTCACAGGTCACCCTTTCTTCTGCCAAAAAGAACATTTGACTACCAAGAAGAGAAAACAAGAAGTAACCTTCATAACCCTTGAACGTGAGTGACATGGTTTTCAGCCAAGCTACTTTAAAACATTCACATTTGGTCTATCAGCCAATGTTGTTTCAAAGCAGTTCAGGTGGGATCCAATCGTGTTTTCAAGTAGCACGATGACAATCAAAAGAACTCATTTAATCCTTATTCAAATAGATGGCGCATTTGCTGAAAAAGATTTCTTACAACTTTTTTGTTAGAGTGTGAAGTAAAATCCAAAAGTAAATATATCGAACTCCAAAGCATGGCTGTTCAACTGTTTTGGTATGTCTGTATGCAACAAAGTAATCTAAACTCAAAGGTTACTAACTTTTTGGATCTGTGACTGAATTCCCACACTGCCAGCTCCATTCACTCAGTGAAGACTGTGAGATGCATCTTAAAGCTTCAAAAGACTTTGTAAGTGGGTCTTTAATCTTAGATTATTTGGTACAATAGCCAACTCATGTCTTTGTATATTTTCCTAGGTGGGGTTTTATCAGCCCAGATAACCTGCTCTAACCACAAGGATTTAATTTGACTTTTTACACACACATATATCTATTCTGTAGTCTTTGTGTCTGTTGATATTATTTTGACATTTAAAAATGTTTTGGGTGTTTTTGTTGCAAATGAAATATACCACTGCTTAGGTGGGCCACTATGAATGCAACTGTTCTGTATAAAAGTGCAAGAAATAGCTAATAAAAAAAGTATTTTTATTGGCTGCCTTGAAAATATCATAAAAAATACAATGTAAAGATTACATGCATAGTGCAGTATAATTCAGCCTTCAGCTCTGCAGAGACTTATTATAAAATTCCCTTTAAAATATATATGGTAGAAAGATAACTAACCAGAAGTGCACAGCATTAATCAAGTAACAGTTAACAGGTGAAATAAAGTGCTATAGTACAGTTCCAGACCTGTTAGACTGTACAGTGGTTACCCTTCTCAACAGCACATCCACCACCAGAAATCACTCAGCCCCAGTTATGACTCATACATTGTCACTGATGCATTACTATAGTTAACATTTTCATGCCATGCCCACACAGCACATTTCTCAAACTTTCCACTTCATAAGACCGATATGCCTGCTACGTTAGTTCAGAAAAGAAACAAAAAAAAAAACAACAACAAAAAAAATTCCACTTGGTCTCATCTCACTGCCCACTCTGCTGTGATAAATGTTAAACGTGAGCAGAACTGATTAGGGGGGGTTTCCAGATTCTCGAGCCTCATATTTGTGAAGTTATTCTCACATCTTTCCTGAGGATTTCCCATGACACACTTCATGGGAATCTCAAAGGTGCAGCTGGTAATGAATCACATTGTCTGGAATTTAACATTTAAAGAGCACTTCGGTTACCCACAGAGTTGGTATCCTGTGATTTAAGAGGTATGTTGTTTCCTGAATGACTACTCTTGGACATCATTGTCTTAAAGAAATAGACCCACGTGCTGTATCATCAGTACTGTACTCTCGACTCCCCATTGCTTAACTTTGCATGTGGTTTAGGATTGCCCACTGAAAAAAAAGGGAAACTCCCTTCACTGGACTTTTTCACATCAATGAAGCAACAGTAGGAAAGTCCATATAGTTCCTTCGTGAAAGAGGCTATATATCACACTGTTTTCAGTGTGATTGCTTAGACTACATTTGTACACATGTACACTTTATCACTCAAAATAGTCATCATCCACAGACAAATTTAAATAACAAAGACAACAAGTAACAAGATGCTCCTTTAAAAATCGTGTTTCACCATGTAAAATCCTGGCTGTCACAGACATACTTTGTTCATCTTTGGCTGCTGAAGTGTAACAGGGATATAAATGTACAAATTCAGCTGTAAACACTAGATTGATAGGTTGAGCATTGGCGGCAGAGAATGTCAAATGTTCTATTTTGGGAGGAAGGTGTGGGCTCAGCATTACACAGTACGCCCACCTGCACTGTAAACTCACACAGAGCTACGCTCAACAGCCACACTGCTCAGACACCCAAATATCAGAGTAGTAACTCATTCCAAACCAACAGTATCATTTACCACAATGCACTGGCATGAGTCAAACTTCTTTTTTTTTTTAAAGATAAAAAAGGTTGTCTGCTTTCAAAAGGCTTTTTAATGTAAGCTATGTTGTTTTAATATTATCTGATTACAGTTTGTTGATTAAAAACCTTCCAAATCTATTTCAGGACAATGTTATCTTTCAAGCTTAACTGAAAGAGGGGGAAACACAGCCTTACTATAATTTACATAAAGAATAGACTGTTGTAAGTGCACCATGTTTTTTCCCTCTGAGAATTCCCCTTCCTCCCATGTGTAAATTTACTGTATCATCAGGAAATCACTAAAATTGTATCCTTGTGTGATTAATGAGTAAAATGTTACCTCTAACCTGACCTATGAAGGGTTTTTTTCACAATAACTCTTCTGAAGAGGCTGGATAAAAGACAGTTGGCTGGAAACTGTATTACATTTAGTATTTCCATTAGGAATCAAACATAATGGTACTATTAAGACAACGTCCACACTTTTTGCTCAGTGTCCCATCATATTCTTGATCTGAATACAAAACCTGAACAGGTGTCTTTTTCTTGCCTTGTCCCTTTCTATTCATGCAAGGAGGTGGTCTGAGGAGTCCTTAGAGTCCAGTGACTCTGAGCTGCTGCCTTGCTCTTGCTGGGCCTCATGAAAGCTGCACTCCACTGCTACTAATGTTCTAGGATCATCTTAGGAAAAAAAGAGAGGATAAATCAAATATTTTGCTGTATTTGTGTTTGAATCGCTTCATAACAGATCATTAAGTAAATGAGTAATTACCTGTGGGGGTTCTGATTATTGGCATTTTTTTGGATGGCTTTTTTGGCTTTCTTTTCTGGTAAATCTTCACAGCCACAATGATAATGATGATGATGCAAAAACTCATCAGAGCTACACTCGTGACCACTGATAAGACCAGTGGCCATGCTTCTGCAATGGTACCTGCTACAAAAAAGCAAAAAAATATATATAGCTGGCATTAAATATATAATGAATGAAAAAACAGAAGTAGAAGAACAGGACTGTGTTCATACCAGGTTGTGCGGGTTTGCGTGATGGACTAACTGAAGCATTAGCACACCTAATGTCAGTAAATGCATCTCCTTTGGCCACAATATATTGACTTGGATTGGGACACCTTCGAAAAATAGAATAAACGTGACAGAAGAATTTCAATGATTTCTCTGAATTTATCAGTCAGTACAACAATAACCACCATAGGGAAAGAGCGGGGTATATCTCACCTGGTATTCCACGGTTTGCACTTCTGGTGAGTCTGGTCATTGAAGGTTCCATGTGGACATGGTCTGCAAAAACCTACGCAGACAACATTCAGTTGACCTCCCAGCCACTGTAACCTATATGTTGTGTATGCAGGTTACTTATTAGAGCTTATTTGTAGTTGTACTTACGATCCTCTGTAGGTTCCTGGCCTTTGCCACACTTCTTAACACAGAAGGAACATTGGCCATCACCACAGATGAGTCCTTCTTTACAGCCACACATTGTGTCATGCGTGGCTGTGCAATCTTTCACGTGGACCAGAGCACCTAAACATGCAAAGAGATGGAAGCAGAAGTCTGACATCTTGTAGTTTTACAGACTTTATATTGGATGTATATATATTACAGACTCAATGCTACTGAGGAAATGTGTTTGTGACTACAAGGATACACCAACATACCTACACATTCTGTACAGGTGTAACACCGGTAGTCCTTAGGGTACACTGTATATGTTCCAGGCTCACAGGGAGTGCAAAGCTCTTTAGGGCTTGGACCACACTCTCTGACCAGGCGATTTCCTGCAAAAACACCCACACACTAAGTCTAAGAAACACACAGTCACAAACTGCTATACTATAAGCTCTGTTTCAAGGAAATTAACTCCTTCCTCCAAGTTGTGATGCATCACACCTACAGTTATTAAAACTATACTGTTTTTGAATTTTAATGCTACATACAAGTATATATACATCACAGCTCCAAATTATTTGAATTATCAGTTGCATCACCCATGCTTTTTATTTTTGTTGTGGTATTAGCTGAAAAACCACTGAAACTATATGTGGGAACATGTAGTCACCACAGAGGAACTGCTTAAAGACTGGAATATGAGATTCCTTTACAGCCACAGATAAGCACATGTAAGCTGTTTGACACTATGAGGAATCAATTAAATGATTTAGGTCCTTATGTAAAACAACAATATTAACATATTTTTAACCCCTTAGTCCACTACAACAGCAGCAATCCCCAGACTGACACACATACATACCTGGATGACAAGCATCACAGCAAACATTCTCTCCGCTTAGGCTCCATTTCAAGCAGCCTCTGTCCGTCTGTCCAACACTGCACAGGCAGCCCTTGAGAAGCAGAGACAGACCCATCGCCCATAGCATCACGGCCATACTGATGTCAGCTTTCGTCCTGATGTTAAGGATGACACAGCCACTTCAGGAGAAATGTGACAAATCCAATCCAAGAATTATCCCAGGTAAGTTTTGGGGTTTTTTGTTGTTTTCTAACAAAGGCACCCAATGTTTTTGTTTTTCTAAATCTGTAGATTTTGTGTAAAATACATTCAAGTCCTGAAACTAAATTCTAATGTTTTGGTTATAGTGTCACATGAAGAAATCTCTCTGCTGTGCTGTGGCCTGTGCAGCCAAAGACATGTCTTACCACACAGCCAGCTGAGCTTGCTATTAATACTCCGGGGTTTTTTTGAGGAGGTGTGTCTAAGCCAATCAAAATGCAGCTTGAAACAAAGCGCGCGATAGAGGGGCAGAGAGAGGTGAAAGTATGAGTGTGAGTTAAGACATACATACTTGAATTATTCATTTTCCCTCTCCCTCAGTACTGTTACATAAGGTTGATTTTTTTTTAACCTGGATTATACTATAGTTCATCAACTTAATGATGAATTTTCAGAAAGCTTGAAAATCTCCTGGAGTTGACACAGTAACCTTTTCTGAGAAGTGCAGCCACAAAAAGAACTCTGTACCTTTTTAAAGTTTGGTTCTTTTTGAGTACATTTAAAGCTCAACAATTACAAAAAGACAACAGAAGGCAGCGACAGTCACAAGCTTACTTCAAGGGCATGGTAAAGTTTAAAAGTTCCCTTCTTGGCTTTGATCTCCTGCTCTTATTGTGTATGGTGATTAACACTTTTGATTCCCTGTGATAGAAACCAAGGGACAGTATGCACATAAGGGATGAAAACTGAAACTTGAAAGAGTGAAGCATGAATATTTTGCAACACCAAATTGAAAGTGTAGCATCTCACATCTTATTTAATCATTGGAAGGCATCCTTTGGAAGGTTTAAATAGACAATGCTATTTATCTCCCTTGAAAAGGGAACTGGTGTTTTCTTTCAGTAAATACTTTGACCTTTGGGAAAGCAGGGAAATTCGCTGACTGATGATGAGATGGCAAGTGACTACATTATATATCACATGCCATTCATTTTTGAAATGGAATGAAAAAAGATCTTAAAGCATAAAAACATAATGGCAAGTGTGACCATATTGTAATGCGTAAAAAAAATCTATAATATGGTTAGACCTGAAAAATGTCATAAAAGTATCATCTTAGACTAAGGTAAATAGTATATATATATGTTTCATATTAAAAGGTAATGAGGTAATAATTATTAAATCATGGTGAGGCATAAAAATTGAATAATTGAAAGAATATTGTTCTATAAAAATACAAAAAACATCAAAGTGCAGTAAGTCAGAAAAAATATAGTACCCGAATTAAAGTGTTAAAAATACATAAAAGGCAAATTATACCATGTCATCAAAATAAAAAACAACATTTTATACTGTGTTGTTTTTTTTCGCAGAAAATGTCAAAAATTTTGTTGTGCTAAAATGCCTGACAGCATCAAAAAATAGTGTTCTATAAACACTCCACATGATAAGAGTGCTTAAAATTGCAGAAAAAAGTCATTTTATGACTTGTCAGCAAAAACCAGAAAAATGCCATACTATACTATGTTGCTTTTTCGCGAAAAATGTCGAGTTTTTGTCCAGAAAACATCTGAAAACATCAAAGAATAGTGTTCCATTAACACTCCATATGATAAAATGTGTTAAAAATGTTTAAAAAAAAAGAAAAAAAGAAAAAAAAAAGGGTTATACTATAGTATAGTAAAAACTATCATTGTGCGATCATGGTATAGTAAGATATCAAAAGCTCATGTAAACGCTAGTATTGTAAATCATCAAATCAGCATATAATGAAAAATAGAAATAATAAAATTAAAATAGAGAAATATACAGAAAGGTATAAAGATTATAGTATAGTAAGTCCTAAAAACTACCACAGTATTGTAAGTAAATAAAGATGTTATGAAAAATGCCATAGTATAGTAAGGCATAAAATGTTATGGTATAGCACGCCAGGAAAAGTTGCATGAAAATGCTACATTAAAGCATGGCATGAAATTAGTGGAGTAGTGCAGGAAACAGCAGGCAGATCTGGGGGGTGAAGGTTGGTTCCAGGTTAGGTAAAATTTCAAAGCTAATTTGGCAACTCATAGATAAGACATAGGGGGAATTAAAATTCAAAAATCCATTGAGATGGGTAAATATATTTCAACAGACAATTCAGCAGCCCCTTGAAACCCCTTGTATGTCTGACATGTCTCTCCTGCCTGTGCCCAAATCTATGCCCATGTGGTCCTCAAGAAGTTTGAAACAGTCCAGCTGCCTTTGTGTGGCACTAAGACCAGAATACCAGATAAGGATCTTCTCAGTATCACTACCGTAAGATCTGCCTCTTGTGTCAGGTTTGTAACGAACAATGACCGATTCGAATATGCGTCACTCTCAGCCCACCACAGTCCACCCACTGTAAGAGCATGTACACATGTTTTCATATGAAGATGATGTGATGTCAAAAGTCAGCATCTTGCCTACACGTCCCTTGGCCAAGAAACACCTCCTACACTTACCCTTCAACCTCCCCCCTAAAAAATTCAGCTTTGAAGCACAGTAACACCCAACAGCTCAATTAACATAATCACTTGGGAAATACTTTTGAGTTGTTCAGTAAGTAATGCAGTGATGATATTCATTTCTGCTGGTAAATGTCTGTGTGTGTGTGTTTATTTGTATGCAGGCTGACGTCAGCTTCAGTGAGACTCAGACTGCAACTATGTCATTTGCGACAGAAGTCAGCGTCAGTCTGTCAATACATGATTTCACTTTGCCTACTGCTCTATATTATGAGTAGGATACATCTGATATCCTCTGAGGGCTTCTACATTTTGATCTGCTTCTGCAGGCTTAAGTCTTTGACATCACTTCCTTCCTGGGGGGGGCTCACTTTCAGTGACAAACAATAGTGTCATCTAACACCTGTGGTTGGTGGGTCAAGGCAGCAGAGGGTCTGTATGGGTTCAGAATCAGTTGAGCTTTGCTGACAACGTCAGCCCACTTGGAAAGTACACGTAGCAGTGTTGAGAAGTGTTGCTGACACATTTAGTGTTGTGGTGGTGATATTACCTTTTATAGTTCATCTGTAACTTTTCACAGTCATCCAGATTTCAACTTGTACATGACTATCCAAGGTCTTGAGAAACGATCAACTACATGTTTCAAACATTTGAAATGCTTATACCCGTTTATAGTAGGCAATTACTGACTGCAGTAATTTCTGAAATACGGTTAGAGATATTTAGACATAGTATTCCAGCTTTTGCAAGAAAAAAAGAGAAAAGCATATTTTAGGGTGAGACATTTCACATAATTAAATATTAATGATGATTACCACTTTTTGAACATATATATTTTTATTCATATATAATAAATTTCTATGTACAATTTATTCTTCTTTTGTAAAGAAACAAAATTAAAGAGAAAGCTTTGATTGCAAACAGTGTTTCATACTAAAGGGAGGGAGAGACAAAATGGAAAAGTGCTCATAATACTAGTGTGTGTTCCCTCTTGTAACTATATTTTAGGTAGATACAACAGGGGTTTGCCATTGTTTTGCAAGGATATTAGAATCTGAAGGCCAGGATTCCCCTTGAAGTCACTTTGAAGTTGTAAAACGAGAAGTGCCTGATGATAATCATAAAGAGATTTACATCGTAAATGACTTCTGAATATCCACCACACAACGTGAGACTTTGGCTTTTATCACACTGACTTTTTTCAAAGCTCATGCTCACTATGAAGGAGACGATGATGACGCCTCGCGGCAAACTGGTTATCTTACGGAAACCCTCTGAGTTTGCTCTCGCTGCTGTGGTGGGTGTCCACTGTTTGCAATCCTTTTTGTAAATTGATCCACTTTTACTTGAAAGTGTTTAAACCAAACTGGTATGAGTGTCGGGGTTTAATCACTGACAGGATTAATGATACATTCCACAAAGCACAGCTGGGACAGTGGAAACTGGCCACCGATTCACAAAGGGTGATGTCTGATTGTCTGTCAGTCAACCATAGTAGACAAAGTATGACACCATTAATGCAACATGATCACATAAATAACATCACAAAAATCATCCAGTGTACGGATTCTTCCTTTAGGACATTGGCAAGAGGAAACTGCTCTTCCCAATAATGCTAATACTTTAAACAAAATGTTTCAATAAAATTTCTTTTCTTTAAAGCAGTTGAGACAGTCATGCAATATACAGCCGAGTTAAACTACTGGCTGGCTACAGGGCCTCCCTTATGAAGTTGAAGAAATCCATTGTTCATGAACAGATCAAGGCTAATGTTTAGTAGTTGGCAGGTGAGAGCTTAAACAAGCTGGTGACTGTGCCATAGCACAAAGAAAATGGGGCCAGAGGTTTGGCATAATGAGCTAAATTTGATCAGTATGCACAGATGTGGGTCAGGAGATCCAGTCCAAGTTTTAGGCCCAGAAAAAAGTTCCTAAATGTGGGCTGTAGGTGTTGGTCTGGGTCTGGGGGATTGAGATCCAGGCCCAGCCAGCTTAAAGGTCTTGCAGAACAGACAAAATCCTATGTAGGGTACACACTCCCGAGAGAATGTCTTCGCGGCAGCTTTAAAGAATCACCACATTAAATACCACTCACGGTTCACAAACTGTACACGTCACGTCAAAACAAAAAGAGCGTTTTCAGCCACAGGAGCCTGCTTAGTATGTGTGAGAGGACTCTCTCCCGTTGTGCTCTTGCCACCTGTAATCTTTTGCATGGACACTGGAGAGACGTACAGTTAGCAAAAGGTTGGACACAGGGCTAGTCAGTGTCTACATTCTGAACTTAGAGATGGTCAGAGGCAAAAGACAGGAAAAAGAGAAGGGGTTGGTGTGTGCTCGGGGAGAATTGTTTTGTGCTCGATGAGTTTGAAAGGCACTGTCCTGTCACATGATGTCAACGAAGAACTCACAGGGATTGCCCATAGCATGCTGGAAGGACTGACGGCTGGCCGTGAGCTCAGGAGGAATGGCTGCTAACTCTCTCCCAGGAGGGGCTCCAGGGGGGGTGCTGCTGCAAACTGAGGTCTTGGGGGCCAGACGGGCCAGACAATAAGGAGGAGGCAAGCCTGGGGGTCCATAGGAGGAGGCATGGCTTCGCTCACTCTGGGCACAGGAGCCCGGCCCTGGCTGGGTGAACGGGGCGTGGCTGTAGGTGAAGGAGGGTTGGCTGTTCTGTGAGAGAGAGTGGCTCCTGTGTGACTGATTGTGACTGAGACTTGATCGGGCGTGACTGTGACTGGAGACGGCGTGGCTGTGATGGCTCATTTGGCTGGCGGTCCTATCGCCGCGCCTCCCTCCACGAATGCCGGGCTCTGATTCGCTGCATGTTGACCTTTGACCCTTCTCCTGTGGGGAGGAGCGTCTACCTTTGCCTGCGCTGGGGTTGGATCCGCTGCTTCGGCTTCCTGTTGAGAGGAAAGAAACCAACATTTCAGCTTGATCATCGACAGTACACGTATACTAAACAACACAGTCAGCAGGTCCAACTCATCAGCTGCAGCTGATTTAGAATCAGCTGATTTTGCTACTGACTGACATGGAGGTCACACATTAAACAAAATATACTGCAGAAGCTTAATGAAGCCTTCATGA
Source organism: Psettodes erumei (assembly GCA_016785225.1). Lineage (NCBI taxonomy): Eukaryota > Metazoa > Chordata > Actinopteri > Pleuronectiformes > Psettodidae > Psettodes > Psettodes erumei. Next base: position 3,450,594 of record JAFBJZ010000915.1, on the reverse strand, counting down.
ACTGCTACAGACATCCTACATCAGAAAGCATGTTGTTAGGTGAAAGATCCTCTCTTGTACAATATAGAGTCAAATATATTAATCTTAATATTGCTGCACTTTGTTTAAGGTGTGACTCGTTATCTTCTTATTCAAGAGCCACAAGTCAAGGGCAAAAACGGTCATCTCAGGTTTCTTCCCCAAGTTCCATCTGCAGCAACAAATCCCACAGGCTTCATCTGATGTTCAAACACAATGAAACATTCACAGATTAGAAATATAAACATGATACACCCGCATCAGAAAGACACAGCAGCACAGCAGAATAACCCAACAGATGTGTTTAAGGAAGTTATTGTATTCACATTGTCCATTTTGTTTTAAAAGTAAGTTAGCATTCTGCTTCAATGCTGGGAAGACACACTGGTGGTGTCATGCTGACAGAGGTGTACCACAGTGTTGCAAAATCAAAACATTCCACGCCTCCCCTTCTGCAATGAGCCCGACAGTACTGGGTAAAGTGGTGCATGATCGCCCCCTGTCAGTGGAAATGATAGCACAAGCTGTCGGCGTGATCGTCCTGCATCATGCACCTCCCAGCACAGTACGAATGCATGCCCAGAGGTGCAGAGGGAGAATGGACTGTCAGGAGAGTCACACACGATACAAATGGACAAAAGATGTAAGGGGCGGAGGGGGAAAAAAAAGCTAGAGTATGAGAGGTGGAGAATGTTGAGCACGAGAGAGAGAGAGAGAAGAGTAACAGGATAAGAATCGAGAGGTTCGATGGTGAGACAGAGGGAGCAAAAAGAAAGAGAGCAGCAGGAGGAAAGGGGGGTTAGCAGTCTTACCGGTTCCCCCAGTGTCCTGGGACTACCTCCTCCTTCAGTCTACCGTTGCCCAGCAGAAACAGAGGGAACAACAGAATTACACATACCTCCCAGCCCGGCCCTTCCCACACTACCTAACGCACCCTCGACAGTACATCTGGCCCATAAACTCATAACTTACATTCCACCCATGGATGCTATTGGTCCTGTTTTTGTCATCCAACTAAAAAACTAAATCTTCCAAATTATGGAGAAACTGTCCCTGAAGAAAATGCACACATGCACACATTCAAAAGAGCAGGCACCTACATCATTACCAACAAACACTTGTTTGAAAGTGCCAAAAGAAACAAAACTGCAACTGAGTTCATATGAAGTGCATCTCATGACCATTTTTTGTCATCTCTGTCCTTCCAAAGAAGACAAACTAACCGAAAGCATGACAACCAGCTGACAGTAAGACACCACGTTGTCTGGATGAGTCACTTAAGACAATGAAAAATAGACCGATAGATGGTAACATGAAACTTACCATTATCTGTCTGGTTTCAAATGTGTACTAATGCCACACTACCACAGCTGCCTACTCATATATAAACCCCCCTTGTTCTCCACTCTCCCTTAATGCAGATATCAAAAACCATGCAGCAGCCACACAAAGCACTATCACATTTTGATTCAAAACAACAGATCATTCCACAACTGATGGAGAAGGATGGACTCGGAGTTGATCATTTCAAGCTGGCGATTTGTAATCACAAGGTTGATCAGTTTTGTTTTTTTGGTGTTTTTTTTTTTTTTTTTTTTGAGTACACACCCAGTACTGCAGAGCTGTCCGCTGCATGACTCAAGATGCTCATGATTGACCTTGACAATACAGGACGTATTTTAGAATACACATATTTGATTCATAAAAAGTGCAATCCAGTGTCAACTTCCTGCCCAGAGAGCCAGAGAAGCTAACAGTAGCAGGATTCAGATTTTTGTTAATACAGACGTCATACTGTACGTCAGCAATACTTAGATTAGCGATAATGTCATGTTGCATGTTGAGTCAAATTAACACGTTAATTAATGAAAGGCTGATGGAAAACCCGTTTCTCCCCTCCCTCTCATTGCTCACCCTCACTGTGCTGGCTGCCTGCACTCCCACTGTGGAAACTGTGGCATGGGTCTGAGTATCCTGGCGGGAAGCTGGGGGGTGCGGAGGGAAAAGGAGGGTAGGGGAATGGCTGTCCGCCCAGGGGCCAGGGGTTGCTGGTGGGAGGGAGCGGTGCCAAAGTGTCCTGCTCAGAGCCTCCTCCGCTGGATCCCTCATTTAAATTGAGCGATGCCATGTCTTAATGGAGAGAAAACAGAACCAGAGAGGGAAAGATTTAGTACAGTCCGTCTATTCATAAAAAAAAAGTCCTGCACATAGAGATGTATTATTGACACACTGAGAAAAGTGGCTTTACTTTGGCAGAGGTCCCCAAAGGTATAGTAGCACTGTTCGGAGAAGGTGATCTTGTTGACGGTGTGTCTAAGGTAGCCATGTTTCAGCAAACTGCTTGCATACTTCCTTGCATCCCGCCGGTCCTTGAAGCCTTCTACTCTGGAGTAAAGCCAGTCTACCACGTCAGCACCTGACACAGCAACAAACACACACACATACACACACAGACAGACATGAAGGCTCCTGCTCTAATGTGTTGAGCAGATGCTAAAAATACTGGTGAAATGCACAACAACCACAGTGGCCACAGCTGCTGGTGTAGCAGCACAAAGTTGCAAGAACTTTGAATAAAGTTAGTGGTGTTAATGCCAAAACTATGCACAATAGTCTTCAGTCTTTAGACTCAGATTTTGCGGTTAAAAAACAGTTTGGAAAAAGGAAAGATTTAATATTGTTTTACTGTATTTCATAATAAAAAAATGTATTAATTGAAATTAACATTATTTTCTACATTCTTCATTTTTTCATGTCAATTTTAAAGAGTTACAGGGGCAGTGTTATTCATGCAACAGATCATGGTTCACTGCATATGCAAACAACGTATACCTGTGTAAGCTCCCTAAACTACATGCATTGTTTACAGTAAATTAAGTAAAAGAAAATTCAAAGCCTGTGGGAAACAGGTCTAGCTTTCCACACAGCTCATCTTTTCTCACCGATGACAGCGTTGGCAATCGTGATCTTCAACCACATCCTGTCTCGAATCTCTAGGCCAGAGTCAGGCAACTGCATCACCTTGACTATTGTTGCCATGTCTGTTTTACTTGCAGACAGCGGCAGGTCATCAAACTCTAAGATTGGAGAAGAGTTTTGAAAAAAAATATTGACAAGCTGAATTTTTGAGCTGAACAACAGAAAGTAGAGTTTTTTGGGGGCTTTTTTACCGTAGTGTGGGTACGGTCCTGTCAGGGCCGTGGTGTGTGAAATCCAGGCTGCAGGGTCAATTGGTCTCACAGGTTCAGCTGAAAAACAATACAACTTAACCAACTGCCAGTTCAAACCCTGGGACACAAGATCAGTTACACCATTCCAAATGTAATAAAGATTCAAGTTTGATCTGGCAAAGCACGCATTTGCGAAGATTGCAAAAGAGTGCTGGTGTTTATTTTACCGCGAGGGATGGTGAAGTAGCTTCGTGGAGACGGGTCCCAACATTTGGCAACAGTGAGACTAATAGGCCTAGAGGAGAAGATAGAATTAAGCGTAAATAAAGAATAAAGAACATAGAATGTGGAAATAAGTAGTATAACGTGAATGTAGACAAAGATGTTGGATGTGTGAAAACAGCTGTTCTTCTGTTTCATGTGTCAACTTCAACTTCATCGGGTCACCATTTTTAGTGAATAGTATCACAAGTTAACACAAGTACACAATACAAGATAATCTGCATATTCATACTGCAGATATTAAATCCCTTACATACAGAAGGTTATTCTCTCAGTCTGATCTGCAGCTGTAAGTTAAATAATCACAAATGCTCAGGAACCGATCTGAGAAAAATGTAATGGTCTTACCCGGTTTTGGAAACAATCTCTCTGAGAATCCTCACTGCGTCGTCATTGCTCATGTTCTCAAAGTTTACGTCATTCACCTGGTTAACAGACAATATAATTAATTCAATATATCAAATTCCATACCTTAATCTTACATTGTGTTTTCATGACTATATTTAGATTTTTTTTCGCTCTGCAGGGGACTCGTGTTTTTCCACACGTACTGTACAAACTCTCTGCAGTACTCTTAGGCCTTCAGACGCCTGCGAATCCTAAGCTACTTTCTTTGGGATACACTGTCACAGTAAAAGCTATATTATGAACGCTGAAGCAACAAACAAATTGTAATCAGCCATCGTGTGTTTTACAGTGGGTGGAGCAATAAAGCTCCGCCATGCAGAGATCAAAAGAGAAGCATTATAACAGGAAGGAAAAGGAGAGGCAGAATTACAACTTTTACAAAAGAGCCTAGAAACGGAAGTGGTTTTTAATAGGCCACAAAGCCTAAAATAGAAATACGGTGATGTGACGTTCAGCTTTCACACTGTAAAACAGCACAAAGCTCAGACATTACTGTACCTCAAAAATACATGAGGAAACATCAGCTAGTGTACCTGGAGGAGCATGTCTCCAGGTTCTATTCTGCCGTCAGCAGCCACAGCCCCTCCCTTCATGATGGAACCGATGTAGATGCCGCCATCTCCCCGGTCGTTACTCTGACCAACAATACTGATGCCCAAAAAGTTGTACTTCTCTGTCAGGGAGAAAGCAGGGACCAATCAGAGTGTCACCTTTAATGATCATGCACAGATTTGAAAGATTGTACATTAAATTTTGCTATACATATAGTCAGTGAAGTATCATGTATACCCATGTTGAGTGTGACAGTGATTATGTTGAGGCTCATCGTGGAGTCTGTGATGCTGCTGAAGGACGAAGACTGGAAAGAAGGAAGAGGATGAAATAAGTAGAGCAAAGAAAAGTCAGTGTGGCGTAAAGTCTTCATCAGTCAGCTCTCTCGTCTGTTTCTCGTGCGTCTATTTCAATTGCAACGGGGGCAGCGATGTGTCGCTGGAGGTGCTCACCCGGTCTATCTTGGCCACTTTGTGCCTCCGTCTGCGGCGCTTGTGTCTGCGCATCAGCTGCGAAGAGGAGCTCTGTTCTGTGGAGCTACTGAGCCTGAAACACAGAAGGAGAAAATAATGACACAGACAGGAAGTGAGAGCAAGCAAAGACAGGTTGTAGAATGTGAGGGGGAAACAGCAGCGAATGGGCAGCAAAAAAGGTGAAGCAAAAAAAAAAAAAAGGTGCATGACCTGCTACCATGGCAAAATGACCTGATATGTTAAGTGCAAGTGTCTGTACTGATGTAAATACAGGAGGTAGACAAAATAAAAGAAAATATTAGCAGTAAAATTTAATGGTGCTATAACTATTATTTCTCACATGAATTCATTCAGTCATTCATATGCATTCATTTTAAGTGTTATTCCAATTGAAAAATTGCTGTTTTTCTCTTAACTGAAAAAAGAAAAAGCCAAGAGACAAACAAAAAGCTACTGATTGCTGGATGTTTTGATATGAAGTAGTACGTTACCTGCTAGCATCCTCGTCTTCTTCACTGTCGACAAACGAGCTGGACTCCAGTTCGCTGCTCATTACTGAGGCGCTGTCGTAACCCATGGCCGAGTCTCTTGCGGTGCGCTCTGATTTGGAGTGACCGTTGATGCGAGGGACTGGAGAGAAAAAGAGTAGTGATTTGGACGGGAAGGTCACGCTGCTCATCGCGGGGTCACATCAGAATGAGGGGGAGCGACTGGGAAGGGAGGGTGTCAATGGGAGAGTTTCCCATCAGTAACAACATGAAGCAGAACTGGGATTTGGATCAGGCTTTACAGTGGATTAAGAGTGGAAGGAATAATATGAATCATCCACAATTACTCTTGCTTGAGTACGTTAAGAGGTGAGAAATAATTCTATATGTAATTCTATCACTTCTTACAAAAGGGATAAAACAAAAGCTGTAGCAACATTCCCAGCGGAGTACGACAACCCTGTCCATCTCATACATACATACATACATACATTGCCACTGAGGTGGTGCTCTCTCAGGGAAACAGCGGATTGGTCGGAAAGGCCTCATAAGGCGAAGAGGGCGTGGCAGCCAGCGTATTCGCCAAGAGCAAGCAAAACATTCCAGCAATGTGGTTGTTCCCATCCCTAGCTCTGCCAAGAAGGTGCTCTTCATGAAAGCCGAGCCGCTTGATCAGCGGAGGGACGTGACGACCACTGAGAGGATTCACTCAGACATATTTCCTCCCACGCTCAGATGACTGCCCCACCAGAGGAAACAAACAAAAAAGAAAACAACAAAAGTGTGTCACCGAGTCCAACTGAAATCTGCGTCTTTGTGCTCTGCTCCGTCTGTGCTAGTCCTTCTCTAAAACCCAGTCTGATCCCCCAGACGGTCTCTGACCACCGGCTGGCTGCCGTCAGGCTTCACAGCTTATCTACAACAGAGGCAGTGACAAAAAGGAAATAAACACAAAGATAATCTACCAAGAGTGGCGAACGCGAAAAGAAGAAGCGAGTGGAAAGTCACTTTTTGACAACTTTACAACAACACAACACAATGTATTTGTAACCTCTTCAAAAGGGGTGACAATTTAATGGAAACAAATAATACACTGATGAGTTAAGTCAATTCCTCCACTCGTGGGTAACATTACATAAAGAGCATTACCCTACAAAAGCTCAAAACTCTTCTCACTGAAAACATGAGCCATCAATCCTAACCAACTTTCAATAAGCACCTGGGCATGACAGAGAAAAAAATACCTGCGATAAACCACAAAATGAAATCACCTGCATCATGTAACATACTCAAATGTCGAATTCCATCAACGCACATAACACGACAAATCCCACTCACCAGAGACGACGACGTGCTCTCATCCGACGCACGGCAAAACTGAGAAATTGAGCCGAGTGTCAGGAGAAAGAATTGCCTCCTCCCTCGCGCCTGTGGCATGCAACTATAGAATGCCTGGTAATCTGTCACTGACCAATCAGATGATGGGATTCTCCAGCACACAGAGAGAGAGAGATAATATGGGATTTGAGATGGTGAGTTGTTCTCTCCCATCTCTGCCTCAGGCGACAACACCATCAGGTTTTTAAAAGCCCAAATACTTTCAGCAGCATCGTGTCGCAAAACATGATTTCAAGACAATTTTTTATAACCAGAGGACAGTTCAGCAGCTGTTTTTGTTCTTTCTGCTAATTCTTTAGCACAAGCGTAAGTACACTGGCTTAGCAGTGTTCTTTGACCTCAACCTTGAAATCCCGACAGTGCAGAACGGCGTAATGCTTAATGCGGTGACAGTGCTTTTTAAAATTTTTTCCTCGGGTATTAAGTGTTCTCTGCTACAGCGTGATAACTGAATGTTGGGAGTCTTGTCTTACAGCAGGTTAGGATGCACCGCACCTGGCGGCCTCGAAAACAGATCACGTCCCGTAACACCATGCTGCCCTCGGGGGTTTACACCTGTTCCCCCATCCGAAAAATTTCAACTACTACATTATTCATCCATTCATTGTCAAACGCCCCGGCGCAGACAGAACAATAGCAGGGGATGCATTTACCAGGGTTGAGCACTTTCTACTGATCGCTGTAAAAAACAGCTAGCGATCACAGACCGAATCACTCGAAGCGGGTGTATAAGGTGACAGGGGAATTCCTGCTGCTGCTGATGCTGCAGGCGCTCAGGTAGAGAGGCGGGGCTGCCGGCTCCTAGTTTATGCCTCTTTACATCCAGTGACTGTGACAGCGGCCGCTGGGCCAAACTGAATTACACCTCGATGGGTCTTACTTGCTAGATTTATGAACCACGAAACTGCCGGCAGACCACAGGGGACGCGCCCAACTCCCCCTGATGGCTTCATTTAATTAGAGCTAACAAACTAGCGAGCAAGGAGAGGAGGAGGTGAGGAAAAAGAGAGGCTGCATGAGTGTTTGTGTGTGTGTGTGAGAGGAATACATGAGGTAATCTTAAAGTAATTCCCTCTTTTCTGTGGACTGTGTAGGGAGAATGGTGGACAGATGTAAAGTTCATTAGACTTAAGGTATTTCCGTGTCACCGTCACAAAACAACAGATGTGCAGCTGGCAGTTTTCAGCAGGGGATGCAGCGCGGCGAGCACCAACAACGTGTCCTGAGCCAAGTCACAAAAAAAAAAATAAAATAAATAAATCACAGTCACAAGATGCCCGGGAGTGTGGTTGTGACGAAATCAGTGGCTATGATGCAGTCATTCCTCTGGAATAAAGTTACATCTGTTTGCAACACACGACACACTGCCGCAGCTCTTCCCACAAGCCCAACCTGATGCTGTTCTCTGTGATACTAATTGCACCACATAAATTAATGAGTATTTGGTTAATGAGCCTGGAGCACAGGAAACAAAGAGCCAGGCTTTGCTGTGAGGAGAGGAGAGAGAGCAACAGAGAGACAACTGGCTTTGCTGTGAGTAAAAAATAACAGCAGCATTCGAGCATCAGAAGCTGCTTTTTTCTTTATGATTTCCTGCCATAACACCAGCTAATTTTGCCAAAATCTCTCATGTGGCAAAGACAGGAACAGAAATGAAGTGGATATCTTAAAATATAACAGGTTTGATTGTGCTGATAACTAAAACACACCTTTTCCTGTACCAGTATACCTTGTTCTCTGTTGTGGACAGTGCAGACGTGATGTTGCCTGTCAGGCTCTCATATTAAAAAACCCAAGAAAAAAACAGAGCCAGTACAGAAGGCAGAGCAGTTCTTCTGAAGGGATGAGGGAGAAAACAGTCCTCCTCCAACCAAAATAGAAACAGCTTCTGCCAAATGCCAAAACAATAAAGCAGATGTGTTTGCACTTCATAACGCATCTTTGCTGGGTTTTAAAATCAAGACCCTGATGATTTCGTCTCCAGGTAGATGGTGGATGGCAGGATTTATATCTGGAGAAGAGCCGAAACAGACGCTCCGCTGACATTTCACATAACACCAGTGTCCTCTGACAGGGTATAATCCTTCTACAAGATTGGAGTGTGCCTACCAAGTGGAAAACAGCCTCTGACCATAAACCTGAGCCACACACAGGAAACAGAAGGACAATTATTGAGCCAGACAGTGGATTCCAGGAACTCTGACATAGAGTGAACTTATTCACTTCTTCCTTTCTTTACTCCTCTGAGCATTTGGATATCTGTGCGCTTCCTGGTCTGACATGGCTAATGTGAACCACGCACCATCTGATCCCCGAGGGCCCTTTCCATCATACGTGTCCGTTGTGAGATCATTTTTTTCATGGCGGTGAGTAACGTGTACGCAGTAGGAAAGTTGAGTGTCGGCTAAGGGGCGCCGACATGTAATAACTTGGACATGACGGGATAATTGCATTTTGAGGATCCGTCTGTTCCTCGCTGATAATAATACTCACGCTCGGTTTCTCGAGCTCTCCTCCGCGCCCGCTCCCGCTCTCGCTCTCTGCGGTGACTCAGGAGAGACTCCGTGCCCGTCTCGGTGTCCAGGCCATCTCGACTGCTCACCGCATTGGCGCTGCGACACACACACAGACACACACATCGGAAAAACTTCAGTCAGATTCATAATGATGTACAAAACACAAACACGCTGGCGCTCACACAGAAAGTCTTTCAAATTAATTAACTCTCCTGAACTTAATCCCCAGCTACAATATACGCCTGTCAGTTATGATATCAGTTTGCCTGCCATTCAGCCTTAGGGGAATATAGAACTCATATTATGCCTCTGTTTCAAATTCAGTCCCTCTGGCCAAAATAGTAGTTTCATTGTTCCTCGGTATGTGATGTGTTTTTCTCTAAGTGTCATTAATGACCAGATACCCGGAGAGGACGCCATTCTGGACAATACTTGCATTAATGAGACCTATTGAAAGCCCAGATGGTGCCTGGAGCGCGTTTGGGAGGGAGACAGAGAAGGGAGAATGACAGATCGCATAAAAAAAAAGAGGGTAAAAAAGCGAGAAGTAGATCAGGTGTGTTCTGAGCAATAAGCCGGCCTGTGTACTTGGGCTCTAGGAGGAGTCTGGGGGTTCTGGAGGAGCTGCAGGGCAGATTGTTATTCTGTCAGAGGGCTGGAGATGCCGTGGCCTCAGGCACCAGGGTTAAGGGATTTACACAGCCACCAGGCACTGGGGGGAAACCTGAAGCTGGTGAGAACTCTGCTCAACCCTGTCAGTCTGTCACACACACTTAGGCATGTGTGCAACATGTACTTTACACCTGCGTAAATAATCTCGCTTTCGTTTGCGCGCTCCTGCTCAAATGGCAGCGCTCATACGCAAGCCGTGTCATATTCATAATGTATAAACAGAAAAAAGCAAACTAAAAACAAAACCATCATCTTTAAGCGGCAACGTGTGTGCATGATCAATGCAAATTAAAAACACAGTGGCAGACAGGATGCTGTGTTCAGTCAGCGGGATAAAGTGCTCAATGAGGCATGCTTACACGCTTCTGCTGCGGAGTGCTAACGGCTGCACCTGGACCAGGTTTCACCAGCACAGGTCAGTGCATGTATGCAAATATCACACAAGATGCACAGTTTGGGTGCATTTCTATCAGTAGTGATCGGAAGGATGATTGATGATGATTGATGTGGTGTTGACTGCCTCCTCTCCGTCAGGCCGTCAATGGCTGCCGACCAGTCGGGTGACAGGTCTGCCGATCCAGAGGGGAGGGGGGGTTGGGCTGGGGATTATCCGAGGTGCTAGGCTGCAGCTGTGAACAAATGCCACCCCCTTTCAATCCCCGCACCCGCCGCCTTTCCTCGTTGCTGCCAATCGCCGCCCCCTCCCTCTTGGGAAATGGAGATGGGGTGCTTTTAATGTCCGTTAATCCGGATTACCAGGCAGAAGCACATCAGTTGTGTCCATTCTCAGCCCGAAACACCTATTCTGCAAGCTCATCAAATAGAGCCATTCACGCCGACACAAACACACGAAATGCATGAATAAAGCACAAAGAGAAAATGAAGTGGTAATAATATTCTCGCTATTTACAGAGAGCGGCAAAAGGTGGGAGACGGGATTCATTTCAGAAAGAGGAGGTTGGCTAAAGGGAATTCACCAGGCTGCGTCTCTGACAGAAAGGCCTGCCTGCCGGACTCAAAGAAGGAAACAGAAAGGGAGGAGGGGGGTGGGGGGTGGGGGTGACGTGTGGGGGGGGGTAAGGGGGCTTGCACACTTTTCTTTTACTCCACAAGGTGGCAGTAATACCAGTGAAAGCTGGCCGGGGAACAATAAAATCATCAGGACAGCTGACAGCCAAACAGCAGGGAGCAGCCCATAGAGGGCAAAAGCGAGCTGAGATGTCAAACACTGGATAAAGAGATACACTGAGACATGACAGATTGCTTGTTCTCAATATAGAGCCTCGGCCATATTGCTTTAGCGCTGTAATGGCAACAGCCCTCGCCCCCACTGGCCCCAGCCCTTCCAGCTAAATTTAACTTGGGACTTCTCCTCAGTGAGGGCAGTGATATTCTCTAATCAGTTGGAAGTCAAAGCCCGGGCTCAGGTAACCGCCATCAGGCTGTCAAGAAAATCTCCATTTGTGATCTTTTAGGCAGCAATGCCTTTTTTCTTTTTTTTTTTTTAAACCACATGTGCCTTTATTAGCCAAGTATGGATGAATGCTCTGAGTGACTGAACACAATGGGCCACACTGAGTGCCAGTATTTGCCTGAAGATGTTTATGCTGCGAAGGCTATTTCAAGAATCAGCAGCGCTGGTAGGCGTACGCATCATGTTCGCACAGACGAGCCAACGAACGCCAAACTCCACGGTCGAGCGGACGAGAGGGGAACATGCACACAAGTGGGAAAAAAAAAGAAATGCTCGTGCTCGTCACGCATGTTCCCACTCTCTGGCCTCAGCACACGCCGTATGCGCAGGCAGGCGTACAGACCACCTACACCTCCCATGCGAGCCTGACGAGGACGAGGAGCTCGGAGGAGCAATCAGCGCTCTGATTAGCACATATGGCACAGCGTGAAAAAAAAAGGACGCCCGGTGCGCAGGACTGCGAGCCTCATACATCTGCCTACACGCATACGGGCGTGTAATTGCGCATACGTGATAAGCGGCAATCAGCCTACTTACTGGAAGGAGGGGGGGCGAGAGTCTCCGATGCCCCCTGTTCTCTCGAGGGGAGGGGGCAGTTCTGGATGGCTCTCTGTGCACTGAGATCCTCCATCAGAGTGGCCGCTCTCTGCCAAGACCAGCTGAGAGGAGAGAGAGAGAGAGAGAGGGGTTGAAGGAAAGAAAAGAATCATTATGGTCCAAGACATCTTCAGCTCTGAGAGAAACACAAGCAATAATAAGTATTTCAGTCAACAATAAAGGCCGCATGGTGTGGAGCGGGCAAATTTTAAAAAACAACCTGAACAGAATGTGCCACACTCAAAGATAAACACACACAGGGATGCTGGCAACCACAGAGGGGGACACATCTTGTGTACAACTATGCATGAGGAAAGCCTATGAAATGAGATGCTGAAAAGAGGCCCAGAGATGACTGGTGGCGACGCACAAACAACTTGAGAAACACAGCGAGCGACGCAGGAACTTAAAAGACCACGCTGCTTTTACTCGGCTGAGCGTCAGTACAAAGGAAGATGTACCATGACCCATAGATACAGCTACTCTCCTTTCATCTGAGCCAGAATAATGAAAGTTAAAGCAGGCGGCCGTGGAAAGACTAACAACTGTACGGGCTGTTATTATTCTAATGAAAGCTCAGGCATTCACAGGTGTCGCTGCGGTGTCACGAGATTCTTACAATGAACCCTGTTGGCTCACTTTTTAAAAACTGAAAGTATTTCAGCAGTTTCCATCACCCTCTGTCTCCTGATTTATGTAGAACTGCTTCATATAAATAGGTTCTTTCTTTGTTTAAGTATTATTGAGGGGGAAATACCGACATACCAACACTGCCTTTTCTGATCTGATAGTGAGTCTTCATCCAAAACCGGTGCCGTCGTCTCAAATTTAAGTTCTGAATAACACAACGTGTGGAGCTCACTGCGTTATTTTATGCAAAGTAACATGTGACCAAGGTGTTGCTGTAGAGCTGTGGACCGCCTGCTGTGACTTAATGAACATACCGAGAGTGGAAAAACAAATTTAAGAGAAAGAAAAATACTGATCGGCATACAGGAAGGTTGGGCCAAGGTTGCCATTGGATTTGTTGATTTTCCACGCTTTAATTGTAAGCTTTCCTGTAAAGTTTCACCGCACAAAAATGAGGCAACTATTGCATGAACATTTCAAAATGTGGAAGGAAAGGATCAGCACATATCTAAATCACTACATCCAAAGCTGTGTTAAATATGCTTTTATGCTGTACTCTTATTGGAGGAATAACACTCACACAGTCAGAAATAATGACTGTCACATCACGCAATGTACAGATCCAATATGAAGTAACACCGTGCAGAGTACTGGTAATGGCAGCACTGCGCATAGGGTAATCATCCTAAACCAAATGTGAGGAAACATTAAGATGCATACCTTTGTGCTGATTGGTTGCTGTGTGGGCGGCGAGACCACATTTAAACACATGTACAGGCCTAAAGCCCTGTTGTCAATATTATCGACAACGCTTAAGTGATACTGAACTCGCAGCTCTATAGCCAGCACTGACCTGAGACCTCCATATGGTTCAATTAACATTTGTATGTTAGATTGTTTAAAAAAAAAACAGACAAAAAAAACTAAGTAGATTAAATGAACATCTGGTTAAACTAATTTGTACATCTCTTGGTCTAACACTAATTTTTCACAGAGAAAGCAGAGCTTCTGTCCCATATGACAGAGCAATGATTAAGATGTACACGCTCCTCTGACATGACAGGTTTATTTGATTGACATACTTTATTGCCCCCCCCAGGGAAACATGGTCTCACAGCACTGTTTATCTTCTGTAATTACAAAACACTATGAATCTCCAGATATCAATAGAACACCCTCCATTAGATAGGTTACGCTACATGCTATGATTTCTTGTTGAGTGCATAACTCAGCCACCTCCAATTGTATTTTGTAATGGCGGCTAAGTTGAATAGCAAATGGAAGCACTCACATCTATACAATGCGGCTGAACAGTGAACTCAAGGTGAAGAGTGTTTCAAAAGCTGTGCAGAGGCGTAGCATGGCTGCATTTACATGATCCGTGAGTGCTCCGCATATCTTTGGTTGGAGCTGAGGCTGCACGGCAAGGCGAGCAGCCAGCAGAGAGAGAGAGAGAGAGAGGGGTGTCACGGGTGCACATCTATCTAACTTACCCAGGACACAACTCTCCCGTTGAAGCACGGCAGCTTGGCGTTGTCATCGGAAATCTCTTCTTTGACAACCCTGGGGAACAGGCGAACAGATACAGTCAGGTTAGACTGACCGGCAGAAGGACACGGAGTCAGCGTTACGACACAACACAACAACGTTCAGCCCGGAGACGCTTGGCTTCCATGCACTGCTGACACATACGGAGAGACTTTCACACTTTCTAGGTCACATTTTCCACATGGCTCTCAACGAGCAGCATCAACATCTCTATCAGTGATTTATGGACATCAGTCACACCGAGCACAATAATCTGATGAGGGCTAGCTGCTCAATCTGTCAAGGATGGGGCCATAATAAAGCAATGAATAGGTCATATAGTTAACCTGCACAGGTGAGAATGTTCCCCAACGATCTACTGTAAATAGATAGAGAGATCAGTCGGTGTGAGTGGCGGGTAGCAAAGGCCTCACCAGCAGCGACAACAGGGCGTCGAGGCACAGGAGCGTGTATTAATAGAGTGATCTAGTGTGTGCGCCACCCTCAGTGCGTTCGTCTTTGGCTGTAAATTCCCAACAAAAATACCTCCCAGTTAACCTTTGACCTGCTGGGACACAGTTCAGCAGCAGGCAGCCGCCACACCTGCTTGGCTCGTGTCACACAGATCAAACCCGAAGATCGCTGAGGGGTAGGAGATGAGCTGGGCTAACACCTTACATGCTGACGTTTATCCATTATGACTCCCTGTACGTCTTTAGGTATGTCGTTTGTTTCTTTTGCAAAGTATTTTTGCAGAAATAATATAACCAGGCATTTCTGGAACTCACTGCAGATCTCATATTAGCCTCTTGGCTTTGAACATAGTACATTAAAAGGGAGCGGCACAACTTGAGGTCAGCAAGAAAGCCTAAGAAGATTTTCTGCAGGGGCGTCTCTGACAGGGACTTTACTGCTTTCTTTTTCCACCTCTTGTTTGCCAAAAGTTCCCCGCAACTGAAATGATTAGCCAAGCTGGACCTGTTTTTGTGCGCTGCTGCTGTGGGAGCTGTGTTGCAGGGAGTGGTGGACGGAGATAACGCAGCCTTGTGGCTGGAACTGACGACCGCAGAGTCTGCCGCCGTGGCCTGTTCCACCTCGGGGAGGAAAAAGGGAGGGAGGCGAGGGCTGACTGTGCTGGCTGCTCGTTAGGTAGGAAGTGTTTTGCATCCTCTCTCTCAAGCTGCACGGCCAGCTGTAAGGTGACTTGTGAGGATGTGGGAGTGGCCCGTACAAAATGAAATATCAGCAGTGCTTCTTCTTCTTCCTAACGTTTTCACAGGAACAGGGCTGGCCTACCCAGACAGCCTGCCATTGTATTTTAAAATTTCTGTAAGAACCACTGTGCAAAATAAATCTCTCAAACATATCTGTCTGTTGCAAGAGGGGGAAACCAAAAGAAACAAGAAACAGCTCCATTGCTCACAGATGACGTCTTTAACATGCGGTGAAATACCCTTGGCCTGCATGCTTCCTATCAGGAGCGTGATATGAGATGTTAGTCTGTACTCTTAACAAGCATTGACACACACACACACACACACACACACACACAAAACAAACCATAGGGCCTCTTTAAAGACCCATGTGTCTGGTGTGGGCTGCTGTCACAGATCTGACTTCTTAGAGCTGAAAGCTTAAATAGGTCTTAAATAGATTTCACAGGATAATGACACGAGATCTACCCTGGTGATCGCCGAATATTCTGCTGCTGGGGATATTTGTGTAGCTGAGGAAGATTAGACGTGTTTGTTTATGCTGTGAGAGAAAGAGGAGGGCTGGGTAGCTGCAGCCCTAAACCAGAAACCAGAGGCAGGAGAAGCCGACCAACGCCGGCCAGCAGTCCGCAGGACTTTGGTGGGCTGATGCTAATGATACTATAAACAGGGAAGCAAAATATTTGTAGTCAAATAAGAATGTGAATAGATTTATGACACAGAGTCTGACTCAGTCAAAAGCCTGAGTCAACTCCGTGTGCAGAAAACACGTCATAATAGCGTGCATACTGTTTATGGTTGATTTAATTCTGTAGCTCTGTGGATTTCACAGCACCATAATAACAAAGTTCAGATGTTTCAGTTGTTTTCCATCCTTAATGTTAATGCTGTGACCCCCAAGTGCAGTTTAACATTCCAATCTGTCCCAGTCCTCAAACAGCTAAAACAACTAAGGTGAGGCAGGGGCGCATTTGTGCAAAAAGCTGCAGATTTTTGTCCTCTAACTACAGGGGCTCAGCATCACTTCCTCAGCAGAAGAAAGATTCCCCCTACCAGCCCCCCTGTTTTCCGAGGCACAAACAAGACCGTTTCTTTCAGACCGTCGGCTTGGCTGCTTCCTCGCCTCCACAGTGCCTCTGTGACTTGCATTATAGTGAGGTCTCAAACCCGCTCGCCACCAGTGGCAATGACAAAACGCCATATCGTCACCTTGAAGTCTCAGAGTAAGCCAAGTGGGCTCCTTCAAAACAACCCAGCCTAAATCAATTAGCTTCCTGTCTTATGAATATTCATGAACGGATGATTATGACTACAAAAACAAACCCCAAAACAACCGAGGTAAGAAATGTGCACAAACAAAAGCTCATCCTTTCGTTTGCTCTGCTCTGTCGTGTTAACGGAAATGCCACGGCCCATGGTGACATTAATTCCAAAGGGAACTGAGATAGCATGTGCACAACACTAAGATGAGGCTTTTTAAGGACAAGCCGCTTATCAAATTTGTGTGGCCACTGCTTAAAGAGCTGATATGGCCAGCACAAATGTAGTTCAGCAATCCCATAAGAAAATGGCTGGTTTTTCCTGCACGGCAGGGGGTCTACTACAGAGGACCTTGCGCTGACTGCTCATTTACATTTCAAACACTGTCTATAACTGCAAGGGATTTGATGTTTTCCCTCTCTGCTCAGCAGTCTTATTCCTCCCTTGCTAATTCTCCAGCAGCCATACTGTCTGTGTGTGTGCAACGCAGCCAGCATGGCTACCACAAAGCACTGCTATCCTCTGTGCCTTTGACTGGGTTTGCTTCCATACCGTGCCAGTACCATAAGGCACTCACAGAGCCTGAATATTCAACCTTAACTCAAAGGCAGGAATGCTCACGAAGACGCCTTTATAAATGGCTTTTCTCGGCACTGGGTGAGAACAGTCCTTTGACAATGTCCAAATCACAACTGAATTTGAACACGCTTTGTTGGTGCACGCGCAGGAGCCAGTTGGCCTACTGTAGCGGCGTGTTCAGCAACATGGAGCCACGTCTCCATGTGGTGAGAGCAAACACGCTTTGTTTGTTTCCATAATCTGCTTGTCGATCACCTGAGGCCCCGCGAGCGGCCCGGCCTGCAGTGCAAGAGAGGCAGGAAGCCGGGGCTGGGGACAAAGCAGCGCACCAAGCCTCGCCTGCCACCAGGAAGAGCCAGTTTCCCTCACAAGGTCAGGCTGCAGTGGAAATGCATGACGCTTGGCTCTATAGACACTGCCTGCCACTGTGTTTCCTCCAATCACGTTTGCGATTACAGCGCTAGATACTAATGCGTGTGAGCCCACGTATGACTGCTCAGACTGGAATGAGAAACAGGCACTGACACAAATATGTCATTCTCGGCAGAGGCCCGATACAAGCAGGTCTTGCTGACCGAGAAAGCCGAAGAGCTTTGTGGACCCGGTGCGACTCCTGAAAATCAGGGTGGGATTACAAAGAGAGGAACAGAGAGCAAAAAGGGAAAAAGGGGGGAGAAAGAGGAAGGAAATATTTCTATTATTCCTAATGTAAAGCATCCTGCAGATAGTGGAATCAGCTTTAATGACTTTCTGGGATACAATTCACCATGAAAATTTACATTTTTAGTTTTGGTTCAAATTTCCATCTTTGATTACATCAAAACTTGTTATACATGACTTATTGGGCCTCACTAGAGTTTTCTGTTTTGGTTCCTCTATAACTGAATCAGTGGTAAAACTATGCCTGTAGGTTTAATCATCATTTTAATTAACCTCCTTCCTGACCACAGTAAATGATGGTATAGATGTCTTATTTGACTGAGAGGCCAGTGGACTGTGAGATGTGATGTCAAACCGCTGCTCCTTCATCGTACATTATTTAAATTACATTTATTCATATCAGTCTTTTTGAAACCATCAGTGCCATCTAATTATTAGTCCCTCGTGATTCACCTGCAGTTCACTATGTGTGAGTCTGCATTTGTCTGTAGAGAAAAACAACTTCCCTGTCTATTATAAATCGAATGAAATCAATAATAAAAAACCCCACATGGCTTATACTGAAAAATCACATGCTACCATAACCAGGCAAAGGTGAAACCAAAACAAAACATGAAACCTGAGAAGATGAACATGTGGACTCTGTGTCAACACTGTCCACTCATTCAAATCCCGTCTCGTTTAAAATATTAATATTATTATGAGTTAACACTCTGAGGAGTGTGTGTGTATGGGGGGGGTTCTGGTTCTGTGTAATACATGCAGGGCTGCGTCACTACGGCTCTGGACAGATCTGGTATCACTTCAAACACTCGTGTGTCTCCGCCACTGTGCGCAGGGTAAAGCCTGTAATAATGAGCAGGTGTCAGGAGCGTGGAAACGACACTGGGCACCGTAGTTTCGCACACACGTAACAAACGTCGCGGCCAGCGTCGCGCGATGTTGCCCATTACGGCCCGTCATGAACACCATAAACGCACACAGCAATAATAAACAGCTGGCGAACCGGACGCACACGCTAATTACACTATTATTATTTTTTTTTAACCGATCGCCGTCGGTGTCGACTTACCCAAAATCCTGGTCCATCGATTTGAAGAAGAATTTGTAGCTGTTGACCGGTCGGTTGTTGAGGACATTTTTAAAATCCGCTAAGGTGACTTTCTCCGGAGAAACGGACAGCTTGACCAGATAAGGAGTCTCCTCCTCGTCTATATGGTATATGATTTTAGTCTCCGCCATGAGAGTGAGGGGAGGACATTCATTGACACGGGAAAAAGAACAAGGGTTGGCAGCGCAGTAGACGGGCCTGCTGTGTTACCAGTTACCCGTGGAATAACATAACAGCGTTCCCCCTAACACATAAACGTGCACAGCCCGCGGTGGAAAACGGAGCTCCGTGCCTCGGACGAACGCGGCGAGGATCCAGACATAATCGCGTTGCGAGCGGCCGTGTTCCTGCTCCGGTGTGAGTCGCTACGGTGGCTCTCTCGGCACTAAAACAGGAAGGGACAGTCCACATCCTTGCGATATGGAGTTGGGAATATTGCTATTGCTATTTTTTTTCACAAGCTAATTGGTTAGACGGTGCTGTCATCTAGTGGCGTCTCTGGGCTGTGCGCAGGCCCTGCGTGTGCACGTCCCACACACACACACACACACACACACACACACACACACACACACACACACACACACACACACACACACACACACACACACACACACACACACACACACACACACACACACACACGATGCGCGGTACGGACACAACGCGGAACAAAGAGGAAGTGGACTGGCCCCGTGGAGTCCGCATGCTGATGTTCTTCTTAATACTGGGGATTGTTATTGTAAACGATACTGTGTACAGCGGTAGTATTCAACCTCAATGTTAATTAATTTCAGTTAAATTAATTATATTATATTAAGAAAAAAAATTGCAGCGGAAAAAAATAATCCTGTCTGAAATTTAGCCTGGTGCCTATTTTGGAAAGCTGATTAGCTGTGATAACCCAAAGACGAGCATGATAAACATGTGGATCAACAACATATGGATCCTAAAATCAAAATCCCATAAAATAATAAAAAATGCATTTTTTAAACAAAATTATACAATAGTAACACAAAGCCAGGGGAAAACCAGACACAAAGCAGAAGCTAATTCTGCTGATGATTATACAGACTAATGGGTTTTCCACTTTTAAAGGGCTTATTTAAAACGAGATGTCTATATATAATTGCCAATTAGAGTAATAATAATGAGAGATAAGTCAGCTAAACTCAGAATACAATGTTGAAAACTTGAAAAAAAAGTATTTCACTGTTTCTCTGCCTCATTCTATTGTTTTATGGATAATTACTTACCTCAAATGTTTCTCCTTTCATACCACGTTTTAGCACGTTTTAAATTCACATAATTCTTGGACAAGAAGTGTTTGAGTGGCCTTTTTCAAGTAGAAGTTACCACAGTTGCCTATTTATCCAGAGACACCAAATATGTGGGCCAAATTCTGCGTGTGTGTGTGTGTGTGTGTGCATGCGTGCCTGTGTGTGTGGGTGTGGGTGGGTTGGTGGGAGGGGATGGGAATGGGTGGAGTGGGGGCTCAAACAAATGGAACAAATAGTGATTCATGAGTCTGTGACCACTGTTGCAAATTTTTAGTAGAACTATTTTATTAGAAGAGCCCAACATTAGTGTGCAGGTGCAGAGAAAAGGGGTTAGGACTGTAGTTTGTTATTTAGCATTGCCGAGATAGTAGACGCACCTCTTCCTGCAGTGAACCCCGCAGAGCTGTGAAGACTTCTAACAACCTGTATCATTAGCCAGCAGTTTTTAATAAAGAAAATTCAGTGTTTTTATAAACCAGGATACATTGTACATGCTTGATGCAAACAAGTACTGCACAGCCCATTTAAAAACCAAATAAATGGTTAAAAGATTTTGTTTTTCCTGAGTTTCGGTAGAATGAGCCGTTAGTCCATGGTCCTAAAATTTTTTGTATTTTTTTCACCTGATAAGTAATCAATAAACAGTATTTAATGTATTGTAAGTGCCTACATATCCAATTGGGGGAAATGTAGAATTTAAGTCTCATATTCTGTATATCTAAGATACAAAAGAAAGGTGAAATTTAGTCACTTTGTCACCACAGTAGAGTTGCGTATAAGCAAAAGAAATACCATGATATGTATAAAATTTCTTATACCTATCTATCTACCCATCTAAATGTGCTCCACTTGTTTCCATACACTGTCTTCATACAGTAAATTATTTTTTTGAAACAGGGTGAAATGCCTTTTCCAAATTGAAGTACAGCAGACTTTGTGCAAAAAAGGATGTTTTCAAATTTCAAACATTAAGAAGAGCTGTGAGCTTGCAGCTCTGTAAGCATGCACAGTGCATGTAAAACATACTTAAATAAACAGCATGCATTTTAATTAAAAATGTTTTTTTTTTTTTTAAAGGATGATAAAAAATGTCTAATATTCCACATAAACCAACCAATGAATGCAAAGAGTAAGGATTAAATAAATGTTTAACCTTATCGTTAAGACAGCTGGTGAAAATGCAAGTTATATTTTTCAAAAATACACGTAAAAAATGATGATGCCTTTTAGTGAAAAAGCTTAGTGTGCTAGAGTTACAGCAGAGGGAGCATTCCTCCTGTCCTCTCCTGGGTTTCCTCCTCTTTTTTTCCTCCTTTTCTCCGTGGTCATTTACTCTTCCGGTGTTTGCCCTGGACCTGCCAGCAGCATCTCAGAAATATCGCACTTACTTCCAACGCTTCCCATCAAAGTCTGAGAGACGAGGCAGAGAGAAGAGGGACATGATATCAATAAAACATAATGTTTCATATCTTATAGGTTACACTGTAGCTTAGAGATGTAACTGTTGAAAGTGTGTTTAGTATTCAACTGCAGAATGTTTGCTCACCCTTATTGCAGTCTTTGGTCATATCTCTCTCTTTCAGTAGGTTGTTTTTGTAGTCTGTTGATTGTAGCAGACGCCAAAGTTATGAAGAAGCAAAACACACTTTTTTTTGTTGAGGTAGGTCATGCGTGTTTTGTGCCTCTGTGTGGATGAGGCCTACTCTACCTGAATTGAGAGGTTCTTGGTTACAGGTCCTCATCTCTGTGCAGTCTATTGACACTTCACCACCACTGATCACACTTCCCCTGCGCAAAATCAATATCGTTTTGCTTAAAACTGGATTTAATTTAAACTAAAAACTTGGATATAATTTCATACACAGTAATGTCTTACCGGTCATATCTACGTAGCTCATATTCCACACCTTAAAAAAAACACACACAATCTCAAACATATTGCATTCATGAAATGTGACATTACATATTAACATGCATTACATACTAATATGCCTTTTATAAAGCATGTTGTCAGACACAAGCCAATCACTCAGGGAGTTTATGGGATGAAAGCACAGGCACACCCACACACACAAATACCTCTCTTTTTGCGTCGTCGTGTCAGCACAATGATAGCGACAACAATGAACGCCAGCAGTAAGAAGGTTGCCAGGAAGTAGCCCAAATGCTGCACAAAATAGCCTCGATGCTCAGGGAGGATGACATTCACCACGCGGGGACTCTCCACCTCATCGGTCCCTGGCAGAAGAATTTACACAATCAGACGGCACCTATTCCACATTGCAGGTAACAAGCAAACTCAAGGAACTCTCAAATGAAATAACAATGGGATGCATTGTGGAGAATTTATGGTTATATTTTACCAGTGATATATTGGACTATTAGATTGCATTAAATTAATAGCAATAAAAAAGAAATGCATTTCTTTATAACTAAACACTTTTATTCCCCCTGAGGCTTCTTCTTTTTCATTTGAGTCCAAAAGCCAGAGACAGGAAGAGGGAGGGCAGGAGTTAAATGTCAAAATGCTGTTTGGCGGTAATGACTTCCAGACCTGATGTCATGCAGCTGGGTTTCTTTTTTTGTTTTGTTTTTTCTCTCTCTCTCAGACACAGGCTCAGACCAGAAAAGAGGAGGAGAAGTGTGAGAAAAGAGCGACACATGCTGTAATGTGGTTTGGCTGCGCGTCTGTATTAGTTTTCCGTTTAGGACTTTTCTCCTCTGCTCACAAACACAGAAGTCTGGTTTCTGTGTGCATGGAAAAATCTGTGACACCTTCAGCTCAAAAGTGAAGTCTAGGCCAGTCTAGATGCAAAGCTGACTTCACTGCAGGCAGCATCCAGTCTCACACTGACCCAGACCCGTTGTGTGTACTTAGATAAAACTAAGATAGACATTTTTTTTCCTGAAGTGCAGAAAACACATCCTGGGCTTCGAGATGCAAAACCATATCAACTGCAAACTGCTGTCTACTATACACACTGTGTAGTCAGTGCAACAGCTACTTTTGCAGAAGAACCATTGAGTGCATGTTAACAGAGCTGTAGCTGTTACACTGTAGATTCAAAGACAGCCTAATCACAGAAGCCAGATCAGAGAAAAGATGGATCACATCAAATATTTTCTTGTTGAAAATTTTGCTTAAATGTAGCTTCACTCTGTAGTCTCTCATTAAAGTGTTAAGTTGGACACTACTATAACTTTACACTATTGAGGGACTAATGAGGAGAACATGCAATGTACCATCTATGCCTATGCTTTCAAAACCAGCCAATAAGAAAAAAAAAAAATCTGCGGGAGCTTGGTTGGTAATTATCGCCTGTCACTGTTTGATGTACTTAATATGCATTAAACTGCAAAGACACGTCCAAGGTCATTGTCTCTGGAGCTCAACTGTCACAACCAGTGAGGCAGCCAGGGCCCAGCAGTGGCCCATTTCCATTTTCCTGACAGATCAGTCAAGTGTGTGTGTGTGTGTGTGTGTGTGTGTGTGTGTGTGTTAATGGCCATTTCACATATGCTGCACAGAGGTTGCCCTGTGTGTTTTTTTTGTCCTGTTGGATATGCATCATTTGCAAGTCAATGAACTTCAGGAGAGCATCTTCATTTTCAAAGATGAAGATTTCTGCTGAATTGCTGACAGCTTACAAAACGCTTCCCTTGTGATTACAGAAAAATAAAGCTGTATTCGTTCCTGCCATAAATAATTGCAGCATTAAGGTGGAGAGCTCTCATGACATTTGTAATTTCAGATGATTGCTGGCGCCTGAGTGAGCACAGAGAAGTTGGTCTTAATCGAATAGACAAGATCAGCAGCGTGTGAAGAAGAAGTGAATTCCTGGCTGAGGTTTGCTCAGACAATGCAGGCAGGATGCCATTAATCCACGTGTGCATTTCTTCACAACATACTTTACACATATTAGATGGGCTGTCATTTCTTTAAAGGGGGAGGAGGATCTATAGTCTAACACATACCTTCATCCCCTCCCCATACTTTGCTGTTTCATGCCACAGCTGGACCAGATGTTGAACAGATGTGTCTGACTTCCTTTGACTGCCGGTAAACACGCCTCAACCAGAGGCTGATACACATCAGACAAACAGAGCAGAAACTGGGAGGAAACAGTAAAAAAAAACTCAAGATACTGTGTAACGCAGTCTAGACACGTGGTTTGGACTTCTGGATAATGGGGTCAAATGCAGAAAAAAACAGGAGTTGCATCCACTCCCTGAATGACTAAATGCTGGAGCCTACTCATCTCTGAGCATACTTAAAATGTCTCAGGCTGTAAACGAAGAAGCTGTAAATGATCAAAAAAAGTCAGTCAGGAAAATGAAACCACTTCCTCTGCAGCCAGTTTAAGGCAATTTACTGTAGACACTTCCTCAAGCCAGAGCTGCAAATAGATGCTGAATCCACAGTCAAATAACATAAAAATTCTTCTTTCTTTCGTTCTTTCTTTCTTTAAACCAGCTTCAACATTCCTTCCACCACCTCCCTCCCTCCTTCAGCTAAAACACAAAAACAGAGAGGACTGAGAAGGAGTTGGCAAGAAGTGAGACTGATTTAACTGCCCAACTATGCCTATAAATATAACAAAAAAAAAACAGGAGCAGTGTTCTCACTCCGTGAACAACCCCTGCCAAAGAAACCATATGGTGAAAGACATTTACCATAACTAGTGTCTAGAAAAACAAAGTTCTGGTGGTGTTGCTTGTTGTGTTTAATTCAGAGTGGCTTACTTGGTTCTGGCTCATCATTCTGGAAAATTCTTGGAGCTGTAGTGGGGGCAGATGGTAGTGGAGGTCCCACGATGACCCTGAAAATGCGTCTCTCGTGCAGGCCGCAGTAGTGGTGGTGCAGGTGGCAGGAGTACAGGCCTTTGTCAACAGGCTTCAAGTCAGAGATGGACAGCGAGAAGTCCCCGAGTGTAAATGCGTCCTCAGCCACGCTCATCTTGTTCTGGGCAAAGAGCGGCCCATAATCACGACGCTCTCCAGAGGCGTAGAGGTCCACCAGGCGGTCAGCCCTGTCAGGACGCACGCCAGGGGACTGGAAGTCCCAATGAGCCACCTGCTGCTGGTCTTCCTGGAGACCCTCTCTCCACAGTGGACGCCGGTTCACACAAGGCAAAACCACGGAGCTGCCCAACAAGACCACGAATATAGTCTTGTCTCCATCCCAGTAACGTTTCACTTTACGAGCTGGAAACATAGGAATGTGAAATGCATTGCTATGCAAGGTACTTGATACATCACAACTAATGGGACAACATCAGGCAGTGTGATAAGGAGGCCTCACCTGATTTAGTGACATTGAGCTGGATTTGAACGGATTGGTGAATCTGGCAGTAATGATGGTGCAGATTACAAGTATAAACTCCTTTGTCAGTTGCGACCACATCTGCAAAAGAAAAGCATCCAAACAACAGTGAGATGAAATTATAATTGGAAGAGTGAAAGGTTCATGGGGCTTCTAAAAAAAGGAGAACTCTCACTGTTAATGACGAGGGAGAAGTTGCCGTCATTGAAAGCAGAGTCTGGGATGGTTATGCGTCCTTTGTTGAATCCATTGTAGACCCTTTGGCGGGCTCCGGGGGACATGTCCAGTACGCGCTCTACAGAATACTCTGGGCTGGTGCGGACCAAGTCCCAGTGCACCACCCTCTGACGGTCCTTCAGTCTGTCCCGGGTCCACACCATACGGGGGCTGTGGCAAGGCAGAATGGCCTTAGACCCCGCAGGGAGGGTGATGTTCTTGGCCTCCACCACCACACCAAGGCTGCTGCTGCTGCTCTGACCCCATGCTGACACAAATAAATAACCATGTGTGCTCAGAAGATCAGTGCAGAAGCATAAGCTACCAAACATCCAGCCTTTATTAAGGCAGCGCATAGAGGAATAAATGCCTTACCTACTGGCAGGAAGAGCACAGCAACAACTGAAACAGACAAAAACATTAATGATTGGAGGTGGATCATACTGAAACTTTCATTCTGACAAAGTCTGCTGTTGCTGCATTACATGTATTTTTGTGTCTTGAAAAATATTTATAATTTAAACAAGAAAAAATGGGTTTAAGAGGCAAGGGAGATCACAATTGACCTGAACTGACCCAACAGTGAAAGAGTTGGAATAGACGTGGGTTCAGTGAGAGGACTGTTTACAGTAATAGGGGAAAATTGGATAATAAAGCTGTGGCAAAAAGACAAGGTATTACAGCAACAGCAACAAAAACGTTCAACACAGGACAACAAGACCGGAAAAAAATTTACCAGGCATAAACAAAATTCTCTGGAAATAAATTTTGCTGTTTGCCTTCTTGCTCTAGAGATAGGAAACTTTCCTACAGCATGTTTGCTATTTCTAATGCATTTCGTTCCCACAGTGCTATTTCGTTGTCTGTTTACTGTAGGGTCGGCAGCGACGCAGCCAAAGCATACAGAGCCTCTATTCATCCAGGCTGCTGCTGGCTTGTTGCAAGGCCATGATCCTGAGGGGATGAAGAACCGGGCAGCTATTCAGCTCACTTCAGTCACACTATCTGGTGTCGAAAGCCCAGGAACACGACCAAGCACCTGTGGGGTTTTTTTACTGTGCTGGTAACGGGCACTATGAGCTATAATGGCTGGAGGTGCAGAGCCTTCAGTGTGGTGTTACGATTTAATGTACTGAACGTGTAGATATATCCCATATTAGAAAATATTATGCATGTAATATATACGGATTTGAAAACTGCCAGGACTAATCAACATTTTTTTAAACCCAAGTTTCCAAGTGCTTCACGCCAGTTTTCAGCAAATAATAAAATTAGATTTCATGATGAAAAAAGAGATTAAAACGAATTCCAGTAATGTAAGATAAAAGAAATAAATTCAAAACAAAATAGAAGATTCAAGTAAAAAATAATAAAAGAAAAAACTAAAGTGAAACCAGATAAGATCTCTGCAAAAACTATGTTTCAAGAGGAGTTTGGTGCTGCTGACTCAGCAAACTGTAGTTCCAAGTCAGTGTCCGCAGGTTCATACAAGTCCATGGAAGAGGTCAAGCATAGCAAGACATGCGGCAATGAAAAGATCTTAAAGTCACTTTTAAAACACACAAAGGGCCACCTATAGTCCCACCTTGACCCACGACAACAGTAAAAGAACAAACGGCTCAGTCGAGTACATTTTTATCACTGACACTGATGGCCTCACAACCAAAACCAAACACTGGGCAAAATCTGTCCGACACCACTTGCAGGATCATGAATCCAGGTGTTTTGCTCATCACAGCTGCACATGTTCAGTTCACTTCACGTGAGCACAGGCAACAGACATGTGCAGGGAGGTTTGATTTCACCACATCTAAATAATAATTCACTTGAGCGCCTCCACAGTGCACACAGCCATTTTTTAAGTATGCACCAGTATATAATAACACTTCAAGCTGAGAGAAATTATTTCAGCACACACACACAGGCATCGAAGAGGAGACCTCATGCTGGAAAACTTTGGTGGGTTTTCTATTGAAGGGTATAAACTTCCCTGGAGAAGGTAAAACAAAGTGTCCCAGCCCCTGTAATTTTCTCTCATCTCTCTTACAGACAGACACACACACAGGCTGGTGACTCACACTAAAGACTTAACAATGTGATACTGAATTGCCAGGGATAATAACAGACATTTAGCAAATGGCCTGCGAAATTGTAACCCCACCATTCACATGGAGAGTCATTTAATAGAATGTCATCTTGAAAGTTAAAAAAAAGGTTTTTTGTACAAACGACTCAAACATAAAACACGAACTTACTCAGTGTAATTCCTGTGATTCATGGGTGTTGTAGTTGTGTGAAGTTTGCTCACAGCTTCATCACAGGATGTGGATAAATTGAAGAAATCTGTCCAGTTGCAGACTCAGCTAAAAATGTATGGGTACATTCAAAGGCAAGGAGATCCCATACACTCAGGTTTATATTAATATATTACTGTTATGTTTGTGTACTCTCCGTTGTGTAAACTTACTGTACTGGAGAATATTTCATTAAAACAAACGTGAGTGGCAGAACTTTGTTTTTTCTTCTCTCTTACCCATTAATCAACTCAAGAACACAAAGATTTGGCCCAGTCCACGGTTGTGGAACCACTGGAGCAAACAGTCACATGGGCCTATTTTTCACTTCAGAACACATAGTTTTGATTCTTTAAATCTTAAAGATAAGTAATATTTTGATTGCAGGACATTCACCTTTATTGGTACTAGAATGTATTACTTTCTATCGATGTATGCATTGGATAATCATGGGTTATTGAGGGTGTTATTTCTACATATATCAAACTATTTTGGTTGCACTGTAAGAGTATATAATCATCTTAATTTAAATTGATGGTAGAGCTCTTTTTGGGACCATGCACGCCTGTGCAGAATCAGGTGATGTGTATTTGTATTATACCTTCCTGCTCAAATCTGATGACACCCAACTTTCATAGCTGTAAATAGAACTTAATGCCAAGACACTGGGAGCAGAGCATGGGAACCTCAAAAAAGGTCGAGGGATTTTCTACCGGGGCTTTCCAGGCCACAAACATGTTTTATTGTGACCTTGTCATTTTCTGCCTGGAATGAGTAGATACATGTCTATGATCTTATATTCTTTCAAAACAACGCTAATCTTTTCCATGCCATGTTGCTGGTGGCCCGTTAATTAAGACAGAGCCCATCATGAACGGGGATGGAGGG
Source organism: Psettodes erumei (assembly GCA_016785225.1). Classification (NCBI taxonomy): domain Eukaryota; kingdom Metazoa; phylum Chordata; class Actinopteri; order Pleuronectiformes; family Psettodidae; genus Psettodes; species Psettodes erumei. The sequence goes on along the minus strand of JAFBJZ010000915.1, from coordinate 3,421,564 downwards.
GTAACTCTCCTCCTCCTCCTCCTCCTCGTCCGGACTCACAGCAGCCCACTCATGGTGAAACACTCATTACTGACACATATAATGACTGGCTGCTGGATTGTGCTGACTCCTCCACTCAGACCGCAGGTAACTAGAAACACATTGGGCTGAAGTCATAAAAAATCCCACATATACATTATACGAGTCTATATCAACAAGCCGAGGTTATAGGCAAAGCCCTGCAGTGTTATTGTGTACACTATGTGCAATGCCCCGATTCACTTTCATGTCCATGTAGTTTTCAGAACTCTGAATATTTTAAAATAAAATAATTTAAATCAAACTACTTATGGTAAAATTACTTACAGATAGATAGGTAATTTAAAAAATAACAAATAACAAATAATAAAAAACATTAAGTGGACTGATAGATTTCCAAATAATGGCCTATATAAATAACAAGCATTTTTTTTAAAAAATCATATACTTACCACTTTTTGCCTAAAACTAAAAAAAAGAAATTATGCAAACTGTTGTTGAGTCCATGATAAACAGGGGGAATATAAAAGGGGAATATGAGTCCTTATTTCAGCAACTAATTGTACAAAAACGAACACTAAAAACAACAATATTTTTGGGTCAACGATATACCTTACATTGCAAAGACATTGTGAGGAAGCAACAGTGAAAATCTAATTTAAATGATCATATTTCCAGGGCAGCAGCGCAGATCTGAGGACTGCAACAGCTTTCGGCTTTTGTTCCCGACGGGCATTTCTAACCTGGATCCAATTATGGCACAAAGAAAAGTTTCCTCCACTCCGATTTGTTCCCGTTGAAAAAGCAAGACAAGTGTGGAAAAAGAAAACTCACCCTGCAGGAGAATCATGTCGAGGTGCGTCTCTTTCGCTGTGCTGACAGCGGAAGGTGAAGAGCCCGTCAGAGGTGATGCGAGAATCAATTGACAAAAGACGAGAATGCCTCAAGTTCAGCGAGCTGCGGCTCAGCTGTGTTTTGTTGTAGCTCTGCGCGGACGCTCCGCCTCCGCCAGCAGATGAAACCCAATACTGCGCTCTTAAGCAACAAAACATGTGTAATAACACAATAAAAACGAACTCAAAGTTTCTGCAAAAAATCTGCAATCCAACCGCATACCTGACAGATATGAAAACTGCTCTCCGTATCCATCCGAATGTAAACAGGACTTCTCTCGCTCACCGCCAAAAACTCCAAACACTGGACTGGAAGTTTCCATCGATCGAGACACGAAACAACAACTTAGTAAAAGATAGGTTTATAATATTTGACCCTCTCACTTGCCACTTCCTTTGGTCCACCTGTACAGTGTTGTAAAATATAACTCAACATATCTGCCATGAATTCAACTTCCACGAAATTAATAATGTTTCAGTTTCTGTTGACATTGTCGGAAGGGTAATATTACTACTTTATGTTTATTACTAAGGTCATAGTGGGGGTGATGTTGTACTGCAGTACATTCTACTCTCAGGAGTTCCTATTGTGACGCTGTCATGTATATAAATGGGGTGGACAAAATATTAGAAACACCTCTCAGTAAAATGCAGCCCAGCACCACACCACTGCGAACTACAACCTCAAAAATAATAAACATGCAGTCAACTCAATGCCTCTCTGACATTGTCAGTCAAGACTGAACATTATTGTTTTTGTAAAGGCAAACTTTAGGGCAGAGTTTAGGTATTGGATCACAGTAGATTGTACCTAAATAAAATGGGCAGTAAATGTGCATTCACTTACATTACTTATGCTGGTAAAACACTTCTATTCTAATCCCGACTAGTCACAGAAATGCTTCAAACTGAAAAGAAAACAGTAAAAAACAAAAACAAAAGATAGAGTACAGTTTGGCCTAACCCCTCACAAACATACACCTTTTTTTCTTTTGAGTTTAGGAAGGTTCGGTTGAGAAATTTTCCCTCCAGATGTTGCACAATACTGCCACCCACAGTAAGAACAGGAAAATGTAGGCTGTTCTATCAAGTTAAAATAATCCCAGCGGAATATTACGGCACAGCATGCTTTGGGTTTGACAGAGAAAGATCTTTATTAGATTATGGATACTTGGTTGAAAATAACTGTACATACAGAATACGTCCTCATCAGTGATAAACGCTTCAGTTAAGATGCAAGACACAGGAAGTGGACCGACTGTTTGAGCAGCAATGTGTGACATACACTGGACATCTCAAACCGCTGTCAAGAGCTTTCCCCTCACTGTCTTTTGCTCCAGTACTGTTTAAGGTAGATCTTCGGTGTGCGCCATCCCTCTGGAGCCTTCTTCAGTCCAGCTCGTGTCCAAATCCTTTTCAGATCCTCCTCAAATCGTTTCTGTGCAGGACGCACAGATGGCCATGTTAATGAAGTAAAGTCATATTCCGCTATTATTGAAAACTGTGTTGTAATTCAGGTACACAAACTTTCTACAACAACTCTTGAAAAATTAAACATCTTTAGCTTAGTTGAGACTAAGAATAAGTTTAAAAAACAGCCTCATTTAACAAAAGAAACCAACTTCTCACCTGCTTCTTCCTTCCCCGGCCCTCCAGCACTCTCCTTTTCAAGAACTTAATCCGTTTTTGCAGCTTCCTATATTTATGATGGTTAATCTTGCGCCGTCTGGTCTTCAGAACATTCTTACATCTGAGGGTCTCTGCTGGGCCCTTCTCTTCCTCCAGAACGGGGGCAGAGATGGGAGGCAGCACCTTCTCTTCCAGCAGCTCTACATCCTCCTGCGGCTGAGCGCACTCCAGCAGCGGGGGGAGGGAGTAACGCAGGGAGAGCCAGCTCTCCAGGGGACTCACTGACAGTTTACGTGGCACAAGAGCCTCGTCCAGCTCTGGCTCGAGCTGCATCCATCGAGGTGGAGCTGTGTTGTCTGCTGCTGTTGCATAGGTTCTAAGTTTCTGTTTTGATGAAAAGCAATAAGCAGGAACGAACGACTGTGCTCTTCCATGCAAAATTTCTCTATGGGTTTGAAGTACACCTGGGTATTAAGGAAAAACAAATGATGTAATCATTATTATGCTACTTGAGCAGGAAGGTGGAAAGCTAGATAATAGATATGTGTTGATACTTACAAATACCTCTCCGTAATAACCTGAGACTAGGGACAACCTTTGAAGAAAACATTGTTGAAGATCATCCAGATTAACTCATGAGGAATGGGCTGACTGGTCACTTGTCCTGTGGGCATGAGCAAAGTGCAGTGTGTTAGTGAAAACTCTTCCATGAAGCTTACAAGCTGCAGCTCACAATTGCATTCAGTGTACTGTGTGTTGCACCACTGGAGCCAGAGAACCCATGCCATGTGCTGATATACCAATACCAATTAAGTTCTTATGCGTCTTGAAATATTTTCTTGATGCATCAGTTAATTGGTTTGTTAGATGATGCCAATCACCGTGTCCTAGAGTGCAAGTTGAAAACAATAAATGCCCTTTTTGTGAGATCTACTGTAGTTGGTCTTTCTAAAGCAAGAGCTGCCGAAGTGGTACCGAGTGTTTGCTTAAAAAACAATGAAACATTTAAGCTCCAAACTCAACTACCATATGCTGAGCAAAGTCCAACTGTCTTTGTCCAAGTACTGTTTCCAAATCAAAGAAAGAGCGTTCATACTCATCTTTACACGTGTGACACGTTTCGACTTTTCTCTCTTTCGTTACACTGTAAATTACCTCCTGATTTTAGACCGTTAGGCGAACAACGTAAGAAAGTTGAAGTGATGCCTTGAGCTCTATGAAACTATCATAGGGTTCGTTTTACAACACAACACGGTGATGACCATGACTGTGGGTCGCAGTCACACCGTGTCCACCCAGGTGACCGGCTGATCGGCGGTTAGTGATGCCGTTCACGACATTAAATCCACCGAAATGCACAGGTGTCCCCGGGAGAATGTACATGAATCAATACTAACATCAACAATCAGGCCATTCAGGTGCTCCATCGACATACAGTATTGTGGCGCTGGGGTTGATGCTAATGCTAGTTAGCAATGTGGCTCCGCTTCGGACATGAAACTCGCGACAATATCACAAAAGGAAACACATTAAATTGCTTCTGCGATAAACTATCTGACAACTCGAACACAACGGAGGTTGTTGTTTACAAACATTACGTTACCTCTATATGCTGTGACCGGGCTTTTCGTCTTCAATGTGACTTAAGAGGACCAATTCCGGCCGGTGCAACTCAAATTCAAGGAGTTTCCGGTTTCTCAGAGAGAAGAAAGGTTCCGCAGGCGAAGGCGTGTGAAACGAACGTCTGCCTTGGTTTGGCAGAGTCGGAGTAATGCTCCACTACGGACGGACCGTGACAACAGAAAAAACATATGATGAACATATTTCCATAACTTCTCAGTGTTTCTTACATATGGTTGTGGTTACTCGTCATGTGCACAGCTTACTGGGGTGATTTTGTTTTGACTAATGCGCGTTTACCAAACAAACAAACCTTATGAATTGCTGAACGACCTCTGCAAAACTGGAGACACCATAGGCTACGTGAGGTAAGAAAACATTAAAGGGTTTTGAGACAGGCTCGTCTCAGTATAACATAGTTTCTTTTCACCAAAGCTATAACATATGAAGCCGTTATAACATAATCTATCTAAAGGATGATACATAAAATTCCATAAATATAGGTCATTATATAATTTTTGTGTTTTTTTGACCGGGTAGGAAGGTAATTCACATTCCCTTTCTTTTTGATTCGTAAGCACACATTAATGCATCACTAATATAGTTTGTAATGTGCTTTTGAACCCTGAACAGCCCTCACCACTACATGTCATTAACTAACCACCAGAGTCCAGTTTTGTCAGAGGATTGTTCCTGTTAAAGAGTTTTTCCTCTACACTGTTACATGCCTAATAAACAGAAAAGTCCCAGAGTATTCAGGGCAGAGCAGAAGTAAAACTATATGACATGTCTCTACAAACACAATCTGCCTATTTTTGTTTCGTGAGCGGACACGTCTGAAAAGCCTGTTTCAACCATGTCACAGTTTTATTTCTTTTTGACTCATTAAAGCTGGATGTGTTGCTTTCTTCCATATGGCCCAGTTGTATAACCAGGGAAGCCTCCACTTTTAGATTGCTCTAGTTTTATATACTTGTGGGCAGCCACATCAAATCATTTATTCATGGGGCTTTCTCTCTTAGCTTTCATTAAGATGATGGTGGAAACTGAAACATCTACAGTACACGCAGGGATTTTGTTTTGCACTATGTGAGATTCAGAATATTGTGTTCAATTGCAAAAAACATAGAATACCAACAAAAAATGAGCAAAATTATAAGTTTGCATTGAGTTATGTGACACAGTGCAAGTTATGCTTCACAATAGGCTATAAAGTTGTCAGGGAATTTATTTACAATAAAAACAACAACAACAACCAAACATTCATTTCATTTTAAATCCTGCTGGCTCCTTACCGTTTGCTTCACTAGCTACACTATTACTCTATGATGATAAGGCAACTGAAATGATCAGCAGGATGTACTGCGAGAGCTTCCCTTTTACAGAACAGTCTGAATAGCTTTTAAAATAGTTTTATTCTACAAAACCTTCTCAAAATAATATTTAGATTTAAGTTTATGAGAAAAAAACAACAACATTAAACTGTTAACTTGGCAGTTATTTCAAGGTGTTGGTCAATCCCATCAAAAATCAATGGCCTATACATAATACACTGTGTGCTCCAACTGAATATCTATTTACAAAATCAGTAGTTGTATCTGGAGTTCTCACTTGCAAATAAATATTCACTGTTATATTATAATTGCATTGCAAATTTACTGCACTGAAAGAGATGTGACCCCTGAAATACACAGAGCTTTTACAGATGACAACATCATATTCTACTCCAAAGCAACACATACAGAATAAGTATATGACAGGCTGCTGAAACGTAGTCACCATAGAGGTACAGTATAACAGATGCACACCATAAATGCCACTTCAATAGGAACCAAATCAATAAATAAAAACATACATCAGAAAGGGAAAGAAGCAACTCAGAACATAATGTCGAGATGGGTCTCCACACCAGTAACAGACAAAGCAGTTAAATTAGTCATTGAAGGACATATTCATACAGTATATTAGCAGACTATACATACAGTGGTTTTTTTTTTAACTATGTTGCTTAAAAAGGATTCTGAATATGTTGATTTTAATCTTAATCTAATACCACCGTTATTGGCTACAGAAATTGTAAGTCCAAGAAGTGAGGTAAAATAATTGGGAGGGAAAAGGCATTGAATGTTTAAGTTTTAAGGCCATTTCATTTATGTTACGATACATTGCTATCTTTACTTTGACTTGTATTGTTGAGTTTGGAATCTAATCTCATGGAGATTTGAGATTTGTTTTGCTGCAGCAGTACAGTCCTTCTTTTTGGCTTCTACCCAGTAATGGATATTTTGTCAGAAAATGCTCATCCTTGATGCTGAATATTTGCTATTGTGTCTACATTAGAGATCTTTATTGAGCCAAAACCTTTGTTGATTTGGTAACTTCATCCAGGCAATGTTCCTCTCTGTGCTGCAGAAAAAGTCCTTCTTGTGATCTCAACAGAGAGATCCCTTGTACCTTCTCTACCCTGTATAGCCAGCATACTCACCCAAGCAAAATCTTTTACAAATAAAACCATGACTCCACCATGAAATAAAATGTGTGCTTTTCGAACAAAGATTGGGTAAAAAAGGCAAAACAAAATATACAACTATAGGCAACAAGTGTGTGAACAGCCAAAGAAAAGAGTAGAAGGAAACAACACTGTGCAAAAGCTGGCCCCTCTTTGTGCGTCTTCCTTTCCAGTGTCCTCCAGGTGTCTGGACTGTTTCTGCACTCTGTCCCCGCTCACTGAACAGCAGCAAGGGACAGCATTTTCTCTTCCTTCTCATCTTCCTCATCTTTCTCCTTCTCATCACTGGTCGTGGCGAACGCCTGCACTTGTCTCATCTCCGAGAAGGATTGTGACTTATGGGAATGCTGTGGGAATAAGAGAGACATCTGGTAAAAAAAAAAATCTTGCCACATATTAGATGGTCAAAATGCAGCCTATTCATATATGCATGATCCCAAAGCAACAAGTTAGACAGAAAACACCTGCTCAAGCAACATTTGTTTTGGTATCAGTTAACTGTCTATACAGTCTCTGGTCCATTTGTCCATTGTTTGAATCCATGAAATGAGAGAGCCAAAGAAGATATGTGGAAAGTCTAACCTGAAGATGGAGATCCAGGAAACAACCAGGTGTGAGGAGCTAACAGTTCTGCTCACAGAGATGCACAAACAGCAACAAAAACACAAACATCAGCAACAGCACAAAAAAGCAACACGGCACCACAGGGAAGTAAAGCAAAGACTGTGCTGTTACAAAGCTTTACTGCAGCATCTACTTTGTATGTGTGCGTGTGTGTACTCGGTCACTTTTATCCAACGGTATGAAACATGCTAGGAGGGAAAAACATGCAGGCTGATAATTAAGGATACAAATTTCATTTTACTCCAGGACAGGTCTGACTCACAGAAGAGGACTGATGATCATGTGGTCGTTCCAGTTTGATGCGGATGTCTGTCCCTTTTCCTCGTTCAGGTTTACCAGGCCCTGAGGAGGACAGGTCAAAATGTTTGAAATCAGTTGTACTCCCTACATCTTAGATAGCCACAAACATCTGGAGAAGAGATGTGTGACATTTTTTTGATGATTGGTGGATTGAGGCCAGACTGTGCTGCACCTCCCTCTATCACTAAAAGAAACAGAAGCCAGCCAATACGCTGCCTGTTTCCATCACAAATCTAGAATCAGCAATAATATTGGTAAAACAATATGAATACTGTGGAATGCTATTGCAGTTTATTTGTATTATATACTATTCTTATTGCTTTACTCTTCTAAAATTCCTCTGCCCTGTTATAATATTGCGTAAAATCATGGTCTGTGACAACTTGTTCGACCCGTTTCTCCAAGCACTATTCCTATCTCACCTGGGGAGCTCCCGCGACTGGTGGTACTGGTGCTGCTCATGCTGTCCTCCAGCCAGGTGCTGTAGGTGAGGGAGTCTCGCTTGTGCGGCGTCCCGGCAGACGACAGACTCTCCTGGGGAGAGTCCAAAGGAAAGACACACATGCCTTTAGAGTGGAAGACACACAAATGACAAGTATGAACGACCGTGCTGCCTCGCAGGAATATCACCACTCACCATGCCCGTGTCGTAGTCTTCCGTGGCCTCTGTCTCGTTCTCCTCCACCACACTGGCAAAGCTGCTAGCGTTGGAGGAGGAGCGGGAGAGGTCATGACCCTCAGGTATGGATGGGGCCCTGCCACCGAGATAAGAACTACACCCTTGGTTAACCACTCTCCAGCACTGCCACACCTGATTTTATCTTACGTATAAGACACAGTCATTCACCTTGCTGCTGTTGTCAAGGATAACCCAGCAGTTACAGAAACATAATTCAGTGATTAATACATCAGTGTGATACAACCGAAAGCAGTTCATCACACACACCTGTTCTTTGTGGTTGTGAGCACCTCAGGGGAGCTCTGATTGGACGAGTTGTCAGATTTGGGGTCTTGGGAGACATGACCACTGTCAGGAGTCTTCTGGGTGTTTGGAGAGTTCTCTCTACTGTTGCAAAAGACATTAATATAGTTATAAAGAATTAGATACAAAAAAGAGAGAGAGAAAGTACAAATGGTGCATGGATACACACTAAATGAATATGCAGGAGTCTTCTTCTCTCACCTCTTCTCCTGGACTTCTTGAATGTTTTCAATACCGATGGCACTGCTTCGCCTGGAGCTGAAAGGACCAGATTTCTTCCTGGTTGGGCTTTTTCCCGGGATTATCAAAGACTGCCAGGGAGAGAAGAGAGTCAGAGTCAGTATGACAATTAAAATACTTACAACTCCTTCAATATCTTTGAGCAATATCAAATTAATCTCAAGAGTTTATTAATCTATTCATTTGTTAACAAGGGACATTCACTGTTATTATATGGTTAGTGTTCATTTAGAAAAAAAATGCTTCTTTTTTAAAAACACATGTCACACTGAATTAACAGGTGGAGGAGTAACACTGCTCCCTTTGAGTTGTTAAGTGATGAAAAAAAAGTTAAATCATGCACTTAGCAGCTTAATGTCAAGCCCTGGTGCCAGTCTTCCAGCCAGAGCAGAGCGCACTAAGGCGGGAGATGAAAGATGGATTTAGAGGCTCCAGGGCCTACCACTAAATGTGCTTTCTCAGCGACTGCTTTGTTCATTCAATCTCCCCTTTAAAGCTCTCAAAATAAGTAACTTGAAAAAGCCTTTCATTTGACGTGGCTTCAAAGAGAGAGAGGAGGATTCAAATTTTTTTTTCATAATTTCTGTACAAGAGGGTTCTTAAATCATTAATATTCATCATTTTTTTTTAAACAAATAGAGAATTAAGTACACTGAATTAAAATACAGAATCATCAGAAGAGACTACAGAAGGTGAACACATGCTACAGTAAGAAGATATGAAAGTGAGAATACAGAAAAATCTAAAATATATAAGGAAGCCAAGGGTGGCACCTTCAAACATTCTCTAGGCGCTACACTGACATCACAGAGCTCCCAATTTCTTAATAATTTACTGTATTTTCTTCACAATACTACACAATACGTTCTGTCTGCAAAACACAATCCATACTATGTTGAATGCAAATTAGGGTGCTAAAATGTATACAACAAAGTGCTTGGCCATGATGCAGTGGACCCATGCAGCCAGAGGAAAAGGAGAAGGAGCAGGAGAAGTGAGTCATTAGAGAGAAGTTAGAATTAGACATGAACCTCTTCTACTGTTCCTATCCCTATGGCACTGCCTCGACGTCCATATTTACTGGGACTTTTGCCTGGGACAAGCAATGACTGAGCCAAACAGGAAGAAGGGGGGAGAGAGGGTGAGAGAGAGAAAGAGAGAGAGAGAAAGAGAGAGAGAGGGTGATGTGACAGACGACAAAAAGAAGAGAGCGGGGTGGGGGGGGGGAGAAAACATGAGATATACAAATATATATGAGATTCCATGCAGTCAGTCATGTTGTTCAAACAAAATACAAAGCACACGTTAACTGGAGAGTACAGGGAGGGACACTGTTTGGCTCCATGGGTGCAACACAGGCAGCTGAATGGGAGAGAGAAAGGATAAGCCAGTTACTGTGTGTGAGCCCTGTGAGAGCGAGAGAGAGAGACAGAGAGAGAGAGAGAGAGGATGGAGGAGAGGTAAAACAATACAGGAGGACATACAGCATGTTATAGTAAGTTTCACATCAAGACAGAGAGGGCAAAAAGCAAGCTTCAGTCATAGTCATCAATAAAGCGTGTCGGTTAATAATAATGGATGGCTATCTTAAATGTGATCTGAAAACACAACCTGAAGATATAACACAGACAAAAAGGAAATTAATGACGTTTTTCATCTTCAATCAAATCAGAAAATTTCCATTTCCCCCCATATGTCAGACAAGCAACTATATGCATAGTAAATGTTAGATGAAAACCCTGTAGCCACAAATTTCTGTGAGTTTCATGTCTCACTTTAAACCAGAGGATGAAAATGGCCTCAATGACATGAAAAAATTTCTTGTGTAACAAAAAGTGTTTGTATAACAATTTATATAAACTAAAAAATTGGTTTAAAAAAGCTGCCATTTTAAGATACAAGGTTTTCACCTGATGACAGAAATATTCATGTTTATAATAACAAATGAGCACATTGTGTTATCACCCCCTCCCCCCAAAAAATGAATTGACATAAGCTTATCTGGCATGCACACATCGCTACGCACACAAATACACACTAACAGGACTCAACCCACGTTCATTAGAATTCAAGAGAGCACTTCTACACAGTGCAGATGCATGAGGGATTTAAATGATGAAAACGCAAGTGAAATACAGTGAACATTAGAAGCGGCTTCAACCCAGGGTAGAAATTTGCCTCGTGTCCTACAATTATTCACTTCTACGAGTGTCACTCCATCCCATGGTGGCAATACAATGTGCAACCACTGCAATGTGAGAGCCAAGTTTAAGACCCAGGCATAAATGTGAGTGTGCAACCCTTAGTGCAGCAGACAAGTGAGGGAAGGGGGGCGGGGCATGGACTCCCATAGAATTGCTGGGGCAGGGGATAGAGGAAGCAAGAATTGCCTCACTCAAGACCAGGAGGAGTGGGACTGTACTTACTATCCCTGGGAATTTGGGGCTCTCTGCGGGGTTGTGGTTAAAGCTGCCGCTCACGCTAGCCGAGACTGTGTGCGGCTTCTTGAAAATAAGACCCATGGCGTCCATAGAATGGCTCCTGCTGCGGATCACCCGCTACAGAGAGAGACGAGGAGATACATTCAGATGGTGCTGACCCCTGCGACCCCTCAGCATCGCTGTGCGGCTTTACAGGCTGGGAGGAGCCTCGGGGTTGTCCCTGAACGCTGACCACTACAGGCAGAGAGCGCTGGCCTGATGCTAATCCTGACGGACAAGGAAGCGAAAGAGGAACACCGCTAAGCTTTAGTGCCCGAAGGGGTGGGAGGTGAGGGGTTCAGATGAGTCATTGTGTTTGGATAGGTGGTAAGAGAAGAGAGGGGAAGTAGAAGGGCCAAGTGGCCTGCAGATGTCTGCCCACACTGAGTTCAAACACAGTCAGGAGAAGTTTAAGTCCAGAGCACCTCTTTCAGGCATGGAAGAGTGGAGCAGCAGGGTCATCTGATAGAGCAAGAACTACCCATTCTCTTTGATATAACACAGAAGCCCTGAGAGGCAAATTAATTATTTTTTGTATGTTTTTTTCTCTGCAAAAATGGGTGGGGGTTTTTCAAGCTAATTTGCTAAAAGTTAATTGTTTTTACCTGCAAAGGAACTGAGGGTTAAGTAAAAATAACAACAGAAATAAATCAAATTTGGAAATGATAACTAAGTCTTATATGTCATAATGTTACACACAGTACATGTTCTTTGTGTTTAGGGTGTATGGAGAAATGAACTGAATGCTGGACTGGGGTAGTGGTGCAGTCTCTTGTGGCTGAAATGAGCATCACAACAACAAACACCGAAACATTATTACCCTGACAAAAAAATCACTTAACTTCAGGGCTTCTGTATTATGACATTCAAAGATGACAGAATTATGCAAATAAATGGCCGGTGACTGAATGTTGGAGCATGCAGAGAAACACAGCAGCACAAAACAGCTATAAAAGTGCGTGAAGAAGAAGCATGTGAAGCCCAGAGTGGTGTGTTCCAGGAGGACAGAGCAGCAGACCTTCTCTTCATTCAGATTAATAGAGACTGATAAAGCCCTTACAGCCTGCAGCTTGCACACAAGACAAGAACCATCCAGAGAGAAGAGCAGACACCCGTTTTCACATCCACAGAAGGAACGTCTGACAGCTGGTACAAAAGGTGGTTACTATAACTACTGCAGATGCCAGTTTGGTACAGTTCCAGTGCTGTAACAGTGATGATGAAAGGAACAGTTTTTTTAGAAATACATTTCTTTGCTTTCTAGATGAGATTATATGAAAAAAAAATTAAAGCATAAATATGTCATAATGTAAGTCTTGGCAGTAAAGAAAGTAAGCATATTTCTCCAAATGTTCTCTGTTGAATGTCTTCAACAGAAATAAGACTGTGCTCAGACTAAGATGTCTATATAAAAAACAAAACAGTGTTCCTCTCTAAGTGCTAGCTTAAGTACATAGTTGAAATCTTTACAAAGGACTTTTTATGCAAACACATTTAGGCTTCTCTAGCCTTTTCCACTGAAGCAGAAACTGGCAGGATGTAAAGCTGTCCGTTTGAAGCCCCCGCTTCTGCCGCCGCCTCTCCAGTTACCTTAAAGGACTCAAAGAAGCCCCCTCCTCCTCCACTCCCGTTTTCCAGTTTGTCATCCTCTCCTCCGACTCCCATCATGGCCTGGCTGTTCACGTGGAGCTCCTCATACAGGGTCTCCAACAAAGCTGACCGCGTTCGCTCCTTACACACACACACACACAAAGAGGGATGTGAAACAGAGGGAAGCAAAGAACAGTTTGTATGGTTCTGGTCAGAGATGCAGAATTTTTTTTGAAACAATTTTCGACCGACATCTCACCTCTAATTTGGAAAATTTCTCAGCTTTGTAGCAGGCATACTCTGCATTGATGAGCTTAGTAAAAAGGAATTCATGGAATTCAGGGCCCTGGGGAGAGAGGAGCGCAGAGATATGGCATCACATTGGTGAATAAAAGATGACAGAGGCAGAAAGTGCCTTTTCTTACTTTTTTAAAGACAGCAGGGTTTGGGAGGGCGGGGCCAAAGAAAGGTACATCATCCCGTGCCGTCACTGACACCTGAGAACATAGAGTGAGATGACGTATCGTCACCATTAATCACAGGAGGCAAAGTAAAGGAGAGGGAGATGGGGAAACAGGCCACCTTGTAGAGAACATTGTCAGAGCACGGGTTGACCACTTGTACCACAACGTAGGCGTGGAGGAAGTTGGAGGCGATCATGTCGGGCACGAAGGGAGTGTTTTCCTCTTGGAAGACGATGGCCACGATATCGTTCCCTATGTGCCTCTTTCTTTGTAACTGCAACACAAAACAGCAATGTAAATGTGAGTGTACTTCTCCAAAGACAGTGGCACGATGAAAGAATGTTCAGTATTGGTTGATATGTATCAATGTTATCTGGTAATCAGATAGCTATGTTTAGGATTTTCTTTGAACATATGTGTGTTGCCTGGAGCAGAATATGAAAGGAACAGAGTCTCTTTCATTATCGTTTCGACAAATTCTTGACAAAGCCTCATCTAACTTACAGAATACTGTATATTTAATGCCAATGATGATACAGTGCTAAGCAAATAGGCATATTTTTAACAGTCCGTGTGGAAAGAGATAATTGGTATATTTGAACTGAAAATGTCTTTTCATATTGTGTACAGACTACACTGATTATACAATTTTACATAATTACATAAGTGCTTACTCTTCATGTCTCATGTCTCACAGCTGAAAGCGTGTGTGAATTTGTGAAACACCACCAGGGAGTGCTGTTCCCTCTGAGGACAGCTGGAACGAGCACCGACAGGCTCAAAGGAGCTGGTGTTTGACACCCACTACTCCCGGGGAGACTGAACATATAGACACTGCCTCATCCGTGTTTGTGCAAAACCAGGACAGTAAATGGTGCGCAGGCTTGTGCTAAATCATCAGCGTGTGAATGTGAGAGAGATGAGGAGGAGAACAAGGTGGAGTTCTTGGTCGTCTGAACAATGCAATGCTGCATTTCAGCTCTAAATAACTGTGAAGAGGGACTGCAGTTCACATATGCAGACAAGGCAAAGACAAAGGCCTAAGTTTGAAATATTTACTACTGGTGTTTTTTTGGTTCTTTGTTGTTTTTGGTTTTTTTGCAAATATGTGCTGCGGATAACAGGGAGGTACATGCAAAATATGGAAATATGGTACTAAAGCACCCAGAGGGAATCTGTCTGACTGCTTGCTGTGAATCATGAGTGTGGCGTTGTATTACAGTACCTGCTGGGTGTCCCCCTCTGTGTAAGGCAGCTTCGTGGACACATGGAACATGACCTCTTTGTTGCGGTAGTTGCAGTAGATGGATTCTGTGCCGGTCTGCCCGTGAGTCACATCCAACCCACCACGGAAACTGCAAGCACACAGACCCATGTCTAACAGGATGTTCTCCGCCATCACTGCAGTAGCGTGACCATCATTCCTGTAGCTATAGCCTGACATAATGTAAACTGCAGTTGGTATCATATTATGAAAATGTACGGTGGAGTGTATTTACTGCCTTCTAACCGCAGTTCGGTCCTTACCCTTTAAAGTTGTGCAGCTCAATTTTCTCTCCTAAAAATGCCAGGAATTCAACAAAGGCAGGACTCTCTTCACTGTTGCCAAACAGCTCTTCCTCTGAAGTCTGGAACCAAGAAAATAAAACATCACCATCATAAGCATCAAGGCTTAGAGGACAAAATGATGTCAATACCGAGGATGGTTTGTACAGTACACTCCAATCACAATGCCAATTTTGTCTGCATTGCAAATAAATGGCGACTGCCAGCTATAGCACAGTGAGTATTTTTATGTAAGGTGCATTTTCACTGCAACAGATCATTAGAGTCAATAACTGGAAGCCACTAAGTAAAGTGCATCTGGTGTGTATTTTGCACTCTTGTTCAAACAGACTGCATTTGCATTGGAGACGATAAAGGTGGCCTTGATCAATTAAAAGTGGTCGGCATAACAGCGGGTTTAGAGACCGGCTTTAGGAAGGCTTATGTAATAATGATCGCCTGTGATGGAGAGTTGATTACCTATTGTCAACAAGTGGAGTAGTGATGTGAACACAAAAGCCTGCCACAGAACAAACACACAGAAACAATGCCTGAGAAGACGATTCATTTGCTAACAGAGCTTATTGAGTTTTATTTCCGTATGCACTCTGCCTACTTGACCGCCACGTCTGTCTCTGCTTAGCGCCCGTCCTGAATAGAAAATGTCCTGAAGGATGAGCGGAGGGCACTCACTGCCTTCCTGAGATGGCCCTTGGCTCATTCACAATGGATTTAACAATGTTTTGACGTATTTGAACTTGTGCAGGCTTTACAGGGTTGACAGTTCTCAGATCTCTACACATCTCCATTCAAAGGTGCCCTGAGCGACGCATTCAATAGCTCTCGTGCCCCCCCCCACAACCTCTCCACCTAGTAAACAAGAGGGCTGTGATTGCCTCAGAAAATGAGTGTTGTCGATGGCCAATCTGACTGGGTTAGACCCAAAGCCATAATTAAGACCGCATGTATAGCACAGGCTAATTGTTCTTGGGCTGAATACAATGGATATAAAGGACACGTGCATTTGCAGAACCATCTTTGAAGCTTTAATAAAGCTCACCTGACCAAACTTTTGATAGACGACCCCAAACTTGAAATTGTTGTTTATCACATGTTCATCAAAGGTGACGATAAGTCTTGAAGCCTGTAAATAAATATAGAGGATAAGTTCACAGTTTCTCCAGTCTGGTGCCCACAGTGAACACTGAAACCCACAATTCTCATTCTTCTAGTATGAAATTTCCTCAATTTGTTTCTTTGGACATTGTTTCCTGTGGGCATGTCAGAGAGGAAATACAAAATACAACGGCTGCAACAATATAAACCAGATCTTACTTTTGGATAAAGGACAGGAAAAAAGCGGTCCACATTGACCTCTTCACAAACGAGCTTGGATTTAATAAAAGAAAAAGGAAAAAATTGTCAGATTTTGCTCAGACACTGTCACACCAGACAAATCTCTGTGTGATAAAGACAAACTTTTCTCACCTTGGCCATTTGGACCACGTTGGGAAACTCTGTCAGACAGGAAATGGGGATCACATCGTGGTAGGTTTTCAGTTTGGTCCTGGTGAAGTCACAAAAAGACACCCAAACAAATCAGTGTGGTCTGAAAGCCATATAATGTGATGCAACATTTCTGTCAGGATGGGGAAGAGATGATCTCGCATGGACCAACATCAAACTTCCCCACCCTCTCCACCACCCACCCGGTGGCCTAAATAGTCCATCTGTTACTCTGCTGTGCAAACGACTCTGCTGTTGACGCTCTCACCAGCTTTATGATTCTTACGATAACACCCATGCTCAGAGGATGCATTTATCCAGTCAATGCTTTTAGGTACAATAAAATATTGAGCATCTTTATTGATCCTGTTGATCATCATGAAGGTAGCCTTTTTTGAGCCTGCACATTCATTACTTCAGGTTTAAAGATTCAACTTTCTCTGTAAATTTATCGGCATTGTACTGCACCATGCACGCCTAATGAGCGTTACCTGAGCATTAGCCGGAGATGTTCCTGGTCACCAATCACATCGTACTTCAGGGAGAACACCAGATGTCCAAGGGCACTGTCCACTGAATAGTAATTAAAGTGCTCCTGGGGGTAAAATGCACAGACACGGCCATTAGTACCTGTCATGAACAGGCACACACGTGTGCAGGAAAACATGTGTGTGCACTCCAATCATAGCCTTTCCAATCTGTGTTCCTTTTCTTCTGCTGCTCTTCTAATACAGACAGATCAAATTTGTCCATGTTATGTGTGTGTAAGAACAGGTGGCAAAGACTAATGTTCTTCATTAGCAACAGTGCATAAGGTGCCAAACAGTGAGGCTGGCCGCTGTTAGTGGTTCTCTCCACCGGGATTTGTTTGATCAAGTAATGAGCAAGTAGTGAAAATGATTGTGAAATATGAGGCTCCTTTGAGGAGGAAGGAGGCTGTTGTAATGAGGATATTCATGAGTGTGACTTCAGTAATATCACTGTGAAAACACACCTTTTTTACGGAAAAAAAAGAGTTCTGACTATAGTAAATGATTATGCAAGTTTCCTATCATTATGTTTAATTGCATTAGTGCAACTAATACATGTGGAAAAAACTTTGAATGAAGTAATGTTAAAAATAAAATTCAAAAACAAGGATGAGAAAATGTACAAGTTAAGCTAAGATTGGAAAATGATGGATCCAGTTTCTGGGGAGAAAGCGTATGGAAAATCCAGCACCTCTATTTCATCAGACCAATCTAACAACTTACATTTGATGTTTATGTTTGTTGTATTAATGTTTCGCCGTGTTTCATTTTGGTATTGTTTGGTTTTGCCCATTGTTAAATTTATATTACTTGCTCCAGCACCAGAAAGTTTAAGAATTATATATAGGCTGGATACACAACACAAACAAGGTTTGATTATTTCTTTGCACAGAAATGACTTATGGCACTGTAATTTATTTATACCTTTTAAATAAATAATAATTGGATCAATGTATATTTTTAAGCAGGTTTTTTTATGGTTTGCATTTTCAAGATGAAAATATCAAGTAAGAAAAAAATCAACATTATGGCAAAAGTGATCTCTGTCTCTGTGGTGCAAAGCGGCTAACCTTGCCCAGGAAGTGTTTTCGATAGAGAGTGGCTGTTGTGTTACATTCCAGCTTGGTGCGGGTGTTAGGGGACAGAGGCTGCAGCTGCTCCCTGTCCACGGTGTCACTAAGCTCATGGTTGGTCCCCTCGATCCAGTATCCCCCGAACTGAGGCAGGAGGATGAGAGGAAAGGGGCTTTTCCTACCCAACACCTGTCGCAAAAACAAAATAGAAAGGGGCTGATACACAGAATTATGTAAATGTGGAAGTCATATCAGGACAGGGATGAAAATGAACTATTTTCTGAGAGATACACGAGCGCAGATGATGAAAAGCGCTTCCTACCTCATGGACACTCGGGTATGGAATGTAGTCCTCCTCAGTCTGACAAAATATAGAAGGAAAAAAGGCTTTTTTCTCCTTTGTTCCTCATCAAAGCATAAAAATAAACACATAGTCCAACTCTACAATCCCACAGGACACTGTTCATACTGTAATTGCATAACTGTTATGTAATGAAAGTCAGTTTAGCAACTAGATAGTGATTAATTATCAAACCAGTTATATTCCATAAACATTTTTAAAAAGTATATAAACCAAAATTGGGCACATCGGCAGGTTTGCTAGGTTAAAATTTTGACATGAGAGCATTTGACTTATGAATAATACTGTGCTACCCTGCGCTGAAGCAATCAGCCTGTCTGGCAGAGCAAGATATGCTAGTGCAATTGTGACACAATGACCTCATCATGTAAATAATGCCTTGTCCCTACGCAGACAGTTGTACCTTGAGCGGGGGAGGAAAGGTGCATCTCTGCTCATCCATTCTGTTGCCCTTTGAGAGGACAGGGCGAGATAAGAAAACCAGAGAGTTAGAGAGACAGAGGGGTCAGGCTCAGTCATCAGTGCAGCAGCTGGTTTCACATTAAAATTCATGTAGCTGTTGATTAGAAATGAAAAAAAACACAAATAAAAATAATGACATAAAGCTGTGTTATACTTCGACTTACACTGTTCTAAATGAACAACTAAAACAAAACAAACTGGGAGAAAATGATCAAGCTCATTATATAATGACACAGTGCTCTCAAGAGATGTGTAGCAGGCAGCAAAGTAAAGCCAGAGAGGGACAGATGGAAAGACAGAGAAAGAGATGCATCACATACACAAGGAGGCAGGGATACAGAAGGACAGTGAAAGGATGCTGAAGAGCAGGCATTTGGGAGTGACTGGAAGTGAAGTCTGTTAGGACACTAAAGGAGTGTGGTGATAAGACCCTGGGGATCAAAAAGAGGCACACCCACCGGACCTGAGGTCTGCATAGGTTTGTGTGTGACAGAAAGTGAGTGAGAATGATGCAGAGAAAAGTGATGCAGTAACGGCACTTGCGGTCACATATGACAAACCATCATACCGATATATGGTCCGACTGTGGACACGGCACAGTCCTGAATCGCATCCTGTGCCAACGAGGCAGATTTCTTTTAAAAATATTCAGCTACGCCAACACACACAGCCAGATACGAGAGGCCACTGGAAGCTATTATCACTGAAGCTGACTTGATATTTTTGGAGACAATAAGCAATGCGTACTACATCTCTTATGCAATGATTGCTAACACACACATGCACAAAGTGAGATTACGAGTTTCGATAAGCTCTTTCATCGAGCTCTTTATATGTGGGATCACATGGTTAAAACAAACATCCTTCCAAAGCCTTCACAAGCCAAGAGACAGATTTCCTGAGGTGAGATAAGAAGCTTACAGTGCTGTCGGCAAGCGTTACAACCAGAATGTTAACAGAGACAGTGAGACGCACATATAATGCTCTGATGGCTCTCCTCTGAAATCACCAGACTCAATATCCTTCTCGTGTGCAGAAAGATAAGTACTGTAGCCAGGGAGAGGGTCAGAGTGCTGCAGTATTAGGAGGAGGCACACTGACTGGTTAGTTGTTTGGTGAGTACGGCTTAGAGACCTGAGACAAAACACGAAAACCGATTCATCATCTTACCTGCATCTTTTCAATCATTTCAAATAAATCTGCGGTCTGGAGAGAGGAGAGTGAGATGTTTTGAGTTGGGGTGCGGACGTTCATTTATTTCTAAAAGGAGTGAATCTGATTACTGCAGTTCAACACATATTGTTTGGAGCCCCATTGACAGGAAAACAGATTTAACCCTCATATTATGTTGTTACCGGCTTTACGGTCTCCTTGTTTGGGGCCCAACAGACCACACTGCTGAAGATCACATTCGTTATCTCCTCATCTTACTACATCCAATATGTAGAGACATACTGCAGAGGTACAGTAGCTCTTCTATTTTCCATGAACTACATTTGCACATTTGATGACCATTAGTAATAAAGGCAAATAAAGAAATACTTTTAATGCTATGTGGGCTCTACATGTACACATACCTCCATATATATATTCCTCTTGCCTAAAAGTCAATTGCCCACAAAGAACATCTGGTATGTCTGAGATTCAAAAGAGCAAAAAGGAAAAAGAAAAAAAGAAAAAAGGAAAGTCATGTAAAGGTGATAAAAACAGTTTTCACTGTGTTTTCTGTGCTGGCAGAGGGCACTGGGTCTCCAGGACGGCAAATAGAAAGTTCTCTCTAGGTTGCTTAAAACAATTCTGTCATTAAGGAAAGGAGTGTTTTCCCATCACACAGTGCTGTATAGTTAATGTTGTTCAGTTGCCAAAGCACACGTTCACCGTCAGCTGTTCCCATGAATTCAAACACTGCCAACGTTCTGACTTTTATTAATCATAAATGTGATCATCATGAATCAACATTTTACCTGATCGCTGCATGTGTTCACTCACCTCTCCCTTCTCGTCTGTCACACTATTACAGAGTCAAGTGTGACTGACCGGTTTTTCCATGTCAAACACCGACTGAGCTCTTTAGAGCCTGACCACAGCTGGTGGAGTATTGTCCTTTCATTTTTCACAAGCAATACTTGCATGCATCACACACTGTGCCGATTCTAACAACCACAGAAAATTCTAAATTACAATGTTCCGCAGGTGCATCCGCCTGAAGATATCGAATGAAGGCTGAAAGGTTCAGCCATCTAAAGGCTGACATAGTCAATCAGTCTGTGTACAGAGCAATTGTGTCTTAGCTTTCAGCGTGAGTATGAGTAAAGTCCTCCACCATGTGCAAACAAAAGTCTGCCACTAACCCTGAAAGTAAATAACCCCAGCTTCCACGACGTTAACCACAGATTAGAACAGGAGGAGCTGTAGTGTTGAACCTCATATTATCTTAAACAACTACATTAGAGATAGAACTATATGTTCGTGTCTAAAGAGCATGTCTGAGCAAATCTTATGTTACTTGTTTCTTCACACCAAAAGACAACTGATATTAGCACTACAAATATTCCCACACAACATACTCATGTTGCTCAGCTCATCAGTCTGATAAACAACCATTATAACCTGTCAGATTTGGCATTTTCAAGTCTAATCTCACTTCAGGTTTCTGTTAAAAATGCTGCCAAATTCCTTCTTCACTTTGTCATCTGGTGATGCTTTCCATCCGACATTTCTAAAGTAAAGCTACTTACATGGCTGGGTTGCGTCCAGTGTGCCTTTGTCACCACTGGGGCATGGAAGTCGTTGTGACTTTTAGCCATTCTTAACTGTCCGTAAAACTGGCACCCTGCAGCATCAAAAGATGTGCTGACTTGACTTGACTTGACTTGACTTGAACAGGTCTGGATTAAACTCCCTCTCTGGCTGCTGTGCCTTTGTCAAACGGTTGTCAAAAGACAGTTGACTGGATCCCACTGTGACACCTGAGGTAAAGCTGCAATCCCTGTTAGCTGCAACCATCCAAAGTGTTGTATTAGATGAAGTTGGAGACAAAATCCACAGGCTCTCCCAGTGTGCACTCTGAACATACAAGACAGTCAGAATGAACAGTCTGTCTTGGGTTGTGTGCAAAGACAGCTTTCATTGTTTTATGTTTGGAGTGGTAACGCTATCAGTGAAGCTGGTGTCCCCTTACCCTGTCTCATATATATCACTAATATCTGTCTTCATCACTAGCCCTATCTCAACTTAGGCTCACAGGTAATCTAGGAACTGTATGGGCAGTCACAACTATAGAATGACTACAAATGAAAAAAAATGATGTGGAAAATAAGGAGACAGATAGAGCAAAGGAGATTAAAAGAAAACCACTTACAAATAATCTAGCAAAACATGCAAATTTCAGTGGAAACAAAGTGGAGACGAGCAGCAACCTTTGGAGGAAAAACGAGGACATCTCATTACAGCAGAACAACGTTTTTGCAGAAATGACCAGACTGGAGGAGGTGTGGGGATCCACAGGGAGCTGGCCGGCGTACAGTGAAGGTGTTAGAGCCCAGGCCTTTCATTATGAGGGCTAATAGGATCCTCATTATGACAAGAGGCAAATTAAATGTGCAAGACCTCCTCTCTCCTACAGCCTTGTCAGCTGCAACTCTATGCATTCCCCACAGAGCTCATTAAGACTTTGACCAGCTCCGTGAGAATAGAGATGCCCAGAAGGTCTGTTTTTTATAGGTCTGCATTTTGGTTCCAGCTAATGAAGGATTTTGTTTAGGACGGATGGGTGGAGGACCAAAGGAATTTCTCCTGACTGGTGCGACCTCTGGGAAGATGGAAACCTCTTCGGTTTGACACTGTCTTTTCTTGAAATACATGTATGGGGGTCCATGAGCTTTTGATGAGGTACTGTGCTGTAAATTCTAAGCATAATGACAGGATTGTGTTTGTGTTTATGTCATTATTAATATGACTGTTACAGCAGTAGTATAGTTTGAATTAGGCAGTGACCATAAGACCTGGTGGGGTTAATTGGAGATTGACCCAGTTTTCGTACGGCTCTGATTAAAGCGATACGCTCCTCCGAGTGTTGCCCCACTAAGCCCTTACTACAGTACATCACATAACCATGCTGTCCCTCAATAAACTTCCTGGATTCCATATTAAAGGGGGTTGGATGAAATGGGGTTACAGAGGCATGCAGAATATTACATACTGTATGACTGCATTCTAACTGCTGCTGAAGTGCAGGAAAACTGACTCGCTATATTTGGCTTGCATGTCATGGAAATCTGGAAGCACACAGAAGTTTCACAAAAAAAATCCTCTCCTCATGTCTGACTAATTGCAACTAGTAAGTCTGAGGCACCTACAGATGGCATGTGCTGCGGGGATCAGGAGTGACTGCTGAACAACCCACTCTCCAAATTCTCTCTTAATCCCTTTCTCTTCCCACTCCCGCCGCTCTACTCAGATCAAGTCAGATGGCAAGAAGCCCCATCCAAAATGCGAGAGATCTCGTGAAACCAATCCAACGCGAGTGAGATTGTATCGACTTTTAATCACTGCGGCGCTCAGCTTTGTCAGAATCTCAAGCTCTAAAAATCTCCCTGGAAAGGTCTTTCAGGCCACTCGCTCATTTATAATAATAAGACCTGCCAAAGACATGGCGGTCATGAAAAACCTGACAGCAAGATGGATTTGACAGGTGCTGTGACAGCCTAAATAGAATCATTGAAATGATTTCCTCCTTAATCATGTTCACTTCCTGTCCTTTATTTTCTGTGTCTATAATCACAATAATTTAGTCTTTCCTTATGTGATTTCCACTGAAGGAAGAATAACAGAGCAAGCTAAACTGATTAATGAACTCTGAAAATCTGTAAAAAATGTACTGAAAGCTAAAAATGACCCTTTGCAAAAGCGGAAATCAGCAAACTTCAGCTTATCCTTACAAAAAGCCTACAAAATGGTTGATTATATTTAACTGACACTGAAGTAAAACTGACTCATTGTTTAGGATGGCATAAAAAGAGCTGGGTGACAATTGAACCCCATACATCGACTGATACAGATTTTCCAAGTTGGTGACACATCCCAGATAATAACGGTGGCAAAGAAGATCATCTTCAGAATTAAGAATGACAATTTGCTTAGACAGGCTTTGTTTTGTTTGCCTAGATGGAGTCAGACTCATTAGGCTTGGACTGAGAAACGGAGAAATTTCCTGCTAAAAAGGAATTTCTAATAATTGAATCGGGCAAACATAATCATCCTCAGCGCGGAGCTCCGTGCACTCTAATTACACAAGTTAAACAAAAATGGGTGAGAATAAAAATGTAAGTAAAAATGCAATGGAGACAGTCTGGGTCCAAAAAAGAGATCAGAACAGAACACCGAGGCAGACAGAAGCAGGTGTGAGGACAAGATGAGCAGAGGCAAAGATCACAGAAACAAAAGGTCACCCAGAGGTCCATCAGATAAGGTCAGGGGTCAGAGTGCAAACTTGACTCCTCCCCCCATTCTCCTCCTACCTTGTGGAATGGTGAGGCGGTGTATGGGAGTGCGGGCTGGAACAGCTGGGGCTCTAGTGTTGCAGAAACTCGGGGGTCGCTCCCATCTTGTTTCCTACAATCGGACAGATGCGAGAGAACATTCGGTCAGAAAAGGTCACTCTGTTTGAGATCGAGCACGAGGACGACAGAAGGTAAAGCCTCAGGAAATGCTGCTAGTCTCATTTAGCAACAGAATTCATTTGTATGGACTTGTGGTCTGCAATGGCCCTAACCCATTTTTAAAACGTTTTTAAAAATTGAATTAGTGATTGTATGTCTTACTGATCCAGTCTTTTTTAAATGTCTCTATAAAGTAAGGCACATTTTAACTTTATTTTGCGAACCTGGACATTTTACAAAAAAGGTCTTCTAATTCACTAAACACCTAACACTTAAAAAAAGAAAAGAAAAGCTGCAAGACAGATTTAGACCTCTATGAGTCAACTCAAGACTTGAAATTATGTTTTATTTCCTCACAGCAAATCCTCTGTTTTGTTTAATATGCAGCGATACCGAGTTAATCCTGGTGCCCATGTGATTTTCCTCACCCAAAAGTTCATTCATTTTAAGATTGATTTGAAATTTTTCTCTCTTAACTAAGCAGGAACATAAAAGTTTGGTGTGACTTCTGCAACTGTGCAGGTTGGGCAATTCTTTTAGAGCATCAGCTGCTGTTTAAAAGCACTTCAGGGATCTGGGGACAATTATCCATAGTTTCACATTTATTCAAACAGAGCATCTCTTTTCTCTCACCCAATCCAAAACTAAGCAATACCACTGTCACGCATAGTTTACTCCAAACTCAATATCTCCACCACGATGGCTATATCCCCGCAGGATCACTGATCGATGCCCCTGCTGAATATGGAGCCCTATTGACACTGACAACTGGCCAGTTTCCACAGCAGGCGTTCAATTTGTCTGATTAATTTGGTCTGTTTCAAACGTACATAGAGATCGATCATTATGAAATTGGACCTGAAATGATCAAGAAGTAGCAATGATGCAAAGTGAAAAAAGGTATATTGCTGTCTGTGATGGTCAATGCAGCTACAGCAGCCATAATGAACTCTGATTTATATCTCTGTATCTACATGGTGCTGTGTGCTCTGGCAGCCAAAAGACAATTACTAAATGAGACAACGTGGACAACTGATCGCTGGCCAACAGATAAACAGTGTTGCTGTCTACACTGACAAAGCATTTATTTATATGAGTAAATGTATGGAGCCCTGCCTGATGACAAACCAGCTGCTCAGTAACCCAGATGGAAATCTGCTTAGATTTACTCAGTGAATCATATATAACTGAATAAAAGTGAAAGCAACTAGTGAATAGTCCGTCAAGTCTTGCATCATCTGAATGACACTGGGAACAGTCATAAGCCTTTTCTAAGCAGGTTCAATATACATGAGCCAGGCGAGGAGTCGCAGCAGCAGCAGCGGAGGTTCTCCCATGGGAGAGCAGGATACGATAAGGCATCAGCTGCCCTGAACTCTTAATTGGAACTGATGCACAATAGTGGATGCAGGGCGCACACACACACACACTCACACACACAGACATACACATGCATATATTTATTCATGTGATGAGAGATTAAAGATGCATATTCAATTACATTTAAAAAAATAGAAGTAATATTTATACATTTGTTTGTCCAAAGTCTTAATGTGACGTCCACACAAACATTCTGCAAAATCACGACCAAAAATTAATGACAAGATACACATCTATATCCCACTCTGGAAACAATACAATACACATCAAAGTACAGTGAGTCCATTACAAACTCCCCCATCATCACAAGCATGTGGTGCAGCACACATGACCTGCTGCTGTTCACACACACACACACACACACACACACACACACACACACACACACCTGCCCGCTTCTGTGCAGCTTTACCACGTAAGCCCTCCTCCAGATCAGTTTGCAGCGCTAAACCCCAGCTTCATCCCAACACCACAACAAATTACATAACACGCCCCGGCTGGTTAAGCGATGCGGCACTGAAAGCTGCCGCGTGCAGAAGAAGAAGTCACGGCGCGAGCTGACAACCCCGCGCGGAAAACTTACTCACGCGGCGGCAAGTCGTGGACTGGGCGCGCTCCCCGGGAAGTCCGCGCAGTGACCGGCCACTCGGGCGGACGAGTCGCGGTCTAAGCTTCTCGTCTAATAAAGCATCTCCCTCCCTCTACCACAGTTCGCTTCTCTCACTCTGTTGACGCTTCGCTCTCTCTCTCTCTTTCGATCCGCAGCTCCACTCAGGTCACTCGCTGCTTCCAATCAGTCGCTCACCTGCTGGCCCCACTCTCAGCTCTCTGCGGACTGTCGCACACTCCGAGTGAGCATCCTCTCCTCTCTGCCGCCGATTCCCCTCCCTGCCTCCCTCTCTCTCCTCCCACTCAGCCTGACACACATAGGCGCTCTTGAGTTTTCGCTCGCTCCATCTCCACCCTCTTTGTCTGTTCTCAAACTCACACGCGCACACACACACACACACACACACACACACACACACACACAAACCGCGCGCGATCTGGTCCTCGACTGAATCCCTAAATTGCAAACCATACACCAGCCCCACTCTTATCCGCCCCTCTTAAAAGAAGGAGAACAACCACCCACCACCACCGCCATCACCATCCATTTAGGGCACGACTGAAGTCTGCTGCTCACAAAGAAAAGGGAAAGCGGTGATGGTTAGGGGGGTTGCCTTCAATCCCTGACTCTGCCTCATGAGCCAGCTAGGGCTGTTGCTGTGGCAACCGCATCAGCCACACATTAAAAAAAATTATTAAATAACACCCACATGCACATTCATGTTCATTGCAATATAACTTGAAGGAGGTGAGTATGTTCAACATCAAGCTCCCAGTGCTCATTGTGCAGGATGAGAAAGCAAGTGTGGAAAAGGTTTTAATTACTGTAATGAGTCTCATTCAATCCCCAGTGAACATGTCTCTTTGCTCCACTAAGCTACCCATTGGTCATCCCAGCAGACCTGCAACTAGTGTCACCAGTAATGTCTTTTCCATGTTAAATCCCTTTTAAAATAATGCTCTGATAAGGTGAGAGTGTCAGCTCATCTTTCCCTGCTTCTCCATCAACATGCACCTTAAGAGCAAAGTAAGTGTGTATTTGTGTGTGTGTGTGTGTGTCAGACATGAAGAGATAACAAGGGATTACAGCGCACTCGTCATACTGTGCACCATTAAGAGCTGTGTAGTGTCAAAAACAAATCAAAAATAATCCTCTCACTGTCCAAAGCTTACTGGTGAAAAAGGACTGTATTATGACACTGAACAAAACTTCAACAATGTCCAGATTAGCAGTGATTTGTTGAGATGTTCCTTCTGTAATGGAAAAAATAATCTCTATATTTGTCTTTGAAACCCTGAGGAAAAACTGCAGATGGCCGATATGCAGTTCAGTTGAGTTTGAAAGAACTGGGGACCGGGAGGTGTGGGGGTTGTAGTACTTAGATGGGGCGGGGGCATTATTGGATGAGAGTGGGCAGATTTCCCTTACATGTCTTGCTTAAAATCTGATTAGCACCGAGTGGCATTTTAACACGGATCATTGCAGCTGGTTCCTGTCAAATCAAAGCCACATGTATCTGGGACCTGACTGAGCACTTGACCCTCTTGTATGCTGATGAAATGACAAATGATAGTAGCACAAAAATAATCTCTGACCCATGTAGAGATTTCTATTTTTTGTCTTTGTATGGAGGAAGATGGTTTTAAATTGATAGTGTCCTCCCTGCTCCAGTGTCACATGTACAATCCCACAGTAAATCCCTTCCGACCAGCCCCGCTACCAGGGATTCCCATCCCATTAGCCCAGTGAAATGGCCTGTGGTCCCCACCCCTCTCCTGCCCCTACACCATATCCCCTGAGAATTGCTGCTGTCCTAAAATGTCCCCATCTCCCTTTCTCTCTCGCTCTCTGATTCTCACACTTTCAGCTTTTTAGCAGCTATTTCTCAACCAAGACAAGGAGACATAAGCTGAAATAATGGACAAAGCAAGACTCGTGTTGACATGATGAGCAAATAATAATCAATAAGACCAGTAAGCAGCACAGAATGTGATCTGCATAATGTGTGTGTGTGTCTGTGTGTGACCAGCCAGTGACCCCAAAGGCCAGTTAAGGGTTTAGGTCTCCAATCACAGACGCATTATACACATGCAACATGTCAGGGGTCTCCAGCAGGCACGACGGCTGCTGTTCTGAAATATGAATGAATAGTTATTTATGCATAACTGCTGAGTGCCTCCCACAGGTTGAGATTTAATTAGTGGTAGTCGACCTGAAGGGAGGGAGAAGGTGAAGTGTGTGTGTGTGGGGGGGGAGATTCAGTACAGAGCCACAACAGTTGACTGAACAGCAGAAATGAATTTATGAGCGCTTGGATGGCTGCACATGAATGCACCATTCCAGCGGACAGTCACAAGAAACAATTAATCATTGTACATAAGCATAAACTACATAAGCCTTTTTGAAAGCAGACAAATGTAGTCTGTATGTGAGAAACATCCGTCACCTTTAAACAAATGAGCTGTGTTAAATCGAGCCCGTAGTTTGTTTGCAAGGCAAAGTAGGAGCGCCAACTGCTTCCTAATTTTGGAAAAAAAATTTACATCCCCACCATGTTTTCACTGTAGCACACCTGAAGCCCACTGTGAGTGTGATTGTGATTGGTTTGATAATCATGCAGCATTTCTTAAATGCCTTGTTTTGTACTGGGTAATGGGGCTGCAGTGATGGGATGATGCAATCTACTTTTTTCACAGTAGATGTTGGTTCAGGTAGTAACCACAGAGACACAAAGTTAGTCTGGTTTTAAAATAAAATAGTTGTTTACCATATTCACCACCTTCGCAAAACATGTTAGCATGCTAACATTTGGTTTTTCACACTAAACAAACTAAACACTGATAGGATGCAAAACGTTCTGCAGGGATTTGCAGATAGTAGTAAGTAAAGTAAAGTAAAGTAGTAAACAAATCTAAATTTTAACCTGATTGTGGCACTAGATGAAAAGTAAATGGATGTCCAATGTTATTTATTCATCCTGAGGGGGGCATAATGTACCATATTTGTCTGAACCAAATTTCATGGAGATGAAACCAGCAATTTGTCAAGACATTTCACTAAAAACCAAAAAATGCCAGCCTGCTGGTGGAGTAAAAATCAATGTTTCACCATGAAATTTCAGAGAAATCCAGCCGGCAGTTGAGCTATTTCAGTCTGCACCAAAGTGGTGAACTGACCAGCTGGACCTCATCCCTCGAGCCAGGCCATTAGTGCAGCTCAAAATATGTTAATGTCCACACTGTAATGAATTAAAATTGATATTTCACATAATTTCTGCATTATGTAAACCTTGCCTTTATGTTAGTATCCACCAGTATCTACTCACCTCCTTACCAGAGATTTGACCTTAGTTAATTTATGAGCACTGTCAACGGTCCCCAAACATTAATGATTTATGGCTCACACTGTTTTTATTTTAATGTGTGTAAAAATTTACATCAGCTGTCAGATAATAACACCTTCAGTGATGCTTCTCGACCCCCAGTGCCGTCGTTTATTACGATGATAACACTGAAGTGCTCGGACATTGGGATGTTCGAGTTTGATCAAATTCATAATGGAGTAACAGCACCTGCTGCCCTGTCTGCCATCCGTTCTCCAACAGCCAGAGATATGAGGAGCACATGTGCTGTGAATTGTCACATAAATAGACCCTGGGATTGCCCCCTTCTCCTGGTCATACTTCCCAACCCCCTAAGACTGACCTGAAGCACTCAAATAGGAGGATGATTGTGTGTGGCTGCACTTTGAGCCTCAAAAGCAATCTTTCCAGATGAAAAGATCTTATTTCCTCAAAAAATGCTTGCATGTAACATATTGTATATGATGTGAATCATACAAAATGACTCATCTCTTTGTAATCTGGGTGCCGGGGGGCAGCAAAAAAACAGCCTTTCCTCCAATCTGTTTCATAAAATGTGAAACCATCACGGCCTTTTGTCCTACAACCATAAAAGTTACTGCTGCCACAATCAGGCAAAAGTAAATACTGGACAAAATTCAAAAGGCAGATAAGTCTAAGAGGCTGTTTGTTCCCAAGGGAACTGTACCACTAAAAGTCATTTTATACACACACTCCGATATGGAAATCTCATTTAGTATTTCTTATCAAGACACCAGAACACAACACATTCATATGCCATACTGCTGTACTCAAGGTAAGAACAGAAGAATACTGTACAATGAAATGCTACATGCTAGGAATTATAAATAATGAAAAATTGGTGGGAACCAATGCGTGAGGGGACTCCCTGATGGGTTCTCTTGAGCTCACACCTCCCTTGACAGCTGGCCATATTCAGTATGCATTAAAAGGGCAGGTACAGCAGGTGTTTCTGAATAAAGCATGTTCACTCCACCGATAGGCCCCCACGATTCCCAGCGTGCTTATCGCTCAGACTATCACCTTCCAGATTTCCTTGAAAAACACACGCCCCCCGGGGGAAATCACAGTAATGCAGATGTGCCTTTTCAACAACAGAAGGTCACAGCGGGATTGTTTTGTGCTCTTTTGTGTTTGACATTAGAACTACCAGTGTATTCAGTGATAATAAACTTTACATAGTTTGATCTCTGAAGCACACATCCCTCCTATCAAATCAAGACAAAAACAACTGACAGAATAGAGAAAGCAGGAGCAAGCAGGGTATACAGTAAAGTCCGGGTTCAGCCTCCTCCTCACACTGGCGTACCACACCATCCTCTGTATGACATATGTCAATAAACAGGCTCCACACTGGATAAACAAACACCCCAATTATACAGTCAGGGACATATCCGGCATCCGCAAACACAAGGAATGAAGACCTCAGCCGTCTCTCCAATACCCGACGCCGTGTCTTCCAGACCAGGTCTTCAACAGACTGACTGAAGGCAAAAAAGTGAACTTTAAAAACAGCTGGCAGAATAACTTTGCCACACAAAAGCATCAAGAATCAGATAAAGCAAAAAGGAAATGTCTTGTCAAGGTTCCCAGGCACTCGTCTCAACCTTCAGCAGCCTGCTGTCATCTGAGCTTTGTGTGTGTTTTTTAAAAGGCATCTTGTGCCGGTGCTGGATGGTGGATGACATGTCAGGATTTGGATTATTGAGACGGGTAGAACCAGGGGCAAGCTTGTCACTTCGGTGCTATATTTAGTCAGACAGCAGGAGACTCGCAGAGAGACGGTCTAGCCTGATCGGGCTTGACAGTTTGCTCTCCCACTATGTCCGCTTTCCCAGACAACTCGGCCCGACGCACACAGACGAGCGTGCACGGGCGAACTGAAGCCCGGGCCCCGGCTTGGCAGAGCGGCGGTGGGCGCATGTGCAGGGGAGACAGACACACAGGGGCATCTCATGGGAAATCAGTGAACACAAACGGAGGAGTGTTTGCAGTGACACCTCATAAGTGTTTACGGGCAGATGCAGTACACACAAGGATGAAATAGGCTCAGAATTTAGACAGCATTATAAAAATAGAATGAGCAATTGAATCATACAATGTGGAATAAATAGCAAATCCATTCAACTGCACTAAAAATACCTGAAATGCCACTGACTACTGTGCAAATTTGATCATTCTAAAAAAAGAAAAAAGACAAACTTTGTCTTGTAAGTGTCATAAGGGGAAAAATCTCTTGAGATTAAGATTTTGTCCATTTGTCCAATTTGAGGAGCAATTCATTATGACTCTTATTAATGTTTGATTAACTACTGTTGAGTATTGTAGACTGTACCTGCACCATGCATGTTCTCAGGTTTTGCCACTAGAGGGCAGAGGTTGTGGCAACCAATACCAACACAACCATCCTCTAATAAATATCTAATGAATATATATTATACATATTTGTTGCATTTTAAAACACAGACAGGCAGAAATCCTAATCAATGTCAAGTTCTTTAAAGTCAAGTCTGGCATAAAAAAGAAATCACCCAAGGGTGGATTGAAGCTGCAGACCCGCCCTGCATGAAGGTCAGGTGAGCTGAAGCATGGATAAGACAGTGAGATCAGTGGCCAAGTTTTTCAAAGAATGGGCAGGAAGTTACACAATGGACAGCCAGCCACAATAATACACCATGCTCCAGGGACAGAAAGGCAGAGTGCACTTTGTGTCTGGATATATGTTTGCATGCGTGCAGGGGAGAGAGAGAGAGAGAGAGGCTGTTATACAACATCTCAGTATAGCCATTATCCAGACTAACTCTCCTTTCCAACTTCCTCCCATCAGGGGAGCTTAGCAAGACAGGCTTACAACCAATTACAGGCCTCCCCTGGAGAGAGTGGAGATGGGGATTGAGGATCATCTGTTTATTGTGTATGACCGACAATGACCGGATGGAGGATGATCATTTCACATTTAATCAACAAGAGCTGATGGATCAAAACGATCCCTGACATTAAATGCATGAAACAGATTATGTGTCATGGCCCTCGGAGTATCATACACAGTGTTTTGAGAACTTAACACCTCTATATGAGCAGACAAAGCATCAATGCAAGAGCGGGATAATGAAATGATATGCATAATCCTTAGTATATCGCCCTCTTTTGTTAGGCGTACACAATTGGGTTTCATTAATCATTCCTTGTTCATTGCTATATTGGCGAAGGGGGATTCTGGGGGAATGCATCTATCAGGCAGGTACATAAAATCATTGTGTATCATTTAATTGTACGCTCATGCAGTTATCATTAAAACTATCCTGAGATGGAGTAAAAAGAAAAACTCACCAGAATTTTCGTGGTCTTCCAATTCGGAAAGGTGAGCACGGCATTTTTCGGGGTTGCTCGGTTTAAGTTTTGCTGAAGGAGAACCTGAAGGAAGGGTTTGACTTTGGCTCTCCAAGTTTGTAGAGGTTTTGTTTGTCTTTTTTTAAATCTAACTTTTGTCCTCAGGCTTAACAGTGTGAAGACTCTCTAAAAGCTGCTGTTTGTGAACTATCTGACGACACTTTCACTGCTGCTTTGTCCTCGCACCACAGGTTTTTGTTTAGAAATTGATCTGTCCTGCTGGGCATGAACACTGATGACTATGTAATACAATTCAAGTTCTATTAGCACAGTGGGAAGGATCCTCCGATTCATCAAGCTGTGGGATTGCTCCTTGTTGGAACATGGCTGAGAGGACCAAGCTTGACTCTGCTGAACACTAAATGCATTTTGTTTTTCAGACATCACAGTATACTGTCCTCTCCTTTCTCTTCCTGTCACGTCACCTCATCCACTCCCCTTTCTTCCTCCTCTTCAAGCCTACGATTCTTTTACCTCCTGTGCCGTTTTATGTCCTCTTTTAGATTCTCCTCTCTTCGTCTTTATTTTCCGCCAGTGTCTCTCCTCTTTACCGTGAGGTGTGGTGAGATGCAGTGCTGCAGTCTCTGCAAACAAGCCCAGCCACTGCTGAGAAACGCAGGCCTAGAGAGATCCTCCTGTATCTGTATTCCAGAGGGAAGGAGTTGATGATGCTGCAGCGGAGCACGGTTTAACCTGCTGCAGGCAGACAGAGGGGGTTGAGGGGCCAGACATTCGTGCCACCACACCTAAAGCTTTGGAAAACGGAGCAGTCTATCTGCAGTGTCGGGACGTGTGCACGCTCAGCTCCCTGCCTGTCTCCACGTGCCACACACACACACACACAAACACACACGCAGCGGTGCTTCAACCTTGCCAGCACTGCAGAGATGGCTGACCGGCTGGGTATCCATTTCCCCGCCGCTGCCCATCTGCTCTACCTCATACTGGTTCATTCATCTTACTTACACTCTGCTCGATGGACTGATTCACACATTTAAAACCTTCATGGCCAGTCTGAGACTGTGACACTGAACATCACTCCAGAGAGGTAAAAAGAAATTGTGAATTGTAACCCAATCCATTAATTTAGATTTAGATTTTGTTTTGGTCTTTAGTCTCAAATTGCTGTTGTGTCATATTTATCAAGTTTAATGACAAAAACAGGGAAAAAAAGAACTTACCATATGCTTCTGGCCTTTGAAAATGTCTTGTCCACCCTGAAAAAAAAATACACAAACACAAAAAAGCACAAAAAAAACACAAAGTCATTAGCGAGAAAAACAGAATACATTAGCACCATTAGCATACAACTGAATCTCATACTTACTCATAATTTCCATACTCTTGTCTGCATGCATCTAAGTTCACTCAGACCGTCCTCTCCACTTTCAAAAAGGCCTCTCAACCGACAGAGGTCGCTTATTCAGCGGCCTGGGCTACCCTGAAATAACTCCTGCCATCTGCTGAAGTAGCATTTGCAAGGATGAAAAGGATGATTACGAGCCTTGTGTTTCCTGAGACAAAATGAATCTTGTCCTGGTTTTGAATCAGGCTCATTACTCACTGCCAGTCAGTGAATAAACTATCATCTATCCTTAAGTCACTCTGGATAATCAGATTTGAGCAGTAATCACTGGAAACAAGCAGATGAAGACGCAACGTTAGGAAATCATCAGACAAGAATGCAGGATCCCGCTTTTGCCAATAGATGGCACTGTGTGTACAGAGGAAATAGCAACCACATGTCTTGGCAGGTGAAAAGTCTCGACAAACTAGGATTTTCTATTTGCTCGTCAAGCAGAAAGCCATTCATCATGACATTCAGTCCAGGCAAGATTTTGACAACCTGACACACAGACAAAGGGCTGAACACTTTTACCCTGCCAGTCAGACAATATAACAATCTTAAAACACAAACTTCCTCCTGAGATGCAGCACTTCACCTCAGAACAACCAAGTGGATATGTGACACTGATTACTGCTGTCCAGTGAGTGACTCATGTCTGCAGGCCTGTCTCTTGTGATGGCTGATGGTGGTGACATGGGGGAAAGGGAATGTTTGGCATGTCTCTCAAGGCTCCTGCAGCTGCCTGTGGGGCCGTTTGTTGACCCCTCAGCAGTTCTGGGGTTAATACGCCTCCTAACAGCCGAAAGGAGATACTTCATACAACCAATCCCAAAGCTGTTAGGTTGATTTTGCACAGTTCTTTTCCATTTTTTGATGTTGATTCTATCTCTTATCATCTTCTGCCCATCCTGTGTCTGACTGTAGCACCACCAGAGCTCAAACCTCTTACTCATCTCTCCCTGGACATGATTCGTATGCATGACGCAGCAACACCTGACAGGTCACACAACCAATTCTGGGAAGAGATATCTGCTTTTGCTGTATCAGAAATATGAATAAACACAAGGCTAAAAGTAAACACGCACATACCAGGATGCTAACATGCATGCAGTGGCAATATTAACATTGCAGGTAAAATGTTTGCCATGTTCACAATCATGGTTCGCAGTGTACTAGCAAACTACTTATTTACTAATTAGACTGGCACTCAGTAGAGTACATAGCTCCGCCAAGGCCAAACAAACCCATACACATCTATCCAGCTTGCTGGATCCACACCAACATTTAATGGGTCCTTCCCTAGCCCGAGCCCCAGCCCTGCAAGTTTGGCACTAATCCATTCAGTACTTTTCATCTGATCTGTGCTGACAAATAAACAAACAGACAGGCACAGGTGAAAACATTACATCCTTGGCGGAGGTAATTAGCACTAACTACAAAGTACAGCTGAGAGTGTCATAACTGAGCGGGTATGCAGTCAAACAAACTCAATGCTGAAGTTCTGAGTTGATGGTTGTAAGTCTGCACCCAGTTGCATGGCAATTTGTCCAGCAGTTGTTGAGAGGAAAAGTCCTTGTAATTCATCTTCTGGGGACCATGATTGCTTATACTCAATTTCATAGCCATCCATCCAACAGTTGTTGAGATATTTAAGTCAGGACCAGACTGATGGATCAACAGACACTACCATGACTAAAAAAAGATGTCACAGAAGGAGCCCCTGTTTTCATTCATATAAAAACCCCTCAAAATGCCATTGATTAGAAGAACTTCCCCAAGACATAACAGTAGGGTCAGAATTGACAATGTCTGTACTTCTTCTTTTGTGATGAGAAATTTTCCAATGAAAACCCAAATGCTTCCTCCTTCTGAGAAAACCATACTGGTGACAGGAAACAGGCCCTGGAGGGGGTTTGTTTGTCCACTTTACTGTGGAGCCATGACTTAACAGTCCTGTGTTGTGACAGTAGGTTGTCGCCTCATTCCCCTCAGTGCAGAAAATCACTTGTCATTTTCGACACCAGGGCTCCACATGACATTGCAATAATGACACCGGGGTGAACTTGTTCATGCAGGTTCTATCACAACCCTACCACCGGTGTTGATGCCTCTGAGCCTGACACACACACGTGTAGTGCACCGTCAGCGCTCCATTTTAAGTGGAATGAATATTGGTCCTTGGGATGGAGCCAAAATACTTGTGGGCTGTCGGCTCTGCTCCTGTGAAGCTGAGTGTGAGGAGGGGAATAGCTGCTTTCATATGCACTGCATCACTAAGAATAACATTTTCTAAACCTCATCCTGTGCCGCTCACCCATTCTCGGGTTTCATGGAATTCCCATAAAATGAAATCAGCTAGGGCGTGTCAAGACGATTGGATAAAAGCTTCAAACTGAAATACCAAAACAATATGGGAAAGTAGCCATAAACAAAACAGAATATGATGCCTCAGGGCTGAGAGGTTCTGTCAACATACTGGGACACATTTGTTAAGATTATGAAATGAACGTTGTAGGTACCATCAAAAGGAACTCTAACTCATCCCTGAGAGGCATCGGAAAGACATTCCTTTAATGAAGCAATCTAAAGCGAAGCTGGACTGAGCAGGACAGCGCACAGATGATGAAGAAGAAGAAGAGCTGACAACAGTTAGCTGCAAAATACTCTCAGCCTCATCAGCAAGACAAAGGAGATTTTGTCCCTCTGAGAGAACAACAGTTGGAGTGGACAAAAGTAGGCTACAACAAATGTGCCTGCACTAATGCATTTGTGGGATGTGACTCATGTTTGCATAGTGCGTGACAGTGTGTGTGTAGTCTAGTTTTTATTTTGTTTTTTATCTTTTATTAGCACATTTAAGAATGCAACATGGCACAGGGGAGAACTTACCGCTCTGTGGGTGGTAGCCAAATAGTGGCAAATTGTTTTACTCTACATGCTCAGCTAGGTATCAGGCGCAAGAGGTTGCTGTGGTAACACTCATCAGCAAAGGAATAAAGACGCTAAAGGCGGGTCTCAGAGGCCCCGGGCTGTCACCGTGTCAGCAGCCGTGACGCCTGACAATTAGTTCATTCAACTTAATCTGACTTTAAGTGCTGCCCGTAATTTCCTCCCTCCCTGCTAAACGTTTTCTACACTTCATTAGCTGAGGATGTATACTTTATCAAGTCAGCGACACTGCTCATGGCAAGTAGGTCACCAGACAGGACTGAGGAGTCAGCTTGGAGGAAATCCAGCTTAATGCAAACAAGTTTGTTGTTCAGCCACCAATCTGCTGCAGAAACATGCTCCTGCAGCACTAATTCCATATCTGAAATATAAGAAGCACTCTAGATTTAGGGTAATCCCGATG
Organism: Psettodes erumei; assembly: GCA_016785225.1. Classification (NCBI taxonomy): domain Eukaryota; kingdom Metazoa; phylum Chordata; class Actinopteri; order Pleuronectiformes; family Psettodidae; genus Psettodes; species Psettodes erumei. The sequence continues at coordinate 3,383,616 of JAFBJZ010000915.1, read as the reverse complement.
GAGGCCGACACACCCCGAAACCAAATTACTTAAAATGCCCGAAAGATCACTTAGACCATCTGTTCAATACACCCTTTGACTATTTCACTTTTTTAAAGGTTTGCTTTCTTGCAAGCAGAAGAGCACTAGAAAAATGCAACCATACTGAAAAATAACCTTCTGACATTAATATTCATCAGGAAAAAAGAGGTTTAATACAAAAGTATAAGGTCATTGCTGCTGGTCCCTATATCATAGCACAAATTTGAAATGAGAGCCATTTATTAACTCATGTTGGGACAAAGAAAATGTTCCAAGAACCCAGCTTGCATGGAAATTGTTCCTGTTCCCTATGGCTGCAATAAGTTCTGTTGGAATCACAGTCAGTGTTACACCCAGTTCATCCAGCACAAGTTGAGAACATGCTGACTTCAACCCTTTGTCGTCCAATGACAACAGAAGTGAAAATGTCACATAGCCTGTCACCTGCGCAATAAAGAATTCACTTTTGTTTCAGTTTGCACACACTCTGCCATTATAAGCTAGGAAAAGAACCATTATAGGGGTTATCATAGCATTAAAACTTAGGCTCAACTATGTTCAAGAGTTTCCAGCAGTGGTAGATGAAAAGTTAAGGGATCACCAGAGAAATTACAATTCATCCTGGGGGAGATATACATAGATCATTGTGTATCCATGGCCTGCTTTTGAAAGAGTTCATTATGAACCGTCAGTAATGTGATTTAAAACTAATTTCGTAGCTTCAATTATTTAAAAAAAAGAATTACTTGATTTGAATGTTGTGGCTGATCAGTGTAAATGTTTGTTCAAACTTTCATGGCAATCCATCGGATTGTTGTCAGGATATTTCACTAAAAATCCAGCTATAGCAACCTGCCTGTGGCGCTGGAGATCAGCGAAGTCAGGGGATCAGTGCTCAGCAGGATTAATCCTCTGAGGGTCATGAGTGACTCTGCAAAACTTCACAGCAATCCATCCAATAATTGTTGAGACATTTCAGTCTGGACCAAAACAGCAGCAGGCAGGGCCGACCAATGGATGCCTGGAGGAACTCATTATGTGAGCCTCTTCAGTTCATTCTGAATAAGGCCTTTCTTGCTTTAACACCTAACATAAAATACAAGCTGTATTCTTGCATGTGACTGTGTGGCTAGCCATTAAGAACTCACTGGACACTGTCAAAAATAGATCTGCAGAGGGACACACAAGACCTTGAGTGATAAAGAACAATGTCTTCAGAAGCGAAGCTCCGGGCAGAATGAGAAACAACCGTCAGACAATACTGAACGTGACCAGATCTGGACCGTATCGTGCACCTCAATGCAGTGTCAGCTGAATGAGTCCATTGACACAGAAATAAGCGGTTAAATAAGTGGGTGAATGTCCTCATTTAGCTACAGTATAGTAGGATACAGTGTAAATGAAAACACGCACTGGTACCATAGCAATGCTGAATGTAAGTACGCACTACAATATCTATTACTCCAACCAACAATAATAAACAACAGGATTTGTTGTTGTCGTCAGTGTAGTCATTAATGTTCTTTAAGCCTGCAATGGCATGGAACTTAATGCAATTTCATTATACCAGTTAAATGCAGTTGTAATTTTAATTTGTAGTGTAATTGTGTGTACCATGCGGACAATGTAACAACAGTATTACACTGACAACACTGAGGTATTAGTGATTGTTCACACTCCTCAGTCTAGCCATGGCAACATCACATCAAACTCACTGGATCAACTGTTTTCCATTTTCTAATACATGTTAATTCAGGTTTCAGTACTTTTATAGCTCCTAATGTGTGAGCTGGTTTGGAGTTTCTCTGCTCGTTTCCTGTTGTTACTTTCATCCAGGAGCACATGTGTTTTATTATCTGCTCTCCTTTGCGGTGCCATCTACACTTAAAGCAAACTCGGCTCTGCTGCTTCACACGAAAAGCTTTTCATCGCGAACAAGAGTTCCAAAAGGTTAGTGACCTGCTGTGACCTTCTTGTGTGATGAAATCTCATGCACAAAAAGATACAGATATTTTTAGCAAATTGTTTCTTAGGACAGGAGAAAAGGTGCAGCCACAGGTGAAGTGGCTAGATAAAGAACAGGTAATAGTCTAGGTATTCACAACCATTTCAAAGAAAACCTAAATTAAAGCATACAGGGACTCTGCTTACTGCCATCTAGTGATACTGTGTCTCTGTAGGGTCTTATATTAGCAGCGTCTGGATAGATTAATTTCCCTCTCTTTTTGGTGTTTTTTTTCTACATCATTAGTTGAGTAGTTACTGTGTTGTGAAGCGTGATGTTGCAGTGAAACCATCTGACCCTACTGCAGTAGCAAACCTGCTTGGAGCAGGCCTAGCTGAACATCTGCAGCATGAAAGGAGTTCAAAAGTGCATGGCTATAAGAAAAAAAATCCCTTATCTTTTTATTCTTTTATCAGGGCAAAATGATGCTAACGATTGGTAGCCCTGCAGATAATTAATTGCTTCCCTCCCTATTCTTCTTCGTAGATGGCTTACCATTGTGAATATGAGCCTGAATGTCAAAGCAAACAGGCAAGGTGAACTGACTGAGTAGGCAATGAAGAGCCCTCTGCTTGCCCTACATCTCCTGTTTGTTTTGCCCCTGCCCTTGGAAAGGTACTTGAATGGCCTCCTATTTTCAAGTAGCCCTGCCTTGCCATCTAATCATCTTTTGTCATGCATACGTTTGCTTTTGTCAGACAAAAAGACCCTCTCTCTGTGTTGTCTTCCTGTTGTCCGTGATCAGATATTCAGCACAATAAGCCTGAGACGCTAGATCATCAGGAAAAAAAAAACATACAGAGACAAAGTCTTCCTCTTTTTTAACTCTAAAACAACACTAGGCATAAAAATAACCAAAGACGTCCATCAGCAAAAAGCCTTTAGTTTTTAAAAATGATAGAGTGGTTCATTACAAGCCTTTCTGCTGGAGCTACAAATTACACATAACAAGGCGAAACAAAGTCAACTGGGGATTCTGCTAGACATTAGCTAGACAAATATAAACCATTATACTTTATCCATTCACACAAAGTTATTATGATCCAATTGGCATTAGCTGCTTAACACCAGGCAACACCTTGTCTTGTTTACTTGGAGACATTTTTAAATCAGCTGACCAGACACGGCGAATTCCAACAATGTGGGTCTTTCCACTGCACTTATCCAGTCTTTCTGCGGGACACTACAACATACACAATCATTGTTCACATTGCCTGAAGTTCTTCCCACCGAGTTTACTGGGAAAGCATTCAGTTTATCTGAGACACAAGTCCTAGCTCTGTGTTTATTTCATGATTTTATGGTATATCAGGAGACAGCCAATGTGAGCTCCACATGAAACAAACAGAAATACATACATAGCTACAGCAGATCTCATGTGACAAGTCATGTTAAAAGTTAAAAGTAGAAGGAGCGCTGAAGAGACTTGTCCAGTAAAAGGATATGAAAGCTTAGCATTGCAACATGGTCACATTTAAGAAAGGAAGATTCCTGCTGGCATCTTACAGGGTCTGGTAGAAAGTATTAGACCGTACCCAAAGTGAAACAAAACCAAACACATAACAATTCACATTAAGTGGCAGGCACATTCATGTTTGATGCCAAAATTATAAAGCATGCTGCGCAGAAGAAAGATCGTTCCGCGGGGGCCGTTCAGGAGGGGCTGCGCTCCTTCAAGTGAGTGCAGATGGGACACAGGGGGCAGCGTGTGTTACAGATCACCCGCTGATGTGAGAAATCAGACTGACCTATCAAAATGCCAAGTGCGATGGCATTCAAGGCTGCGGCTAAACAGACAACAGAAAGGCAAGTTGTTTGCTTTATACAGAAAGCTGATCTGTTTCCCCCCGAGTCCTCAACTGTTCCACTGCTCCACTCATAAACAATGGACGATGAATGCAGACATGGTGGCCCATTAGAAATGCTCATGCCAAAAAGGGATATTGTAAAGTTCCTGAATTAGCTAATAATGTCTTACCGGTGTTTGATGTTGGTGTTTAATTTTGGTACAGAAACAAATTATCTGGAAGAAAACCTCCTTTAAAACCCAAGTAAATGTGCATTAATTACAGTATTACCAGTGGAAACCTTATTCTTCACATATTTTAACAAATTTCACATATTTCAATATTCAGCTGAAGTACTGACTAAACGACGCTCTAGGTAACACAAGTAATTAATTGGAATTATTAGTTAGACCCTTACTAAAGATGGCCAGGGGCCTTTCAGTTGTTTCTTCTTTTTTTTGAAGAAACTTCCCAGTAAATCCTGAGGAAACAACGGACCCATTAAACAAATCGTCAAACATTCTCTTGCTTCTGAATGTTCTGCTTACCCATGATGCATTAGTGTTCTAACGCCACTTGGCCAACAGCCCACATACACTGTTGTCAGTTGAATACCGTGGCGACTACACAAGCTCATCCTGGCTAACTAACATCTTACAACTGTCTCCAATAGTTGTAAGATGGTTTATTTCCTTGAGGCTACATTCCACCACATACAGTATCCTTGATGAAAGGCAGTCAGGCGTGCAGTTATTATAAGTTACAGTAACAGCAGTTACTGTTGGGCACGTAATCACCTGTTCACCTTTTCACCACTGAAAAAAAAATGCTGATTGTGCATCTACTGTAGACCGAACACACACACACACACACACACACACACACACACACAGGTAAATGCAGCACTATTCCAAATAAATAGAAAACAAATGCTATGTCAGAGGTTAGCATAGGACTAAATTGCATACAGAATACACATGAACGCATGCCATACAAATAAAAGAAATAGAAAACGCAGCAAGCACAAACTACTGTATATGTTTTGTATACTGCATGTCTACTGCTGAGTAATACATCCCTGTAACTTGAACCATGGGAAACTTTTCTCTCGGCCGATTTTGCCACCTTATCTTGTTTATGCTCCTATATCTGATACCTCAACACGACTGCACAGAATGCAACCTATCATGCCTCATCATTGAGCAGTGACAGCAGTATCACGAGATCCAGTTCATGACACAAACCACAAAACGTGAACAAAGACATTCAAGACAAAAGCTGTTCTGATGAATATACAGTGGCAGACATGCAGGCAGAACAACAGGCACAGAATCTGCACTGTCATCAGACAGGGAGGCAGGAGACAGACACACACAAACACACATAGTCACAAACACACAAACGTGTGGAGACGTTAAGCTGTCCTACAGATTATTAGGAAATTCATTCTTACCCTCCATAGGCTCCAAAAGTGAAACTCCTCTTTCTCTGCGGCATGCCGGCTAATGGATAGCAGTGAGTCAGTCAACTCAGTGCTGAATGGAGCCAGCACTTGTGTCACTTACGCTGACTGAGCATGTGTGTGTGGGTGTGTGTGTGTGTGTGTGTTTGCATGTGTGTGTGACCGTGTGTTTGTATGCTTTGCCTGATGTATGAGTTCCACTCCCCCAGCTTCGGCGAACATGCCCTGCCTCTTTCTCACTCGCATGCCTCCTTCACAAAAAAGGGGAGAAACAGCGAGAGGATGAAGGAGGACGCAGGAGGAAAGGGAGGTGGTGGTGGTGGGGGGGTTGCTGACCATGCCAGTCTCCCAGGGAACCAGGAGTGAGGTGGCAGCCTTTCTCATGTACAGGCTGTAAATCCAACCTCTCATGCACCAAGTTCACAGACAACAAACCAGGTGTTTTTGTTATTTCACCATGATCCCAAAATTCACACAGCACTGACACAAGTCACACAATTAAAGTCTTGCTTCACCAATTTTAAAAAAGTGGCTCCAGACAAAACACACAGGAGCTCTTGGCTTTGTGAGTTATTTTGGAACAAGTCTTGCAACACTAGTTCTCCCTCTCTGTGCCACTGGGAGACAGCTGGTCAAACAAGCTGCGAGTCGTCAGACAAACAGTTCGTCATTCTTCACAAATGTCCCAATCACAGAGCCTTGCCCCAGGTTCACAACTCCACCTCAGCAAACTGTAGGGGAAGACCTGTGAACAAGTTTCTAATCTGTTCATTCATCTCCCGGCTAATTCTTCCTTTTGTAAACCCATCACCTGTGGTATGCAACAAACGCAGGGATCAGTGGAGCACAAGTGTTTTTCCCTGTATTACTACTAGCTGCATTGATTAAGCTGAGTAAATGTCTGGACACAGACTCTCCTTCAGCAGGTTGTTGGGTCTGATACCCTGGCAGCAGTGACAACAATGCATTAACACTGCCATGGATTATTGAATAAAGGAGGATTTTGGTCTATGTGGACTATGTTGGAGGAAACAGACCGTTGCTGTTTTCATGGTCAGTGTCAGCTGTGCTTGATGGGAAAGGCAAAAGATTTAAGTTGACAGCAGTTCAAATCATGAATGAATAAAATCTCACCGAGCCAGGACCATAATCTCCCCCAGGGCCAATGATGTCCTCATCACATTAACTGCAAAGCACTCATAGTAACTGAGCAGACAGGTACTTTATTAATCAATGGGCCTTCCAAACAAGCACAATCACGCTGATAGAAAATTACATCATCTCTCCATGGTGACATCATCTTTTTCCTCTGAGACTGTAATTTTCTATGAAACATATCACCCCAGCATCACAGTCCTTGGCTGACTTTGGTAATGAACGACACTTTGTCTCTTGGCCATGTGGTAATTTATCTGACTGGACAAAACTTTAGCTGATAGACACTTCATTGATTATAGTGACCACTCATTTATTCGACTTTTTCAACAATTTGTTTTCAGCCTTGCATGACTCCGGGGATGGCAATGTCAGTCAGTCAGTTAGTCAGTCACCCGGTTGGCCCTGACTGAAATTTCTCAAAAACCATTGAATGGATTATTTTGTTTTGAATCCTTCCAACTTTGGCGATCCTCTGACTTTACCCCAGTGGCACCATGTGGTTGAGTTCACTCTCATTATGTCCACATTTTGGTTGAACTAATCTGTCCAGCTGCAATTGCAAAGGTTTGCATGCTAACTAAGATGGGAAACGTGATAAACGTTATACATGTGGTCACATGTAGCATTTAACTCAACGTGCTGCAGGGCTCAGTCTCAGACACCCATTAGCATGACGGATAGTGCTCTCGTGTTTGATCTATTATATGAGTTTACTTGATGTTGACGATGCTCAGGAAAATGGGAATGTGAATAAGCGATGTTTGCCATCATCTGTTGTCCTCGGCCACATGTAAAAAATGGGTACTGAAGAGATACAACAACATATCATAAAATTCACAAATACCACCACATAAATATAAATAAGTTGAACAGCACACATCCACCAATAAATACTGCCACAGTATGATGTGTGATCGTAAGAATCCATAAGTGAGTTGCAAAAACTACAAGGGATAAATACCAGTTGTTTGTGATTATGAACATGTTCTCTATACCAAAACTTGATTTGTTTTATCCATTATGAAAAGAAATCTTCAACCGAAACTTACTGTTACTTAGCCAAAGCCAAAAACCACTCACTTAATCTCAACAAAGTGCCGACTTTTCAGCTCCTTCGTACAACCACAGCCCAGCTTTATTTAAGCTCCACTCTATTGATTCAGTGAATCAGTCTTGGTGCTACCTTCAGTCCTGTCTGCCTCCCTGACAATTCAATTAACTAAAGCTGCCGTGGCGTGTGCAGGGCATTGGAATGGGTGCAGTCCCGACAAGAAACCTTTCATCATATCACCTCGGTAGCAAGGCCCCGGCTCCTCTGTTGTCTTGAAGGAAGTGGACGGGCAGGAAGACTCTCAAGAGGACAAAAGAAATAAAGATCCCTGCCTGATATCCGTGCCTTCAGACTCGCAGAAGCTACTGATACCACAACATCAACAAAACATCCACTTGGACAAGAGGCAAAACACACCACATACTGACACATACACACATACTCTCTCGACTCTCTCCTCAAATTAAATGTAAATTGTCGTTGTGGTTTATGAAAAGCTAAAGAATAACAGCAGTCAGAATAAACAGCATCAGAATTAAAATCCCAAATTTCTAATCATCATTCCAGAGAAAACCACTAACTTATGTTCTTATTACTAGAAGTATAAACAGGTGTGGGATGTCTCCTCTACCTACATAGACCTGTAGACGGGTACAGCCCCATTAACTCAATAATTTATTTCACGTCCGCGCTGTGGGAAGGAATGCGGAGGCAGAGTCGGTACGTGGTATACGAGGGGCGAGGAGCTGGATGGAGCGGAGGCGAGGCTCATTCATTCCCCCTCAGCTCTGCTTCCACAATGCCCCCGTGGAATAAATCAGCGTTGTGCCTGTCCGAAGAGAAGCAGACGCTGATTAAACATGCCTTTGTTAAGGAGATGCCTCGCAGTTTATCATTTCAGTTATTCTGAAAGAAAGAAATGGATTTTTCTATATGTAGGGGTTTAATGTGTTTGATGCTGGACAAACATCATAAATCAATTTTGCTACGAAGCAACGGGAGGTTCAGGGTGAAGTGTGGCCTTTGCTGGCTCAACAAAAGCTTTATTTAAAAAGAGAACAATAAAACAAGTCAGCTTCATGTTTATTCTCATTAATATTGTTTTTATTCTGTAATGCAAGTGTCTCATGGTTTACTCTCCTAGTATTTCTCTGGTTTCAGAGTAAGGCTCATTATACTTCCACTAAGGATGGGGGAAAAAACACCTTCCTGACCTAATGTATTATTCCACCGAATAATATTAATACTATTTTGTTTATAAAGCACTTTCCATTTCAAGCAAGGTGCAAAAAATTGCTTTCCAGTGGAAGGAAAATAAAAAGGGAGCGAATAAAGTTCAACCATGCTCAGGCAGAGGTACCAGCATCTCTTGACTCATGTATGTAGATAATCAACTTAAAACCCATGAAAAGGATTCGAGTGATGGGGTCCTATCTTAACACACACTGTCCTGCCAAAGTTACAGTAACACAATCACAAAACTGTGAGAAATTACTTTGTGTGAGGCTCCAATATAATTATGATTTCATTCATTTAATTTAGGGTTTGCCTCTGAGGACCACTACTCTATCAAGCTGAGCTGGAGAGCAGCCCCTTAAAGAACGAGGTAAATCTTTCCACAATTTTTTTTTACTGCAGCGTGATGAACACACCGCCTATGGTCACTGTATACATTGTAAATATTTTGCAGATACAGCACTGAAAAAGGAGCACACATGCGTTTTTGGCCTATTTGGAGACGGTGAGTTTGCGGAGGAAGGGGTACGTGACGCACAAATATTTTTGAAGGGAGCGAATATTCAAAGGGAAATTGTGCTTTGAAGCACGAGGGAATAAGCCGAGCCTTATCTCCGCGAGCATTTCATTTTCATTACACTTTTCCGACTTCAGCAACTGGCTGAGCGTGAGAATTCACGGCTGAAGCCACAGCAGACGTAATTACTTCAAAGCCATTTGTAGGTTTTGGATGGTTCTAATTGCATGTCGAGTCACAATGAACGCGGCGAGATCCATTGCTTCACTTTGTTGTTACTTCAAGGGAACTGAGGGGACCTTTAATGTAATATCTGCTTTGTAGCGCAGCATTCCTTCTCTCCTCTTCTTCAGATTATGCAGAATTTTGCATCGGTTCCTTTCACGGGCTGGATCTTTCAACCCACATGCGAGAGCGCTCTCCTCCAGCAGATGGCTGAAAATAACACAGTTGAAAAGAAGTTACAGTAATGGGTTGTTGACTATCTGACTGGGGGGGAGTGGAGTGAGCCAACTGAACCGTCCTCCCAGTGAGGTCACGTGCTCCCCTAGGCCCCTGGGAGCCGCTACAAACACACACACACACACACACACACACTGTGGCCTTTCATAGCCTCTCATTAGAGGACCAGGATATTACAGTGGACACAGGCAGAAGAAAAGAGGTGTTGTTGCAGTGTGCTTGAATCGAACGAGCCCTATCCCACTTCATACTCCTGAGGATTGAATGCATTTTTCAGTTCCCTATTCTGTGCCCATTCTTTTCGTTTGATTAGAGAATGGCTAATATCAGTGGACGACAAGAGAGTCATTACTCATGTTTTTTGTTTTCATCAATCTGCCTCATTTTTGAATGACAAATGACATCTAAGGAGTAAACCAGTGACTTCATAATGAAGGGGCTTCTTTAAATCATTGGCCTTGAGATCAATCAGTCATTGCAAGTCTGTTTTCTTCACTCAATTATGAGATCCAGTGCAGGATGAGGGACATGTTTCCCATTGATCTTCGTTGCAGCGAGAAATCTATTTCAGATATAATCAATCCTTGGCGCCATGCTATCTCCCCACTGCTTCCCAGGCAAGCTCGGTGATGGATGCTTCACTACGACTGAGAGGGACTTTGTCCTCATGCCAGGTGATCAATAGATGACCCGCCACAACACAGACAGACTCGGCCTGACACCACTCGACTTTGAATCCCTCGGCTGATGGAGAAATGCCAAAAAGCGAAAGGGCGAGTTTTAAATCCCTTTGCTCTCAGCCTGCAGTGGGAATGGTATATTTGATGGCTTTCATTTCCACCAAACACAACTGCACCGCCAACCAATTCAATATCTGCTGTTTGGGGATTCCAGAAACATTTGCACTTGAAAAGGTCAATAAATAAGTTGGTTAAGAGGGTGGGTATGTTTTATGTTGTAAGTCCACTTGAGTGTGCATTCACTGTATTACTGCAATGGAAGTAAAGCTCATGCAAAAGCAGAGGAACAGCACCCTCTCCTGGACACTGTGATGCAAGTATTTAGAATATATATGAGAATAGAGAATTTACTCCAGAATAAGCTTCTGCAAATATTTCAGGGTAACAGTATTTTTATACATATTTACATGATACATTATTATATTTCTTCACTGGCAGACATCAGAAGTATAATTTTATAGTTTATTTTAGCTTTATTTGTTTGATCTTTAAGGTTGAGCTGGGATTACAAATTTGCAGCAAATGTTATTGTACTACAGCCGGCAGACGGAGTTTTTTCATCACACCCATTTGAGAGGTTCTTAGAAACTGTGAGAAACCTGAAAAATTGAGGATAATCTTTAAAATGACAGTAAATATCAGTAAAAACCCTTCAAGAAGAAATCCTAAAACCTCTTCCTCGCTAACGTCTACAACTAAACCCTGACACTGATGTCTGCTGTAAGGTTTGACATCTATTTTAGTTAGTTTAATCAGCTGCATAGACCTGCTGGAGTGAGGTGTATGTGTGTGTGTGTGTGTGTGTGTGTGTGTGTGTGTGTGTGTGTGTGTGTGTGTGTGTGTGTGTGTGTGCAGTCAGAGACCTTGCATGCACAGCAGGTGTCTCGACAAATGGAGAGGAAGTTCTCATGTGTCGACTAGAAGAAATACACGTTGGTGTCATAGAGGGCAGGAGTGTCAATGAATCAGGATGTGCTGCTCAGTGCCCTGCATTAGACAGCCTGCGTCTTGCCAAGCTCATCCATATCTGCAACACAGTTTACAGTATTAGTTCCCTGCCAAGTCTCAATGCCAGTTTCACAGCCATTTTTCTGCAGGGGAAATAAAACATCCTTGCACAGAGTCGGGCGTGTGGGTTCCCCTCCCCTGTATCTATCTATCTGTCAAACAGCTCAGTGGTGCCGAGAGGAAACGATATGAAATCATTATAAAGAGGAACATCATGTAGCGTTTGTAATTCATGTCATCCCCATGCTTAAATGAGAGTAACCTTTTCCTGATGACTTATGAATATTTATAATATGTGAAGAAGACGGGCCATTTTTTCCAGATGACGGGTGCATGCTAAACTGTGGTTAAGTTGCAGGAATCAACACCTTAGCGTGCTTTATGTGCTACACGTGGTTATGGAAATTGCACAAATCAACGTTTCATGTTTTAACATACATATTTTTTGAGAGCATTTCTGGCATTTAGTATGAGGAAAAGCTGAAAATGTTCAATTCCAGAAAAAGATAAAGAACAAGTGATAAGTGATCCAGTCTTCACATCCGCAGTTTATGCAATTATATTATCAGTCGTGTTTCCATTTATAATAGTTTCCAAGTTATGCAATGCACATTTTGTCTGTTTGCTCTTCTTTGAAACAAGGGAGCAGAGGCAGAGATCAAACAGAGCCAGCTTGGAGGACAAATCAATAGTCTGATATCATGTCAGCCCTGTTCATACAAAGCCTGTGCTGCAGCAACACTGCAACATAGCACTTCACACTACTCTGCTGCATAGCCTGCATTTTAAAACACGGCTATTAAATATTATAGTGTACCAATTAATTTTATCCACCAGCCTGTAACTTACACAGACCATAAAATAGAGCCACAAAATATATTTTACCACCTCTACTTGAAGCTTTTTTAATTAAAAGATTACTGTGTTGCTGGGCTGAATCCGCAGCATGTTAAAAACGTTAAAAGTTTTTGGTAAGTTTTTCAGGATCAATATTTCCACAATATTTCCCCTTACAGTCAAGCAAGATGAAGGTGATGAGTCCTTTCATACAAGATTCCCCCCCTAAGAGAAGTTAATAAAAGTCTAAGCCGCAGAGCCTTGAATCCAAGGCATTACAGATATGACAAGACACTTTTCTGAATGTTAATAAGGCTGACATCAAAGCGTGTGGATGTAAGGTGCAGCGCAGAGTAAACCAGTTCAAATACAACTCAGTGATTATGCCTGTGCTCCAGGGCAAGTATTGAAATTACTAAAGGGGAAACAGTACAAAGGCAACTTGTGATGAAGATCAAAAATAAATATAGAAGCCGCACAGATACAGAGGCAGAGAGTGGGTGACTCATTCAGAGCCCATCAGTAAGCTACGCTTGCGCTTTAATAAGCTGTTTGCAGTGGTCCAGCTGACAGCCCCTGAGCAGACAACTGCACGTAAATGCAGTCTGAGGATGAATTATTCAACAGGGAGGAAAATGATGCATCCAATTTCTAAAAATAAGGCCTTTAAAGTAGACCTATCAACATGATGCTTTAAATACTGTTTATTTAAGTTGCAAACGCACCGGGATAGCTCTATAATTAAGATATCGAAAGTACAACACAGGGACTCTTAATAAAGGAGAAGAAGGGGGCAAACGTGTGATGAAAACACAATAATAGGCAGAATCTGGACGCTAATGAAATATCACTGCTGCAAGATCACATACACTGCCATCTCTGTGTGTACCCATCAGTCACACAGGCATCCCCGGCCTCACAACAGCACAATATGCCTCTCCTTTCAAGCAGCTTCTCGTCCTTTGCCCACTGACTACGGTAATTACAGCGCAGGCTTGTATTTCAGACATCCCAGACAGGGCTGTAATTTGCAAAAGGATTCAATAACATATTAGACGTCGAACAGTAGCACGAGAGGGCAAGAGCGCAGGAGGGAGCAAATTGCACCACCAAACAGTGCATCTCAGACTTCCGTGTCTGACAATGTGCCAAAGGGGTAATCCTACATGTATGAAGCTGATGATGATGAAAGAGCAAAGTGTCTCAGCCGATGGCCTCACATAAACCAGCATATAAATAATCCATGAAAAATCTGGCAAAACTTGTGTAAAAACTGACAGGGTTAGGTTCTGTGGCGGCCCCTGGTTTCTTCAATATATACAACAGACCTTTAACAGGCTACTGAAGTAATAAAAAAACTCAAGGCCAAGGTGTAGGAATAAAACTGATTGAAACAAATAAGTAGGGAAGAATGTGTTTATAACAAAGCATGACGGTGAATCAGAAATACGATTATTCTGGATGTAGGAGAGGCCAAAGGACCCTGCTCATTCAGGACAGGATCACGGGTTCAGACAGGTCATCACAGACCGGCCCACTGAAAGCCCTGGAAATAATCGATTAAACTTTAAGGTCACTTCCAATGCAAAGAGTGAAGTGACATTAAAAAAGAGAAAATGGTCTTATCTGTTATCTTTGGATGCAGACGTGCTGCAGCGTTTCAGCACAGCAGAGCCATCACGTCATCTCTGCGATAAAAGCAGGGAAACAGCAGCAGCCAAGGCAAGGAGGAGATAAAAAATACACACAGTATACAGTACATTTCACTCAATGTCACTGGCATGCAAAACATGTACAGATGCAGCATTCTGCCCAACATGGAGCAATTATGACTGAAGAAAACTAATTTATGTAAGATTCAACTATGGGGCTTAAATTAAATTCTGTCTTGGAGCAGGTTTAATATAGCAGCAGTTTAGACACAGGTGGATTTGCCTACTAAGACCTGTGTTAATGAATTCATTATCACTTGAATTTAACTGCAAGCTACTGCTCAAATCATCCGATATGAAATATTGTTTCTCTATTTGCATTTGTGTATTTTGTGCATTTCAACCCCAGCGCACACAATAGATGTAAAGTCTGGGATATGTAACAGATCTGTTTTCTTGTGCTTCTCGCTGTCACAATGTCACATCACAGAGATCCACGAATGATGAAAGATTCATTGAATCTTGAATTTTAAACCTCCAAGTGTAATTTTTATAAACCTCCACTCATGAGAACTGCATAATCCCTTCCACTCACATGAATCAGTTATCAGTATGACTTGTTACTCATTTATAAAAAATAGCTCCACCAATAATTTTGGCTACTGACTAATTGCATTCATAATGTGAGATCTGATTAACGATTAACGGCAACTGCCCCACTCCGGGACATCGGCAGGGGCCAATTAGTTGCTGTCTCCAGGCTTCTCTCCACTGCTCAGCTTCCCTGTCTGTGTTACGGCCGAAACTTAAGATTTCCCAAACCCAATAAGCCAAGCCCCTCCGCTTTCCTTTGTTGGTTGGCCAAATGGAATACAAACTTCATGAATAAACAAAGATGTTGTGGCTTTGTAACGCTTTTGTTGAATAATAAGAATGATAATACAGTAGACAACAAACAGTGTTAGTCTGTGTTTGCTCCACAGGGTTTCTCTTGCGGCTGTTTTAGTTTCTCAAGCCCGATGAAGGAGCACCATATCAGTTGCAGCAGGGAAATCTTCCTGCATCGGGTAGAGACGCTAACGTTGCTCTGCTGCAAATGCAAAGGTCCCATCATGTTTAATAATAGAAGAGGCTGCTGTGCGGAGGGACCATGGCACACAAACCTCCAAGTGTACAGCGACAGACACGGGGAGCGCTCGGCTGGAAGCAAAGGAGCAAAGGGAGGGAGAGCCACGCATGGCCAGGGATGGAGATTGAGAGGTGTGAGAACGAAGGAGTGAGGAGAGAAAAGGTGGAGGGGGGGAGAGAGAGAGAAATAAAAGGAAAAGGTCGAGGAGAAGAAACAAATGGAGCACACGGAGCAAGTTGTGCAGCAGGAGAAATCCAGGATGAAAGTTTGCAGAGGCTGACTGTTCAGCTCACTGATGAAGAAGCCTGATGTTAGAAACTAAAAACTGCGCAATCATTTCATTTTAGATAAGATGAGATACTCCTTTAATAACCCCCATTGGGGGAATTCAGGGTTTTAAGGGACTCTCTTGTTGAGGTCTCTATATCCACTGTATAATTTCCAGATTTTTTCGCTTGTTTTTCGGGCCTGCAGCCTTTCGTGCCTCTTCCAAAATGCATTGAAACATTTAAGGATGTCAGCGGATATGGAAAACATTTATATCCTGGCAGCTTTTGCTGCTCAGGTGCCGGCTCATTGACTGAGGGCAAAAACTGAAACATCAGTCAGCCGTGCAGAAACACAGATGCATCACTAAAGATCACATGAGGCATGCAACAAACAAAAGCTGCACTGTTTTCAAACAGGCAAAACATTTCATTATGGTGTGTTTCCCTGCAAAACTATAATACATGATAACCAGCCATGAGAAATCAATATGGCCTGATACCAACACTGGCACACTGGGTATCATAGAATTTAAAACAGGATGCTGGTATCAAGGGAAATTCATCTAATACTAAAATCGAACACCAAGAAATGTACTGTAACACTAAAATAAAGATACATTGATACCCCTTCTCATTATGACCAATATCTGAC
Organism: Psettodes erumei; assembly: GCA_016785225.1. Taxonomy (NCBI): domain Eukaryota; kingdom Metazoa; phylum Chordata; class Actinopteri; order Pleuronectiformes; family Psettodidae; genus Psettodes; species Psettodes erumei. The sequence continues at coordinate 3,367,630 of JAFBJZ010000915.1, read as the reverse complement.
TCTCATACCTCAGAACACGATATCTCTCAAATGGAGAATAAAAGAAACAAACCATTTTGGGGCAAACAAGCAGTGTGCCAAGAGAGGTGGTGATGTGCAAAAACATGCAGTCCATTACTCATGCTGGGGGGTCAGACAACACACACTCAGGGCTTTGCATGAAGTCCTGCAAGTCCCCAAAGGAAAGGAGGAAAGGTTGCCTCATGTTAACCAGAAACGGGTCAATAGTCAGCACAGTTTAGATTGATAGAAGATGTCAGTCTGTCATCAAAAGTCACAAAGCTCCGTAAACATTGCTGAAGTGTACTCAATCACAGAATGTCCAATGGTGTCGCAGCGTGGAAAAATTCAATGCAATCTGTCAGAAACTGAAGGCACAGCTGCGAGCGCTGCAGACAACAGCAGCTGCCATGAAAAGTGATGTTATGAAATAAACTGTCATTTGGAAAAATGACAGTATGAAATAAAAAGCATGAATCTTGGGGGGAATAAAAGATTAGAAATAAAAATTAACTGTGACTTAATATGTGACTATATATATTTTGTTGTCTTTTTTCATATGCTTGACTCTAGTTTTCATACTTTTCATTACGTCTTATTTATCTCATATCAAAGTTAAAGAGGAAAATCTATCCAAACAAAAAACAGACATCTATGAATCTAGACTTAGACGTAAGAAGAGACATAACCCAACAGTAAGAGATTTACCCAGCCCTGCTTCGAGGGGGTGACCTTAGGGTGCACGCCGATATATAATGGCCACGTGCCCGAAACAATTGATGGGAAATATAAGCTGAGTGGGGTTTTTTCTTGCAGGGTCAAGCAGGTGTCATTCCAAATCAACTGCTCGGGACGTGTTTGAAAGAAACAAATCCTCAGAAATAAACTGCGCGCTGGGTAACAACCCCCAGCCTCTCTGTCGCCCTATAAAAGCCGTGTCACAAAGTCTTAATCGATTAAAATGGCGTCTGATGGAGCCAAACTTTTTGGCAACAGAGACGCGTAAAAGTGGCGAAAACGAAGACATCCCTTCATGCGGACGTCATGCGCTGACAGTGGCGCGTTTATTACTTACCCGCATCACAAGTAGTGTGTTTTGTATCGTTTCCGCAAACGTAGCGATACAACAAGTGCAACAACGTTTCTTTGCACGGGACAGCGCACCAGAACTTAGTACGGACCGAAATAAGCAACTCCACAACCTGATATACAGCTTACACACCTGTAACCACACAACGACAACCACTCTGCAGCAACGTTTTCACCGCACAAACCGGAGTACTGTACCTCGTCCGCTGTCTTCAGGCGGGCGGCTGGAAGTGAATGAGTTTGAGATGCTGAGCGCAGCGGCGATGAATGGATGCTGCGCTGCCTGGCAACCAAGCGACCAATGGAATAAATGGAACTGAGAAAATCTGCACAACTCCCGAGATGCACTTAGTGGACTACATTAGTCTCATTCTGTGCACAGTTCAGCCACCTTGAGGTAACTTGCTTCACTGCAACTGAATGAGGATGTAACGAGGCGGTCAGTATTAAGTGGTTAATGATAGTTTGACACAAAACGATGTCAGAATTTACTTCTTTATTTGTTGTGTTTGTGCGTAGCCCAATATTGCTCAGCAATTCCATGACACTTCGACTGAGGCACAGACCACAGCGTCTTGTGCCTCAGAGACTGAATTGCATGCTCTCTGGACAGCGGTAAATCTACAGCACCCTCTAGTGAATGCACTGGGTAAGTGGGTCACTACAGTATTGCTTTGGGCCCCGTGGAAGGGACCTTCTTGGCTTAAAAGAAAGCCTGCCACACGAAACAAATATTCTATCTCTCAAGTGTTTGCCAGGCCTAAAATGCAAAAAAAAAAAAAAATCCTATGAGTCACTGAGGAGAGCGCAGCCCTCATCGTATGTGAGACATCTCCTCCAGAAAAGGCGTCTTCCTGCAGCCCGTGCAGAGCTGATCCATCCACAGGGGAGCCTCATGCTGCAGCGGGGTGCGGCGCGGGTAGAAGGTGTACGAGGGGTCGTAGTTGAGAAGACAGCTCAGCGAAGCCATGTAGATGTCTGAGAAGCGACACAGGCGGCGGGAGAAGTAGGTGGGGTTGTGACAAGTTCTGAAGATGCTGCCAAACTGAGGGTTGAACAGGTTCTTCGTCATTATCCTGGGGTGGAAAGATTTAGGGTAGAAGTTTGTGAGATTTTAGGCACCTAAACGGTCATATAGGTGGAGGACGGAGAATTCCGATCTCTCAGCTTAGAAGCAATAACACAAAGTAAGAATACACAATTTCAATTTAATGTCTTGCATTCAAAACTAAATGATGCAGGCAGAATGACCTTTGACTGCATTATTATATATATTTAATAACTGTTACTGATGCACTGACGTGTAAATGGGATTTTAAGGTTGCACTGGTCTAACTCCATTATAGACAGTTGGGTAGTTTCAGTTACTGTAACAACATAAACATTTTCTATGCTCATCATGGGCTTGTAGGCTAAAAGCTTAGCCTACAGACTAGAGTAACATGTAACTCTCAACAACTAGCTATCAAATTAAAGGACAAGAACCTCAGAACTGTACTTAATCCCGGTGCTTCAGTAAACATAAATGCAGTGTATACGTGCCAAAAGCTGCTTCAGTGGGTTCACTGGGAGGCGCTTTAGATTGAGTGAAGGTTGAAGACAATGGCACTCACCTGAGTTCCTCTCTTTCTTTCTGCCATTCCTGAAAAACCAGTTTAGAGTCTAGGTCCCGGTGTGTCTAAGAAGAAGGAGAAGAAGAAGAAGTCAATGCTGTGAACAAATCTTCTACACTGCTTGTATAGATGGAAAACCTTTACTGACAGGAAAAAAGTCACAAACAAAGAATACCCCAATCCTCAGTTCAGTGTAAACACACAAACTTGTTGTCTTTGGTCTGAAAAAAAATGTTGTTTTCGCTGGAGTTTTCGCAACACCCAGTTCCAAGTCAACTGGGGCTTGTAAACAGAAGTTACACGGACTCAGAAGCAGCTTCAACATTGTCAACATGTCATCATCCCAGTAAATAACCCAATGACAAATTGCTGGAATTGCAGATTGCCGTCTGCCGTTAGTTCATCCAGCAGTCTGAGGTTTACTGAGTGTGAGTAACTGCAGGCCATGAGAGGTCAACACCTGTCTCCTTTAACCTCTGAACATTTTTGGATTGGGTTGGTTGAGACAGAGTTTTTTCTGCTGTGTCATCGTTGTTATTTGGCGTTCCCAAGAGTGAAATTAGAGTAAGAGCTCCGAAAGCGCTCGCGGGATTAAAGCCCTCACCTGCATGCGTTCCATCAGGCCGGTCAGAGCCTGCAGCCAGGTGAGGTTCAGAGAGTACCGGTCCGTGCTCACCACTTTGGTTTCCTGCTCCAGCTCCGGCACTATGGCTGCCGTGCGCCAGCCGTGTCGCAGCATCAGGTCCTGCAACAGAGTGTTTAGATTTTTTTACTCTGCTCCACACCCTTTTAAAATCTAATTTAAAAGCACTGCTGTTCTCTTGTGCCTTTGACTGATTGGTTTCTCCACTGCACTTTTATCTCCTCTATTGAATTTTGGGGTAATATATCTTATTACTACACTTTATATGGATTGTAACTGTATTTCTTTTTGTACATTAAGATTTATACATATTTAAATCTCATTTTATTCCATTTTGCTTCTTATATTGTGTTTTTAAACGTTTTCCTAATGCATTTCTAAATTTAAGTGAAACAATTTGGGTATATGCTATACACAGAGTACTTAAAGAATATAAAGTATATGTTTTAAGCTGTTTGTGTATTCATGGACCTTCTACACAGTGATCCATGTCCTTCGTTCCACGTTTCTGAAACAACATCAGGCAGTCTGTGCTGCCATCTGGTGGCAGGCACCTCTGGCCCCACCCAAATGCCACAGTGGAAATTTTTATGATAGTTGAGTAATGATGGGTGGGGACAGGGATCTGCGTCTATGCTTGACAGGGCCTGAGGCAAGAAAATACATAACGGCAAAATCTGACCTCAGTGGCCACTGGTTGTATCTATAATTGCAGTATAAGCACATTTTCTCATTTGACGTGAAAAACTGAAGACAGAAAAAGTAAATTGCTTTAAGCATAACTTTCTATACACAATACCAACAGTTAATGATGATGTGGATCCTTAAGGCAGCGGTTCATTCGGTGATGACATCACCACGCTTTGACACTTACAGCCAAGTCACTATAAAGGTGGTCTCCAAAGTAAAGAACCTTTGATCCACGCCAACCAGTCAGTCTGAGGAAGTCAAACAGGTTTCCCTGCAACACAACAGGAAAACGAGCAGCTGACACACAGGATACAACAGGTAAAAACGTGTAGCATTTCCAACATGCAAAAACACAGCTGATGACAAAAGCCTTGTGATTAGAGGAGGAGGTGGCGGCCTGAACATAAGATCACAGACCTGTTTGTAGATGTGTCCCTTGTCCAAACTTTTTATCTTATCCCATCGAAGGTCTCCATTATTATCCAAGCGTCTGAAGGGTCTGTAAGAGTTCATAATTTTGTTGTAGAAATCATTTTTTCGTCAAACAATGAAACTGAGGTAAACGCGTCAAACCGCTTTGATTCAAACTAGAATTCCTGAACCACGTGATCAATGTTCTTTCTCAAGAAAACAAAACAAACAAAAACCAACAAACATTTCCTCACTTGATACAATCAGTGAAGAAATGAGGTTTGTCTGCCTGCACAATAACGACGTCAAAGAAGTCTCTCCAGTTTTTTCCCACCATGTGAATCATTCCTTTATCCCTGCGGACAGAAAAAACACACAAACCCTGTTATAACAGACTGCCACAGGAGATTTACTGACATTATGAGTCAGACTGGACTCATGAAAACCTTTCACACTTACACAAAGCTGAAGGGACTGTTGGTTATGAGGAAAAGCTTCTTTCCCTGACTAACCAATCGGTGCAAAACCGCATCGGTCTCCTCTCCTCTCAGGATGAACTTATCTACGAAGGAGAGGAAGCATGTTAACGTAATTGCATGTGTGGCAACATTCTGAATTGACACAGTGACAAGAAATTGATTTCTTACCCAGATCCTGCATAACCCACTTGTACATGTAGCCTTTGAGGTGAACCATGCCGATGGCTTCCTGTGGATCAAATAAGTGTTAGATGGAGCAAACGCTTTATCAGAACATTACATATCATCAACCTAATAGCATATCTGCCTAACTCATTTTTTTAGGTGAGGACATAGGCAATCATTTAGGGTGGTGCAGCAGTGTTAGGAGACTAGTTAGGTCAATATCTCAAATCGGCCAAAAAATGAGTTAGGCAGATATGCTATTAGGCTGAAAACATGCACTTTGCCCAATCATGCACTGCAAAACGAAGTTACTCAGAAATAAATGATCCATTACGTTAAGAGGTTTACGCATGTTTTAAAATAAAGATGTTACATATTATCAAGTAGTGAATACATGAAGGTGCCCTGTAACTGGAAACTTCAGCAGCAAGAGCAGAGGTGGTTATTGTTCTTTCTCTGTTCTGCCCATGAGAACCCAATGCAAACTTTTAACCGAGCTCAGCGGATTCCTGAACCTCCAGCTGAACGATCACAGTGTGTGAGGAGTGTCAAACGAACTGGCTTTGTGTGTCTCAGCATGTGCTGCAGGGCGAGGACAGAACTAAAAACACAGGAGTGTAACCTTAAATACTGTGAGAGTGGGTTGGGGTGGGGGGAGGGGGGTCGTACTCACAGAGACATCCTTGAAAAGGTGAACTGGATCATATTCAATGTCGTTGGTGATGAAAAAATCATTTGCCACAGCCAAGAGAGTCATCTCGGGAATGGAGAAGATGTCCATGAACTGCTTCACCTTTGGTCCCTGCGACAGAAAACATATTTTCTTGCTTGAAAATGATGCCTTTTTGCAGGGAAACGATTGTGAACTTATTTAATGTGTCTCTGCCCTCTTTTCACTTTTTTTTATGTCCTCTACCCACTGAGACCGAGACTACCCCTTAAAACAGAGCCAAGTCCCCCAATGAGATTGGAGCCACGCCAAAAGTATTTCAGGCAGGAACACTTCAAGGAGGATTAGAAGGTAAAGAGGCAAAAAGCACTTAAAAAGACCCAATGAACCAAACTCTTAGATATTCAAAACATCAGACCCCGAACTGCTCCTAATTAGGAAACAAGTCGGATTAACCAAGAGATTTGTGACTGAATGAAGTTAACTTGTTAAAAACAATTTAAATCAAATTAGTTTGTGAGACATAAAGTTCCCATAGTCAGGGACTGGAACGTTTCCTTCCAGCTGAATTCATAGTGACAACGGCACAAACAAGATTACAAAATTTACCATCTGGATTTATGTAACAGTAAAGCCACGCAAAGCCAGACACTTCTCTCTGTGGACAGTTGCAGATTTAATCCTGAACTACGGTACATCCCGGTTTGAGAGTGAGATTATGACAGATGTACGGACCAGCACAGTGTTACAGAGGGTTTTTGAATCTGTGCCAAACATTTCACAGAAAAAAGAATCAGAAAATATCGGAAAGCATGGTGCGATAGCACTGAAAAATGTCAGGCAGACCTCTTAATTATTTTTATTAACATTCCGAGTTACTGATGTTTCAAGTATCTGATCTTATCTTATTGTAAAAAGAAAAAAGAACATCCTGCTCACTTTTCCATAGAAGCCGCTGTCCAGCTGCAGGGGGACATGGTAGGTCCCTCCAAAGAGCTCAAGGACCTCTTCATCCGGCAACGGACTCAGGCCACTGGAAACATCAAACGTGTTGAATTAATGCACTTGAGCTTAGAAGCACACCCAACTTTATGGTACAACACAAGACACCGAATAAAATGAATGTCAGAGAACCAGGAATTAAAAGTTATGGCTGTGATTTTCTGTAAACAGCATTCTAATTCATCAGCCTCTTACCGATACACTGTTCCAGGCTGAATGTAATGGAAGGCGTCTATCTTCATCAGAAGACCCTGTGCATGAATTTAAAGAGTTGACTTGTGACTGTCTGTGCATGTCAATAAATACATGTCTTCCTAAAATGGGACATTTCTGAGTTAATACAATTTACCTTTTGGATGTCATAGTGAAGACCCCGAGCTGCGAAGTTGGGAATGTAGTCGTATTTACGGATGCCCTCAGGGTACTATCAAGCAAGAGAACAAACTGAATGAATTCACCTGAATCTCAAAGCAGCTGCCATGTGCCGAAATCTCTCCGATGCATACGGTGCACAACACACCTTGAAGTGTTCAATGAGAAAGTTCTTTGCCGTGTTGTAGATCATCGTGTTGAGCGCGTTTGAGTACAGGGCCAGCGTGTAGTCGTAGTCAAAGCCGTAGATGTCCACCTCGGCCAGGTTGACCTCGTTGTTGGCGTAAATGGTGGAGGAGTTGAGGAGGTTACACGCACCTGGTGGGATCAGCTCTGATCCGGGGAGAACAGACAGATGGGAAACCCTCATTCAAATGAAATGATTAAAACCACACAAACACCGATGACTACGTAAGATGAGGGAACAATGTTTAGAACTGGGAGTAGGATTAGGGCATTCACACTGTCTGACGTGTCATTTCATGTAAAAAACCCCAAAACAATCAGCAATATTCTGTGTTGTTCTGAAATCTGCTGACTATGCACTTCTGCAGAAAGGAAAGAAGTATTTCCACTTCTGTGTTAAGTCTAGTGAAGCTGGCAAGCTCACTGGAGGTTGTGCAACGTGTGAAGATGTCAACTGACTCTACAATGAAGTCGGTCCAAAAAGAACATTGTGTACAGCTCTTCTAAAAAATCAACATTATTTCACTGAATCTGTTGCAGAAAGGGCGGGGGAAACATTACCTCTCGCAACAGAGAGGTTTTTTTGTGTGTGTTTTGTTTTAGTAGCTGCTATTTTGATAAGAACAAGAGTCACGCAGCTAACACGTGGACACAGATTAAACAAACAGTTTACAGCCTGTGCCTGAAACAGTCTCTAATACGCTGGCGGGAATATAGAACTGCGACACTGTCAACAAAGGGTAAGTGGGCCATGGCCTTCTGTCCCAGGACAGTTCGATGAAGGCTGCAGCCTGGGGCCGGTTTCCATGCAGCCACTCTGCTGCAGGAAATGCCACTGTTTCTCTGCTGACTCACATTTCACGCTGAACATGCACGTCAGCTTTGACTGATTGACCACAGAAGGTGGAGAATCCATGCATTTGCACTGAGGCAGTCACAGAGAGCCAAAAAAAAACCACTTATATGAATATTCAAAACTAAAATTTACTGAATGAGCCATTGATTCCGCAGGAGAAAATTAAAATGCAAAATAACCAGTGGTGAAATGCAGTTAGGAAATGTAGGTAGGTGGATTACATTTAAGAAAACACGTCCATTCAGCAGCATTTAAAGCAGCTAAATGAGCCCATCAAGCAGCTGCAGCATTTAAATATAGTTTGCATGATAATTCATCCATCAAAATTAAAAAATTCATTCTACATATTTTCAAGTGTGCTTTATTTTGCTTATGCACTTTTATTTTAGTGAGGTTTTGAAGTTATTTTCGTTGTGAATGAGCATTTCATACTTATCTTATTCTCTATCGCTAACAAGAATCAGTATATTTCTGTCATGACTGTAATAACGTCGGCTCGTTTTATGTGGACGCGATAACGACTCAGAAAAGTAAATATTTTGATAACGCCCCATGCAATGTTGTCTGCTACATGAGAACAATGACTCCATTTAACTCCGTGTCATTAGGTTTGATCTCAGAATTCATGCTCGTACTTTTCACGCTTCGTTTTGCTGGAAACTTTTCTCTTTTGACCCTTTAAGCTGAGTAGCGAACGAGCCGCTGTGTCAAAAAAGCTGACTCGAACTTTTACATGGAAGACATGACATACAATGGCACTCGATCAGCGACGAGTCCAACTGTGCGTTTTTACACTGTTAGCTAAATAAATTGACTTGCTGCATAAATTAAATGAATAAAAACAATAAGTAGCTTGTAAGCTGTTGTTTTCGTTAGCTGGCGAGACGAAACGGGGGGAGACCAAATGAGCCCCGACTTCCCCGTGACTTCTCACTGACATTGTTGCGTCTGGTAGAGACTCAAAAGCATTTAAATGCAAATGCGTCTGGCGCAGGAGAAGCGACAGACTCAACGTGCATAATGCCATCGCTCCGATTTGGCTGCTCGGAAAAGAGGATGAACGCAATCCCTCAGATGAACAAAATGTCTTCACTAACGGGTAAATGCTTGGAACAGGGAGTCCCGGCGACGTGGATGTTCTCATATGCCGCTGGGGGAGGGGGCATTAAGGGGAGCAAAAACGTGGTGGTACTGGGGGGTTGCTTACCATGAACCAGTCTTTTCATCTCGTGGTAACGGGCCCACAGGTAGGACCTCTGGTCTATCGGGACGGCGGTGGAGGTGTACGACCGTCTTCGTACCCCGGTGACACCCGGAGCGCCCGCCGGCTCCTTGGGTCGCTTCTTGTCCCCGGCCGGACATCTGTGAGGAGGCTCGTCGGACTGCTGCACGTCTCCGCTCGGCCTGTCCTGGCCGGACTCCGAGCCGCAACTTTGTTCCGTTGTTTTCTCGCGGCCCTGCTTTCTTTCTCCAGACGCCCTGCATGTGGTGGAAAGTCTGTTCACTTTGGTGGATCTCGCCACGGGAGGAGTCCTGTTTCCCCTGGTCCACAGTGTGCGGGTCAATGCTGTACCTAACGTCTTGAAAGACATTTTAAAACTCGGTGTAAACACATCTAAAAAACTGCTGCTACTGCTGCTGGTGCAGGCGGATAAAAACAAGTCCTCGTTCGCCCTGCGATTTTGAAGGGGCGGGGCTAACGCCCCTGCAGCCAATCACAACTAAGGATCAGTGACCATAACAAAAACCTCCACATAGGGCGCAAAAGTGCTTTCTTTATATATGTGTGTGTGTGTATATATATATATGCATGCAGGACTATATGTATATCGAATGAGGATATATTAACAATATATATATTTTAAAAACTTTTAATAGATTTGACGTTATGTGATAGGACCATATTTGGATCCTTTCCTTTGTAAAAACGCCATTGTAAAAGTAAAAGTCCTGTAATGAAAATTTTACAAAGTAAAAGCATGTACTAAATTCTGGCGAGTATCACAAGTAAACTTACTCTGTCCAAGAGAAGTATCTGTGCATACATTAATAAGGGATAGCAATTCATGATGGAACTGTTTTGATCTTGCTTTATACTACCGAGAAGTCACACCTATATTTTGTTTAATTATGCTGGTCACTTGTTCTTTAACGGTGCAATGGTCGACTAGCTGATAGCACATGTTAGAAATTAAATTTTACAAAAAGACGCTAAAGCCATTTTGTCAACGACAGAAATGTTGGGATCTTCAGTCATTTCCCTCATGTGATCCTCATTTACTCCCAGAACCCTCAGTAGACGCCTTAACGTAGCACTTGCCGGAAGCAGTAACATTACTTTCAAAAAGAAGACGAAGCAAAAATGTTGCTATCTAACTCAATAATTAAACATCTGAAAATTGGCTTGAAAACAGTCTGTGTAGGTTCTCAGTCATCCAGGTCATCGTAGTCTTAGCTGGACTTCTTTTGGTTTCTTGAAGATATTTCATCCGTTGTAAACGTTGGCTGATGGCTATCAGCCACTTATAATGCCCGGGCAGTTTAACCCCCATTCACACCTCAGCCCATGTGAGCCCAACCACTCACGTGGTGGCAGGGTGGGGTACACCTCACAAACAAAGGGGAGCAAACGGTAACAAAGCACTAATGAGACACACCCCGTGAGTTTCATCATGTGATTTTCATCACAAAAACTCACATTAAGATAGAGTGGGTCAACTCTCAGGACCACCAAGAAAGTGTCCACCCCACTAAGGTTAAATACCTGGGACTCCCCAACCAGCCTTTCTTAACTCATCACAAGAAGATCTGTGGCTTTTCAAACTGGCTCCACACTTTCCCATACAGGTTTCCCCTCGTAAATACTAAGCATGGAAAGTCTGCTGTAAAAGATAATCATTCCATGACCGAGGGATGATTATTTCATTGGATTAACCACAACGGATTAAGAATTGATAGTCTGATGTCTCCAAGTATCTTTGAGAAACTAAGACATTAAAGGCTACAATCATGTAAATACTGTAAGCTAGAAGTGATTAACTGTCATTTGAGACACTTTGTTAAATCTTTGCTTTTGTTTTACTGCAATTTATGTTATTTTATTATTTTATACAGGGTGTAGTTTTTACCTGCTTTTTTACTTAATCAACAAATCACAGAGGAACATTTGCACAATATTTATTACATCAAGACCTTAAACCACCCCACTGTTTAATGTCACAGTCACGCAAGTTCTCCCAAAATGGAATTTCTGTTATTAGTCATCCTGCTCAGCTGAGTCAGCTCAGTGACTGCAGGCTCGACTGAAGCTTATTCAAAATGTAGCATAAAATTAACCAAGGTTGCATATTTAGTTTAGCTAACAATTGGAGTGCTGGGGGTACTGGACTGTTATTTTCTCTCATTTTTCTCCCTACAAAAACAAAGTATTAACATATTAGGGTGAGCGCTTACCTTCACACACCATAGATGATGATGATGCATGTTTAACTCAAAACAATACAGCCATCATACAGTGTTGGCTTGTTTTTATTCTTCCATGACAAAAGCAGTTCACAGGTCAATGAAAGGTCAACTTGCATATACATAAAAAGTTGAGGACCATCAAATGTGTTATGAGGAGTGTGTGCATGTTGTCATCTGGAGCATTTTACACAGAATGCAGACCACATAAATACAGTTAAATTATTGTACATCAATGGAATTTAAATTATACACGCATCTGCACAGAGTGAATTAAATAGATCAAAAAAATTCAACCTTTACAACCTTCATAGTAATACGACATTATGTTAAAGCATTTTCACTTTTTAGCGCAAGTTCTTGAACAGTCAACGATAAGTAGTCCAAAAACTGGTTACTGGTCGTATTATCACTTTCAAATACTTGTATTAAAATGTTATGTTCTTAATTTAATGTATTCGTATATTTATACAGTAACAGTCCTCCAAAATAAATAATGGTGAAGATAAATTCAAGGGAAAGCTTGAATCATTAGTTAAATCTAATGAGTTCTTACAAGGCATGTTGGCTAAAAAGTGAAAATATTTCACCAAAATGAGATATCACTTCAGTGCTAACACTGCTCAGTGAGTTTCATCAGAAGCCAATAAAACAAACCTTCAAGAAAATAAAATAAATCACAACTACAGTGTTGGGTAGTAGCCTCTATTTAGAAAATATGTAGCCTAAAAACCTCAGACAAGATCAAAACCAAGGCACTAAAAGAATATATAAAAAAAAAAATCAATCAGCAGGATGTGGCTTCATTTACTAAACCACAGGACAGTTGAACAAAAGTGATGTCAACATTTTCTTGCATTCAGTTCTCATTTTGTGAACATCCTTCCCCGAATGTGTTCGAACAGGTCAGGATCACGTTCACATCGGATCGATTCATATTGGATTTAAACTGCACTCAGTCAGACAGGTGGTGTGACAGTGCAACGATGACGTATGCAATGCTGTCCTCAAAGCAAAGCCTTGGCATCGGACTACTCTATAAGAAACCCGTGTTAAAAAAGTGGGTTTTTTTTCTTCTTTCTTTACTTTCTCTTCTTATTTTGAAATATTAATTTCTTAAATTTATTCACTTATTGTTGCAAGTCATAGTGGTCTGCTAAAAATAAAGCACTGTGTAATCCCTTTCAGCAATTAGGGGACATTATTGTTCTTTCATGTTTCGACAAGCAGCAACCATAACAGCAGCGTGCTCGCAGTATTAGCATTCCTAACTGAAAACGGTGGCAGCTGGAGCCGCAGGAGAAGACACTAGTTCACTTCATTACAACATGCTTACTTTGGTAGCGCACATGAGCATGGCGACACTGAATGATGAAATACAAAACGTGAGGAACGCTGCTGAGCCCGAGTGAGAAAAAGCAGAAACAGAATGGGGACTTTTACCATGAGTCAAGAGAAATGAGCATGACCCAGCAGGTTGGTACTAGTTTCACAGAAAACTGACTTTGCGCGATAGGAGACAGTGTCTTTTAAAAACCACAGCTCAACACGCACAACTGTGCATTCACCGGATCAGCCAGTGGCATTTGTGCAGCTATGCAGCACCCCCAGATGAATTCCAAAAGATTGTTACTGATAGAGATGCTAAACGGCCGTCGTAAAACAGCTGCAGCCACCCGCTGTTAACTCAAAGCAGAGATGAGTTTCAAACAGCAGGAGGTGTCCAGGCACTGTCCTGACTTGGTCTGCATAGATTGCAAAGTAAGATGCACATTAAAGATCTCCCACATCATGTATCCGATTACTCTGTGTTTGACCTGAGGTGGTGAACTTATGGCTGATCTACTTCCACCAATGAAACTGTATGTTTGCTGACCTCAAGCTAGTTAAAGGGTGTGGCTGAAGCCACAGTGCCAGACATGTCATTCAATATAAAAAATGGGTAAGTAACTGTACCACCGGCAAAAGGGAGGAGGAACCACAAGACAATAGCAAATGCTCTACTTTAAGGAAAGCAATTATTTTTGTAAGGCTGCATTGCTCTATAAAAACCACTACCTGGGAGATCTAAAGGCTTACAGACACTAAAGGACGTCAGACAGGCCTGACCTGGATGCCAGACTAGAGGCAAGAGTGTAAAAGACACACAGCCTTAAAACAGATCATAGCCTTGAATCAAAGTCTGAGGAAAGTAATACTGTACATGAAAAAGTCTCATTGTGGAATAATAAATACTGTCAGTGATTCACCAGAACACACAGCCTTGAACCACGGCTTCGGACGAGACCGGACGGGAGCTGGAACCACGCTGGACAAGACACAGTCAATGACGTCACAGAGCAATGAGCAGCACATTTGTCTCTTCATCCTTCTCCAGGCTGCATGCAGGTTTCTCCGCTCCAAGCAGAGAAGACCAAGAGGGCGGGATGAGAGAGATTTTTTTTTTTTTTTTTTAATCCATGATTCTGGTGGGTAGAGTTGGGAATGTATCACTAGTATCTGGGATGGACATGATGTCTTGAGTCGGGGAAGGAGGAGGGAGCCGGGGAGTCGACATGAAGACAGGTCCTTATGGAGAAGCGGGGGGTTGGAGTAATGGAAGGAGTGTTTCAGCGCTACAGAGACAAAAGACAACATTTAGTTCAACTTAAACAAAAAAATTCAACTTATGAAAGTGAGGGTAATTCATAAGGATCAACAGATAAATACAAATATAAAGGATCAGCAGATCAGGGGAGAATGGGTAAAGGAAGATGCATAGAATTGTTTTAGCCCCAATAAGCACTTTCTCTGTGCAAAAACATGTGATTGTTCCAAATCTTAATGATAGTTTATTTGATATTTTATGGCATAAGCATATAGCTTATTTAATATTTCAAACATAATGTATAGATGTGGCTAGAGAAGTTTAATACAGAGCTTCTGGCTACTTGATCTCATCGCCGGCGAGATGATTTAGAGTGCGAGCTCCGGGCCCTGCCAGAAGCGGCCTGAGCCTTGTTACTGGAGCTCTTACTAACATTAGTGTGCGACTCCTCAGCGGTTCTGCTTGTGGAGGTGGACGATCGCCGTCTGGGCTCTCTGCAGACCGCGGCCATCCTGGTCTTCCCAGGTGGATTGTGAACAGACAGAGATGTGGCTGTCAGGGCGCCTGAAGATTTAGCATTCGACTGAGAGGAGACCGAGTCGGACTGAAATGAGTTACGGCATGCAGCTGCCACTTGTACGGAATTAGACCTGTGAGAGAGCGGTTTCTTTCTTCGCACAGAAGTATCTAAGTTTGGTTTTAGGTCAGGCTTTTGTTTACTTTCACCCCATGCCTCAGAAGCGTTACGATGCACACGCAAAGCTTTGGAAGAGGTTAGATTATCTGTGGATGAAGACACCACTGAAGACTTTGGCCTGGCGGAGGAGGCGGGTACGACACGAGTCGTGATGAAGGTGTCCTGGCGTGCAGGGACCGACGCCCTCCGGCCTGACGCACCCTTTCTGGAATCACTGACTTGTGTTTTGACCGTTACTTCGCTGTGCACGGAGCTGCTGGAGCCTTTACGTGTCAGGGAACAGACAGGACTCCACTCTGCGCTCAACACATCGCTGACACTATGACTTCTAATGAAGGTGGCGTCTCGAGGGAGAGGGAGACCCCTGCCCCTACGAGAGCGGCTGCACGTCTGGACGGGCTTGTCGGGACAAACAGAGATAGGGGTTCTTACGGGGCTCGTGTGGAGGCTTCGGGTCAGAGCTCGCAGGTGGTGCGTGGCCATGGCAGGGACGCTGCTGCCGAGGACCGGGCTGGCCCGCGGACTGCTCCTCAGCTGGGGGCGCGCGGGACTGCCCCGGGGGCTCCGAGGGGCCCTGCCCGACTTGGTGGCCAGTTCTTTGGCCCGGGAGCGGCGGGGGCTGCTGTTCAGGCTGTGGGGAGACAGGGGGGCCTCCAGGTCCTCCAACCGCTGGGTGAGAGCCAGCTTCTGCTGGATGGCCATGCGCAGCAGGGAGTTCAGTGTCTTCTTCTCGTCCTCGGCCGCCGCCAGCTGCCTCTGCATCTCATCCAGCTGGGTGACGTACTGGTCGCACCTGAGAGGCGCACACACAACGTGCACAAGCAGGCAAGACCAGATTAAAGCACACACAAAACACACATGCGAAACATGACTTTTAGTGTGCGACCAAACACTAGGATCGTAACTAAGGGTTATTTTTGATTATTGATCAATCTAGCAGGTTCTTTGATTCATGAATTCCTTAAATCTACATCAAAATAATCAAACTCTGCCACAAAATCTCACTTGTTAAATAGGAGATATATGTGCAGTTAATTCATTTTGACTGCTAATATAAAATTTGAGAGCAAGAACAGAGAGTAAGAACACATTCAGATTGAAGTAAGTGTTTAAAAATGAATACTCCATCGTCATGTACTGTAGAATGCAGTCACTCCAGCTAGCCACATGATGGCACCACTAAACCCAATTATGAGCAAGGGGATCTTTTTAAGCCGTAATCTTTAGCACTGTCTGTTCTCCGATCCTTCTTAAGGATAATCAAACACAAGCTCATAACTGTCTGGAGGGGGCCTAGACAGTCTGCCGCACGACCCAGAAGATTTTCTGGTATTAAACATATTAAATATTTCTGCTGTCCAATGCAAAAAAACAGAAAAAAACTATTAGTTCACTCTCAAACCGTCACAAAAGCAGTCTTTCAAACCGTTTTCATGCAAGATGCTCAGAAGACATCAGTGATTAGTGAGTGAGGGATTGTGGTCTGTACGGTTAACTTTTGTTAGCACCTTCACACTCTATCTAGTGCCCCTCCCGTCCCCCACCAGTGTTAGGCCTCTCTTTCCCTAAGGTGACCTGGCTTGGTGGGACAAATCTGTCCTTGCCTCCTCTCCCGTCGGCACAGGGCAGAGCATGTGGTTCGTAATCTTCACGTGAACCCGTGGATTGTCCACGGGCGTAATAAGCATGGTAAGCTTATTACGTGAGTGGTAGCAAAAGCTGTACCACAACAAGAGCACCATTACTAAGCAGACCGGGTAATAGGAGCTAATTAACATGTTCCAGTTTAAAGAAACTTTAAAATCAGAAACCTTCTGTATCACAGGATAAACTTTTATATCACTGCTCAACTGAACACAAGAGAAACCTTACCGACTGGCAAACATGACTCGGAGCGAGGAGAAGGTGGCGGCATCCTCCTTCAGCGCCTTGAGCTCGTTCCGCAGTTTCATCATTGTCTCGGACACCATGCTCTTCTCTGTCTCATACTTTGTTTTCAAATTGGACAGGGCCAGCTCTGCAGTCTGCAGTGACAAGAAAAAATACACCATCTACTATTGCACCATCATTACTCTCTAACATTGGATGTTGGGTGCATGACTTGTAGAAAATAGACAAAAATATGTTAATTATATACATATTTCAAACTGTGAAAACCAACCAACACATTGTCATCATTACTGTCCCTGTTCCTATTGCATGTGTATAGATCGTGTCCTCTGTTAAAGACAAATCTGTATGAGAAAGACTGATGAAAGATCACTGCTTTGATTACGATAACAGAACTGTAACAGTGCCGTGAGTCCTCCTGCCGAAGGACACACAGCTGAAGGCCTGAGCCCAGCTTGTCCCTCTGGTGTGATCACCTTTCGCAGATCTGTGACTCGAATGCAGTCATCGCTGCACACGTACGAAAAGTCCGAGAAATCAGACTGAGGAGGTAAACTGCTGTACGTGAGCATGTCCCTGCTGAGCAGATTACCTCGAGCGTTTATGTGTGTGTGTAAAAGGGAGAGTGACAGCTCAGGCCACGGCGGTGTTTGAAGCTCAGGGAAGGGGAGGGAGAACGAGGAGTTTAACCCCACAATGTGCTCAAGGTGCAGAGCGGTGCGAGCGCAGAAGGACTGTCTAGATGTCTAGACACTGATGATGCGCGTCAACCATAAGGCTTATGGCGAGATTATGCACGGATAAAACTATAGAGAAAGACTTGCTCTCTCACCTTATTGGGACAATCATCTTAATAACAAAAAAAGTGAATGTGGTCCACTTTGTTTTCCCAAAAATGAGGAAAAATTTTGGCAGGAGAGAACAGACTAAATTTCCCGTAGGTCCTGTGTACCATGGTAGCTGTTTCTTGTACTTACAAAGAACCTTCTCAAAATAAGAAATAGGGGAAAGCATGTTTTTAATGGTAGGCCACAAAAAAAACTGTACATTGACCTTGGAGATTAGAGGGCTGTGTTTTAGGTAAAGTCCTCAATGGGTCAGGCTAATTCAGAGCAGTACCCTAACAGGGAAGACTAGTCTGTTCCCTGACTCAGACAAGCCAGTGCCTGCTGTGACCTACCTGTTTGTTGGCCTTGAGGACAGTCCTGAGCGTGGCAATCTGTTCCCTCTTGGTGCTGAGAAGGGACTTGAGTTTGAGCACCTCCTCCAGGAGGCTCTCAGCGTCCCGCTCCGACTCTCCGCTGCTGCTGAGCCCCGAGTATGGCATCGCACCCCTCTGGCGACAGAGGTCCACGGCCACCTGGGGGATTATAAATGCACTTATTCATAAGAGTGAGGTACGCGCAGTTTGTTTACACTGACAAGGAAAAATGTGCTGGAGGAAAAAAGTTCAGCATGGGAAAACAATTTGCTTCTGTAATGTTCAAACAATCTATGTATGAGAGGATTCTCTGCCGTAGACGCCACAACTCAACTTTGAGCCCTGATAATCCAATCCATTCAAACCCCCACACACGTGTCAACAAGGCCCACACCAGGCAGTGGATTTGTACCGACAGGGCAGCTGAGCAGCTACATTTAACAGTTTGAGCTGAGCATTAAGTTCGGTGAGAAATTTGTGCAGGAGGAAAGGCCTGCGCCCAGAACCAAAGAGAGGCATTCAGCGATCAGGCTACAATGAGGCCGCAACGTCTGTGATAAGCAGGACCGTCTTACCCGCAGGTGTTTGATCTGGCATCGGATGACCGCGACCAAGTTGCGAACGTTGGAAGGGTCCCTGAAATCCAGGGTGGGTGAGCCAGGGCAGTTTGGAGAGTCCCCACTGGTCCCGGCGCTGTCCACCTCCCCCATGAACTGCAACGCTGCAGCTTTGGAGATGAACATGTCGTTGGCCCGGGGCTTCTTCTGGGAGTTGTGCTGGGGGTAGACATGGTGCGGTCTTCTCGCACCGTTCCCTCCGCCACTCGCCCTGGCGCCATCACGGTAATAGTCCAGGGTGACCCGTTTGGGTGTCAGGTTGTTGCACACACAGATGTGATGGTAGAGGTTGGACAGCTCCTCAGAGAAGGCCAGCAGCTCCTCCTGGGCGACGCTCAGGTGGCCTTCTGAATCGATGGCCACTTTCCGCGTGGCTCCGATCTCCTTCTCCAGCTCGCTGATGCGTTCCTGGTCCTGTTTACTGGACTTGATGCACTGACGGATCTTGTCAGCCAGCTCCTGAGCCTCTGCCCTCCATCGATCCTTCTCCTGCTTGTATCGCTGCTCCAGGGTGTTGTAACGGGCTCCGGCCTGGGACAGTTCATCTCGCACCTTCAGGAGCTCCTCGCTGGCTGAACGCATGTGAGCCTCCAGCACCTCCTTTCCCTTGGCGTCTACCTCGTAGTCGAAGACGCCATCGCCACCGTCTCCAATCTCCGCCTCCGTCTCGTCGTCTCCCCTGTCCTCTGTCTCCTGGTTGTGCTGCTGGCTGCTCTGCACGGCCCCCAGCTGCTGGGTGAGGGAGCCGACCTTGTCCTCTTGCTGGCTGAGCGCCTGCTTGGACATCACCAGCTGCATCTGCAGCTCCTCCACTTTGCTAGCCAGGCTGGATTTCTCGCGTTCTGCCTGAAAACACAAATGTGTGCACGCAAATGCAGAACATGAAACTCTCGTGAGGGAGAAACATACATCTTAAATTTGACAAAATCAGCTGAGTAATCACCAATTTCAGCGCTTAAGCCGGGGCAAAAGGTCTAAACGGATTCTTGATTATTCTCCAGAAAACAAAAGGACAGCTCCCTAACAAAAATTCCTCCCCCCCACCACCTTTACTCTTAATGCATTTTTTATGTAAAACAGTGGCTGACCCCATTCCGCTCCACGCTCCCAACATCTGGTGGGTAGGGTTACCCAACCCCCAATTTAAGTGCATCATAAATAATATATCACCTTCAAACAGAGAGGAATGACAGTTCAAGACATCCTTAATTTTCCTGAGTAGCCATAATGTGTGCAGGGCCTAACGGTATCAGGTGGGAGCTGATGCAATGTGGTGCCAGGTGGTGTTTGTCAATGTACTTGACGGGCTGATGCACTGACACACGGATGTGGTCTAGAGCAGGAAGCAGCAGACATCCCTGTCAACAGTTAAGTAACGCAAACTAACACGAGCGGGTACATCACTCACACGCAGTCTGGTCAGAACAGGTGCTTTCGCCTAAACATAAACGCAAGCCTGCGCGCTGCCGACGCATTTCAATGTGTACTATGTTCCCTGTTAACGAGTACATAGTGTTAGCAGGAGTGCACAGGCTGCATGCAGTACATTACCATTCAGCAGATGCCACGTTGCCCTCACTCACCACAGAATACATATATTCAAATAAGTCATATTGCATATTGAAGCACAAACAAGCAATGTTGCAAAAGTATCACAAATACCAAAACTAATATTGTCTTGTTTCATTTGTTTGCGTTTGAAGATGACTTCTCTACACCTACTGATTACAGTATTACTCAATTTTCTTTCCCAGATCCTAGAAGTGAACCTACTCCAAAAATCTTTCATCCTGCAAAACCTAAACATCGTTATCTTTGTACACAAAAGCATCCCACACTAAAACAAATGGGCAGATTACCATGAAATTTGCTGAGCAATTGAAGCAAAGGTAATACAAATATTGTTCACCTCAGCCTGACCACATCATTCTGTGGCAGTCACTGTTTTTCTTTTAAGCAAATGGCACACATTGTCCTACCTGTAGGAGTTGTTGTTTCAGTTTCTGACTGTCTGAAAAGTGCAGCTCGCTCAGCAGGTCCGACACCAGCCCGGAGGCTGGCGCTCGCAGGAACACGTCGCTGTTGCGTGGAGTAGAGCAGCAATGGATAAGGCCATTACTTTTGGAGCCCCCCGAGTGAGGAGGGTGAGCAGAACTGGGAGCAGAACCAGGACCGTTATTGTAGCCACTGTCCTGGTCCTCTCCCTCACCTCCTCCCTCTCCCCCCTGGCCCTGCTCCTGGCTGTCGTCCAGCTGCTCCAAGTGGAGCTCCAGGTTCCCCACAGCATCGAAGGGGTTCAGGGTCAGGGCGGAGAGCTCTCGCCGCAGACTGTTCTTCTGCTCCCGCTCCTCCTTCAGGGCTTCCAGGGCCTCATCCAGCTGCATCTCCGCTATCTCCCTCAGCCTCGCCGCCTCCTCCAGCTGGGCTCGAAGCTCCTCCTGCTCCTCGTTCTTCTGGGTCAGCTCCAGCTTTATCGATTCAAACTCAACCTGAAATGTGATATGGCGTTAAACCCCAGGAAAGTGTTTCTGTGTCTTTGCAGATATGGATGCAAATTCTTCCCCCAGCATGCAAACACACCAGTGCATTCAGTACAACACTGTTACAGACACACACCTACATGTCTTGGATAGACAAATAGCAACTCCAAGGGAAACCGCAATATGGGGTGATAATTTCACGATCACCACTAATTACAATTTCCCATGTTACTCCTGTCTCCTTTTAAATGTCAAGTGTCCTGCACTTTTCTGCAGAAATGCTGATAATATTCTTAGTTCAGTCAGCTCCTTAACATTCAGTAGTTTAGTTGTTAATCTTTGCATGCGGTGTACATTACATAACAATAAATGTCTCCTTAGTAAATAAAATCAACTTGTAACACTAAAACTGTCGACGGGTGACTGGCTAACTTTTTTTGACACCAGAGACCGTCGAGAGACGAGGCTCGGTTTTATCTAAAAGTTGCGTAACAGGTCACGCACACACAAACAGTCCTCTGCTACATTTAGAACGAGTCAGGGCCGGTTCGCCTGAGCAGAGCTGCAACATACACAGAGGGTCCATCTGCACTTTGAAGCGCCTGTCTCACACCCTCAAGAATGCAAACAAAAACTACTTAACATGACATAACATTCATGGGCCTGCACGAAAACTCAGCATCGTTTCTTGTGCAGCACATTTCTGCAGAGCATTTTGAGCACGTGGGGGAAGTTGATTATGACTCCCTGAATACCTGTATGACACAAGTCATTCATTCAAGGATTGCAGGATTACCTCAAATTACTTTAATCCCATAAATCTGAGAAATCTGTTACTCTGAGATGTTTGACCCCTTACTGTGATTTAAGTACTATTGATGACGCCTGCACCACAGCCTGTTGTTCATATTGAATTGGAAACTCAATGCACAGATACAAACGTTTCCAAAATATTAAATTACAGAATCTCTAAAGGTCTATAATACAGGATTTACATGTGTAACGTAAAACACAAGGCAACTCAAAAAAACTATTCTGCTCTGAAGTCACGGCGTTCCTGATGCCTTTCACATGTACCAGTTGTGTCATTCAGCCTTTCACTGCTGCTCTGCTGCATGGGCATACTAACACAAGATGTATGTGACATGTGTTCAGTAGCTAACAACGATGTGGCACATTCAGAGCATTTTCCAACATGACTGCAAGGAGCCTGCTTAAAAATAATCTCAAACATGGACAGGAATTTAAAGCTTATCTGAAGCCGCTGAGCTAAATGCTTCAAAGTTTTTTTGAGCGGCAGTTTGCTCTCAACTAAAAATTACAAAAACACATTAATACATTTCTGGGACAATACATAATTTCTTAAAGAATTCAAAGTCACCCATAACTCAAAATATGCAGTCAAAATATTTGAAACCGAGTGTCCCACAATTCTTTGTGAATGGTGAAATGACTGGACTGGACCCCGGTTGCCATAGTGCTACTTGCAACTATAATTATTTCTTTTCTGTCAGCGAGATAATTCGTTGAACGTGGCATCTGGCTCTCGAGGGAAGCAGCCATACTGGAAAATCACAAACAAATGGAAAAAGCAAGTAATCAGGAGGAGAGTGGTTGTCCTCTGCCGTGGGAGCTACTTAGTTTTATGGAAATCACAATATTCAATCATCCAGGGACTGGCCTGTCTGCCCTCTTCAGCACTGGCCAATTTTTAAACCAGGCGTGAGATTTTGGAAATAAACACAGATGAGATTCGAAGTTTGTGATGTGCATGTGCAGAGTTTTAACAGCCATCACCTTTTTCCAACTCATTACGTGATTCTATAAATCTTTAGGTTCAATGTTATGTATTCTGGAAAGCTTCACTTTTTATTATTTGAACACCTCATTCATTTCTAATTACAGCCAGTTTGTAGCACATTAATGTAGTTGGTAATGTTGTAGCTTGAGCAGTAACTGACCTGGTTTTCCTTGAGCACAGACACCTGTTTTTGCAGAGAGATGTTTTCTTCTTCGAGCTCGCCATTGTCCTGCAGCTGGCGTAGCTCACGTACTTTATATTCCTTCATCTCATCCCTCAGATGGCCCTTTTCTGCCTCCAGACACTCACACTCCTGTGGAACATAACCCACTGTCAGTAAGTAAGCAATGACAACATTTTAACTACACACTTACCAAATTCATGTCCTTCGTGGTTAATTTTACATTGGGAATGAGACGACATAGCGAGCAGATCCTCCAGTGATTTATCATAAAGAGATGGGGCATGAAAGTGTACAGTGAAATACCACGATACTACAATGTACCTTCTTTAACTGGCTGGACACCACTCCCAGTCTATCGATCTCTGCATGGGCATTGCTCAGAGCAAGGCGTGCTTGCTTGATCTCTGCTTGGACTTCCTCTATGCGGGTTGCCATGGCAGCCTCCTTAGTTGCATTCTCCTGCAGCAGGCTCTCCTCCCGGCACTCTCCATCTGCAGCTGCTCGCTTCTGGCTGCTCACAGAATCTGCAAATGCCTTCACACAAACAAAAAGGGTTACGGGAGAGGGCAAAACTTGAAGTATCTGGCAGGCTACAGTGTGTGTCGCACTGGGACGTTTGCGGTGCCGAAAGGCAACTGCATTCATGCTGTGCTACTCATATCAAGACCAGGAATGTGGAGATCTGTAACAAAGGAAAGGAAATACAACTTCCCTGATGTCCGTCAACTGAAACCTGATGGCAGCGAGGAAATAGCTGTTATGGTTCATTCACAAGGAACCTTAGACTGTAACAGCAGCTTCCACACATCTCATAGTCTATTTTTATCCATCCAATGTGATAATGCGTTACACTTATCACTGTAGTGCATTTTTCTCAACTTGCCATAATCAGTAACCCTGACACATTTTGCATGAATGAAGACTGATGGATATAACATGTATAACATAAGCTGTTAAATGAAATGAAAACACCACTAAACATTGTTATATAATGATGCTAATTTACAACACATGAGTCCACTGTGCTTTGTTAAAGCCCTGCCAAAGTGGTAGGTAAACAGCCAAGAAACTAGCCTCATGCAGATTATAAAAAATGGCTGATATCCTGGAGATCTTTGCTGAATATATGGTTTTAAAACATTGGAATGGACCAATTTCAGTTTTATTCTGGCACAACTTTATTGCTCAGTGTCCAACCCCCTGTAAGCAGGATTTATATATAATTTCTCTCTTCATTTAAACAGGTAGCTGGAATAAACGCAAAGTCTGCCCACATGATGGGATTGAATTTTATGGGATAACACTCTTACATAAACCTTTTTTTTTTTTTTACAAAGCCTGTTCTTGCAATGCTAAATACCTCCAAGGCCCAACTGCTGCATTCACAGCATTTACGTCAGAAAACGATATCAACTCCTCACACGTTAGTCATTCTGCACTACGCCAGCACGAGCATGGCACAAGGATTTAATATACACATTTTCATAAAATGCATCTTAGAAACTGCAACTGTACAAACCACATTAAACTTGTGTAAAAATGCTTGATGGGGGAGGTTGTTGGCCATATTAAACAACAAAATAACTATAAAAATAATTTTTAAAAAGAGAGACAAAAACATAAAATTACTGGGAGGCACATAGTTTTCTTAAAACACTAACAATGCACCTGGAAAAGGGGCCGATTACATGATAATCTGAGTTTTGACATATTGGACTAATCTTTTTATCTTGACTAACTGATGCCAACCTCACTGAATCCTTAACGGTATGTAGTAAAGTACTAACATCAGTTCAGGGTGAGCAGAGAAAACACAGCATGTTAAAGGGCTGGATATGCTGTGGTGGTTGTCCTGAGCACTAAACGGCCTTTTCTCCTCTGACGACAACAGCATCAGATGCGACACGAGAGCAGGACTGACTCAGCACAAAATCACAGACATCTTCATTGGTCACAGCTGTAACAGATCTGTTACTGTGATAGCAGAAAGGGGGGGGGGGGTGACAAAAAGCCACGAGGGGATGAGCAATCAGATTCATGTCATGCTCAGTGGTACATATGAAGAGACAACGCCACATGGCAGCTCCTCAGCTGTTCCCTTCAAATGAGCAACATGATTGTGTCTTCACAAAATGTCAGCTACAGAAATGTCCACTGCATTTATATTTTGCCAATAACAACCTTGAAAAAAGCTAATGATACAATTTTGGACACTGGCAAAGCAGATGAAACAGTTCGTCATCATATTACTGTTCCATTGTGTTTTGTTTATAATGTCTTGCAATGACACAACATTTGCTTGCGTATATCTCAAATGCAAAGAGACTGCATCAGTTGTTGTGCTCATTTCTAATGTTGTATTCTTTCAAAATGGAAAAAGTGATATCCAAGAAAATTCTGTAAAAAAACCCAACACACATAGCTGGAGCAGATGACACAGATCAGACAGTTGGTGTGAAATCTGAATACAGGAAATGCTTATGACCGTTATCACCAGTATGTTGCCACAGCAAATCCAGTTTGATGGAAAAATAAACATGGGTATTTATAATGGCAAGAAAACAAATGAATATACTGTGTAGAAGAAACATTTAGTAAAAAAGCATTGATCACAGAAGAAGCAGTAGTGTGTTATAGGAAAACGCCAAGTAGAAAAGTGGCAGGATAAGATCTTCACTAGTGCAGATGAAAAATCTTTACTGCATTGGCTGTCTAAAAGGCCTGGGGCGCTCTTACCTCTTTGAGCTGCTGTAGCTCCACTTTGAGGGCTTCGTGCTCCTCTTCCAGCTGCCTGTGTTTCGTCTTGACGGCGGCACTTTCCTCCAGCACCACCAGGCCATAGCGGGCTGCCTGCAGCTTCTCCTCTGTGGCCTCCTGGAGCTCCAGAGTCAGCCGCATCACCTCAGCCTTCAAGTCTCCGCTCCCCATCTCTGCCTCCCCTTCTTCTTCCACTGCCGCGCCTGCTGGGTCTGCATCTGCCTCCAGCATTCTTGCCTGGCCTCCCACTCGTCTGCCAATGTTCTACTGGGACACCTGCCTCCTTCACTCCTCCACTCTCATTACTCCACACTAAAAAAAGCCCCAAACAAAAAAATGGTGGTTATGTAAACTGCTTACAACAATGACCACTTGGAACAATGGGGTTTTGTATAAATCATATTGTGACTTGATTGAGAAAAACTGTATGGGGCGAGATTAACTTCGGGATTGACTGTTTGGAAAAACACTTCTACCTACACCGGCAAAATGGCTACAACACAAAACCAAGCAGCACATCAACTAAATTATGATGGTTCATCACAGATTATGGTCTGATAAAACTTCAAACTACCCAGCAGTTTATGCAGTAGTTATAATTAGCTCCAATACTTAGGTGACAAGCCAATAAATACATCAATAATTATATAATCCAATGATATAATATAAACCATTCTCACACAGGCCATTCTGCATGATGAGTACTTTCTCTATTAGTACTTTAAAGTATATCTGATTATAATACTTTACTGCTTTACCTGTAACCGTGTATTCCTGCAGGGTGATTTTTTAAAATAAACAATTGGGGTTTTTAACGAGCACGTTGCTGCTATTCACCTCCATCAGGCTGTAAACCGGGATGCACATTGACGCAGCGTAGTTGCTTCTCAGCCTCAGCAACATCTATCTTACATCTATCACAATACGCAGTTAGTTGCGAGTGTTAGCTTCGCCGTTACGGCAGCGTGTTAGTTCAGTATTCCCGATTGTTCTCCACAAAGCAGCCGTGGAAAAAAACATATGGATCAATGTTACTTTAACCACCCGTATTGACTGGGTGGGGCGGTGTCGCTCCCCCCCGCTTCCTCGTGTCCTCTTCTCTGACCGAAGATGGAAACACCAGCCACCGGCTGTCCCGCTGCCAGATGATGTGTTTGGTGCGCATCTGTTTCTCGCAGCCCACAAACTACTCTTTCATACCGTCAAATGAGAGTGAAATAAGGGAGGCGCTGAATCTTCTGTCAAACTTCAATCTACGTCCTGCCGCTCCGGGGTTGAATAAAACATTCTGACAGGAATAACGTGACAAAATCTTAGACAACGACGCCGGTACTGGAAACAGGACACGGCCGGACAGCTAACAAGAGTAGCTTCAGCCTGGTGTGCACAGAAAAACGACACCACGATGCTCCTAGCAACGTCGAGTTGAAGAATTTGGCTAGCTGGCGCCTTAGCTCTGAAATTAGCTAAATTTACACCAGGCTTATCGGTATACACGACATCCTTTACACGACTCACGGGGGTTGCTCTCCTGCCGTAACCCCAGTCGACAGGATCCTGTCAGACAAGCTAATTAGCCAACGCCAGATAGCCACCTTTAGCAAAAAAAAAAAGCTACTCACCCTGTGGTCTTACTTCCAATATGGGGCACGCCGGCAAACGTTATTGCTGCAACTCCTCCGTGAGCTGCCGGGAGCAACGGTCGCTACTCGCGCTAGCAGACGGAGGGAGGGTACCAGCTCCGGTTGGCGTCTGAACAGCCGCTTCCTTTCCTCCCACCCGCTTCTCTCGTTTCACCGTGAGGTCGAGTGTCAAAAGCGCGCCGAAACCCTGAAAGCGCTTCTGCTCCCTCTAGCTAGGCAACGGCGCACTGCAGCAAGTTACACCAGGAAATCCGCTCCTGTTCTGCACGTACGACGTGTGCTTTGCATCCTGAGACTTGACATCCTGGAATCTAACAATAATGCAAATAATACAACGATTATGTTTGATTAACACGCGCTAAACAGGAGCGTAATGACCAAAAATGAATGAATAAACGCACTTCCGCTCGTGCCTCCCTCGACTTCCTCTTTACTTCCGAGGGTGCACGTTTCAGCTGCTGTTCTTCAACATGAAGATCGTCACCTGGAACATAAATGGTATACGGACTTTCAGAGACGGCATTAAAAAGGCTCTCGATTCACTGGACGCGGATATTATTTGTGTCCAGGAGACTAAAGTGACGAGTAAGTGTTTCCCTCTGGGGGAGGGATTAAACTTTCCATTCAGATATGTCTCTTAGCCTGTACTGAACGTTATAAGGAAAACAAAAGTAAAAAAAATTAAAATATCCCCCCAAACAGGAGACCTGCTTGATGGAAGGACCGCCATCGTTGACGGATACAACTCCTATTTCAGCTACAGTCGAGGACGCAGCGGCTATTCAGGTTTATTACAGAGCCCTAACAAGGCAGCCTATGGCCTTCAGTCATTTTTGTATTATTTTTTCATTCATATCCAGCGTGCCCATGAAAAGAGGACGCAATGCTCTAAAATAAAAGATTCCTATGACTGATTTTACTGAATGGATAAATGCATCCTGCAACCATCTGCTCCATCTTGTTGCTGCACTATGCAAACTGATTGACCTCCCTTTCCTGATGTGCACAGGGGTTGCCACTTACTGTAAAGACAGTGCCACTCCTTTTGCTGCCGAGGAGGGTCTCACGGGTCTGCTGACCAGCCACGAAGGGGCTGTAGGATGCTACGGTGACCACGCTGAATTTTCCAATGAGGAGCTGCAGCTTTTGGACAATGAAGGACGAGCTGTCATCACACAGCACAGAATCATGTATGAGAAAAATGTTGTACTTTGAGCTCCACTTGTCTGTCTGTATATTCCCCCTACAGTGTGCAATCATTGTTGTTTGCTAGACTTCTACATCAGTTCAGTAGAGCTGAAATGATTAATCATTAAAAACTATTTTGATAATTGATTGACTTTAGCCATTTTTTTCAACTAGTGAAAAAAATCACATATTTGCAGATATTTGTGTTTTTGACCCTCTTTTGATGCCCTCACAGAAGTCAGGAGGAAGCGCAGACTGTTACCATAATCAATGTGTACTGTCCACGGGCTGACCCTGAAAAGCCGGAGCGAAAACAGTTCAAACTGCAATTCTACAAGTTGCTTCAGTCTCGAGCTGAGGCTATCCTGAAAAATGGAGGGTGAGTACAAAGAAAAGTTCCCACGATCTGAAAAAAGAAAGGAGGCGCAGGTGTCTCCTGCTTATTTCGCCAATACAACTGTTCTGGTTTCCAAATTGCACACATTTAACACTTAAGGGCCCTCACACATTTGCACTTGAATGCTGGCACTGTCTGTTGCTGTCTATTTGTGAAAAAATCCAAACTATGTACACTTGAAAATGTATTTCTTACTTCTGTCCTCTCCTCTCCTATATTGAGAAATGTAAAAAGTTTTCTTCGTTCTGTTTTTCAGCCACGTTATTGTTTTAGGAGACGTTAATACTTCTCATCGGCCAATAGACCACTGTGACCCCAGTGATATTGTAAGTAAACGTTGTTTTTTGCTTGGAAAAAATAGTTCAACATTTTGGGTTGGATAGACTTCTTCAGTATCTCGCCAAGAGAGTACGATGTGAAGATTGACGCCACTTCCATGTCAGCAATTTAAACACAAAGTTATAGCAGGCAGCTGGTTAGCTTAGCTTAGCATAAAGACTGCAAATGGAGGGAAATAGCTAGCCTGCCATGTCCCAACAGAAGCCTCTTATTTAACAAAGAGACATGAGTGTGGCGTCAGCCTCAGCAAAGAAAGCAGATGCAAATTCCAAACTACTCCTTTAATATAAAGAAGTAATATAATGGTACATTAAAACAGCAGTTTTTTTTAAATGCCCACAGTCATAATAAAACTCTGCCTATGTTGTTATTCTCATTATTTAGGGGGATTTTGATGAAAACCCTGGGAGGAAGTGGCTGAATGCTTTTTTGCACAATGGCAAACCAGAAGAGGACAGGAAGGAGGAGGAACTCGACGAAGTGTTTGAAGAAACTTTAACAGATCCTCCCCACGATGGAAAATTTGTGGATACCTTTCGCTATTTCCACCCAGCTCGATCAAACGCCTTCACATGCTGGTCCACTCTCACTGGAGCGCGGCAGACCAACTATGGTACACGCATCGACTATATATTCGCTGACCGCCAGCTCGCCAAGGAGCAGTTTGTGGCAGCAGACATCATGCCAGAGGTGGAGGGGTCAGACCACTGCCCTGTTTGGGGGCAGCTGTCCTGCCCTCTCCTGCCCAGTTCTAAGCCTCCTCCCCTTTGTACCCGCTACCTGCCGGAGTTTGCCGGCAAGCAGCAGAAACTCTCCCGCTTCCTTGTTAAGGTGGAGCAAAAGTCTGAGCAGAGGGATGCATTACCTGGATCTCAGGAGGAGGAGGAGAGAAGGGAGAATTTAAACCCCTGCGGAACAGGAAACGTCTCTGCTAAAAAACGGGTATTAACTTCAGACTCTGTTGCTGCCCCAAAGGGGAAAAAGACAAAGACAGTAAAGACTTCAAAGCCACAAGGCAGCCTCCTTTCCTTTTTCAAACCTAAGCTCACAAATGTTGCTCCACCTACTGAAGCCCCTGTCAGACAGTGTGAGAAAATACTCAGCCCGGATGAAAGTACACCATCACAAATCTCCCAAAAAGCATCCACAACGAGAGAAAATGTGTCCCCAGTTACAGACAGAGTACCTGAAATGACGGAGCGAGTCTGTGATGTTCCCTCGCAGATGTGTACCAGCAGCACCACAGAGACACTTGCCAAGGATGCAAGGATAAAGCATTTGACCACACAGCCTACTGTGGGAAATAAAGGGGCATCCTTTTGGAAGTCGGTGCTTCCCGGACCGCCTCCACCACCCTCCTGTAAGGTGCACGGGGAACCCTGCGTGCTCCGTACTGTCAAAAAGGAGGGGCCGAACATGGGCAAGCAGTTCTTTGTTTGCGCACGTCCTCAGGGCCATGCCTCCAACCCCGAGGCTCGATGTAATTTCTTCGCTTGGGTTAACAAGGGGAGGTGACCTTTTCAATGCAGGTTGTTTTTTAACCGACTCATCAGTAAAACCTCAAACCAAAACAAGAGCTGTAAGACTGCTACACAGTCACATCATTTCACAGATTAGTTGTTGACTTTGTGTTTTTTTAACTAATAAAAGAAAGTAATTTTCTAATACTCTGACTTTGGTTTTATTTGTTCTTAGAGATGAAACTATTTTGATTAATAGTGTGGCCTCAAATGTGAAGTTTTGCGAACTCTGACAGTTGAGGACTGGTGGTTTGAAGATGTCACCTTGTGATAGGCATTTTACACTTTTTTCTTACACGTTACAGACTAAATAAATATTTGGTTCACTGTGGAAAATTTAAATATATTGTCATTTGCAGTCCTCATTGTTATTAACCCCCCAACACACACACATCATATAACCTCTGAATGTCCACTGCAGTGAAGATTGCAGTCTGAGTATTTAACAATCACTTCTGTATACTGCTGCTGTTTACTGCATTTTGATAATTTACCGTTCACCAGTTTTGTTAGTGTTGTTGTCCACTAGATGGTGGTGGTAATGAGCCTATGACACAAAGCTGAAGCTCAGAGAAGAAATAAAAGTAACTTTCCACAGCAGCACGTTTTACTGACACTTCCAGCTGCACAGCCATAGAATAACACTAATGTTGGCCAGTAGGCTGAATCAGAATGTAGTTGTTTTTTTGTTACTATTTGTCTGCTTTGGGTTTGTATTACATTTGTAAGGCTGCTTGGATATGAAAAAAAACCTTGGGTCAAGGCTGGCAGTGTCCAATTACAGTTTTTCATAAAGTAAGAAAGTACCACACGTGGCCTGATCAGACTGAAGGAACAGGGAGTGGCTTGGCCTCTGACATGGCAGGAAATTTCTTAACGCGCGCAATTACTACCTCCCTCCTCCCCCATTTTTCTCTCTCCTCTCACAGCTGCATAAAAAACCCTCCATGACTCTCTGAATGGCAGATTTTGGACGTGAACCACCAAACAAGTTTTAAATTTTTGTCGAGACAGAGGGCAGTTACAGTCTTGACAGTTTCAAGAGAGCGGTGAGTACTAGAAGAAGTGTCTGTAATCTGCATGTGCTCCAACATTTAAGCCACGACACAATTTCCCATTCATACAGATACCGACAAAAAAGTCATTATCTCCGGTGATAATGTGTTGCGTACATGTAGTTTAAAAATAACACTCTTCCTTTCAGCTGGTTTCTGCTGTAACCTTTTTGTTCTCCTTCACAGCCTGTGCCTTTAGTGACATGCTGGCAGTATGCGCAGCACAGAGGTGGGATTTTAAATGACTCACTGAAATGGGAGAACATCTTGGCCAAAAATACTGGCATACTGTTTGGTGTAAAAATAACATTAAGTACTTGATGAGTGGCTTTTATCGAGACAGAAGGTCTCCTGGTGAGCTGTACGTACTGTATGCATTTATGTTATGTTAGGTACTCTGTCACAGATTTTTCCAAATCACTTGTCTGACTGACTACAAGGTCATTTAAGGTGACTAAAGTAGCTATTATCTTTACCTAATTTAAATTTATCCAAAATGTACGTCATTGTGATATTTTGCTGGCAAACTGCCCCACGTGGCCTGAACTTGAGAAACGTGGAAGTGATGATTTGTGTTTCTATTCTTGCAGTTAAATGAAGCTAAACCTAAAAGCTGTAGGGAAAAAATGTGTCATTTTCAGCAATCAACTATACCAGATCTTTATAAAAGGGTAGGACGAGGATTCCAGTAAACGATTGGTGTAGTGGTTAGATAAAGAACATGTGGGTGTTTCTTGGGTGTGCAAGTTGAACTTTATCTACCAACTGAAATGTCGCCCCTGAGAAATGGATGACTTTTCAGGTTTGACGACCCACGAACAGGTTTAGCACATGTTTTTGTTTTTCAGGAAGTGTCCCCTTATATGACGTTTTACAAATGGAGACGTCTTCTGTTATAATAATACTGGAACTGTACAGGACTATTCTAATGGTCTTTTTTTCTTTTTCTTTTCTTTTTTTACAAAGCATCACGTTGCACGACATGTTCATTCCTACTGTTCCGTGTTTTGTGGATTGTGGAGGTTTTACTGCTAGTTTTGGGTCAAGCACATGATAAACTTGCAGGCATGCACAATGTTTCCACTCTTGAGCACAATCACATGTTGGCAATCTTAAAAAAGCACTTATCTCCTAAGCTAATTACCATCACTGTGGCTTCTAGCAGGACGCAAACTGTCAGAGAGTTTCCGCCCATGGTTAAACAAAGCCCACCTCCTATGACACCCACGTTGCCCCTCCTTTCTAATTGCATAGCTCGTAATGACATGGTAATGAAGTCTCCAGTACCATCAGTGCCAGAATCCTTGTTGATTTGACGGGTTCCTGGGATTACCTGTGGTCTTGAACTGGAGACTGTCTGGAAACTGCAGCCAATTCATTTTCATTGTTTGGGTTCCAGTGTTGACACCCTGACAGTGTAAACAGCTGGTGAGCAGATCCCGAGCGTCTCTTTGCGTCTGTAACACTACCTGTAACTGGTTTAACAAAGGGTTAAGTATATGGGTGTTACCATTTCCCGCTTACTCCCTCCCAGCCCCTAATCTCCCTCACTCTCTCCTCTCTTCACTACCAAGGAGCTGTGGAGAGACTCCCTGAGAGCAAAACCATACACAAACATTGGAGTCTGAAAATTGATTTAATTTGCTAAAGGAAATATCATTTTGAAACCCAGAAAAGACAGCTGTTCTTGACCACCGGGGTAAGTTGCTCAGAGCTGCGTGTGTCTGTGTGTGTGTATCCTTGAGTTTCAGATGTGGAGAAAGTGAAGAGAAGGGAAGGGCTAACTGTCAATAGTGAGCTGGTCTTGCGTCAGACAAGAGCCATGTGGTGTGCATTGCTGGATAATAAGGTTATAGTAATAGCCACTGTGTTTAACTCAACATGTGTTGTCCACTGATAAGACTATGCTATAGGAGATTTAATGTAGTACTAAAATGGATTTAATAACAGCACCAGGGTATGTTGTTGGGAGGGGAAAAAAGGTTGCATCAATTGATGGAAAGTACTTTTTCTTTTTATTGCTTTTTTCCACTCTTTTTACTGTTTCCACTGTCTAAGAACTGCCCCTGTGGCCAATGAAACATCTAATGTGGAGCAAGTTTTGAGTTAACTAGGCTTCTCTCATTTCTCCACCCCCCCACCCCCCAACCCTCACCCCTTTAAAATACAAACGAAACTGTAAAATGCCTTTTACAGCAAGAGAGAAGTAATCAATCCATCAAAAACGTCTTTTTTTGAAAGTTAAAGTGCAAGATATTCCTTACATTTAGTCTTTGCTTTGTTGGTTGTGTGTGTTGGCAAAAGGCCATGGGAAAGTCATTGGGTATGTAGCTAAAAAAGTTGCTCTAACCAAACTTGACCTGAGGCCAGTATACAGCGAAAGGGCTACTCTGTATTTAGACTAAATAGCACCATTTATACAGGAACCCTTTGTTTGTCTCCGTGGCCCAGCTGCTATCAAGTCTGTATGGATTATTGTACTTCAGCGGGCCCGTTCAGTGACAAGCGTAGGAATATAAAAATTTCTGGTTTCGTGTAAAACTCTTCAGGAATGGCACAACATAGTGCGAGTGTGCCCTTAGGGGTCAGATGTGAAAATCCTGAGGGCAGCCTGACCCACAGAGAGGGGAAGTATCCCATGACCCTGTGGCAGGAGCCCGCACCTACGCTCATTCCCAGAGCCTGTCCATGCCAGCTTTGTGTGGCCTGCAGCAGATTAGAGCAACATAAGTCCTCTGACAACATTTGTTATTTAAAGCCTTTCATGTCACACAAGCTTTAAATGGACTTAGCAAAAGTGTCCAAACTTTGCTCAAATTTTGTTTTGCGAACTACCACAGCAATCTGGAAGTTTTTACCCTCATATCTGAGGTAGGGATCAGAGGCAGTGCAGCAACAACGCATTTTTTGCATTGCTAAAAAAAAGAAAGAAAAACATCATAAATGCAAGATTCTTGCTGTCCTTGGCAAGTGAGAGAAATTACAGTGGTGTGTCTCAGGACTTTATAAATAGGTCTGCCCTTTTGAAGCCACAAAATATTTTCTGTTTGTATCTCACTATTCAGTGTTTTTTAGTGCTGTGGCTTCCCACTGTTGAAGTGCAAACAACTGGTATGTTTACCTTTAAACATTTGAGGGTATTTAAACATCTTTGCCAGTCTGCCATTGTTATATAAATCTGTAGTTACTGTAAACCAGAGCCCAATGCCTACACATCCATCAAGTATTACCTACACACACCACAATTCAGCATCTCGGTAGGCCCATTCTGAGATCTTGTTCCAACTAGGACAAGTTAAGACAAGATTGCAGAAAAGGTGATGCATACAGAAGTAACGTAAAACAGTTAACAACACATGCTATGTTAAGCAGTCTTGCAGTGGGTTTTTTCACAAATAATGGAAAGTTGGCCCGATGTGCGCCTGGGGTGTGCTGGAAAAAAAACATTAAACCTTCTCGATGCATAAATTGTGGCCAAATTTGTTAATAATTAATTTAGCAAATTAAACAGCTGTCATCTCTTTTCTTCCAGAAACATTTGAAGAGGATTCCTTCAGTTCAACAAAAAGTAAAAGTCTCTCAGGTCACAACCCCAGCAAACCAGAATGGAGCTTCAGAAGATGAATGGACATAGCAAGGATGATGGGTTAGATTCACAAACGAGCAGAGATTATTAACAGGTTTACTCTATCAAAGTGTTGTACTCTAATGTTTTTCACTGTTGTAGGTTTGACGGGCTGGATGCCATGGCTGAACACGAGGAGTTTCTCCCACATAAAGCTGGTGCTAAGAAAGAAATGCACTTTACAGATGTGAGTATTTTTTTTCCTTAAGATGCATTACTTTGTTGTAATGACGCAGTGAATACTGCCGATGCTGTTTATGTGACCTTTGTTTATGAACAGATCTGTGTTACATCTTCCGTTGTCCTCTTACTGCAGTTCGAGGGAAAGACTTCATTTGGCATGTCCGTCTTTAACCTCAGTAATGCCATAATGGGCAGTGGAATTCTGGGATTGGCTTTTGCAATGTCCAACACCGGAATCATTCTTTTTATGTGAGTATGCAAGCCAAACACAATCCCTATTCTGGATAAACTTTGTGCCTGACTGTACTTTGTATGTGTGTGTGTGTGTGTGTGTGTGTGTGTGCAAGTGCTCACAGCACTTGTCCTTTAAGTTGTAATATCACTCCCTCTTGTGCAAAGAGGACAAAAGTACTTTTAGCACTTGGTTAAAGCCAAATGTGCACACTGCTCCAGGTTACGAGAATAAAACAGGGCTGTTTGGTGTGTAATTAAGTTTGTAGTGAGTTGTAGACCAACCCAGCGAAGTTGTTTATGTGTGTTTTTTTCTTTTGTTGTGAGTTTTACTTATTTCATATATTCTACTTTGTTCTGCAATTGTTATCAGTTTGTGATTGCTTGTTTTCACCCTTAACCTTTTTGCCTCTTGCTTGAAAACCACCCTATAAATACATGATTAACAACCATTATTTTTAGGTCAGGATTTCTGAGGGTTTGAGTTAAAAGTAGGGTTGGGTTAAAGTTTGTATAGTAGTAGTTACAGATTGGATATAGTCAGTAGAGAGTCCTTATAAGGCTAGAAGTAGGGCCACAGGGGTGCGTGTGTATCATCTGTCTGTGTGTGTTTGTGCAAGGACAGGTATGTGTGGTGGCATGGGAATGAGCGGTGTGCCAGAATATGTGTGTTTTCCTGTCTGTACCTGTGTATCTGTGGGTGTAAAACTGTATATATACGCTCTCACACACGCAAACAACCGCTACCGTACAAAGCCTGATCTGTCACAATGCAGCTTCATTGGAGCCCATACACACGCAGCTTCTCTAAATCAGATTTAAGCAGTTAAATATAGACCGCAGTGATCACATCCAAGACACGCCTGCTTGGATCAGTCCTGTGCTATGTGGCGAGGGGGGGGTGGACAGTGGCTGGAGAGTCAGTCTCTCAAAGCCAAATGCTTTTGTGTTGGTGGAAAAAACACAAAAATCATGAATTGGTTGTTAACAGAAAAGAGGTTTCTGAAGAACAACTTTATTGCACTGCTTTGTCTTTCAATAATAAATCTAATCAGAATTTATGTAACATAATTTTTTGAAGACATGAATGACGTTGCACTTTTTGTGTCTTTCAGAATCCTGTTGGTGTTCATCGCCATTCTGTCTGCGTATTCAATTCATCTCCTGCTGAGAAGCGCCGGAGTTGTTGGTAAGACAATGTTTTGTGCGATTATGTAGCCACCGAGTCAATTCTACAACTTGTGCACGTATGTAATATTTTTGTGTTGTCAGGGATCCGGGCTTATGAGCAGCTTGGGAATCGTGCTTTTGGCCCCCCGGGAAAAATGCTGGCTGCCTGTGTAATTACAATACACAACATTGGAGGTATTGTCATGCTGGTTTTTTGCTTTTATTATTACAGATAACTTTAAAAATGTGTAGGTAGCACAAAATAAATGAATTGCCTTTACTTCCTGTTAGCAATGTCCAGCTACCTCTTCATCATCAAGTCTGAGCTCCCATTGGTTATTCAAGCTTTCCTCGACGACCAAGACACAACAGAGTGAGTGTGTTAGTGTTATTCTGATTTACTGTATGTGTAGTTCAGTAGTTTCTGTTTTTAGTTTTGTGGAGGACTGATTTTTTTCTATTTGACTGTTTCTTAGAAAGTGGTTCTTGAATGGAAACATCTTGATCATCATTGTTAGCATTTTCATCATCCTTCCTCTAGCACTCATGAAACAACTTGGTATGTTTTTCATTCTGTCATCAAAATTTCCTCTTTTAAAAAAAAATACCCTTATCCTCCCATGCATGTTAAGTCTCTGCTACCTGTTTTGCTGCATTTTACTTCTTATCCTGTGCTGAAATTGAAGTATCATCACTTCCAGAATCTGCCTGTGGCCAAAAATCATTTTGTAACATGTTGTTATCATTGCAATCCAGGTTACCTGGGCTATACAAGTGGCTTCTCCCTCTCTTGCATGGTGTTTTTCCTCATTTCGGTGAGTCACCAGAGACACACATAATATTACCAGATGTTCTTGTTCAATATTTATCTTTGATTAACCCATGGGCGTGACCTCCCCAGGTTATCTACAAGAAATTCAACGTTTTGTGCCCGTTGAGTGATGCATATCATAACGTGACTCCCATTGTTGATGACCACGTTGCCATTAATGGGACGGATGACCACTGTGAGGCCAAGCTTTTTACCATCAACTCGCAGGTTAGAGGGAAAAACCCTTTCACATTGTCCGCTTCTGGTTTCCTGATTTGTCAGCTGGATATTCATCTCTTGGCTGTCACAGCAGATTTACAGCCACATATCCTTCAATAAAAGCATGCAATGTCAACAGCAGCACCGGGTATAGAGGAAACATTTAATTGCGGGTTATTTACCGACCCTTTGGTGTGTCATGTTTTTAGACAGCCTACACCATCCCGATTCTGGCCTTTGCTTTTGTCTGCCACCCGGAGGTGCTACCAATCTACACTGAACTAAGAGAGTAAGTCAGAATGTCATCGTCAAACTTCACTATCACAAAGAAATGTGTGCTAAAAGTTTAGTAAAATTAATGGGGGTTTTTTTGGTTTGGTTTTTTTCCCCACTTGATTTTACGCTAGTGCCAACAAGAAACGTATGCAGGGCGTTGCCAACATCTCCATCTTGGCCATGTTTGTTATGTACCTGCTGACTGCCCTTTTTGGATACCTCACCTTTTACGGTAAGATACTTGTTACTCACGGGACTCAAAGGCCACTTTGTTCTGATGTTGATGAAATGGCAAGATTTCAAATGAATGACCCACTTGTGCCCAGAGCCCATGTGTATTTTCCGGCGCTGCAAATGAGGAAGGAGACCATGTCAGATACCATATGTGGGGTGTCCACTTCTCTGCCTGTAGGTGCTGTGGAGTCAGAGTTGCTGCACACCTACAGTCGCGTGGGGTCCCGGGACGTCCTGATCCTCTGCGTGCGTCTGGCTGTGCTGGTGGCTGTCACTCTCACTGTCCCTGTGGTCCTCTTTCCGGTAAGAGAGCCATCGCACAAGCTTAGTGAGAAATATAAAGAAAGGAGAATAACAGTGTCTATTTTTATATGTATTTCTCAAAAGGAGAAGCTTGACTGAAGTATGTGTCTTTAAAAAATTAAATGTAGTTAAGATAATCGTGCAAATTAAGAATAAATCTGTCATGTTTCTGTGATTTCTGGACCCAAAAGCAAATATGCACCAAGAGAGGTAGATGTAAATGTTTAATATATGAAATGGCTTACAAAGTTCCAGCTAGCAGACTGACAGGTAGATCCAAAATTGAAGAAAAACATAAAAAATCGCAGGGACTGGTCAAAATCCAAGATTCACAAAAACTCAGGACCAGGTAGAGATGCAAGGAAACACCAGGACAAACTGACAAAGACCTAAATAAACAAGGGGAGTCAGGGTTAATTGGGAGCAGGTGGAGCACATCAGGGCAGCGACGATCACTAGAGCAGAGAAACAGGAAGACAGGAAGTAAAGCGCAAGCACGAGGTTGGTAGAAACTATCACTAGTACTAACACAAGTACTATCACTCAGATGTCACTCAGGGACAGACCATGATTCTATCATCAGTGTTACTTCACATCCTAACAATGTTGTCCTGGCACAACTCACAACCTGAACTTTTAGATTTAAGTTAAATTGAAAAATAGTTTGACATTATGGGAAAGATGTTTACCTTATTAATTTGTGCCCTCAGCTGTTTCAGCTAGGAGCAGGGACTTCTGAAGTCTCTATTAGTTGTCTGTGTTGAGCTTTAGAGGTAGATCTGGTAGGCTTTGGACAGAACCAGACTGACCAGATCTGTTTCCAGTCTTCAAGTGAAGCTAACAAACTAAGAATACAAATAAGTGCATTTCCCAAAATCTCAATCTATTCTGGTAGTGTGCAGAGAGCAGAAAGCTGCTGCTGAATGTTTCTGTGTGGGCTGAAACATTCAGGTATGTGGCACTTCTGGTTTCAGCCCACAATATAATGCAGCAAATTATTTGCCTTTGATGGGAAACACTGTTATGACTGAATTTATTTTACATGTTACCTGATCACCAGGTTTTCCGTTAAGTAGTTTTGTTAAGTACTCTTGATGCCTAGTATCTTATTTGTAAAGACAACATGACATTCCCCTGTTTACCTTCACCCCTCCTCCATCCATTCTGCAGATCCGCAGGGCTTTGCTCCAGATCTTCTTCCCTGACAAACCTTTCCACTGGGTCAGGCACATCTGCATTGCATTTTGTCTCATCTTCTTGGTCAACCTGCTTGTTATCTTGGTGCCCTCCATCCGTGACATCTTCGGAATCATCGGTATGTTTACACAGCAAGAAATGCTGTCCGGCTGACTAGGCTTCAAATTTTGTGTACAACCACAAACAAACCAACTTCCTCTCATCTGCAGGAGCCACATCTGCCCCCAGCCTCATCTTCATCCTTCCAGGAACCTTCTACATCCGTATTGTTCCTGAAGACCAGGAGCCTTTTCTGTCCAGACCCAAGATTCAGGTACAAGTCTCTTCCTCCAGCTACTGAGGATAAACTTATCTTGGCCATTTAACTTTAATAGTATTTTTTATTGTGCGCTGTTTTCTCTCCTTCCACTCTGGCAGGCCGCATGCTTTTCTGCACTGGGATTCATCTTTATGATCATGAGCATGTCGTTTATCATCACCGACTGGGTGACTGGAGAGTCCCGAAGCGGAGGTGCGCACTAGCTGCCCTGACTGAACAGAGACACCATGAAAAGAATGCCAACCAAAGCTCCCTGTCATTAAATTACCCCTAATATGCATCATCCGAAGCCAAACAGGAAGGTTTGGCCGCACAAAACAAAGGATATGTGAAGGACCTTTGCTTATAACCAAATAAAAAAGAAAAAGAAAGCGTTTTGAGATGAGATGGGGCAGACGAAAGGTCCTGTAATGGAGGAGGGAACACAGATGCATGAAAATACAAAGCAATGTGTTCCAGCTGAATAAAACCTGTCACAGGTTGTAGTCAGGATGTTGTTTTGAGGCATTTGTTGAAATGCAAATCATGGAATGGAGTAACAGCAGAAAGGATGAATGGGAACAGCATGACTCAAATGGAAATCCCATTTTAGAGTATGGATGTGTGTAGTTTCCTGGAATAGCTCAGTCACTGGCAAAATCCTTCCAATCTACTTCCCTACCATCTCAGAGTTTACAAGACAGAAATTGGGTGAGGCAGATTTTTTATTTTCCTTTCTCCAGGTGTTTGATTTTTACCAAATGAAAGAAGACATTTTAGTTTGTTCATCCATCAGTTGCTATTTTGCTGTATATTTAAGATGGTCAAAATTATCCAAATTTAAAATTTCCCTAAAACGTCACAGATTCAGCTAAATGTGACCAGCAAAGGTTAGTCTGCAGTTCCACACTAACCATTCCAGTCTAAAAAAATGCAGTTTTCAGTGACTCGTAGGCTACAAGGAATTGAATTAAAGTGTTCAATGTGATATTCTGTTAATATATTTTGTTAATATATTCTGACAGTTACAGTAACATTACATATTGTAAAGGTTATCATTGTCAAGGCTGAGTCTGAGGTGACCTTTTGCAAGTGATCCATGGTGCAGTTTGTGGGGTTTTTGCTGCTATTCATGAAGGTCAAACAGACACCACCAGAGAAAGACACAAAGGTGGTTTGTACAATTTTTGTACAAAGTTTGTACAAAGTTTCCAACCTTTCCCTGAAAAATCCGTAGCTACAAACCAAAGAATGTATTTATTGCGTGACATTAAGGCGGGATGTTACACACTATTTTTTTGACCACATTCAGCAAAGGCGAGTTATAAATTGTGCATATAAAAAAATTCAGTGTTAAAAATGGTGTGTCTCCTTCACCACTCCCAGACACTGTTCAGCATGGTGACTAATGACCTATGGATTTAAGTTAACAAAAAAAGAATGGATTCCATTTTTTGTCTTGAAATTTCCTATTCATCCTGTATATTTTTAAATTAATTTGAATGTTATCTGTCAATAAAATATGTCTTTCATTTGTACATACCGCTTTGTTATCTACAAACTAAAATGTATACCGAGCAGTCATCTGTGCGTGAAGCCGTATACAAATGAATGCACTCACAGCAGGAGAAGAGAAACGTGCGTCGCCTCCCTTGGAAAATGGAAGTAACACATTAATTTGTGCTCTGTGTCTGAGAGAAAGAAGAAAGGTGGGGGTTAGAGAAGTGCGGTTGCTTGTTTCCTGCTTTGACATGATGTGCGCACAGAACAGAGAAGAGAAACTTCCTTGACTGTAAAGCTTGGTATTCTGACAGTGGAGGGAGGACGCTTTTTTCCATCTCTTCAAATGCTGTACACATTTACTGAAGATAACCCCAGAAAGATTTAACTCAGGACCATGAGCCGCGGATCTAAAAGTAAACCGGAGAGCGCTCGGAGCTCTCTGCTGAGCCTTCAGGAGAA
Source organism: Psettodes erumei (assembly GCA_016785225.1). Lineage (NCBI taxonomy): Eukaryota > Metazoa > Chordata > Actinopteri > Pleuronectiformes > Psettodidae > Psettodes > Psettodes erumei. The sequence continues at coordinate 3,325,127 of JAFBJZ010000915.1, read as the reverse complement.
TGAGAAGTTGGAGGACCTGCTGGGCAGAAGGTGTGCTGTAAGTTCTCAACTGACAAGGGTTGGGGGCTTGGGGTGGGATGGTCCACTGTGGGATGACATTCTGCTGTATCTGTCCTGACTTGTATCCTCTCTGGTGGAAGAGTTTATTGTTAAAGGAAAAAGGAGTCAGTTGGTACTGGTTCAAAAAAATGGAAACCGTTTCAGTCTTCTCTCTCTGGCCTTTGGTGTTGAAACACTGTTACATCTAATTTAGTTAAATTCGAAGTCAAATTTTGCTGTAATGTATATTTCATCAAAGGAATTCTACACTGTGTTGATGCAAATGCAGCTTAAAATGAACTGTGACATTAGGTCATCGAAAAGGACGTAGCTGTAACAGGAAGTGGTGGCTGAACCATTTCTTCCTCTGTGTCAGAATTAGACATGATGATCGGGTCTGGCCTTGCTGTAGAGCAGAAGTTGCTTTGTTCCTGCCTCTCTTTTAGTTACCGAGGTAAACAGGACAGCTATTCCAAAAACAAAAAAAGGCAAGAAATCTAACATGAATTTCACATCTTAACGACTCCTGCACCCGAGCATCACTGCACCTCGCCTCAAAGCGCCATATTTAAATGTGAACTGCAATAAAGTGCTGTCAAGTGTCTCTATTAGCGCAGAACTGTCAACGAATGTCATCTGTGTGTTTTCAGTCCATGGCAACTGCAGTAGCACAGTTGTTCATGGCTCTGCCCAACAGTCCGTCCGTGTGGAACTTGCAGCACACCGGGGTGGTGTGCTTCGTCAAAGACAACCCTCAACGCTCCTACTTCATACGGATGCTTGACTTGAAGGTAAGCTCTCTCAAAATTGTGCCCTTATACCAAGCATTTCAGTCAACTGCAAAGACTGCATAAGAATATTCAGGCCCTCCTCAGACTGATAAAATAATTCCTGGGTCTATATTACTTCAGAAAAGTTACTAAACTGACATAAAATGAACCACATCTCTTAAATCTTATGTTTTTTTCTTTTCCACAGGCAGGGACACAGGTTTGGGAACAGGAGCTCTACAACCAAATTGTTTACTCTGCACCACAGTCGTACTTTCATACTTTTGCAGCAGATGTAAGTTCAGCCTTATTTCACCTCTCTCTCTCTCCCTGCAGTTTTTAATTACAGTCTAGTTAGGATGTGTTGCCCTTCCATTTCTTTATGTTAAAATAAACACCAGGTCAAAGTAAAATCTTTGAAGTATCATTTGAGAGGCCTGTGTGTTTGAGTTCTTGTTCATTCGTAACACAATGCAGGACTGTCAAGTTGGACTGAACTTTGCAGAGCAACAGGAAGCAAAGGCCTTCCACAATGCTGTCGAGGAGAAAATCAACCAAAGAAACAACCGTCTTGGTAAGCAAAACTACTGCCACTGCTTTGTTGTTTACATAGAATTATGGAGCAGGAAATACATTTTTATGATGATGATTTTGCCACATTTTACAAATGATGATGAATAGCTACTTACTTATTTATGTAAACAATATAAATGTAAATGTATTCTGGCATGACAAACTGATGCAAAATGGTTTCTCTCACCTCCTTGTTATTGACAGACAGGAAACAGCGCCCCCTGCCACCCAGTGGTAAGAAAGTCGTGAAGCTCATGACTGCAGTATACTGATTAGATGTGTAGGTAACTGTAACAGTAAATATATTTGTTTCTTGTCACTCTAGACAGAGGTTCCCTGCCTCCCCTTCCACCTGAAAAAGGTTTGTGACCCCTTCATCTGTCATGTCTTGAACTTTTAATTTCACTAGTGGCACCTGAAATGAAACTGGCTTGTATGATCTCTGTATCTCTTCCAAAAGCGCAATCTGCCAGCCCTGGATCTTTTCACATGGCCACAGTGGACATACAGAACCCAGATATCCAATCTTCACGCTACCGCTCAATGGCTCCGCCCAGTACTTCCTTAGCTCTGACCAGCAAAGAGAAGAAGAAGGACAAGAAGAGCAAGAAAAAGGGCCCGAAACTCTCCAAAGCAGACATAGGAGCCCCCAGTGGATTTAAGTGAGCGTTTGAGCCCATGAACACGCTGCCTCCAATGTAAATAGGATGTTGATTGCTAACATGTTCCATGAGCTTACCCTCTTCTTTCTTCTTGTTTCCTTTGCTTCAGACATGTTTCTCATGTGGGATGGGATCCCAACAACCTTGACCCTGATCTGGTGCAGCTGCTCTCCCAAGCTGGGATCGGTGAAGCTGAAATGAGGGACAAAAAGACCTCTCAGCTCATCTATAATGTCATCGAGCAGTCTGGAGGCATGGAGGCGGTCAAAAGGGAGGTGAAGAGAGGAGGTTAGACTGCATCATCTCACTGCTCCTTCCAGGCAAATGTAATGGTCTCAAGCTTGGGATGAATTACAATTAATGTGTTGATCCACTGTGTTACAGGTTCTGGACCCCCACCCCCTCCACCTGGCAGACAAGGGCCGCTGCCTCCACTGCCAGGCTCCAGTCCTGCTGCTCCAACCCCACCACCTCCAAGAGGCCGCTCTGGCCCCCTGCCACCCATCCCAGGCCAGTCACAGCGAGGGACCCCACCACCTCATCCACCTTCAGGACGTGGAGGCGTGCCACCCCCACCCCCTCCTACAAACAGAGGCAGTCCTCTACCACCACCACCTGCACATTCTGCACCCTCTCACTTTCCCTCACCGCCTTCTTCAATGTCCTTGCACAGCCAGCCTCCTCCACCACCGCCATCCAGCCATAATCGCTCTATGGGCTTTCCACCTCCTCCTGTCCCATCTACACCCAGCAGAGGAGATGTTGGTGGAGGAGGCCCTCCGCCTCCCCCTCCACCCCCTCCACCTCTACCTCCTCAGGCCCCTATGTCTTCTGATTTCTCATCGCCTCCTCCCCTCTCTGGTAGCCCAGCGCCACCTGCTCCTGCGTCCTTTGGAGGAGGAGACAGCAGAGGAGCTCTGCTGGATCAGATCAGGCTGGGGAAGAAGCTCAGAAATGTAAACATTTGATATACGCAACATATAAGTACACGTGTCTTAACTATCATGCTGCAGTGTCTCATAATTAAAATTTGTTTGTGGATACCCATGTTTAAATGTTGTCCTCCTCTTGTGGTGTGTTATAGGTGACAGAAAGCCCCGAGTCAGCTCCAACTACACCTGCAGAATCAGGCGAGGGCATCGTTGGTGCACTCATGAAGGTCATGTACAAAAGGAGTAAAGCCATTCATTCCTCTGGTAAATATATCATTACTCAAAGAGTCAATAAAGTTTGTTGTGCTTCTGATAATGGATGAGTTGATGCAAGAGTCCAATGTTTTAAAATTTGTCCTCTGTTTCAGATGAAAGTGAAGAGGAGGGTGGAGATGAGGATGAGGATGATGACGAATGGGATGACTGATACAGAGGTTCTCATTTTTGAGTATTTTGAGATCAGTTCAACTGTGAAATTTGGTGGGAAACCTCCACATCGCAAAGTGTTTTTTAAAATATATTTACAGGTTCAACAGCTGCAAACGTGAATGTGATTTGTATATGAGGCAAACTGTGATTAAATAAACTCAACTCAAAATTCAGGGTAAAGGACTCTCAAGGAGGAAATTTTTAAGAGACATTTGAAATGTTTATATATTTGTTCAAACATTTCCAGTGTAGGGTTGATCAGCATGACAGCACATAGTGTTACTCACGACGAAGGTGAACGGTGGCTCTGACTGGAAACTATCTCCTTCCTTGTGCTTGAAGTTAAAAGGAGCCATTTCAAAAACAAGTAAATATAGCTCATAACAGAACACCACCACCCAACGCTAAATCTGAGCCTGTTTCATTCCCATTTTCTGCAATAACATACTGTACACGAAAATTATGTTCCTGTATCATCTTCTCATACATTTGTGCAAAGATCCCAAATTCCCTCTAATACCACCACCGACAAAGTGCATAACTGGAAGAACACTGTATGCTATACATATCTTTAGACACTCACATACTGTAGGTCACGAGAGCACAGGACAGTAAAGGAGTCGTCACATGACAACATCCAATGGAATTAGCTTAACAGAATACATTACACCTTACAAACATCATGACACACCAAAGGTTGAAAACAGTAAAAATGTACAACTTGCAACAAACAACAGATATGCATGCAACATCTGCATTTATATCGCCATATTATCTTCATACAAGAGTAATCCAATGACCATATATATTATATTCACAATCAATATATTACATTTTTTTGTTTCAAGATACTTAAAAAGGACCATACCTGTGGTTTTGCATGCTGTAGCCTACACATTGCATTTACTTTACATCACTTGCCCCAGTAGCCATACCGTCACAGTAACATAGTCATGGTGGTGCTTTCAAGGACCATCCCACATCTGACATTTAACAGTACAAACTCCCTGCTTTTATGCTACGTCATGGGAGCAACCTAGAAGACATTGGACTCAAACAGACACTGTGAAAAAGTTAATAGTTTTTTTGTTTCTTGCACTGAAAATGTTGATCTTCCATGGAGATTCTGAAGTTGCTGACACTGGGTTGCACACAAGCACCTGAATGTACCAACAGGAAAAGGTTTTAAAACAGTCCCTATGATAGTTGATCAAAGTCTACAACTTGAGTTCAATGTCAAACTAATAAGAACGATACCTGAAAGTAACATACAGTGTTCTTTGAAAAGTGGTCATCGGCGAAGTAAAATATACCCAATCTATATTTAGACTGACACTTGCAAAACCACCAGTATAGTTCTTTAACAACAGCATGACAGCATCACCTGCCTAATGAATGGAGGTAACGACCAAGACATGCATGTCAAACATAAAAGTCCACCGTAAAGTCCAGACAGGCCAGTGTTGGACAGCGTCAGTCCCGCCCTCTAGCCGAGGCCTTGGTCCTGGCTCTCTGTGTGCCTGCGGCTGGTGCGCTTCCGCTGCTGCTGCTGTTTGGGACTAAGCTGTTCCCAGTAGGACTGGCAGTACTGGTTTATCAATCTGATCTCAGGTGGGAAAGGTGTGGAGACGAGGGAAGACTGTGGGTAAGGTCCCGCTTGGCGAGTTTTTGGCTCTTCGTCCTCGTCCTGAGCGGTGAGCGCTAAAACAATGTCTCGATCTAGGATACGCAGCGCCACGCGGGCCACTGTGTGTTTGAAGTTGTTTTCAGTGGCGAGGCATTGGTAGAGACCTGCATCTGATTGGTTGAGAGACTTCAGGAGGATACCATGGTTGGTCTTAAGCGTACCTCCCGCACGGCTGAGCTGTAAAAAAAAATATAACAGTCAGCTTAGCACAAAGACCGAAAACAGCCAGCTTGGCTCAGTCTGAAGGAACAAAATTCCCCAGCACGTTTAAATCAATCAATATCAATATTTTCACAATATTCTTGGCAAGAAAAGAAAAAAAACAGTATTCCCCCAAATGCTGGATAGTTCCTTTAGCATTTACTTAAAATGTAACCGTTCCTCCTCACCACTTTCCTCTTTCCTTCCCTCTGGAAGAGCCACTTGACGGTGGCCTGAGGAGAGCGAGGTTGACACTCCAAGAAAGTACTGCTGCCCTCCACCCCAAACTGCACTGTCTCTCTCAGACGTTTCTCCACTGTAAAGACAGAGAAGAAATGTTGAAGACTGACTGAAAAATAAGAAATCTTTCCCTAAACACAAAAAAAATTGTCGCACCTTTGGCATTGAAGCCTCTGCACTGCCTCAGCGGGTCACCGTGTTTAACGTCCTGTCTTCTGCTCCTCCTGCAACAAAAATTCAGAAGTAAGAATAGCAATGAAGTTGACTCAACACATCCTTGCTTTACACTCTGAAGACAGTGCACGGTGAAGCTAGGAGACGCCCCCTCCCCCACCGACCTTTTGGTGGATGGGGTGAAGGCCGAGCAGCTCTCTCCATCCCAGGCGCAGTAGGGGTCCCGGGCGAGGCAGCAGTCGGAGCAGGCCCTGCCGTACACACCGCAGCGGTGCAGCGACACCTGGGTCAGCCCCGCGTCTGACGACACGTACAGCTGTTGCTGCAGCGATGCAAGCAAACAAAAACCAGCTGAGTGAGAAACCGTTTTGAACTAGGCACCGAAAAGGGTATCACCAAGTCAGAGCTGTCTATGTGAGGAACTTGCTTACTCTTTTAGAAGATATCTTCATGGTTTTGATAGGAGCCCTGGTCTGTAAATGATTAAAAAGAAGTGAATCAACACAGCTTTAAAAATGGGAGCATCTTAGTCATTTCAGGGCCATACCCCCCCCCCACAAAAAAAAAAACATACCCGAAAAACCTCCACCTCCTCCAGTGTGAGTTCCTCCATGCTGACCGGGTCCTTTGGCAAAACAATAACTTTTTGCACGGTGCCTCGATCTGAAAGTGAGACAATTATATTTGAGTCCCACATTTTTCTTGCCAAAAATAATCCTCCTGCAGCACAACGGCCTTCGGCCCATCTGCAGCTGTCTCACCTGTCCCCAGGAAGAGCACCTCGTAGCGTCCATCCACAGCATCCACCTGATCCACCACCAGGGCAGTGTAGCGGTAGTCCACGCCAGTTCTCACCACCAGAGGGCGGCGGTGGATCGGATAAACTGGATGGAACATGAGGGGATGGGCTCTGATGAAATCCACAGCCTCATCTGAGAAGTTCTTGGAGGAGCGGATGCCCGGGGTGAAGGTTCCTCCCGGACACTGGATGGGAGGAAAGAGGTGGCGGGGCAGTTTGTTTATGGACATGTTCCTTTTAAATTGTTTGAAACAGGTTGGCGTGAGGAAGTGCAGTGTCTTTTGGAGATAACATGTCTGAAACATACTGTTCCAGGCCGCGGATAGGGAATCTTGCCAGTGTACTCCGTCCACTGGTAATTATGGCCATGTTTGTGGGCAAACGGTCCATTAAAGACATTGCGAATATCAGCCATGGAGTACACGCAGACCGCTGAGCCCTTGAACACAGACCTTAAACAGAAACAGACATTTAAGATAAGAGGCGGTATTAGGAATCTTTTTGCATCCAGCCCCCTAAATAAAGCATGAATAATCTAAAAATATAATGTTGAGTAAAAGGATATAAAAATATATTTTTACGAAAAGAGCTGAGGAGATTGGGTGAGGTGTAAATTAACCAACTCACCCGGCTGTGGTGAAGAGAGCGTACACCATAGGGTTTCGTTCATCCTGAGTGGGCTGAATAAACACATCCCCTAGAAAAAGAACGACACGGCAAATCAATATCACTATATGAAAGCGGTTGCAATTAAAATGCAATCACTTTAAGATCGGCGCGTATTGTTATAGTGGGCTCACGTAGTTCATCAAACCGAGTCTCCACTCCATCTTCTCCAATCACTGAGCAGATGAGACGGGCCTTCAGGAATGTTGTCCAGCGGTTCACCAGGGACTTCTGCCCTCCTTCATCATTCTGGACAACAATGTAATTAGGTCGTGATTCAACATGTGCAATGCATCTCATATTACAAGGTAAGCCGGATATAATGTGGTTTGGCTCACCAGACACACTCTTCCCACCCTGGCTAAGACACTGGGGCTTGCCCCACCGCTGGAGTCCAGACTCTTCTCACGGAAAAAGAAGTAAAGTTTGTCGTCGTTCCGTTCTGCACTGTCAGGGATCTGCTGGATCTGAACAAACACAGGCTCTAGGGGATAAAAACAGATAAGCAGAGAGGGGATTGAGGCAAGTGGTTGTCAAATAAAATGAGAGGAACTGTAACCTGTAATCAGCAACATTTACCTTCTCACACCCACATTTACTCACCATTGAGCCACCTGGAGTCATACTGCTCCGTCCTGATTGCCGTTCTGCCTCCCATGGTCCTAAACAAAGCGGCATCTGTACTCATGAAGTCAATATGGACCCCTGCATAGAGGTTACCATCTGCATTGGTGAGACAATGAGAGAACAGAGAGGTAAGAGTTTGTGATTATGCAGCACAAGACATTTTAATTTAAAGATTCTATGTTTTTTTGCCAATAAATAAAACACATCTTACTGATTAGAACTGCAATGTTTTCCTGCGTGGGATCATAGGAACATTTTCCCTTCCCTGAATCCACATACCCAGGGACCAGCCTAAACAGGTAGTCCTGCAGAGGCAGATCAGACAGGGAGAACATGTATAGAAGTAGACCGCTAAAACGTCACATGGGAGCATGGAAGAAAAAAATCGTCAACAAATCAGTGTCCTAGTTTGTAGTCCTGAAATATTTAGCAGGACAGAGCTTTCCAGGCCTGCCGCTGAGGGGCTTCTGCTGTAAATCCCACTCAGGGAACCGTAACATGTCTTTGTGCTCACCTCTGCCCTCCAGCCTCTGTTGATGAATGTGCAGATGGGTTGGTACGCCCCCGTCCCACAGGTGTACAGGTGGGTGCGGTTCCAGGGCTCTATCAACCGCACAAAGTTGGCACATTCACCCTGGTAAAAGACGAGTTAAGACAAACGCAATTCAAACGTCACGGATGTCATTGTTCCGTCGTGAAAGCGCAACGTCTGTGATTTTTGAAAGAGCAGGATGTAAACAGACGATCCCACCTGTCTTCCTTTTCCTGTCATCTGACATTCTCCCTTTCTCTTGGCAGATGCTGGCCAGTGGATCTGTGTTTTTTTTTTTTAGAACACCAGAAAACCCTGGATTATTAAGGATCATTGCATTTAAAGGCTTAATGCCACATACCAAATAGCAGACAGGATTTAAGAAAATGCTAGCAGGTGGAGTTTGTACGCACTATGAGCGGCTCCTTGTTGACATTGTGCATGTCCAGAGCCACCAGGTACTCCCGGCTACCCAGGTAAAGACGGCCCTGGTCCTGATCCATCAGGAGGATGCGGTAGTCGCTGGTGTTGAAGGAGAAGCTGAAGGGTCGTGCTGCCCTTGTGTCCATCAGTTCTGTGTGATTGGGGGGGGGGGTTAAAATTTGCAGCTGTGTTAAAAAAACATCTACGCCATTTGGAAAATCCAACAGCAGGGGGAGCAAAGGTTACCTCTCCACAACTGTTCACTTTATTCCCTCTGCGCCTTTAACATGTTTCATTACTGACTTGGATGAACTTCTGGTCCCTTGAAGTTCTCACTTCTCTGGAAAATGTGTGTCGCTGATTAAATATAACTCAACATGCAGCATTTTAGGAAACACATTCGCTTTTAAGATCTCAATATTTTATGTGTCCTGACTGTCTGATTGAGTTCGAGGCACCGCATGCCTCGTGGAGTTAAGACGGAAAAGCCGGTCCCTTAGGAAACACGGTCAGTGGAACTGGCAGCTAATTCTTAAGATCGGGATTGTGTTCAGCAGAGCATAACCTGTTAGGACACGCTGCAGTGGAAATGTTTCTCCTTTTTTTGTTCTCCTGAACGCTATGATTGAACAACTTTCATCAGCTGCAGGACAAATGGATTCCATGCAGCACTCTAAAATGTGATTCTTTTTCCATTTGTCCGTCCAACAATTCATTGCGTCACTGTAAACACAGAAAAAGCAACGCACGTGCACACCCACACACACACACACACGCACATCTGTGGCATGTGCAAGATTGACAACTGTATGCGCACACTGGGACATGGCGGAGGCATGTTAAAGACAGCAGGCTTATGAAATGACAAATGTTCACAGAGACCCTCAGAAGCTGGCTTACGGGGATTCGAGGGGAAGCGCAATCTTTATTTACATCAAAGTGCCTGCCATCTTCCTTTTGAGGTCAATGTTAACAGGATGCAGTCAAGGTGCCACTAAAATAAGCCGTGCAATCGGATCTCCGGACAACACGGGATGGAGTCTTTGGAGGTGGGGACGAGGTCCGGGTTCTGTTCCTGGGAGGTAAACACAGGATAACAGGCCTCTGGCCGAGCTCCACTGGGCCATAGTGGATTCACTGGAGAGGCTAAATGTAGAAACGCCACACCCCTATACATGTCTCTATTCTCCAAAAATAGCAAACAATGTACTGCCATCATCTGGTAAACATTCAGCAAACACTTATCCCCTGACAACATTCTGACACTGGTGGGGAAACACTGGGAAGGACATACGTACATAAGTATGAAGCTCCACCCGGGCCACTATAAGCTCTCATGTTACAACTTGACAACACATTGTCACTAAGGCCCTAATGGCCGCTGACGTTTAGTCCCAGCACTGCCACAAGAATGAACCAAGTGGTGACGGCATTGCGAGGGCATGAGATTCTCAAACATGGCTTCAATTACACTGCACATTTTGCTCTCTAGAAATGCTGACTAATTCTTTTAGATGAAGAGACTCGGTCGACCCCTTTGAAGTGTGGGTATGACTGACACGACTTCCTAGCGACGGGGGGAAACAATACGAGATCTCGGCAGGCCCCCCCGACCCCAGAGTGTCACTCAGGCTGGCTCATTCGCCCGCAGGAGTCACATGTCCTCCAGCCGCCCCGAAAGCCTCCTCCACAGGCGCCTCAGGGAACAAAGAGACTCGCTATCACCAACAATGAACAATAAATCCTCGGAGTGGCAGAAAACAGTTGGGGAGTAAATCCAACTTTTCTCCTTCTTTTTTTTGTTTGGTATTAGGGGGGAAGGGCGACTGAGGCCTGTGAATGTTGGCTGCTCTATCTATACGATCTTACCAACAATGGAATAGTTCAAAACCTCTCAGCTGTTTTGAACAAGTGCCCGTGTGCAAGCCTCATCACCGACTTGAATTCCAGTATCTTACACTGGGAGGCACGTGATAAAAGTTCAAGACCAAACTTGTGTAATTGGTCAGGCTACTACTTTGTGTACCCTGCTGCAAAAAAAGAAAAACACTGTAGTGTGTCTGTAAGCTGTTTACCGAAAGGAGATCAGAGTTAAAGGTCATATTTTTAAAAAACGCACTGCATTTACCCCCCGAAACCTGAAAATGGAACCATCACCGTGCGCAACAACTGGAATCAGCGTGAAGACAGCTGTTTCCAGTCCCGCAAAATCATCTGAACTCAGACCAACACTGCATGTTGAGTTTTAACCACAGATCTCGTGATTAGCTCACCTCTAATCTGCTTCAGACTTCCCATGTTCAGAATGTACAAAACCATAAATGTCTCTCATTGAATCAGTTTAATACTGATACACCGTGACACCACAAAGCCTGACTTTGGACTGACTCACAGCCACGTCAGGATGTCATAAATCTGATTCACCCCTCTAATTCTCACGTACAGGTAAACTATGCTGCGTGTTTGTGAGGATTCACGTCCGAATGTGCAGGTGTGCTTGGTAGTGATAACATAATAAAAGATGCAGAAAATAACTGTAATCACCCAGCATTGTTATGATCAAAGGTGTCACCCGCATATTTGCAACATGAACGTCTGGCATTAGAGTTAATGAGGACAGTGAGCAGTCTATACAGGGAAAACCCTGAAAACCCACAAAAGGCCTTAAAACCACCATCAATCTTCTTGAATTTACACCTTGGGGCCAAAAACTTCTAAAATGTGATTTTGCTCCTCTGATCGGATTTCAGGTGTTTCCTTCTTGTGTCATCATGTCAAGACATCAAAAACAGAGATGTACTGACAGGTCGGACTACAGTGCTTGTGGGTTTCAGGGTGTGGGGAGAAACTTTGTCGAAGGGCACCACCGGTAACCAACCACACGTAATATCCACCTTTTGTTTTCGGTGCTGCACTGTTTGACATGTGGCAGGAAATACGTCCTTTACATATGTATAAAGAGGAAACCTAACCACTGGTGTGGATACGTGCGCGGGTGAGTGCACGAGTTTGCGTGAGGGACTCGGTGGGAGCGGCCCAACAGGCAAAAAGAAGCCCATTATGTCAATCCCTGCTGTCAGAGGAGTTTTCAGTTAATGTGTACGAGCTCACCTTTGAAGGAGAGGCGAACCCGAGGAGCAGACTGCTGCAGGCCCGAGCCTCTGTAAACACATAAGGCGAACAGGAGGAGTCGGGCTCCAGATGCTGTCATGGCAACAGTCATGCAGGTAGCCCACAGAGATCTAAATCTGGACGAAAAAAGAAAGGAGGAATGAACTATTATTATAGAGTGCCCCATGAGAAATATGAGACAGAAAAAGAAGGAAGGACAGGCAAGAGACGCTCTCTCTCTCTCTCTCTCTCTCTCTCTCTGATCTCTCTGATCAGAAGTTTGGCCTGCAGCCTTCCAAGGCGAGGTACAGTTTGGTAGGAAGGAACAACGTCCAAATCTTCACACCTGCCCTGGAAAATATGACAGCCCTATTATTTATTTAAAGACTAAATGTAGTCAGGTATGTGTTGAAACTGTATAATGTTATTTGAAGTACAGTCACGTGGAAAAAGTCTGAAAATCTTTTTCATCTTGTGCTTTTTAATCAAACATGTTATATTTTTTGAAACAAATATTTCATCCACATTTTCAGAGAAAACTGTATAAAAGGAGACTCTGATGCCCATCAGTGATTCCCCCTGCTCCCCTCTCTTTCTCTCTCTCAGGCTTTCAACAAAGCATGTCTGCGTACTTTCAGAAGTTGACGAGCGAAATGCTTGACAGTTCAAAGAAACAGGTAGCCCTCGCTGAAACAGTCTCTGACAGTTTAGGGGTGTTGAAACGTAGCCTAACTGTTAGACCTTAACTCTGCATTCATTATGCATCTGCACTTTGCTGGAGAGGATCCCATATAAATTATGAATACTAAAAGCTGAGTCCATAACATCCATTAAATTGTCTCCCTGAAGGTGTGCTTTGCTCGGGCTATAAGCCATCCCACGGGCTTTTTCTTTTTCTCGTGACATCCATGAAGCCGAGGCCTCTGGTGTGGCACACGGTTACGAGCCTTGGGGGAAAAAAGGGGAATTTAGGATGAGGGAATTCATTGGGGAAAAACTAGAGAGAGATTTCACAAATTGTTCAGCATATTTCACAATAAGTCATGAAAACATGTGTGACACATTGTATAAAAATATATTGCCATGAAAAACCCTGATGAAACTGAAGTGACTGGCACAGTGAACCTTTTGGAAATGAAAAACAGAGGCCATTGGGAACGCCTCACAGGCTTCCTGGCAAAATCACAGTTGCCATATATCTTCACACCAGGCAAGCTTGATCTCTGCTCCTCTTATCTAAAAACCATGTGGTTACTGCTGAATCACCCAGAGATGGATGATCAAAATGATGTGGACACGAAGGTACAGGCACAGGTACACAGGTATCAATCGCCTTAAAAAAGGATCAGTTGTTAAAACAACACTGGATCACTTTGACTTTGAAAGACACAAATAAATAAATAATATGAACATGTGGTTATATGGACACCACAGTTGTTTTTTAAGCAATTATTTGATTTTTTCCCCCTATGTTTAGACAACAGGTACATTTTCCATGTTTTGGTGAATTAATCACAGTATAAAAATTATATGTATTTAAACAAGAGTCCAAGGGTAAATATTCCTAATTCATTTCCTTAAAAACATCTAAAATCTAAAACATTACATTGTGCCTGCATGGGGGGCTCCTGCGGTCGATGGCCTGATTGTACTTTGTGGTTTTTGCATGGATGACGGTCTTTCTGTGCTGGGTGGTAACGGCCTGGACAGATTAAAGTGCTGCCGTAATAACATATGGTTTCTCCTTTAAAAAGAAAATAATTATAGTATTTCTATAACCTAGTTCTTTTTATTTCCGCTGAGGCGTGCGCACTTACCTGTGAACTCAACATCCAGAAATAGGAACCGAACAAATGTGCGCGTACTTCAGCCACCTACCATTCACATTGCCATACAGAGTAACTGAATATGAGTTAAAAGTTAAACCGGAGAGAAGTTAAATGTCCTACCTTTGATTCTTTTTCCCCTGAGTGTTGCTTGAGAGCCGCTAGACGCCACTGAGATCCGAAAACTTGCGGGATATGTTACCGCTGCATTCCCCGCGTTTTGCGCCCTCGGAGCCGGATTGGAAAAATCTCTCTCAGCAGTGTTGCGCAGGCATAAAAACAATCCGATATGTTTGCAAATTTCCCTTGAGTTGACAGAGAGAGGGGGGAAACGCTGCTTAATAAGTCGCTGTAACCGACTGCATTTCTCCCGTGCAACATTAACAAAAAAATGGAGAAAACGCACGGCTGATCCCTGAACGCTTGTTCCGCTCTATCCAAAAGTTTAAGCCCGGAAGGCAGCAAACACCCGGAGAACAAGGTGTTGGTCCATTGATCCTTGAAAATGGAGTTTGCGGTTGTGAATCAAGTGACCAGGTGCAGGTGTGGGGAAGAGCGTCTGCCCCGCTGTCCTCTCCCTTCTGTTCTGCCCCCACCCAGCCTTCCCTCTCCTGTTGGCCCACAGCAGCATTGGACCAAACCTCTTGGTACACCATATGGGTATGATTAACCCCTTAACTGCCGGTAACACTGCTCCAGCTCAACTGTGAGGTATAAATCTGTGCCATTCCAGTAGTTTCCTTCTGCTTTGAGTTTATTTAACCTGAATGACTCAGTTTAAATGGTGATGGGCGTGCAGCCACAGTTTTATATAAATGTTTTGCACCAGGAAGGCCATTCCTTTCACATGATGCAGGGGCTTGAATAAAAGAGGAGCAGGAGGAGGAGAGGCTGCTTGGACCATGTCACCATTACTTTTCAACTCTACGTGAGAGCCAGGTCAGGCGAAAAAGATTCCTGAGATTCCTCTATGGCCGGCTCCAGCACCCATGACGACGGTGACAAAGCAACCAGACAGTGCGTGTCTGTGTGTGTGTGTGAGTGGGGGGTGGACTGGATGTAAAGGACATCCATCCTGTTAACAGAGCCTTGAGCTTGAAATTAAAACAGCTTTTGGGCGCCGCTCATCATTGCCGGCTTTGTGGTGAGCTCTGACGCAGTGTGGCGCAACGCAAAAGACACAAAAGCAGGAGGGGGAATGTGTTCTGAGCCACTGCCCCTGCAAGACAGTAACGTAAGATAGAATAAACACAGTGATGGCAATGTGGTGTGTCAGCGTTGGGTGGGGGAGCAGGCTTTGGCTTCAATTCTAACTTGTTGCACTCAACTTTTACTGCACGTTCTTGGGTTTGATTCACTGTCACACAGGCAGAGTATATGTAAGCAGTGACCTTATCTCAATTTGGGTATCAGCCAGATGTGTTGAGCAGGCAGCGATGTGTCAAGATGTGTCCAGTGTGAGGGGGCGAGTCTTTGTTTCCAACCCCACAGGAGGCTTCCCTTGCATTTCCAGCTGAGGAAATGAGTCAAGAGTGTGTGCCGAGTTCAGGTTTCCGTGTGCTCTCAACTTTGACCACCGGCGCACCGACCGGCTCCCACCGCTTCATAAGCACCTATTAACGTCATCCGTATCTCTGGCTGAGCAATCCTCCATCCTGTGCTCTTATCTGACCAGCGCGCTCCCACTGGGTTGTTGCATTTTTGGCTCAGCACATGTGAGCACAAGGAGCAGGATGTAGCCATGGTGGAGGCAACGTTACCTCCAGCATGATGGATGGATTTTGTATCATGGAGACAGACGGTGGTGGATTGGAAAACAAACCCCGGTCTGTTTTTCTGCTCCACAAAAGAGCTCTGTCAGGTGGATCTTCTCGTCTAATGGATAGGATATGTGAAAGGTGAGGAAGACATTTATCCCTTTAGGGCCGACCAAAGGCTCCTGATGAATGCTGGGCCCTCAGACACATCAATCAACATGATTCTAGGGGCAGGGTATTGTCCCCTTGAGGAAAAACAACCCATTATTTGACCCCTTCTGGATGGTCTTCCCTACAGTATATTGATGAATTCAAGAGTGTTTGAACACGCCTGCCACAGAGAGTCCAGGGCGTCGCCGCAGACTACCCATGACCTTGAGAGGAAATTATAGGGTAGAGAAAATAAAGGTTCAATATTATTCGCTCCTTTTTTAAAACCACAGCTCCTCTCGCATGACTTTACAAGCCTTCTAATTATTTTCTTACCGGGTCAGCAGGGAGGGAAAAAATGTAAACATCAAAATGCAAGATAAGGGAACAGGTGCTGTGTGACATCCTTGAACTTCACACGTCGCTGATTTTTAAAGGAGAGCGACTTTTGGAGAAAAAACTTTTGACATGAAGGGCGCATACGTGGCGCACATTCCATTCGCAGGCTGCTCGCCCTGCGCTGCACTGAAAGCGAAGGTGATTGCAGGTTTTTCGCGGGGGAACGCTATACAGGCATACCGTAGCTGCAGCTCCCCTGAGATGGAGCACCGTCTGCAGTCGTCCAGCATGCCACGTGTCCACCAGGCCGGCCAGCCAGCCAGCCAGCCAGCCAGCCAGTCAGCCAGTCAGCCAGCCAGTCAGCACGCCACCATCTGCCTTGAAGACAAGACTGGCACTCTTTCTAGCTATAAAAATGCAGCTGGAAGAATCAACAGCTGTCGAAGAAGAAGAGCTCTCTCCATGCAACAAGGGGTGTGGGTTTCAGGAGGGAGGGAACATGAAAAGGAGGATAGTGAGGATGTGAGGGGGTTGAGTCAAAGTATATAGTGCTTGTGTCTCAAAAGGTAAATCTGTCAGCGCACTCGCACAAAGCCTTTGGTAACAGCCAGATAACGATTTTTTTTTGTTTTGAGTATTTTTGACTTAAGCTACATATGACAGACATTGTGCAAAGAATCTGTGGGAAAAAACTGTCCTGCTTCAAAACAGAGTGACAACAGAGTGCATGCAGCTCTCTCAGACAAATTCGTATGGCGACACACATATACACAGAGTGTGCGCGCAGACACACCTGCGCTCACTCCGCCGCTCGGATTAAAATGGAATTGATTTCTCTTATCTCTCTCTGTCTCCACACACCCTTCCCCTCCCCTGTCGCCGCACACACACATCCTCGAGACACCGGACTCCAGGTGAATTTCAATGTCACAGATGCTGTGAAGGCAACGCAAGCTCTGCAATCTGTTCATTCTGTCCAGCGCGTGCGTGCGAGTGTGTGTACAGTATGTGCAGTGCCATTGGTGGTGGTGGTGGTGGGGGCCTATTCATCTGTCTGGTGTGATCATGGCTCTCTGGGCCTAGGCGTGAGTACGCACTCTGTGATCTCCCAGATAAGACTCATCCATCTGCTGTGTGTATCTGTCAGGACCCGGGCAGCTCTGCTTATCACCGCACTCATCCATTCCCCACAGTGGTGTTCACCCTATCCTCCATCCTCATCCCTCTCTCTCTCTCTCTCTCTCTCTCTCAGCCCCCCCCCCTCCCTGCACAGTTCAAATGCTGTGCTTCATCTTGATTAGCTGACACGCAGCCACACATATGTGTTGGGGGAAAAAACCTTGAATACAATAAGTATGTGACGTGCAGCTTCTGCTAACGTGCGTGCAAGCAGGGATGGAGGCCGATAAAAGAGCGCAAGCTTTCACAAACAAGTCTACAAACACACACACACACAGGTAGTTGGTATTCAGGTGCACTACCTCAACCTCTCACATTATCCTCCATAGAAAGCCCTTTTCCTTTCATACACTCCAAACATCAATCGCACAGGTGAATGAGCCGCCGTGCGTTATCTTTCCATTTTTCGGTTTACGGTGAAATCCGTGTGAGCAGCAGACTCTCCAAACGACACCAGCACCGCTTTGTGAAACGTAAGAGCATGAAGCAGCATGACAAGATGATTTGTGTACAGTAGCAACACCAGCTCAGCCCAGGGGAGTGTAGTTTACAGTGGGGAATCCGTTTAGGCTTTTGCCGCCCCACACATAACAAAGGCTTCACAGGCAAACCGTCAGACCACAACGCAGCCGGCTTTGTTGTCCCAGCAATCTGTACTTAGTTTGTCGCGATCAATATTGTAAGAACCAAGCCCATTATTAATTTAGAGTTATCACAACACTGCGCTCCGAGGTGGGCCGAGAAAAGCTGCTTCAAAGAGGAGACAAACACTGTGTTTCACATGGGATCCTCTCATGGGGCATAATGTGTTTCCATCATCAGTATTAATAGTATATGCCCATCCTAGATTGCATACCCTGGGCGCTGCTGTCCCACAGCAGGACAGGTTTTTGCGAGTGGAATATTTATAGCTGTGCATTAAAAGTGGAATCAGGGGTTTAAGTGTACCATTGCAACACCACTGCTGCTCCTTTGTCTGGGCCTGTCCAAAAATGTCTCGCCGGGGGCTATTTGCAGCGCTACACTCAGAACGTCAGTGATATCACACGCCGCTGTCATTATCAAAGATGGAATACATTAAAGAACAGCTGTATCTCCAGCAGGGTTTCGTTTGATTCCTCCCTTCAAGGGGAGCGTGTTTGTAGCCGAGCGACCATCAGAGGTGACTGTTGTGTCAATAGGTCGCACATGTGCTTTGTTATGAGTTGTTAAGCTTTGAAACAGCTGAGTAAAGGCAAGGCTGTTTTGTTTTTTTTCTCATTTATGCATATGCAAGCGTTTCAATACGGGCACCACTCACTTTATGACAAAATGTTTTTGCACATATGCAAAACCTGAACACAGAAATGTGGGAACCAGCTGGACCACACTGCCATCTTGTGGTTCTCCCAGACTCACTCCAGTCCACTTTGAGAGGGAGCGTGCAAATGCAGCTCACTACGGCACACTGCTGTGTGGAAAAGCACCGACAGACGACGGGGTGAAACAACTGCCTACTTTATTAGGTCTGAGTCAAAAGGTGGACATTTATCTCCAAGCAAACAAAATGAACCAAAGGCAACAAACAAGTAGGTATCTTTAAACTACAGTGTTCTATAAAACACAGCACACAAAATAGAACTTTCTGGTCCTGTTTATGAAAAAAAAAACTTCCAGATTATTTCATAAATTTATCCACTGATTGAACACGTGTACTGTCTTATCCAAAGGACAATGCCGAAATTTTATTTACAGGTTCATTGCTAAGAAAAGTAAGCAAATACAAATACTAGTTTTGTTACAGTGCACCCCATATAACGTTGCTGTGAATCTAACGACATTTACTGTGCGCCGCAAATCATTTCCTCTACCTCACCGTGTCATCCTGTCTTAGATTGCATGCTCACAGGCATGCCATAATGTGGATGTGTAGGGAAAAAACCCAACGTAATAAATATCATCTTTTTTCAAAAGACGATAGCACAAATCCTAAAACATGTAACGTAAGAAAGCAACTTCAAATTAAATTACTATCTAAAGAAAGGACAAAAAGAAGACAAAACTCAGCTACTTATCATGGGGCCGTGTTACAAAATTGTAGGAATCCAGAGACACGTTGGTAAAAACTACGCAAGGATTTTAAACATCAGAGATGGTTTACAGATTGTACACGGGTGTGTGACGAGACTGAACGTATAGAAGAGGAGTGGGGGGGCAGGTATTACATTAAAAACAATATTTGCTCCTATTTACTACAGTAGAGAACACGTTTCCTTCTACACCGCCAACAATAACCAGAGAGTGTAAATGTCTGAGAATCAGTAAAGTTCTTTCAGTAAAACTACCACCATGATCATCCCTGAGAACAAATTTTGGTTCAGTACTCAGTGCATCTGAAATGTACCGTCATTTTATCAAATTCAGCTTGTGAGCTTGTCAGTTCTACAAAAGAAACAAAAAAATGTCTTTCAGTGTTTACTTTTTTGAAGAATTTTCGATGCAAAAAAATGTAACGCCAGCAAGTAGCGGTGGCCAGAATCTAACCTACGCACACGTGAGTGTGTGTGTGTGTGTGTGTGCAGGCTGTCATACGATGCTCTTCATTAAAGAGAAGAACACTAATTGCATGAAGCTCTTGTAGATAAAAACATTATTTGCAAAATCAGAGTACATCAGAATACACAGTACCGACTGTATAAAATAGAGGGGAAACATGCTGCCTTGGCTTTATCATTATTATTTCAGTGAACCCTGATTTAAAATGCTTCTATGTATTTTAGGTATAAAAAACACAAAAAGTGATATTCTGTGCATAAAAATGACTAACATCTGGAAGAGGGATTCAATGTTTGCTCCGGTACTCTAAACTCAGCATCCTCTTCCAGGTCTCTGGTCCCTTGACGACTCGCCTAATCAATGTATTCCACCACTTCACTTTTATCTCAGGCCCCCTCCTCCTCCTCCGCCGCCGCCGCCTCCTCCTCCTCCTCCTCCTCCTCCTCCTGGTCACTGTCATCAGAGCCTAGAGGACAAAATAAGACAATTAAATAAAAAAATGAAATTTAAATTTAAAAAAATATTCAAAACTGACTTGTGATGTATTGAATTTGCAGAGCGGTGTCTTACCGTCAATCACGATTTCTGCACCATCCTCCTCCTCCTCCTCTGGGCTCTCATCTGAGGAGGAGAAATTTCCAGCTGCTCAAACATTTGTGTTCAGCTACAACGCAACCAAGTCAACTGGATGCTAACAAGCTCCTGGCCTCAGCAAACACTGAGGCCTTGATACACAGAATCACTTCACTACAGCTAATCTACAGCTAAAAATAAGACAAAAGCTAAAATATATATATTTAGAATCAGTATAAGATCAATTTAAATGTGAAAAACATGCATCTGTATAACTTTGAGTTTCCACTGTAGCACTGACCTCCGCTTGCCCCCCTGTCATCCTCCTCCTCTTCTTCTTCATCTTCTTCTTCCTCCTCCTCCTCCTCCTCCTGGTCCTCCTCCCGCTGCCTACTGGGGACTTTTTCAGCCTCGCCAGTCTCCTCACCGGGCTCATCATCCGAGTCAGAGATTACCACACACTCATCTCCATTGCCGTTGTTAGCTGCTCTGGCCCCGCTGCCACTACTGGAGGAAAGAAAATAAATAAATACCCACACGCACACATGAAGTAAACATTATCATTGTTTCGGTATGCATCCCACCTGGTCTCACCAGCGAGGGGGAAAAAAATATCAGGAAACTGTTAATGGTTCCACCTGAACTATAATTTCAGCACCCTGGGGCAGAGGATACTTTGAGAATTTACAGCTTAATAAGTGGTCCGTCTGCTTCCGACAACTTGTAAATAAAGCCTTGATGATGTGTTGGTTGTACCTGCCGTTCTCCCTTGGTTCCCAGAGTGGAGTGAGGTAGTATCGCAGGGGATCTCTGTACAGGTCGTCCTTAAGTATCTAAACATCAGAACACAGCTCTGATTTCACATTTATTTCAATATGTTTGGAGCATGTGCTCCCATTAAGTGTTTTAATGCACCACACACAGCCCCGCCAACCTGAGAGTCATGTAGCACATGTACACATGGTAAAAATGTAATAATTCTCACCTTCCAAAAACTGAACTATTATTTGTGATGGCAAAATCTGACATATTTCCACATCATTTTAGTTTATCATCACCTGGCACGAACCTTGAATAATTAAGAAATAATTAGATCTTAAGCCTCTTCCAGCACATATCTGGCATTTAATAAGCATAATTAAGGGTTGTCAAGTGGGATGTAATATGACAAAGATAACAACACTGAAAAAAGGATGCTGGATGGGAGGTCTGATCAGATCTGTTCAGAGCAGTCCACTGCAAAATATTTTTTGAGTGATGGTTAAAAAAAGATTCTAACCTGACCTGTGTGTGCCGCAAACACAAATTAGTGTGCTAGTGCAGTCATCTGTACCTGTGCTACATCATCTTGTCCCGGGTTGCTGTGGTCACTGAACCAGCTGAAAAAGGTCTGGTAGACCCCACGGGACGACTTCCTGGGCTCACTGTGGGCTGTCAGGTTTTGTCCACGGTGCCACAGGATGGGGTTGGAGAAGGACATGGGAGATCCTGAAAAGCACAAGCAGCGGGGATTCAGATGGCACCGAGATACTGATGGACGTGTTGCTGTTACAAAACAAAGCTCAAGTTTACTGTACCGTCAGAGCTCGCTGAGAACGTTTGACAGACCTGATTTCTCTGAACAACTTGACATTACAAACCGGTGACCGACATTATGTTTCTGTCATTAAAGACTCTCCTCTAACAATCAATATCGTCAAATAACTATTGTTCAACTTAGGATCAGACAATCACAACATGAAAAGTTCTGTAAATATGACAAATCTTCCACTGACAGAGCAATCTCTAGTATTCATGAGAAAATGCAGTCACTTCCCTGAAAACTAGAAACACATGTACAGTGTAACGCAGTGCAAAAGCCTCGTTACACTAAATTTATGTAATACTGTACTGTGATACAACCCTTTGTTGTGACTGCATTACGTGTGTAAACTCAAATATGCGGTTGTATTTTTGGGAACATAGTTCGTTATTATTTGTGCTTGTACTATGCTAAACTGCACCGTGCTGAAAGCTCAGACACATTTACAAACAAGGAGAACACAACCTCCACAGTTCTCTCACAGTAACCTTTTTTTTTGCTCCACAGCTACACTGTGAAGCAAAACGTGCTACAAGATTGTGGGTGTGAACTAATCTTCACTCTCAGCACTTTTTGGCAGTTGTTCCACAAAATGTGCTGCTATTTGTCGCTTGTACTCGCTTGCAAACAGAATTTCATGTTTCAGATGGGTTCGCTGCTTTCTAGTATGAAAGGAAAAACGAAATGTATTTGAGAAATGACAATATTTTGGTTTTAGTACAGAATTCAGATAATCTTCTGTATACACCATGTTTACAGTGCCAAGATGTCAAGGCTATAACACTATATATTTAAGAATGACAACTACACATACCTTGACTTATTCACCCTATGCTCATTCTTACCTCCCATCCCAAGGTGCAGCTCCTTCATAATGATGTTGTTCTGGAAATACGGATTCCGTCTGAAGTGGAAGCGGATCCTGTAGCCCAGTTTGTTATTCTTGAAAGTCTCGATCTGTGAAAGACACGATGAAAAGTCTGGATTTTGCGAATTTGTAAGACCAAAGGAATTTGTAGAAACGCCAACCTCAACCTCAAGATCGGTCATGTAACTGAGAGCATCTTCGTCAGTCTCGTCGATGTGAGATGAGAGGTGAGGATGGTTCAACAACTGACACATCAAAGTTAAGAAACAACATATGTTCATTGCAAATAGTCAAACACAAAACAGGAATGGCAAAAGATGGATTTCTTTTCCTATGTTAAGGATACAGCTGTCACCCAGAAGCCAGGGATAGTTTTTGTAATGGAACTGCGCTGATCCAGATGCGGGCGTCGCTGACGACTGATCTTAAGCTCCAGTCGTTGGTGAAGTCGGGCACTTTTCTTCTCAAGGGCTTCCAGCCTCATCTGTACCTGTGCCAGGAGAGCCACTGACTGTCTCATCTCAGGGGCCATCTTAACCGACACAATGGCACACTCCCCATCGTCATTGTCTTCATTGTCCGATGGAAAAGAGGAGCTTGGCGTGGACGAAGATCCAGATATGGATTCATCACCTTCATCTGCTTCAGGCGCATCATCTGCATCTTCTCTGTCAGTACTGTGCACAGATGTAGAGCTGTCTGCTGCAGCTGCTTGCGTTTTAGAGCCCAATTTCGAGGACTGCTGGCCACGTTGTTTGACTTTACTCCCCAGTTTCACTTGTTTAGCCTTTTCAGATGAGCAGGGAGTCTCTTGACTGTCTTCCCCGTCTCCCCCCGTGAGACTGGCGAGTGCTTCAGCAGCTGCTATGGCTGCTGAGTCGGACTTGTCTAAAGCAGCAGTGGGATGCTGCTCTGTTCCCACTGTCTTCTCTGTCTTGGCATCAGAAGATCCCCGTGCACCTGAGGACTGGGGGTTTTCGGCGTTGCTGGCATCGTGACAGTCAGCATTAGAGTTGTTGACAGGCAGTGTGCAGGTGTCACCCGTGCCGTCTGAACGCTGATCCGTTTGCACGGCAGCTGGTTCTTGCACGCTATCTTTTGACTGGCCCTCGTTTCCCGCTGATTCTTTACACTCAGCTTCACTGTTTTTGTGAGTTTCCGAAGTAACCCCTGCTTCATTTGATGCGTCACTTACTTTTGTGGACTTGCAGGGAATTGTGTTGCCTTCATCCTGGTCGGGTGATGGACATCGTTTCCTCGATGCAGAGTCAGCGGACTGTTTGCAGTCCGTCAGTTCACTCATGCTAGCTAGCTAGCCGGAAAGCTAAAATGCTAGGAAGCCCGCAAGTTCAATTAAAACGAACGTAAATGCAATTGATTACCCGGACGAGCTCGATACTCAGATAACAGTTGTGGTTTTGTTGCTAGGACAGCGATGTTACCTACATTCTCAATGAAGCTAGAGCAGGAAGCAGATCTCCTGTTTCTCCGAGGCCTTGCGGAACGTTAAAAATTAGCAGGCTGTTGCTAACCTTAGTTAGCTCACGTTGCACGATTCGCGTGTCCTCGCAGTGATGGCCGCATCACATTTGCGCGAATAGTAGTCCAACAAAAGGGAGTCGGTCCAAATAATCAAACCTACCCGTGTTTTACCACCTTTAGCGAAAAGCCGTGTTGTTTATATTAGTTTATGTTTGCATTATCTGTTAGCTTACTATCCGTGCACCGACGTGAGAGGAAAACAATCACCTGATTGGCTACGGCACGCCGCGCTAAAACCTATACACCAATCACGGCCAAGGGGTGTGTCTATGCCGTAACCCGTCCTTAGCAGTGGCGTAACTGCGCAGCAGTGAGTGCAGCAGAAATTCACAACCTATATAAATGTAAAATATCCTTCTTTACACTTTTACCCAATAATGTCAGGCAGGCTGCAAGTTACATGACTTACTCTCCATCTAAGAATTGATCCCTTGGAGATACGATTTTATATAAAGATGTAGGAAATTAATTCTTAGTTGAGACCACAAACGTCAATTCGGATATAAACAAGGACTTTGCTTTGTTTGTATCTGACAGGGCGGGCGTAAACGGTGGCCTGTGTGATGGTTTACATTGCAACAAAAAGGACTGTTTTATGCGCAGGAAAAGATATGGGAGCACACAACTATAAATAGCCTCCCACTCAGGCTTGTGCAATTTTCCCCTCTCAGTTCTCTTTCTTTTCCCTCATGAAACGACATTGCTTCTAACACACACAGATGATATAGGATAAGCAACTGAAATAAGCACCTTAATGACTACTGTTTGTAGTGCCCTTGTGTGACTAGCTATATGGGGAAAAAGATTGGGCCCTTTAAAAATAGGGAAATAATATTTGTATCAGTCATAGGCTTCACAAATGGATAGATAAATCTGTTTATTTAGTGTTTAGCCTTTGCATAACTATGTACACAAATGGGGATACATGCAATTGCAAAGAAATGTAAAGAATGCCCTGTCTGTGAATCATTATTCTTTTGGGACTTAAGTCATGACAGTCTCACTGTGGTGATTTAGACATCCTGAAATTATATTTTTTTATTTCTGCAGAGGTATATAATATAAAGGCTACGTGCGTTTACAAATGTGTCATGTCTCACATAACTGGCAATTTGCCGGTATGATATTACTTTAATATCACATCCCCAGTCGCGGGCGCGTCGCCAGCCCAAACCAAACGGAACAAGGGGGGAGTCACCGGATTATACCAACTTAAAAAGACAAATTTGGTGGCATAACGTGTCCTCGCCCTGGATCACGTCCAACAACCATAGCTCGAGATCCCGATGGGTCAATGCTAAAATTAGAGGCGGCTCCTTCCGCGACAGCAGCCAAAGTGCGATGCATAAAGTCATGTAAACCAGGGGGATACACTATCACAAGGGCTGGCAGTAAAGACAAGCTTCCCATGGCTGACATTTAACGCCTAACGGTGACTGCAGAGGCTCTGTGCGTAACGCAGGGACAGCGCTGGATCTACACCGGCCACTGCTGCACAAATCGTTAGCATTTGGTAGTGGTTTGTTTGTTTATTTATTTTTGGAGACGCCATATGTCATCTCTTCGGCGCACAGCTTCCTTGAGTGCATACTTATCCAAAAATGTCTTTTTTAACCATACCCAGCCAAGAGGGGCTTTTTACCACCATCACAACTGGCAAGTCAGCCAAGGAAGCAGAAAGCAGGTCCCCCACGTACGACGAGAACAATGACGATGATGATGATGATGATGAAGACGAAGATGACACCGAGGGCACCAGGCTCATCCCGAGATGTTCCCCGGTTCCCAGAAAGCGAGGCGCGTCCATCTTCGATGAGACTGCCGAGTACATGCGGATCCACCAAGCGCTGTTGGGCGAAAAGAGGGTGTCCTTTGCCGATACAACAGGTGGAGAGCTGTTGGATGTGAAGGAATTTGTCGCGTTTGATTCGGACGACGAGGAGAACGCGAGGTGGGAGGAAGAGGAGGCAAAGTACCGAAAGCCGGAACGAGAGCCGACCTATCAGGTGCGACCAGAGTTTAGCGTACCTGCCTGCGGAGACCTGCTGGAGGCTGTGCACGCCAACAAGGTGGAGCTGGAGCAGATCTCTCCGCTGGAGAATGAGCCTCTCGCCTTCAGTGGTTTAATACGAGTCCTGAACATCTCCTTCAACAAAGCAGTTTACGTCAGATCGACCATGGACAACTGGGTGACTTACTTCGATCACCCGGCAGAGTACGTCCAGGGGTCCCACGATGGGACCAGCGATAAGTTCTCATTCAAACTCTCTTTTGCGCCACCGTACACCGTGCATGGCTCTCGCATCGAGTTTGTCATCCGCTACGAAACATCTGACGGCGACTTTTGGGCCAATAACTCTTCTATGAATTATGCGGTCACTCTGCTCCTGTCCTACGAAGACGATTCGGCTCCAGCATATGTGGACACGACACAAATAAAAAGCATCCTGAAACCGCCAAAAGTTTACAGGTAAAAGAAATCACCTGTCACACTCATGTGTGCTTTCATGTCTTTGACACAGATGAGGTAATAACAATCTAATAGGCCATTTATGCAATATTATGGTCACTGTCTGCAAAAGATTCATTTGACCTCTGACCCCCACAGATTGCAGCTTGCTGTTAATTACAGGTGGTTAAACCTCAATCTGCTCACCGGCCTGGAAAGCAGTCCGTCCATCTAATCAAAGGGGAAATCATAATGCTCAAAGGCACAATAATTTCTGAACAATAAAGCGAATCATGTTCTACGAAATGGCCTAATTTCAGCCCACTGTGCAATCAAATCATAAAAAGATAGATCTAAACAAAGTCCAGAGATCACTGGGTGTTGTGCAACAGCTGCACAGGCTCCTGTTGCTTACTAATTCCCTGTGAGGTTTTGTGGCTGAAATGAGCATTCAGCCTTATTCAGGAGTTCTGCCCGGAGACTACCGAGAGCTCAAGTCTGAAGCAAAGCAGGACGTTAACAGGCAGTTGCACAGTGTGAACACAAGGGGAGCATCTAATCTACCTAGTTAAGTGTTGATGAAGTTTTTTTTATGGCTGTTTTTGCCCTTTACAATGCGGCGTCTTCTGCAGTGGAAGCCTGGAAGAGCTTCGGAGGAGAGGACACACCCCCTTCAGAATGCCAATCGTCCAGTGGTGTTTGAGGACGATCAAAATAGGCAAAGGGCAGGTGTCATTTTCAGCTCTGGCGTTTCCCTGCACTAAAACTTACCTCTGACCTTTTCTGTCAGAGGCAAGGGGGGGAGCAGAGCAATTTTCAATCTTTCCCCTGTGGAGGCAGAGGCTGGCACACATTTCTCTCTCAAAGCAAATCCCCCGATGTATTGTTCCCTCAACATGAAAGTGCGTGACGAATCTCACGGGTGCACACAGCCAGGAGATAGCAGCAAAGGTTCAACCAAGCTCATAAGGACCCATAAAAGGAGCAAACAGGATATAAACTGAATTAGTTGTCATGTTGGATTTCAGCGACGTTGGCTGTTTGGAAGCAGGAAGGGGCCAGATGGGTTGTTAGGGATTGATGAGTCACCGACTGAAAAGGAGGGATCCGGAGAGCAGCAAGTGCACGGGCAAGCCCCCACCATGGCAACCATCACAGATTCATTAGGCACTTAGAAGTTAACTGATAATTGGATTTTAACACATTACCAAGGCAGCCAGTGGGAGGAAAGGTCTATGGGATGAATCAAATCCAGAAATTAATGTTTACTGTATAACTCACTGTATGTTAACATCACACAACGATACTACACACACTATCCTCTGTTTTGGCTTTGGAGTAGTCCCTGCAGCTGGTTTAGTTTATATTTAACTGAACTGTATCTGCCTTGGGCAAATATAGATATCACACATTAATGTGCTGTAGCTGATGGTGGCCGCTGAGACCAGAGTAGGAACGATCCCTCTATTTCAATGTCATCAGTCTCGATCACCAAGGGACGAGCTGATGACGAGTTTTGCCCCAGTCTTTTTTGCATGGACTTGCTGCTGAGTCAGTTTTGAGTTTTGCAGTGTGATGTGGGCCAAATAGAGCCACATCGCTGGATCAGGCTTGAGTAGAAAAGCTTTATGTCTGCCTCTGTCAAAAATCAGGAGTTGATTCTCCCATTGTGCCTGCTGTGGCAGAGCTTGAAAACTCCCCGTGCATTAAGCAGGGGGAGTATAAGCAGCATTGTCAGGGTATTCACACTCTATTTGCGGATCTCCTGTCACATGCTCATCACACTTCTTGACCTTCTTTTCATTTGGCATCCTTCACTCTTGCCGATGTCGACTCCCCTTTCTTTCAAAACAAGTGTCATCCGTTTCTGCTCCGTTATCTTGCATTGTCTTGGGGTGGGCACGGACTATACGTGATTGTGCATATGTAAAGAGAGACATCATTGTGCATTTTGGTAATTACTGCCAACACAATTACATCAACTCTGA
Source organism: Psettodes erumei (assembly GCA_016785225.1). NCBI lineage: Eukaryota > Metazoa > Chordata > Actinopteri > Pleuronectiformes > Psettodidae > Psettodes > Psettodes erumei. The sequence continues at coordinate 3,296,474 of JAFBJZ010000915.1, read as the reverse complement.
TACAGTAATATTACTTGTAGCTACCTTGCACTTTACAGTAATCCCAACCCTCTCACTCAATAATTTCCCACCTTCCCACCATCTATTTTAACAGGTTGAATGAGATGGGAACAGAAACAGAAAACGTACAACATGGTACAAAACGATGTCCAACTCCATCTGATTAAAACGGCTAATTCAGCCCATTAACAGCTGAACTGCATCAGCAGATGCTCCAATACGAGTGATTATCTAAAACAGGTGTTAATGGTGGCATATGACCACCTTTTTCTGCCATTTTATTTTTGCATTCCCTACACGTGGACTCCTGTTTGAAGTGTCCAGCCTGGGACCCAAAACGGCATCATTTTCTTCCCAGACACGACCACCGCTGATTCAGATGTTGTCTCCGTTGCACAAAATGAGCTTAAAATACAAAACCGCGTGAGTCAACGAAGACGTGGCTCTAAATCCATAGTCTCGCCGTTCAGCCTCAGTGCACTTTAACAAACTAATTTTCTCTAATAGGTCTCACTCGGTGCATCTCTCCATGGTTCAGTCAGGGCGATGCTGTATACAGGCAACTCTATCAACTATAATTTCATTGCGCGTCATTAGGCCTCAGGTATGGCATCATTATTACAAGGCTGAGGTTTCAGTTGCCTTGTATTGAAAGAATAACAGAAAAATGTGTATTTGCAGAGACATTTGGGCATCATTCAAAGACTGCACTGTTGAATGGTTGTATCCTGTTTTCATATTGTCTTATAACCAAAATGTGTCTCTTTTCTTTCAGTATGAATGATGATCTCGACTCAGAGGAAGAAGGTACAGTATGGATGCTGTCGTAGAGAAGGCAATACTATTTAAAAATGAATAAACTTCATAATTATAAGTGGTGGTATTGCATAGGATATTGATATGTTTACTTTTAGCAGCGTATTGCACTTCCATAAAGTTTCAGGGGACTCGTTACAGACACATTTAAAAAAGACTGGTTAAAGTTGATGTAGCAGAGGTAGAGCTATCCTGACTTTTAATACCAAATGTGCACCAGGAACCAAAATCAATGGATCCTGAATTTCCCATAATGCAACTCAATAGTATTTTTCATTATTATCAATATCAGTGGAGATGCCCAGCTTGTAACACATGGCTCTGCCAAGTCTCACACCCAAACCAAAATATACCAAGGTTATTTTATTTTATCATATATAACTTTATTTTATTTAAACCCCACAGAAAACATTTTTTCACAGGCTGAGTTGTGTTCCCTGTGACGACTAAATTGAATTTCATGTGGGAAATTGCTGGAGAATCCTATTAATTATTTATCTACTGTTGTTAAAAAGAAAAACGCTCATAATTGGTGTTTTGTTGAACAAGGTCATTGCTTTTTCTCTGTTATTCAGACTACTCCCGGTCTCACAGCATATTTATCTGTTTTCCATTTGCAGAAGAAGCGGGGGCTTCCACACCAGGACTCATCAGACCCACACCTGTCTGCCCCGTCATCATACAGCCAGAGATTGACGTAGAGGTACGGGTAAAATAAGCAATTGGAAAGAACTTGTAATAGAACTTTCCATGAACTGCGGTAGTTAAAATAGTCATAGCTGGAATGTGCTACTGTAGCTTGTTGGCTTACTTTGCCAGCACAGAGGACACACATTTACAAAATTACGCATTGCACTGTGGTCAGATGATCTTGATTTGCATGTCGACACATTTCCCTTTAACAGGTAAGTAGTTCCTTATCCCTTTATGCAGAGTCATGTGTCTAATAAAACGCAACATACATTTCTCCTACAACATTTAAAGCTTACCATCACTGGCTTGGTTGTTTATATTGTTCACAGCTCATTGAAGCTTCAGCAACAAGTTAGGTAATGTCTCGCTTCTCACCACTGCAGCACGAGTACCGTACTTGCTCACTCCTTGTCAGCATCTTATCCTATTCACATCCTGATGCATGCTGTTCATGTTTGTGCATCTTACATTGTCCCCCCTTTAAATCGGAATCCATGTCTTTGTCAGCCTTAGGTGATTTCAAACACTAATATCTACTCACACCATGTGTAATCATAATATCCTGTTTGTTTACGTGCTGTTGTCAGTGTATTTCTATGGATTTTTAAAATGTTAAAATGGTAATGAAACTCATTTAAAATGCAGTCACACACAAGAGAAGCACAGTTTAACCTCTGCGACCCTGCTGTGATATTAAAGGAATAGTTCATCCATTTGAGAAGTAGCCTTTTCGTCTTTCTTGCTGAGAGGTGGATAAGACAATTGATGCCTCTCTGAACACTAAGCATTTCTGAATGCAGAACTGGCATTTTTCTTTGCTATCTTTATATGGAGCTATACATAAAATGGTGGAAGAGAGAACTGTGGAGCTGCGTAAAACTAGGATTACCAGGGGGCTTGCATTAGCATTTTGGCAAGCAAAAGTTGATCTTGGAACTTTTCCATACATAAAACATGTCAGATTTGTATTTAAAAAGTAGGAGGAAGTTACTGATGATCTGCATAACAATCCTCAGACAACCCTGATTACATCAGAAAAAATGGGACATCCACCTCTAAACAGAATAAAATGATGTGATCTGGGATTCATGCCTCACTGATACTGCAAATACATCTGTCATGCACGTGTGCTCATCCAGCTCATCTGTATGGTTTACATCAGCATTCACATGCAAGTTGTTCCTTGGTGGATTATTGCAATAAAAAGCGAACTGGTCAGCTACTGCACAAGCGTCAGCATCCTCCGGTCGTTGAATTCATCCGCACGTCATTCAGTGTATTTCAACAATCTCATTCAGTGTTTTTTTCATTATCATTCATCATGTCATCGTTCCTGGCAAATGATTTCAGGTTTCATGTCGTGATTTTCGAGGTTGAAGTTTGTCAGTATAATTAGCTGCCATTAATGTTCACTAGCAGAGGATTCAATGCTGCTTTTTACTCGTTCTGTAGTGCTTTCAGGTCATTTTTAATGAGGCTGACACAAAGTGCTCTCCTCTCTTGAGTCAAATTGAAAATAGACTTCTTGGATTTCCTGCATTTGCTGTAAATGTATGAAGCACAGGAAAATGCAGAATCCAAAATTCCAGATGTATTTTTAACATTTCCCCCTCAGAATGTGATTCTGTATTGTTTTTGCCTTCAAAAATGATACCAGGTAACAGCTGGAATTCAGTCGGAAATGTGATATTAACATAGACTATGATTTTTTAGCCTGAACATATTGATCTGAGTCAAGCTATCTTCTACATTAACACTTACATGCCTTATCTTAGCCTTTCTGTTACCTGTGTTTTATGTCTTGCTCTTGTGCTTGTTCTTCTGGATGCTATTTTTTTGTTATCTGTCTTTTGGTTTTATATTGTTATGATTTCATCTTGAATTGACCTTGAATGTTTGTCATGGCAACCTCAAAGCTCATTTTAATAGTAGAAGATATTTTTTAGCAGAAAAAAATAAGGGATAGCATTACTTCGTACCTGATGTTCAAAGGAAAAACAATCACCCTGGTTCAGTTTGGGAAAATATGTACATTGGGTAAACCTGGGGATAAAATAACAACGACAAATTGCATTTCAACTATTTTTTTCCTCCCTTTGATGCCCTTGTGCTGTATGGACTCCAGTTAAAGGAAAGTGTTTTGTACTCATGGCAGGGGAAGTAAAGGCATTTACATTTTTGTCAGCAATTTTGAAAGAAGATGTCAGTCCCCTCGTAACTCTCCTGTTTTGTTTGCATTTCCTCTCAATTACATTGTCAGCATGGTACCCATTCCAGAAAAAAGCATTAGAATGCTGCAAAATGCTTTTCTTCTCTCTGTGTGTGAAACGTTAATGTAGAATACAGATTTTTCTCCCTTGTCTTTATTCTCTCCTGGCTGTCACTGTTGTCTCCTTGTTTTGCTTTAGCAGATTGCTGTTCGCCCAGCTGGTCCCCCCGCCCCACCCAACCAAGAGCTTCCGTCTGCTGATGGCACGCCATCCGCTCACACTGTATCCCCGGGTGAACGATTCCCTTGTATGTCTTCCGAAACCACGCTTCAAAATAATTCAACTGCTGGTCTTGGTGCCAGCGAATCAGTCCAGCCAAATAAGTCACAGCCTTTACCCAGACTCCACTGTGAATTAGCCAACCGAACGTCAGAGCAGCCCATAGACAGCAGTCCCTCTGCACTGCCGCCTTTTCTACAGCAAGAGTCAAAGCAGAGATCAGACAGCTCCCCGGCTGGCAAAGAGGAAATCCCTCCTTCGCAGGCCTCTTGCAAACATCCTCCTACCACAGAGACAAATCTGTGGCCAACAGGAGAGGACAGATCGACTGAAAGCCCAGATAGTCAGGAACTATTTGCTCCCAGTGTGACTCATGGCTCAGAGCCTGAGGTTGCACTGGGATTGAGTGAATTTGTTGCAGGATTACCAGAAGAAGGTCCCAAGAGGTCTGCAGCACACTGGGAAGAAAGTTCACCAGTGCTCCTGCCTCCAGTGGCAGAGCTTCAGCCTCTGGGGGCAGAAGGTGAATCTCCACCACCACCCGAACTCACAGAGGATGTCTCAGTGAGTGCTGATGTTACTGAGGCGAGCCAAAACCCAGCCCTTCAATCTGTCATGGCCCGGGAAGAGAAAGAAGACGCTCCCCAGGTTTCCCCTGACACATTATTAGAAAATCTATCAAACACGTTGTCAGAGGATTCTGAGCCCCAGCCTGAGCATGACGTAGACAGGAACCTGATGCCATCCGTCATCTTCCTGAGTGGAGTCGTCTCCCTCTCGATAGTGATGCAGGAACCCAGCGCCCTCTTCGCCATTGGACTACTTCTGGTCTTGCACCATTTGTGATAATGCCACAAAAGTTCAATCTGTTCGTGATTCAAGTGCCTTTTCATGATTCCAAAAAAGCCATTGAGTTTCAAAATAATACACTTTACATTAATATACAAAAGAAAAGCATGCTGTGTACAGTTTATGAGTACTTCCATGCAAAGTCCACATCATGGAAAAAAGCTATTTAAAAGATATTGGCAATATATTTTTTAAGTAATAGAATTGGTAGTAGTTATTACCCCATTCTTACAGCATCACTGTGAGCACAAATATCATATAAATGTATTATAACAGATGTTCTGTAATGACTTCCTTCCTCGTCGTGTGGAGGTGTGTGTGTATGTGGTGTTATATTCTGATTTATTCAATCAGCACTATAATGCACTTGTGTGTTTTGACCGTTGTTGTCAGTGTGTAGCCAAGGTTGTTGTTTCACCACACTGCCATGAATTCAACTTTTGTGAATTCCATTTGTTAATATGTCTTCGACAAAGGACAATAAAAACATTACCACAGTGAGACACCAGACATTTTGTTTATGAAATGAAAACATGCAAAACATGGAGAATTTTTTTTTTTGCCTTAATGCTGAAAACCTGATGGTAAACATCAGATTGAAATGAATGCTACTCGAGGGACAAAACAAGTGGAAAATTGTCCAGTGTGTGAAAATGATGTGTATCATTTATTTCATTTAATTAGTCTTCCTGTTGATTACTGGTAGCAAACAAACAATGTTGTTGTTTTGTAGCACAAAATTTTATAGCACTACTTTAACAACCTCACAGCCAGGCTGAAGCACATGTTTGAAGTGATGAAAGCTTTTGCAGAGTATTGCCATTAAAAAAATGGTCTGTACCGTGTGCCACTATGTGTTTATTTATTTATTGTTCTTATCATCCATTCTGCAAACGCACAACAGTTTCGATAATGACGCTGCAGAGCAGAGCAGGAAATTTAGGAGAGACTGACATCAGAGAGAAATAACATCAGAGCCTTAAGCGCCTCCAACTGCGGAGTGTGTTCAGCTTATGCTTGAAGTGGAAACGCGCAGACAGAAACATGAGCTGCAGATGGAAGCCAAAGGTCACGCATTGCACTGAAGCCACAGTGTCATACAGTGCACACTAGCCATTGTAAGCTAAGCCAGTGCTTGGAAACCGACATTTTTCAAGAAACCTCCTCAGCCACATGATCTACTTCTGGCTGTGCTTGTGACAGGCTGATATCGGATCAGTAATATACAAACTGCTTCCAGTGTTTTACCACTGATTCGACCTATTGCACCTTGTATTGACTCTACAACCTGAAACCCATAAATGTCTCTGTCAGTCCTTGGATTTCAGGTATCCCTTGGATTAGGTGTCAATTATCTATTTGGCCTTAAAACCAAATTATTAATCAGAGCACATTTTTATATTGTGGACTTCTGCAGGGAAAAGGGCGGGAGTGATTCATTAGTGTGATGGTCACATAGCTGCAGTGTGGAATATATTAAAAATTTAAGCAGACTTAAAACTGACCCAAGGAAGATAATCAGTGTGAATTCTACAACAGATGTTCACTATGAAATAATGAATGCCCTTTTAAGCAATAATCTACACCACAGAAAGCTGTGTTAAGAACAGATTTTTTTAAAAGGCTCCTTGACTGTGTTGACATATGATAAAACAGCGGTTAAAGGGTCTATTTCCTTACTCTCTCTTACCCGGTGTGAAATCACTCTAATGGGCAGTTGGCATGTTCAGGTGGAGCTATCTCATCAGAAGACATGAAACAGTGAGGTTTTACTTGAAAAAATATCTTTGACAGGAAAATCCATTGAGGATACATGTTGTTTTCTGTAATAGCCCTCCTTTAGCAAGTCATTTTATTGAAGAACTAGCAACTATGGTCTATTTGTTTTTTTGTTTTGTTTTTGCATCACTGCATGACAACTCTCAGTTGGTATCAAATAAAGACAAAATTGTTATGTTTGCTAGCAAATGGACCTGAAAGCAGAATTCAGTTTACATAAAAAGGCAAGTTGGTTTCATTAACACACAAGGTGCCAACGAACGTTTGCTGGTGGTTTGACTGTGGGCTTGGCTGGCTGGGAATAGCGGGGCAGGGGTTGAGGGTTTTAAATCTAGGTTGCCAACAGGATAGAGTGAGTCTGGTTCCTGGCTGTAGACCAAGAGCAAACAGAGAGGTATTGGTTGGCTAACAAGTAAGTTCTAACAGAACCATTAAGGAGCACAAGAGATAATGGCCTGAGTAGTTTACCATGGAGCTAGCTGAACGCTCTGGTTAAGAACTATGGGATGACTGGGGTTCTTGTACACCGGCTGATTGCTGATTGGAAGCAGGTGTGTCTTGCCAGCAGCAGGTGAGCAGAAGCCACGCCCACAGCACACACATACATACTAAAGGGAAAAAAGACGGATTGGGACGAGACCCAAGAGGCACAGAGCTACAGGGCTGCGTACAAACAGCAACAGGGGCACAATACTAGCATCCAGATGGGCCCATTACAAAATGTATTTTAAAAATGTATTATCACATTAATGTTGTTGAGGCTAATGGATATTATATAGCAAGTTAAGGAGTGAATTAAATATCATGAGGGGTTAAGGAATATAGGCTACTGTATAGGCCAGAACTCTATGGTCTGAAAGGGTGAGTCTACAACTAGCTAGCTAACTTTGCTAGCATGGCAAATGAAATAAAAATGATAGCACATACCTCGAATAAAAATAGAAAGGAATAAAATAGAAATGAATAAAATAAACAACAGAAAACGGAGAATTAGAACTCTCTTTGAACTGCATGTGATGATAGCTGTGATGGTTTTAGTTTTTTTTCTCCTTTAAGCAAGGCACCCAGAATCCCTTGCTGCGGCCCTGTCAGGCCAGCCTGTGACACTTTTTTCTTGGTGGTGGTGGGGGGCAGCCAGCCCAGTCTGTCACCAAGGGGTCCGGTGACCAATGAAACACACAGTTTGTTGACAGCTGGAGCTGCTGCTGTGTCCACACCGGAGACAACAGACGCGTCATACATGCTGTTAGAATAAAAACATCACTTTCAAGTTATGGCCCATAATACTGCACATCTCTCTCTCTCTCTCTCTCTCTCTCTCTCTCTCTCTCTCTCTCTCTCTCTACCCCCCTCTCCGAATAAAACCGACGGTTTCCGCGAATGAGCGAGCTGCCTCCTTGCAAGCAGCCATAATTGGGATTATTCAGGAATAATTCGCCTAATCCAGCCGTGCTGCTTTTGTTTTTTTTATTTTTTTGTTTTAGTTGAATGTTTTTTTCAAAATCGTGATTTCGACAGACAGCGTTTGCGTTGTGGATTTCTTCTTGACAATCGCTGGATTTGCCAAAAAAATATGTGTTTGTTCGCTCATGGAGGCTTGTATTGTGGACGAGGAAGATGTTAGTCCACCTTCGCTGGACAAAACAAAGACTGCATATTAGCAGTTCAGGGTAAATACATCGCCTGTTGTTTTTTGTTTGTTTGTTTTTTGTGACTGAAGGATGGGAAAAAGAGACGTACGGAGGCTGCTGTCTGTGTGGACTAATTGTTCCGGTGCCACTGGCCAGTATACACGCCAAGACGATTCATTTAGGGGATGCGCGATCTTTTTTCCCCTCCTCTCTAACGTTTGTGGGTGGGTTATTATAAAGCATTGAAAATCTGACATCATTTGGATATATGGACAGAACAAGATGTGTTTTTTTTCACCGCGTCTGTGTCTATAGCCCTCTGGAAAAACGACGTGATGCAACATAAAACCCGTTTTCTCGGATGATATTCAGACACAGACCAAATGAACACATCCCTCTCTCTGTGAAGCAGTAAAAGGGTGGCACTGGATTTTTTTTTTTTTGCATTCATGTGTATATATATACATATCTCTTAAATGTGGCTTGTAAGAGCAGAGTACCCATCCTGGATCGTTTGTCCAGCTGTTGATTATTAGATAGCCTCGGTGCCGTCTCATGTTTATTATATGTTGCTCTATTCGATTTCCCTGCGATGGATTTATGCATAACAGGTGTTGTTTGAGCCCGTGAGGACAGCGAGAGCATGAGGCTTTATTATGTGTTTTTCTCTCGGTTTAACAAGCAGTGAAACAAAGCGACTGGGATCTCTCTTTTTTGGTTTGTTTTTACCGTGAAAGAAGAAGGAGAAAAGACCCCCCCCCCAAAAAAAAAGAGGGTATGAAAGGTAGGTTATCATCTCTCTCTCTCTCTCTCTCTCACACACACACACACACACACACACACACACACACCAATACACAATAACACAGCAGAGGTGATTTTGACACCTGTTCATCTGTTTTTTTCCCAACCCCAGTCTGTGTTTCAGGCCTAGCTGACATGGCAGCCATCTAATCAGGTGAAATGGTATTTGTCAAGGTGGCAATGGGCTGCTTTGTATGGAAGGAAAAAAATAAGACCACAGTTACAGCAAATCATCTTGTGTTTCGTGGCCTACATAGACAAGCACAGCTATGTTTTACCACCTTTATCACCTCACGCCTATAAATTATTATTTTTTCCCCTCGAAGAGGCTGCATCTCAAAAGTGGGTTTTCTGAATCATATTTTCATGTTTTTAAATTGTGTCATCTTCATAGCAGGAGGGAGGATTTAAGGCCTGGCCATGAAAATCACTACCATGATTTTTCTCCACATTTTACACACACAGGTCTGTGGTAAAAAAAAACAACAACAACAAATGGCTGCCTGCTCTGCCATCATATCCTCATGTTTGTTATGTGCTGTGAATGGTAAGGATTACACCCTCTGCTATTTGACATGTCATGCACACACACACGCACACACAGAGAAAGCCTAAAATGTTCTTTGCTCATTTACAACATCTCTGTTTGTTGGACATACCCAGTGTTGGTTGCACCGTGTCTGCTCCACCCCCCACCCCCCCCCCATCCTGCACACCCCCGTGCATTCACTCAAACACCCACACTTGCACAAAGTATGTGAGCTGTTGTATCTTAGCAACGGGCAAGGTAATTACTGAGAGAGCCAAGGAGCTGGCATGCTGTAGAGCTGCTGATCTGATCCCAGCCTCAGAGAAACAGGAAGGCAGAGATTTCCACTGTGTTGCCCAACACAGCACTTCTCATATTCATGCTGTTAAATGTAAGTTTTGTGTCCTTTTTTGCAATGGACTGCATTAGACCCGATGTGCACGTCAGACATCTTGTTTTTTCTCATTCCTCAAAAAGTGTGTCTCTGTTCACAGGTGGTGTGCTTGTGGACAAAGAGGAAAGATGAGTCTGTCATGTAGAAAAGATCCTCTCGGCCTCGCCTTGTAAAGACGAGAGAGCCGCGGGGAGACGGCAGCTGTGAGGGGGATCGCTAGTGTTTATAAAGGGCCGAACCAGACAGGCTCTTGTGGAAGGTGATAGAATGGCTAACCAGAGCTTTGCCATCGATGGCCCTGGCAGTTTGCTGGCTGTGCTGGCTTCACAGAGTGGACTGGCAAGAGGCGGCAGCAGCAGCAGCAGCAGCAGTGATGGCAGCAGCAACAGTGGAGGAGTCTCTGCCACAGATATGTCTGCCTACTTTAAGCTGGTCTTCTTGGGCTTGATCATCTGTGTCAGTCTTGTAGGCAACCTCTTGGTCTCCCTGCTGGTCCTACGAGACAGGTCACTTCACAAGGCTCCCTACTTCTTTCTCCTGGACTTGTGCCTGGCCGATGCAGTTCGCTCAGCTGCCTGTTTCCCCTTTGTGCTGGTGTCCGTGCACAACAGCTCGGCCTGGACTTACAGTGCCTTGAGCTGTAAAGTTGTTGCTTTTATGGCTGTGCTGTTTTGTTTTCACGCTGCCTTCATGCTGTTTTGCGTGGCTGTCACCCGCTACCTTGCCATCGCCCACCACCGATTCTACGCCAAACGCATGACTATCTGGACCTGCGCTGCCATCATTTGCATGGTGTGGACTCTGGCTGTTGCCATGGCCTTCCCACCCGTCTTTGACGTAGGGACATACAAGTTCATCCGTGATGAGGACCAGTGTATTTTTGAACACCGCTACCTGAAGACCAATGACACCCTGGGCTTCATGCTCATGTTGGCTGTAGTGGTCCTGGCCACCCACGGTTTCTATGCCAAGCTGCTGCTGTTTGAGTACAGGCACCGCAAGATGAAACCCGTTCAGCTAGTTCCAGCTATCAGCCAGAACTGGACCTTCCACGGTCCCGGTGCCACAGGTCAAGCTGCAGCTAACTGGATTGCGGGGTTCGGTCGTGGTCCCATGCCACCCACCCTGTTGGGCATCAGGCAAAATTTACACAATCAACACCGGCGGCTGCTCGGGATGGAAGAGGTGAGGTCAGAAAGGAGGCTGGGCAGGATGTTCTACACCATCACCCTGCTCTTCCTGGTCCTCTGGGCCCCCTACATCGTGGCGTGCTTCTGGAGGGTGTTCGTCAAGTCCTGCACCATTCCTCACAGGTACCTGTCCATCACGGTGTGGATGAGCTTCGCCCAGGCTGGAGTCAACCCCATCTTCTGTCTCCTGCTCAATGAGGACCTGAGAAAAGTGTTGAGAGCTCACCTGCCCACCTACTGGAGGACTAAACAACACCTGCCACAGGATGAGGCCTACTGCATTATGTGATAAGATATAAGCTCAACACAGAGAATGTTTCAGCTGTTAAGGGGAATATGTCGAGAACAGAAGCAATGTAATGCACCTTGGTTAAGTGTTAGTGTCTGTTTTGTTGTTTTTGCACAACAAAATCAAATTTCTTGCTGACAAATGCAGGCAGAGTGCCATTTTACGAAGAATGTCGATGTTTGAATAAATGCGTCCAGTGCAAAGGTTTGAAGAGGGCAAAAGAAAAAGCCCTGGTAACTGGTTTGTGTCTCTGATGATGTACTTTATGATTAATAACTAGGGAAAGATCACAACAATCACCGCTCCGACCAAGTGTGAGAGATGCCATTTTAAATTGATGTTGCCTTATTTCAGAGGGACACGCCCCAGAGTTTTCGACCAAGAATTAGCTTCTGTGTCACTCGAGGCAGGAGACAGACACACCGGGGGTTGAGATCCTCGAAGATATGTGCTGTGGACTGTGAATGGAAAGTGTTGATCAGAGCTTCACCAACTCTGCAACACATCAAGGAACTCTAAAGGGTCTGGATGGACTGATTCACCACCCTGGACACCTTTTCATTTAACTCTAAAGGAGACTGCAGAATACTGAACGGACCCAGTAACCTTGGATACATTTAAATAGCTGTTGTGAACCCGAGAAGCCCCTAACATGCTTGATTTTTTGGACTTGATTTAGGGCGTGTCAGGTTTCTTTGTATCATAAAAAATTGCCTGTTTTCCTTTATTTGTAAACAGTACATGTTAAGCAGATGACACTATTTTGAAATATGACTTGATTTGATATTGTATAGACTGTACAGGAATGTATATTCCTGCTTGTGTTTTTTTATATAGCATTTGTGTGTGCGTGTATGTGAGCGAGAGGAAGTGGTAGAGAGAGAGAGAAATAATGATGATAGAATAGGTTCCAGTACTATCGAGTCAATATGAAAGCAGCCTCATCTTGTGGTCTCAAAATCATGCAAAATTGAACAGTCATCATATGGAAATTTATCCTTTAAATGGATTTCCATAACAGAAAATGTAGTCTTATTTTTAATGTAATGTACAAGCAAATGTGAAACAGATAGATAATGAAAAAGGGGGAGGAATAATTAGAAAACAACACTTGTACATTGCAAACAGGCCATAGGATTTAATGACTTGAATGATGATGTGAATTTCAAACGTTTAAAAAAAAAAATCATTAGCAAATGAACATTTATTTGCAAATGATGATCCTGGGAATGTTTTTAAAGTACTGTTATGCTCTTATGGGAATAAAAAACAAAAACAAAACAAAAAAACACAAAAGAAATGAAGTGGCACTTCACGCGAAGGAAACTTGAATGTTACTGGGCCCTCTTATATTTCCCCTCAACGTTAAGTGTCACCATTTGTGTGTCAAGATCACAGCACATTTAAAAATCAAAATGTCTTCAAGGCTGGATACAACCCCAGAGTCATGTTCGGTGTGTGGAAACCGGCTTAGACCACATTAAGCTGTCTCTCCAAATTAAGATTCATGTAATGCAAATGTCTGACTTCCAGTATGTTAGGCATAGATATACTGTATTTGTGCAGTCAATTTTCTAAATGTGGACACTTGCACAGCATACCGTATTAGCATGCATTCCACTGCATTTCATAGATTCAAGACTGGGGATTACAACTTGTACAGATGTTGATTATGGAAAAAGACGAAGCAAAAAGTGAACTGGGGTCCATAATTTTTATGTCTGGCATTCCTTCGCGAGATGATATCCTGTAACTGTACAGTTTAACTGAGGTGGTTCTTTTGCCCACTCATCAATAAAGACTCTACTTTTGATGCATTCTGAGTTTGACTTGCCTGAATGTTGACATGGCTGGATCTCTGCAGAGAACACTTAAGAGGAAATAGACCACTTTTCAGTAGATGTAGCACAAATTACATCCCGTGTGCATTTCAGCTCCTGAATGCAGAAAAACAAAATTGATGCATCAGTCTCGTTTTGTACATTTCCCTGCATGAAATGGAAAAAAAGTCATCTTGACTCTTTCCTCTCTGCTGAGTATTGACCAACAACTGCTGCAAAGTCAAAAGGATCTGGGATTTTATTGTCCTTTGCTGACCTGCTCAGTCTGTACAGACAGGTGTGCAAACGCACAAAGACGCTGTTACATAAGTGGGAACAAATATGTGGTGGGATTAAACAAAGTGGTTTCTTAAGGTAAAGGTTTAAAACCCTTGAACCCTCCTGCAATATAATTTAAAGCAAGAGTACTAGTATGGAGAAAAAAAACAATGATTCAATCTGAAATAATACTGCTGATATTGTTCTAACTGTCAGTTTAGCTCCTCGGTAGGATCAGGAACATAACGCACATAAATAAAACACTTTTTGCACTGAATCATTTTCTCCCTCATGGTACAACAAATCATACAGACTCCACATGTATTGCAAGGCATAGGCATCCAACCATACTGCGTAATTATTCCTCTGACATTATAAAACAAAACAGAAGAGGTGGGAGGGAAAAAATTCAGTCTTAATCAGGACCTGATTGAAATCCAGCCATGGTATGATTTTGTATTTTCTCAATAAACAATTAGCCTATATTTTGAATTTGAATGACAGATAATTTCCATTGTCTTTATGTGCACCGACTGTGGCTGATGGAGATGTTTCCATAGTGAGCAGCATCAACTGCGTGAACATCCTCGAAATAGTCCAGCTTTAACAGGTTCTAACCCGACTGCTCCTCTCTGTCTCCCCACGGCCGATGTTCAACATTCATGTAAAGGGCTTATTTTTAGTTTCCTTCCCACTTCTCTCCAAGATATGCCACAACAAAGGCCTTCGTATTCATACGTGAAAACTTATGCTCGCCCACTGCATGTTCTGAAGAGTTTGGGCAGAGGCCTTTTTGTTTCATTGTGAGAGAGCACAGAGAACACAGTTTCCCAAAGAAGTTTAATGTTGCTCTCCTGGATTGGTTGCTGTGTGCTTTTTTCCCCTTTTTTTATCAGCATCTATGCTGCCTGTTTCAAACAAAGACCAGTCCTGACCTTCTCAGACAGCAACCATTCATTGTGCCCTCACTTCCACATGGCCACAACCTTGGGAGGAAAACACTCAAGTCTAAAGGCACTGAATTTGTGGATAAATCATATGTTCAAAACTTTCAACTGAAGAGTCCTTCTCTGCCCTTTTTTCAGCCCATTACCTACAATTTTCAGGTGATTATGTTTTTCTTTTTCTTCTCTCTGCCAGCGAGAGATTTTATAACTTCACAAGGGTCAGGAAAACTTCTTAAAATGAAAAATCCTTAAAATGAAACAGTATCACTGCCAGCAGTTCTCATGTCCACACTATAGACACAAGAGAGCGTTCACCAAGACTATGGAGCAGTGCTTTGAGTTAACTGCTAATATTAGCATGCTGACATGCTCCCCATGACAATGCTAACATGTGTTTACCATGCTCACCATCTTAGTTTAGCATGCTAACATGTTAGAATTTTCATACAAAAGACAAAGTAGCTACAGCTGAGGATGATGGGAATGGCATTCAGTATGTCACTGGAAAAAGTCAGAAGGATTCATCCTCTGGGGAGCGTGAATATTTGTACAAAATTTTACATTACTTGTTGAGATCTGGGCCAAAGTGGTGGCCCAAATGGCTGACACTGCTATCCATAGAGCCACGTAGCTAGGGAGGCTGAAACCAAATAATTGTTCAAGTGATTTTAATGCATGACTGGTGGAAAAATTACGTACTTTTCTCAGCTAGTGTGTACACTGAAAAGATCAAATATTATTGAACCTTTAAGCCAGTGAGAAGATAAAAAGAAAACAAATAAGCTCAGTCATGAAGTTAACCCCTTAACACCTATTGACGCGATTTAGCAACAAACCACTTCCGCTCCAAAACAGCCAAAATAGCATATTAGTATTGCTTTGTTACATCAATAAAAGAATCTTCATACCTGAGATGGGAACAGGTATTTTTTATTTTTTTTTACCTTTATTGCCTGTTGTTGCTAATTTGCATCATAGATAATAGATAATAGATTTATATCTATTTTATGTGCTATACTAAAATTAACACTCACATTAACGCTTAATTTAGCATCTATTTGAAATTGGAAATAAATTCAGGCGTTAAGGGGTTAAAACTATATATACCATATATAACTATATATAAATCTCATCTTTAACTTATATTGCCTGACACAGAATGCACCACTACATCTTCCACACCTTTTAGTCACTGATGTAGGGAAGACCCACACAATGACTCATACTCTCCTACACTGTAGGTTTGACCACCCTGCTACATGAAGCTTCCCTGACAATAACATTTCCATTTTTAAATTCTACCCATGGTATAGCAAATGTATTTTCTGAAACAGGAAACAAACACAACTGACAGTTACAGCAGTTTATTCTGTATGTGCGTTAAATAAATTATCCAATCTGCAACCAGCATGAGCTGAAAACACACACACACACACACACACAGAGATAAGTACAAACACATACTTAAAAACACCCTTGTATTTTTTTTATTGTAATCAATTTGATATGCCTATGACTGATTCTGAGTTCAGTGTCATGCACGTGGTTTAAAATGCAAACAGGCAATTGCACAACTGAAAGCAAATAAGGCTTTTTTTTACTATATTTGATAATGCTGCTTGAATTACATTACATAAATAGTGAACTAGATCTATGCCAGAAAGGCTGTCAGTGTGATACAAAGCGTTGGTCTCTCAGGAAGATTACGTCGTATCCTCTTCACATGGATTCAGTCATTTCCGTACGAGTCGGAGGTAAAGCCATGACACATGCATGGGAGTAGTGCCTTTTTCTTTCTTTGTCGAAAAGCAATTTCACAGCCGCAGCTGTAGGAGTAGTGACACACACGAACACAAACCCGCAATCTCTAAGACATCCCTCCCACCTACACAGCACGGTGTTCTATCTGATTGCACTTGAGCATCGTTACATTAAACGTTTAACGCAGCCTGGTACATTCCAGTGAAAATCTACAGATCTGTTATTGGACGGTTGACGAGCAGCAGGCCTTTTCGTATGCAGTAGATGGAAGCATTTCATTGGCGGTTCGGTCACTTTTGCTCCCGCCTCCAGACGATGACCATGCCGGTGGAATCGGCGGATGCCAGCAAACTCTCGTCGCAGTTGAAGCTGACATCCAGCACTGGTCCCCCGTGACCCTGCAGCTTGTTCACTATGGCCTTGGTGTTGCGCTCGACATCGAAGAAGTAGACACAGGCATCCTCACTGCCCGTCACTGTATCAGATGGAAAATCAGATGCGTGGGAAGTTTTTATTTCTTCTGCCATAAAGGCATAAATGAAGGTGGGCTGGATTTGAACCTGGACTGTGGCCATAATGTTCCAAGCCTAAATGGTAGGCACTCTACTGAGCGTGTCACCGAAAGAAACGAAGACACATTCCAAGTACAACTTTGTCAATAAACTATGGAGGTCTCATTCAAACAATCGTGACGACCGTGAAATCACTTGCATACATAATACATCCTTTGCGTTTCTAGCAGAACAAAAGATAAAGGAGATGCTCCCGGTTTCGACACAAGTCATCAAAGTTTGTCAGCTCACGTCCTTCTGAACGTCATGCAAGTAACAATGTTGCAAAATATCAGTGGCTTTTGTAACAATCAAATTACAACACATCCTTAACTGAAGATTCTAGAGGGTATTTTTGTGAGTGAGAAACTTTGGTTAATTGGAGACAGAAACCTGATACTGATAATTTAAACAGTGACAAGCCTTGAATACAACCAACAGCTGATTTTTAGGAATTAATTAAAGGTGAGAAGAGTTAACTAAGCTCCTGCTACAGGTAGGTATGACTCTCTTGTAAACAACTTGATGTATAACTTCAGTTTATTACATCTCTGATTTTATAGCCCTTTGGTGGATGAACACTTCAAACCACATACTAGCTACAAAAAAATCATTGTTACTTAAAAAGGTTTGCTATTTAGCTTTTTTTCCACCAAAAAGAAGCAGTATGCTATTTTTTGCAGTTCTTTTTTCCCCCACATTGAATAGCCTGCAGCAAATAATGAACTGTGGTTTAATTTTCTATTCAAATATCACAGCAGGAACACTGAGAGACGACTTACCCACACAGGCCCCCTGTCTGAAAGACATGAGGGGGCAGAAGATGCTGTGAACCAGCTGGGAGCCGTGCTGGATTGGGAAGCTTCTCTTCAGCTGGAGCGTGCCCTCATTGTCCACCACCCTGCCAAGGAAAAGGCGGCATAACTGATCAGATTCGATGCAGCAATGTAAATATATCTTCATGTACAATGAAGATGTTATAGCTTTAAATTCTCTCTCAGCACAGCGGAAACAAACTGCCTCCTCAGAAACTGCGATTTGCCCTCACGACTGACCTGTACAGCAGCAGCTTATTGACACAGGCGTTGACCAGCAGGGAGGGGTCTCTGGCCTCTCGGCTAATCCAGGACCGAGCAGATATGCTGCAGATGGAGCTGCCTTCATTCACCACCAGGCGCTTGGCTTTGGTCAGCTTCCCTGTGGTGGTGGGGGGGTGGGTGGGTGGGCAGAAACAGCAGAGACCGGCAGAGACAAATCAACCTCTCTTTCCCTCTGAAACACAGATGCTGTTCAATTCATGACACCCACAAAAAATAAAGATTATGGTTTGTAATGTCGGTCAGTGTACTATTTGACCCCCTGCTGAGTGGAGGAGTTGTGAAAAATACCTGTGGCCATGTCAAAGAGGAAGGAGAAGATGCTCCCCCTGTCGTCACCAGCCCAAAGGATCCTGCCCGGGGCATCAAAGGAGAGAGACAGCACGCGGCCTGTCAGCTTACTGGAGCCCCCCTTCACCTTCTTCCCAGTGGAGATGTTCACCACCTGCAGGTGGTGCTTGCTGTTTCCCACCTGGAACAGGAGTGAGGACTGTCATTATTTCCACAGGGCAGCACTGAGAAACTCACTTGGAAAAGCAGTGGTTGTAGTGTTGTTGCTGTAGCAGTTATGACAAAAGAAAAACAATTCATCTTTGTAAAATGTAATGAGCTTCAGTACTCTGCTCTGTATATAAAAACATACACCATCGTTGCCGGGCAGATGAGAACAGCCCCAGTTAAACCTTTACAAACCAGATTTCGATCCACATTTCTTATTGTTCGGACTGACTGTCAGCTGAAAACAAGTATCCATCTCCCTCATGTTTCACTCAATGAGGCGTGAACGGACACTGCTCCTCACCGCTCAGCTTTCACCTCACATTCTGCTCTTCAATTAAACTATTTGCCACTGAAAAAGCAGAGTTAAATCAAAGTGATCCGAGACATTTGCTACTTTTGTTGTGGTTACAAAAGCTGACATTTAATTTGACATTTTCAATCAATATCTGCACAGTGTAAATATGCATGCAACTATTAACAATGGGATGAAAGGATACTAATGGGAGTTTTTGTCTGCGTGAAAACTTCTGTTAATGTACTCAACACACAAAAATGAAACGTTCTGAGCAAATGAAATGCGTGATGATCAACGAATGTGACAGCATGTAATAAACTCTGAGGAGAATCACCATCTGTCTTTTGAAGTTTCTGGGAATAGAGATAAATTTTTACATTTTTCCCCCAAATTCTACACTTTCTGAATGCCATATGATGGAAAAAAACAGACTATGATAAAGGTTCTCAAATGGGACTCACCACAGTAAGATTGTTGTTCATGGGCTGGAAAGTGCAGCAGAGCAACTCGCTGGACTCTGGGTCTCTGACCTCTCGGATGCAACGACCATCCTCTGTGTTCCAGATACGCAGAGTCCCATCCAGCGACGTTGACACGATGATGTCGTTGCTCAGAGACCAAGCGAAGTCGGTGACAGGGCCTCCGTGACCTTTCAGCGTTACCTTCACGCTGGGAGGAGGCGGGGACAAAGTCATGATGGACAGGGTGCCGTCTAGTGAGCAGCAAGCAAGCAGGTGCTTGTCATCGTTGGCAAACTGCAGCCGTGGGACTAAAACAACATAACGAAGAATGTGAGAGTGAAGAAAAAAAGAGTTGACTCTTAATGTTTAGACATTGATTATTGTAAATTTAATTTACTCACCAGCAGAGTCTACATGTTGGTCAAATATGTGGTGCATGCCCGCAAAAGCATAATTTTCACTCAAGGTTGTGTCCCCGGCCATGGCACGACTGGCCTCTGCCACTGAGGTGGGCACCAAACTGCCCGGAGGCCTGCGGCCACAAATACAGACCACAGAGTGAGCATACAATCAATACAGCAACCCTCACATCCCTCGCCTCCAGCTGACAGCTCAATATGGGAGATATGATCATTACTCAATGCAACCACACCACAATTACAGCCAGTAAATCTAACACAATGCAACAGCTGAAAGGAGGTATAAATCAAAGCGAGCTCAGTTGCTCAAGGTGATGAGAGAAGATGCTGGATGCAGGGTGAGGATCTCAGCTGGTACCTCTCATCATAGACGGCTCTGTTCATCTGGGCCTGGAGCTGATAGGAGCCTCTGCTGACGGACCGGCGGTGACCACGAGCCCCTTGGGCACGGGGGTCCTCCTCAAAGTCCTGCTCAAGAGGAGAGGGGAACAGAGAAGGGGGGAGCAGGGGGGAGACAGAACCTCATAGTAATGAGTGCAAGTAGAGGCTGAAGTTGTGACCACAAATTAATGCATTAAAATCACTGGTAAATATTAAAACTTATGGAAACTACCATGCAATCTAAAGTTAAGAACACTGCTTATATAATCAGGCAGTGCCAGCCATTTCAACCAAGCTGCTCAGCTTAATATTCATGGGCAATCACAGTGTTGGTTGGCTATGCTGCTGAATAATGAAAACTAAAGTCCAGCCATCCAGATGGCTCTCGTATGTTTTATTGTCTATTTTTAAGTCATCTCTCAAATATTTTTATATCTCCTTTTCCCAATTAGTACAGACACCCCCTCCCCCCAACTATTCTTTCTCTTCTACTTTCCCTGTCCCGTCTGTTTCTTTGGGTCTGACCTCCATGCGGTCCAGTGTGGTGCGGGAGCTGCGCACACTGCTGGCCCTGAAGCTGCTCTGCTCAGACAGGGGCCCGTAGCGCAGGGCCAGCAGCTGACTGCGCAGCCTCAGGTACTGCCTGCGCAGCCCTGGCTCAAAGCCACACTTGGCGTTCTCTCTGAGCAGCTGGCTGCGTCGGCGGATGTACTGAGTTCGGAACTGTGGGAACGTAGGCGTGCGGTAAGCATTGTACCTGGGAAGGGGAGAGAGGTGACACAGCACACGCAGGAACTCTTAAGTGATCCATTTGCAGTTACACATCTGAACGGCTTCTTTGTCAGTGTGAACTATTAAAGCCTCCGGCCTGACTCAGTCTTACCTTGCGTCCACTGCCAAAACCTGCTGCCAAACTGCTGCCATTCCACAAGCACTCTGGGTAAAGACGAAACCACTGCCAGGGCAGATCCCTGTGAAAATACACAAGACCCACCTCACATTTTTACAGTGATAGATGTGCATGGCGTGTGTGCACAGTGTGAGCAAACAGCTTGGTTGACATTACAATCATGTTACCTAAATATTACCCCACCTCATCCCCACATCACAACGCTGGAATCATGTGAGAATCTAATGGCACCACAGGGAAAACACCTTCTTATTGAGCTACGTTTTGTAATGCGAGTCTGTCACCAGAAATGGAGCTGAACAATGAATGGGTTGGGGGTATTTTCTTTGATTTGTTTTGGGGTATTTTCACGCGCAAAGCAAACAGCACCAAGAGCAGGCGAGCCTGTCTTCCTGACAGCTAGCTTCGCAAAGCTACCTAACGTTAGCTAGCAATTAGCATGTTAGCCATAACTCATGTGCGATGTCCACGCATTAAATAACAGTTCTTCCGCGCATTCTTCGAAGTACATAGATCATCTACCAGCTATCAATTTTACACAGGATATGAGGCGTTCATTGAGGCAATACATCGAAGCAAAACCGAGGGATATAGTTGAAAACGCCTCACCTTCCTTAGCTTTTCTCCATCGCTGCTCCCCACCTCTGACATGTCACGTGACGCGGTGAACCCAGCCCACGTCCTGATGTGAATCCACATGATGATCCACAGCGTTTACGTGTATTGTTAGATCCAGTGTGACAACAGCGTGACTGGAGAGTGATTATTCAACAGTACCACAAACAAATAACACGTTTTACCACACCACGACGTCATTTGATCAAAAACAAGACATTTTAAATGATAATTGATGATTCTGTTTATCTTTATCCTCACGCACACAATAACGCAACTAATAACAATGGCACTCCCGTTTGCATGTGATGTCTTAAGGGATCAGGGGGCCATATAGGGGCAAAATAATCAATTGATTATATTATTATACTTCAGATGTCCACACAATAAAACAATGTGAGGCATGCAAATTTGAGCATCACTTAATAATCCCTATTGTCCTTCTATTGTAGCAATGACAACTCTAAAGATTCATTTAGTGTAAACATATGTAATCTCTGTTTAGGTCTCTGAGGACAAAATGCCATCCTTAATCCAAAGTGGCTGATCAGCGTGAGAAAATTTTATCCCTGACCCAGTTGACATTAAAGATAAAATACACAATCACCTCGCCTGTACCATGATGAAAATGCTTCTTTCTTGTCATGGACAATAGGTGAACACGCAGTTCCAGTGGGTTCACAATGGCAGTATTACAAGGTCAGCTCCGAGGTTTCGCCTGGCTCAGCAAAGATCTGCAGAGCTGTGGGGCATGCTGCTCAGCTGACGGGGCTCTTTGCTTGTTCACGGAGCTCTTTCTCGAAGGGGCCCCAGTGACAGAGCCATTCACGAGCACGGGCCATAAATGGCCGAGTTGAACACCACATTAAGCACTGCATTCTCAAAAAACAGCACAGACTCTGGAGCACAGCCAAAATGCCAGGAACGAAAGGTAAGTAATGTTAAACAAAAACTAAACTGTAAAAAATATTTTTCTTTCATTTATCCGGATACAAGAAAGGCGGCATGTTCAATGCAGCATCAAAAATTTGGTTACTCTATTTGACAAAAACTGTGGCAGAAGTTACTTCCAAATGTTTAACATACATCTGAATATCTCCGCTATTTTCAGGTAATAAGTCGGACAAGAAGTCAACTACCAAGGTGGGAAAATCATCACTTGTTTAAAATTTTAATTTCCTTATGTCAGTCAGTAAATGTAAATTATACTTGCTTTAAATTCACAGCAACCTCAGAGTCCTAAAGAGCAGCCGAAGAAAGGTGATCAGAAAGGAGATGATAACAAGAAGCAAGGAGGTAAGCATTTATATGAATTGAACTTTTTGCAAGCATGTTATTTAAACTAAGAGAATCAACCCACACAGATGCTTTAGAGGTGATTTTTATATTTTTATATACTGTATATAGGCCTTGATGTAGGCCTTCTGTGGTTTGGGACTCCCTGACTAGCCTATGTCAGGCACACAGTGTGGAAATGAGGTGATGTGATTGCTGTGTCCCCAGTGAAGGTATCTGTCTGTGTCTCATCCCCTCGCAGGACAGCCGAAGGGAGAGAAGCAATAACTTCCAGGCATTTGTGAAGATGGCTTTGGAGACGCTGCTGGGGTCCTGCCGTCGCAAACATGGGGGCCCCCGGGGCAGACAGGGCTGAGTGCATCCCACCAACCTTTGTGCTTTCCCCCTGAGCCTGCAGACTGGGCTGTTGTGTGGCTTTCCAATACAGAATCTGCTCACCTCTCACCCAGGCAGAAAGTGAACCCAATCTCCATCCATCACCATCTGTCCCTCACCTCTCTGTTCCCCCCACCCCGCCCTCTCCCCATACTATCCGCTCTGGCTGATATGATGCTCAGAAATAGACTCCAGGTTAAACCAGGCCATTTCTTTGAGCAAAACCACCTGTCTGTTAGCCCTTTGCAACCCTTTCTTGATCCACCTGCTGATTGACACCCCCTGATTGGCTGTCTAACAGTCCATGCAATCTTCTTGTAAATAATGATGATTCAAATAAACAACTATTTCTTACAGCAGTCCATGTGCATCTGAGTTGTGTGTATACCTGACAGTGAGGCATGTAACAACCCCTCAAATAAACCTGAGACTGAATTAAACAAAGGCGGCAATCCAGGTTTCATGTAAAATTTTATAAAAATATCACAGGTGTACCAGTGTCTTCACATTTACTGGGGACAAAAAGCTTAAAGCAAATATCAGAATAGCATTTAAAATACTTAAGAGACTGAGACTGAGCATTTGTTGTCAGGCATGAACAAACATTCAGACTCCAAACCAAAACACTACATCTTAGTCAAGAAGCAAATCCTTTGATATTCGAGATTTAACAAATATAGAGACAGAATGTGATCACGTCTGATACAGATTCTCATGTTCCTTCATCAGGTAATCATCAATTACGTAAACACATCATTAAAAGCAGCATTGTAATAAAAATCTGTACTTGAGGATAAATATTTAATATACTGTAGAATTTCTTCTTCAGTCTGTATTTGGAAAAGAAGTTTAAACATTTTTGCCCTACAGTAACACATGTGTAATACCCTGATTCTAAACTTTTATTCTCAATACTAAGGAGTGAAAGAGTTTTTCTGAATGTTCACACATACTAATAAGGCCTTGTCTAAGCAAAGGCAAAGTTCAAGTCAAAGGAAATCATCAAAATAGCACAAAACAAAATACAAACACTATTAAGAAACTGCACCACAAAAATTAATTCCTAGATTTATTTATTTTTTTAAAATCTAAAATCCACAAAAGGGGGGAATCGTTATTGATGTTGATAAAATTGCTGCCTTTTAACCATGACCTGTGCTCTTTTCATTCAAAAGTAAACTCTTTGTTGTCTTCAACATGCTCAGTAGTCTAGTTCTGCTAAAAGATAAGTCTGTTGATATTCTCTACTTTTCTTATTGACAAGTCCCCAAAAAAGACCAAAACCAACAAAGAAGGGATTCTACAGGCAGTGTTGTCTCTGTAGCCACAGCTTGAGGCGCTGTGCCTTGTTCCTCTGCATCACAGATTGTTGTCTAAAACTTATCCATGAGTGCCACTGTTGCACCAGGTGACATGTTCCTTCATTAACAATGAACACAGACACCGTAGCTTTCTGCAGCTGTAAATAGTAGCTCAAGCACCAAACGTATATTGATCTGCCATTAAAAATAGTTCCTAGCTCTTTTTACTTCACTTTGAGTAATGCTCACTAAAATGTCCAGCAGCTGTTTACGAGAACAATTTAGTCTCTTAGAAAAAGTGGTTCAGTGAATAGGCTTGGGGCTGGGCAAGTCAGAAACTATTGCTGGACTACTACTGCTGGACTGTTGAGTTTAGTCTTTTCATCGGATTTGTTGACTGTAAGAAAATCGTCACTTTTAACCTTCAAACCTAAAGATGATGATTGCAAAAGACTTGCAGTGAGTTGAAATCACATCTGCTGCAGTCGATAGTGAAACATAGATAATGGGCTCTATCATGTGTCCACAGAAAGGAGCAGCTCATCTCCACCATGCTGATAGGTATTGATTGTGACTCGCAGTGACACACCGGTTAACTGCTGTCACAACATGATGCCCGATGACTGCGGCTCAGATATAAAGGATGCGATATGGGGAGAAGGAGCAAGGCTGCCATTTCAGGGATATCAAAGTCCCCAGCAGGTTAGAACAATAGAGTACCCCAGCCAACAAGCGGCGCAACCTGTGCGCCGAGTGTTGGCTAATTATAATACACAGGTTGAATCTGTTGTCTTCGGTCTGATGCAGAATAAAGTCACAGTGCGGAAGTGGAGAACCAGCCTTGCATCTCTCATTATTGCTACCTTCACCCTTCCTTCCCTCTCATTATTATTAGAGAAGGAGGCGGTACAATATCCAGCATCCAAATGTGACCCAGTGGCTGGTCCAGCTCAGCTCTGACCACTTCTGAATGGTATGATGGGTGATGTCGTCCTGTAGGGGGAGGTACATACTATATAAGTCAAGTAGGACAGTGCATAATATTATTTATACTTTTCATAAAAGAAATGTGAACGTGAATTTTTTAGAAAAAAGGGAATTCATCAGTCATTTGTTCTTATTTCATGTGCAGATCTAAAACTGCCCATCACCATACAGATCAAAGGATATCACAGATCTATAAATACCCCCAGTTAAGGTTACATTTCTGTATGCCATTTCACGATTACATGTCACATAGCATTCTGTAAATTTCATTGGTACAGGCTGTATAAATATAGTCACCTACACTCTTCTAAACATGTTGTGACCTTTAACTTAGTATGATTCAACAGTTCTACCTGAATGAGACCCCACTAGGCTCTTTTCCTCTGCACATACAGTATATATTGATTCCTTAGCAAATGGCAAGTGATGTATGTAGTTCTAAGTTGTATTTATTACACTCAATACCTCTTAATCCATTTCCTACCTCTTTACATCTTTTCATTGCAAGAACATGTGAGTTCCCCCCCACTGTAGTCTCATCTCATCTTACCTCCTCCTCCTCCATGTAGTCCACGCTGGAGTTGAACACAGAGCCCAGGTACGTCAGGTGGAGTATTGCCAAAGCGCTGAATGCAATGTTAATCATATACACCCACAGCTCCTGCAGAGGGAGAGACAAGGCTTCGTGTAAGAACAATGAACCTCCTCAATCAATATTTCATACCCTTTTACTCAAATCTTTTTTTTTTGCAATCTTAATGGCCCAGAAAATCTATCGTTTCAAACAGCTTCTTGCATTGTCTTGATGAAGCACATTAGCTTTGACTGTTAAACAATAAATAATACCCTTTTGTCCAAACTTCAACTTAATTGTGTAATATTTAATGTAGAAATACTCAAAAAACTAATTTTCAGGGCTTAAACTCTAACAAATAAGGGTGTTTGAAAAAATATCGAACTATTCCTTTAAACATTTATGCAAACCTGAAGAGCCCACCGTTAATGATGAACGACACAGTAACTGAAGACCCTTCTCTTGAAAAAAAAAGAAAGGGAAGAGAAAGATTCTACCTTTTTGTTCCGGTGAGTGCAGTTTGGCTGACATCTCTTTGACAGTATGCAGGCATTAAAAATGGCTGCAAGCCTCTTCCGCAACACTAAAACACAAAGCGAGAACAAAGCATTAAAATCGAGCTGGAGCGAAAGTTCCTTTCCGACCATAAGAGATAAATTACAAGTGCTGTGCAGTGAACAGAAACAGAGTGTAATAGTGGATGCAATTAACCATTACTGCAAAGCTAAGCACCTTCTCTAAATGGAAAGTTTCTAATGTGGAAAAGAAACGGCATTAGAGTTTTACCGTGCTCAATGTACGTGATGAACCCCAGGGATATTAGTACTGCACCCAGATGAAAGCTCAAACCCTACCAGACATAGGAGTCAGAATCCAAACAATCCACTTTTTGATGCAGCCACGTCACATTTCAGTTTACTACTGCTTTGTAAGACATCCACACGGTACTCACATGCAGAAGGGCACTGGCCGTATATGTCACCATGATGGCAGAGAACGTCCCAAATCTGAGAGCGCTCTTAAAAACATCTGCGAGGCGAGAGCACCAGCTCACATGAGTGTCTTTTTAAATGAGCCGTTATCATTCCACACATAATGAGAACGAAAAAGCACAGCTGCTGCCATCAGGCATCATAACTCACAGGTGTGCAGAAAGCGAGACATGGGCAGATTCCATGACGTCACCACCTCCACCATCGACCGAGGAAACTCTATATTCAGGGGCTTAGACACGGTCATATCCCTACAAAACAGAAGGTAAGGTGGAGGAGGGGAAGGGGAATGTTTAAAAATGTTAATGAAGACACTTTATGTTAATATCAAGCATAAGGTTCTGACCATTTGAGGTTTTCTTTCTCCTCGGTGAACCCCGCCCCAGCAAGAGTGGCGGTTGTCTCGCTGAAATAACCGACAAAATAGTTGCTGAAGTGGAAAGACATTGTGTTCTCATACGCCAGCAACCACCTGAAGTGACAACATCGAGAGAGGAAGAAACAGATATTACTTTGTGATATGAGATAAATTCATAATGAATGCATTAATTATCATACAACACTAGAATACATACTTTGCCAGTGTGCCCCTGAGAAGCAACAGCATAAAGAGAGACGTTTTAGTAGTTAATGTTAGTGTCACAGTGAATTCATACAAAATTTTTCATGGACTTGCCGTGTGATGATCTACGTCTCACCACGGTTTTCAAGGTGGTGAAACGGTTGTGGTAAATGAGAGGGTGGGACAAGTGTCCTGGCACACATGTGGCTGCACAGAGAAGGGGGAATGATGTGGACACAGGTGCGTGCAGGTAAAGATGATACACAGAGGGTAAGCAGAATTAAGCATGCCGTGAATACCACAACACATGAAGAAAGCAATGCTGGGTATGTGCAGAGTCCCTGAGGTAGAAAGTTAATTACCTGATCTTCCTCCTCTTTTTACTGTTGACAAAGATGGAATTAATCCATGAGTGACAGGCCATCCAAGACCGGAAATTTGTTTACAAATATCTCTACGTTCCACTCACCTTCGTAGTAGCTTGTCTCCATAAACAGGTATAAAATAAGGGAAGAGGTACGGTGCCACACAGTTGGATATAACCAGGCAGACCTGGCTCTTCACCCAGCTAACAGAGACTTTTAAAAACCATGAAAAGCTCTGAGGAAGAAGAAAAAAAGAGCCAGTGATTTAAATTTTTAGTAGATCTTTTAAATAACCCCCCCCACCCACCACCTTCTCACATACTTAAGAGATATCATATTCCACTTACTAGCTTACGTCCTTCCAAAGCTTCTTTGTAGCTGTTAAAGCTGATCCAGGGACCAAAGATGACTGTGCCCACGAAGTAAATGTAGCCCATGAACTCAATGGGCGAGGGCACGCTGGCCACAACGCCTCTGTCCAGATCGAAGGCCAGAGAGATGGCTTTCATGGCAACCACCATCTGTGAACCTGCAGGACAGCAGCAGATGCTTAAACAGTCACCAGACTCCCAAATAAAAACATGATCGATCGCTGATTGTAAAGGTGAACCTAGCATGTGACCACATTTATTGTTTTTATCCATCAGGAATGTGTCGAATGTTGCTGCCAGCAGAAAGGATGCTCAGTCTACCTCTCATCTTGTGCCAGTTGGTGGTGTCCATCATGTGCAGTTCTCTGACAAGAGTGGATAAGAACAGTCTCAGTTTTGATGCAATTCCCGCTGCAAATTAAACTTTAACAAAGTAACACTGGCTTTGAAGCTTTCATTGGAAACACGGACTTGATGTGTGCTGCAGAGCTGTCAGGGTTTTTACAGGAGGGTTCTCTTACCCCAGCAGCAGGTAGATGAGCACAGTGATGGAGAGGAAGGTGCCTCGGATGGTAGAGTGGCGGCACAGGAAGAGGAAGAGGTAGCAGAGAAGGCTGAGGAGCACCACCCAGATCATATGAAGCTCGAAAAACAGGTAGAGAGTATAGAAACCTCCGGCCACCGTGCCCAGGTGCTTCACGAAAGACGGGAGGCCTGACACAACAAGACAAGACGATTATGATGACGCAGCCGGGATGAAGGTTGAACAACAACGACCGGGCACAAAAATAACTGGACTCTCACCTAACATCCAGAGAAGCCGGCACAGAAGACAGATAACCAGCAGCTGCCACACCTGCTCCAGGCCCTGCTGAGCTGTAGGCAGCAAGCAGCCATGAGCAAGCTCCTGGAAAAACTTCTGTCGGCTGAATGCTCCCATGACGAGACTTTAAAGAGCAGAAGGAAGTCAAACACTGCATTGTTACCAGCAGCAAACACGGCATCTTAGCTACCAGCATTTTAACCTATGGCTGTGAAGCACGGGTGCAAAATGCTGAACATATGCACACCAGTGAAAGCGATAAGGCAGGCACTGACTGCTCACTGCATTCACTCGCTTACTGTCAACTGATGCACACCACTTCAAACTTCAAGTCCCAGCATGCAAAGCCACTCACTACAAATCTGTGCTAATGCATGCAGTAGCTGTCAGAGTTTCAGTGATGATGCTGTTTTTGCATTCACACATTTGATAATTATATTTTGATTAATACATATTTGGTAATAACTGCATCAGATTCGATGCACAACAATGATGACGTGAAAAAACACTAGAACGTGCTGCAAAACAAAGGCCCCTGTGACCGCCGTGTCGGTGTACTGGGCACATATCTATAAGGGGCAGCTTGAAGAACATCAGACATGCTATTCTGAAGGAATGCTCCCTCCGCATTGCAGTCGACCGAGGGAGATGAGTTGACTCACAGCTGGCTAAACAAGCGTTAAAGGCGCGATCTGCACGTCCGGCGCCGTGCGACTCGCCAGCAAAGCGAAGCATCTTTGACTCGAGTGGTGACGACTTGATGGCGAACCTTGTTTCACCTTAGCCCGGTAATGGTCTTGCAACCAATAACGGTACTTGAGAGCTGATCCCCAGCCCCCCACTCAGAAACTCAGCTAACTGGACGCCCCGGGCATGTCAGTTTGTGTTATTTTTTTTTTTTCAGGGGGAAACTTACCCTTTCCGAGCAGCAGCTGGACGGTTCCTCCCCGTGTCTCTACCCAGCTGCCTTCCCGTCCCGTTTCGGTCAGCTGAGCGTGCGTGTGTGCGTGCGTGTGCGTATGTATGTGTGTTTTAAGCACACTCGGTCCAGATGATGCTTATCCGGATGACTCCCATTGTCACAGCATCAGCACCACTCGCCTGTCATCTACGGTTGCCACGCCGAAGACACGTCGGCCAATCTGCTGCTTTGATCTGACGACCTCAGCCAATCGTTGAACTCGTTAGCGTTGAACGACAGCGGAAGGGACCAATTGGGATCGGTGTCCACCTTTACCCGGCATCTCCCGACCAATAGGATGCGCACAGTTTGCGGAGGGACTCAAACGGGAGATGGTGAAGTCTCAAGCCGGCAGATACGTGGTATGAGAAGCTGCAGAGGAATGCATTGTAGATATGAGAAATAAAATAATAATAAAAAATAAACATTTAATATGGGATAGTTTTTCTTTTGTTTAAAACTGTTTATCCACAAATGTAGATTTAGGAGACAGACTCGTGTCTCAGTGACATTGAGAGTTGTTCAGTCAGTCTTCAACACGAAATGTAAAGCTGCAGAAAAACACAGACAACACGCCAGAAGAAAAATATTGTCTCCTATCAAAGCATCCGCGTATACTAACAATGGGTTCATGTACAATACAGCAAGTGCGCAGCTCTAACACAGGTCATTGTGTTTTATCAGTTACAAATAGCGTGTACTCCTGGGGCAGGTTGTACTACTGACAAACAGCCTCATTTTGTGTTGGGAACCAGGACCACATATAGTGGCAAAATGGCCCCAAGGATGAAGGCATGAGACGTGTCTTGTTGTTGTACTGCAAGCTTTTCTGTCTGCATGGGACCTCACAAAACAGGCTGGCCACTTTAATGCAACACGACACAATGACAAGAAGCCGGGTGCATAAAAACGCAGACAGACATTCTAGGGTCAATATAAAACTCCCTCTGGTGCCACCATCAGGACAAATCTCACAAACACTTATAGGCCAGTGAATCTTGAACCTGTTTCCCCTGCAAAATTCTTAAAGCACGAAAACAAATAACAACAAATAAAGTGTGTAAATTTTATTTCTGCATAAATGGAATTGTACAGGCCACGTTTCAGTCACACAGTTCCCAAATGAAATTTGATGTGACAGCTTCGACATCAGATTTGTAAGGCCCCAATGCCATTAGAGTGATTTAAGGATGAGACAAACAAAATATTTAGGAAATACTGTAATAAAATGCTCATACAGTGACTGTAGTGACTGAAACTCTAGATTTTCCCCTGCAGGAATAATACAATTTATCTTTTTTAACTGATGTGAAATCAATTTAAAAAATCTGTAACAAAATTACCTGCAAGTTGATATGTCAGTGAGTGCGTTGCATTAAAAAAAAGTATAATGAATATAATGCAACATATTCGACTAGTCTTAGTTCACAGTCCCTGCTACCAAACAGCAGCCATGCAGGAGGAGTTGCATCTCTCAGTACGCTGCACAATTTATACCACTTTCAGATTTTAATACACACAAAAATATAAAGCTTGTGTATCCCAAATACTGGAAACACAGCAGTGAGGGCAAATGTTTCTTAAATAAAAAACAATGTGGCTCCAGTTAGCATGACTGGTAAAACTGAATCCAGTGACAATTGTAATCAGATACGATGCTGGAAAATTATCATCATCTGTTTAAAGCAGAGTGGATTTTCTCTCCTACAAAACCACTTAATACTCCACAAACTGCCAAGTCCAGAATATACCCTGCAGCAGAAATACCACCTGGTGCACAGTCTTGCAGTCAAAGTCTGTTACATCCCACACACAGAACAGTATTATTTAAAAAGTGGAGTGGTTAAACACAATTCACCTCACTGTCAGTGATTAAGAAGTGACAGCATCTCAACTACAGAGCTCTCACTGAATAAAAAAAAAATAGCAGCATGACAACTTCAGTCACTCACATTAAAATACATCAGTGTTCAAAACCAGGGTAACTGCCAAAGGAAAGAAGAACTGAAGAGAGGTGTGCAGCAATACATTCACAGATATATATACATATATCATACAAAAGCCAACCATGTCATACCACACAGGAGGCAAAGGCACACAGTAACAAAAAAATGGTGTTTTAGTTGTAGTTTCTATCAATAGCTGAATGTAAAACACACTGGACAGATTCCATGTCTGTTTTTAAAAGTGGGAAACAAAAAAATAAATCAGACCACAATTTCCAGGTCATAGGCAATCCTTTCCTTTTTGACTTGCTCAACCTTTTGCTCATCTGGAGAAATCAGCGGCTGCTCGCATTGTTCCTCCTTCACAATTTCCTTCTTAACAGCTCTCGGTTTGCTTAAAATATATTTGTAATTTCTTTTAACCTCAAGTAACGCTGAGGTGAGGTACTGAGGTGAAAAGAGCTTCAGTGAGGGCGGGAGCACTGGATGCTGGAGGAGTTGGGTCTGAGGGAAAATTGCAGGGTTGTCAGGCTGGGGTGGCATACACTGAGACGAGGCACCTGGGTTTACTGAGTGACTGGGTACCGCTGGGGGTGGACACAGCAGAGAGCACGGTAGAATGAAGGTTAAAATTCCAGGTTTTAGGGGTTCAGTTTTCAGCACAGGCGTTGCAGTAATGGTGCTTTGAGTATTGTCCTTCTCGCCATCAGTCTGACTTTGTTCAGACTCCTCCTGCACCTCAGTGGTAGAGGAATCCAGTTGGGACTTGGTGGCAGGATCAGCCCGTGGTAGGAATAGAGTGTGTCCGTGACGTCGACAGA
This sequence comes from Psettodes erumei, assembly GCA_016785225.1. Taxonomy (NCBI): domain Eukaryota; kingdom Metazoa; phylum Chordata; class Actinopteri; order Pleuronectiformes; family Psettodidae; genus Psettodes; species Psettodes erumei. The sequence continues at coordinate 3,263,600 of JAFBJZ010000915.1, read as the reverse complement.
ACAACACGCCGCACACGCTGCACTTCCTGCCATCTTTAACATGCAGCAGTTTATGACGCTTGAGGTTGTGAATTGTGGTAAATGTTCGATCGCACATGTTGCAGGGAAACGAGGGCTCGTTGTTGATGATGCACTTATGCTGAGTGAAAGTGGCCTGACTTGTTAAGAGCATTCCACAAATTTCACAGATAAAGGGCTGTTCTTCCTCATGCTGCTGTTTGTGTTTTGCAAGCTGAGACACACTGGTGAAGTTCTGATTGCACAGCGCACACTGATACCTACCTCGTGTAACTAGAGGCTTCAGAAGCACGACAGGGTTCATTTTGTTTAGGTTTGGGATGTCTGCTGGTAGTTTAAATGATGTCAACGTCTTTTTTGGGCTGGATGTCACTGGTGATTCTACTGTTTGAGTTCCAGGTTCAGCCTCAGCCTCAGCCTCTTCAGTCAATATTTCCCCTTCCTAGAAAATACACACATGAAGGGATTATGAAGATGGAAATCCAAAAGAATAAGAACTTTTACTATTTCTATTACTATTTTCTGTTACTATTTATCCTTACAAGGAAAAATCTTGTAGATACATAGAACATATGGCAGAAAATTTGGTCAACATAAAAAGCATGTTCTTTTTCCACTGGTGATCTAGAAATAACTCGTCCCACTTTTACTCCCTCACCACCAAAATAAAAGTGCTTAACTTCAAACACCATAACAACACAGAATAAAATATAGAGATTTAATGTTTTCTCAAAAACATAAAATAAATGCATTAATAACGAGTTGTGGCATCTACCTTTGGCACTGAAGGGGCTGACGGTGCTTGTATTTGTTCTGAGGGTTCACTTTCAGTTTCCATCAAAGCAGATGACTGGACGTCCACAGGAGAATCAACACCAGGCGTTGTTTCTATTTCTTTTTTCCCCACGTTGGCTTTATGGCGGCGCCTTTTTCTACGACTGTACAATCTTTAGAAAAACAGTGAAAAATAATTAATTATTGAATTACAACAAAATGGGGTGAAAGTGCAGTCACTGCTGCTAATAATTATACTCACTTTTATGGATTGTTATTGCTTGAGTTCTTTTCATGTATTTTATATTTCTCAGTCTTTGTATTTTTCACTCTGCCTTTTTTTTTTTTTACCTATGTAGATTTACACTGAACCCTTTTAATTTGCTCTGTGTATGAAATGTACACATAAATTAATTTGCTTTGCAACAGGGTTGTGAAAATGCATTACAAATGTTAGATTTATTTACCAAATTTAGTACATGGACACGTGCTTCTATATTTTGTCCTCCATATCTATATCAGAGAAGCAATATTAAATAACAGAAATATGTTCCTGTATAATGCAATTTAGTTCACCAGCACCACAAACTACATACTCCAAAATGATCATACAGCTGAACACAAAACGTACCACATGATAACCTTCATAAAGGTAGAGTTTCTTGCAGGACAGAGTATATTAGACTGGATTAGTTTGACAAGTATTTCTAAACTGTGGTATTTGTACTTTAAGATCACTTATCTAAACTCGCTAATTTATCTGTCGATCTAATACCATTAATTCTGATTTGTTACCTTGTGACTTTTTTCTTGGGGCTTCCTTTAGTGCATGTAAACACAGAGGGGACAAAGTCAGGACTGTCCCGGTCCATGGACGCCTCCCCTGCAACACACAAAGTTGTTTTTTTTAAACCAACTTCAGAGTTCAACCTTCTGTGACAGCGAATAAATGCATTAAGGAAACGGACCGGGTTCTTACCTGATATGAAATGAGCACTACAGATGTGAACATTTGCTTTGAGCTCCTCGGTGCTGCCGTTCGCTTGCTGGATCGCCTGCAGCCATAAACGTCTGCGGTTGGCCTGAAACGGACGATACCCGGACGGTAATCTGTAAAATTTGAGTTTGCTCGTTGAGGTATATATGGTATTACAGCCGATCACACAGCAGGACAGCATTTTCATTTATTTATTTTAGTTTTTAAAAAGTCGGGGTTTCCTGTTTAGTTTCGGCGAAGGAAGTCGCCGGAAACAACAAACTTCACTTCCGTCGCGAAGACGCGCGCGCATCCTCGTGAAGACGTCACAGAGACGTCAGTCTCAAAAGATCCCGCGCGGCGTTTTTGAGATACAACAGACAGTTTACCGTCTGTTGTATCTCACGTTTCACGTTTCACTTTTCACTTTTCAGGTCGATCCACTTGGACTTCTGGTGGACATACATGTGACAAAGTGACCGAGTGAGGGGAGTTTTGTTGTGTTGCGTCTCTCTTTACTCGCAACAGGTCGATAACCTCCCCTGCTGGCTGGTTTTACACTGAATTCTGTGACATTATCATTTTTTAAATCTTAAATTAGAATATTAAAAGATTCAAGCAAAAATAACAGACAAATACAGCCTTGGTCACAGTTTTTTTGATAGTAGTGATTCACGGCTAACCAAAGCTGTGACCTCTTTGATTCTGATTCTGAAGCTCCAGTAAAAAAGATCAAAATTGGTTGTTAAGTTAGAAGTTTCAGGCAGTGCTTCATCAGCACTCAAGAAGTGAATTTTCCTCTTCTCAACAAAGGTTTTACTGACATCATTTTATATAATCAGTGAAGCCAAACAAGTGCATTTCCCTAAATACATCCTTGGGCACTTTTAAATATGAAGTGTTTTAACTGTAAAAGGCTTCCCCTGCTTGTAATAAATTGCCATATATTAATATTTTCTCCACAGCCTTGGTTGAATTTGTGAAGCCCATTATGCCCAAGCCAGTGCTTTTATGCCTGTCCATATACATCTCTAACCTCCAACATACACTATTACACTCACAGTTTTGTAAGAGTAAATGCACCTTCATTCCAATTGTCACTCAGGAGAGGAGAATTGCCCTTGGGCTTAATTCCGTTTAAAATGAACTACTGATTTATTAAGTAAAAGCTTTTCACAGAAAACATCAAAAACACTCTCATTCAGTGGTAATTCTTGATGCTGCTGACCCTGGCAGTTACACTCATTGAGCTTTCTCCTAAAGGACAAATAATCCTGAATAATTACCAGTTAATCAATAAGGAATAAAAATAATCAGTGAACAGCAGACAATTAATCCCTTAATTACTCAGAATGCTGGAGCAGAGACAACAACAGCTGATATGTGCTGGATGATATGAGTCATTATTACTTACCTGTATGTACCTGTCAGTAGCTGAGGAAGAGTAAATCATCAATGATGCATTAAAAATAATTAGTATATCTGGGAATAAAGCAATCACACTGGTTCTCTAACATGATATAATCAGTCAGAAATACTTCATTTATCTCCCAGTGGGAAGTTGCTTTGTATTTAAAGCTGCAGCTATGGTAGGCTAAGATGCCTTTACTCTGAATGCATTAAATAAATAAATACATATTCACTGATGTGTTTTTGGAGGTGGAGTTCTATGGCCCAAGGGAATAAGCCTTACAAGACTTTGGCTACAGAGGTAATACTAATTAGTCAAATCCTTTCGTTTGAGGTTTGGGTCTTTTCACGGAATTTACTGACAGCAAGAAAAATATTGATGATCACCTTACTTCTCTTTAAAGTCAGTGACCAACCAACAGATGTCACTGTTGTGTAATGTGGACAACTGGCGTGCCACTCAGTTTTCAGGATTTCAAAATATCAGTAAAATTGCAATGACACCTGACACTAGAACATCTGGTAATTGATGTCAAAATTCATGCTATCTAACTTTATAATCAGGAATGTGTGAGTAAAGCTCTGATTCATCTTTTTTGTCCATCTTTATTAGAGAGTCCCTCTACATTATGATTTCATATAATAATGTCACTGAAGAGCTCACACCCAAATCTGCTACTGGGATAAACAGTAACCCAGGTGAGTTGAAGGACAACAAGGATAAATGCTTGACATCCCTTGGAGTGAACTCACACACTGGAATGAAAATCAATTTGAAAAGCTGCGTGAGAGAGTTAAATCAATATTATTTCATTTCCACCCACACCTACACTCAGAGAAAGAAACAGAGTCCTTCTGGCTCCATTGTTCAACTGGTGGCGTTTTGTACCACAAACAGAAATGCAAACGGTGGCAGACACCTGTGAGGCTTTTTTCAGCATTGCAGGATTTTCTCCAACAATTACCAGATGTTATAACCTTTTTTCCTACAATTATGAAGTCCATACTCCACTTCCGACTGCAGTTGAATTGCATTATCAAGTGTTCCCTCAATATCTACAAGCTTGTGACCTGAAAAGAAACAAATTGGCATTGCCACTGTGTCCCTTACCTCCCTCCTCCTCCCTCAAGGTGACTCCTCCATCTGCACCCTCCCTGGTTGTGCCAATCCCTCTCTCTGCAGTTTCCATGGTGCATTTTCGGGGATCTGATTCCTGTCTCTGTTTGTGAGCTCTCACTATCTCACCTGTTTTGTTAGTTGTCCTGGAGCAATGCTTATCAATCAAAGCTCTGTGCTGCTGCTTTGTTCTTTCTGTGTGTGCAGCGGAGAGTAAAGTTGTTGTCTATCTCCAGTCTCACTGTAAGAAACATTTGATGAAAGTAACATCTGATACATTTGTGTTGTTTACATATTTCTGCACCCTGACAGCATATTCAATCAGTTTTTTTTATGCTATTCACATTTTAACCTCTTATTTCTCCTGTAAGGGACAAGGTGCATCTTTGTACTGGCTTCATTTCACTGCACAGCAGCACCATACCCTTGTCTTCACCCTGCCTCTTTCTAAGTGGGGGAAGAGGACAGGGAAGGAAAATAAAGAGGAGACTGAAGAGTGAATATAAAAAAACATGTAGGAAGGGTGGGGTGGGCTGTGAGTGAATGGGTGGCCTGTTTTGGGTGAAGGCGGTGGTTGAGAGGAGAAAGAAGAGATGCGGAGAAGGAGCTGCGAGACAATCCATCAGTTTTTGTTCACAACGGGTCAGTAATGCAGCTCCTATTTTTAACACTGGAAATATACAGAGTAATGTTGTTGTTTTTTGTCTGTCCAGTTTTTCTTTCCTCCATCAAGATGATCTGTATTCCTTCTGGCTTCCAGCTTTTCTGACCCTGCCTTGTTTGACACCTCGCAGTAAGGGAAGGGCGTGTTGCTACTAGTGCTGTTGGTGCCTGTACACTGATAGTGACAACCTCCTCTGTTTACCCAGCAGCCCACTTCCACCAGGGACTGTTGTGGCTGTCGCTCCTGCCATCAGTCAGTTGTCTGGTGAAGGGTTGAGCCACTACAACGCAATTACACATTCATTTCACCCGCACAGCCAGCCAGCCAGGCTCCCCTCCCCCTCGTGCTCCCTATCTCCTCCCCGCTTTACACTGCCCCACCACCACCACCCCCATATTTCTGCAATGCCTGCCCTCGCCCACCATCTCCATCTCTACCTGCTCAGATTCTTCCCTTATACCTCTAACCCCCACCTCTCTCTTTCAATTTTTACCCCCTTTCACACTCTCCTCCAGTGGGTTCAGAGAAACACACAAAGGACAGAGGCAGAGCTGGAGTGGGAGATGGGGAGGTGGAGGCCAAAGCGATGAAGATGAGAGGCGAGGTAAAGGGAGAAAAACGGCATGAAATAGTGTGAAATGTGAGGGGGGGGCAGAGTGAGAGTGGAGCAGGAGAGAGGGAGGTAAGGCTTTCTGGATGGAGAGCGGGGGTTGAGTGGAGAAACTGGCTAATGATATATTGATCTGGCTGAGCCTGGGGCAAATCAGTAGGAGTATGTGGGAGGAGAAGAGTCACAGCTCGCAGATGTCTTAAAACACCTGGGTGGGATAAGTTTAGTTTATTATTTTGCTTACACTAACGGGAAGAGAGAACTTGTCCTGAGCATCCTGTTTAAACAAAAACATGATTCATATTTCAAGCTTGTATTGCAGCACTTGCATCTAGAGAGTAATTTGAAGGGAATCTTAATTGGCTCTTCTTTTGGAAAAATGATAGCTCAGCTGTCGGCCAGGGCTCTGAGCTGGACCAGAATAATATCAAAGCTTCTGGCTATAAAGGCAGGCATTTAGAGAGTGGACAGTCACTGGGGATCACATTAGGTGAGATCACCAAGGGGGGAGAAGGAAGGATGGAGTAGAATTAATGGGATTTTGTACATTTTTTCTGTCTGTGTTTCTCTGTCCAAGCCTGTGTGTCCCAGTAGGCAAAAGATGCTGATATAGATCATTAAAGACATTTCTGGGTGAATGATACAGTCTTTATTGATTAGAAGAATCACTTATGATAAAACACTGTGATAGGAAAACCTGCCTTGTATTAACCTCCAATCTCACAGCTGGAGTCGTCACACAGCCTGCAGGTTTAAATTTTTAAAATCTGAGTTAATATATTAATTCATGAAATTAATTTAGCTCTCACTGAGCGGTAATTCAATATTCTGCACGACTGCTGCAGCAGAGCCATCCACCTTCCTGTTGTGCTAATGCGACACCGGGTCTCTGCCCATGCTGTTCTATGTGAATTCATGTGTAGTGCTGTGTCTGCAGGCTGAGACGGGGGCTGGAGCGAACAGCCATCCAGGCGTCAGAGATGAAGACTCCATATTGTGGTCTCTGCGTTAGCACTCAAATTAATTAGGCCGCTTCTCACTAAGCCTTCCCCCTCCCCTACGGAACCATGGTAATCACCTTTCCCTTTGGAAAATTCGAATCAACGCCCACTGCACCTCTTTTGTGTTTTCCTCATTTAAATCCTTTTGTTTCTCCACCTGCTGAATCTCCTCCTCCACCCAACTTTCTCTCATGCTCTCTTGGCCCTCACGTCTCCCCCTCTGTTTCCAAACTTCTGTCATTTTTCATTGTTTGTCAATTGCTCGTTTACTGAAAAGATGCCACAAGCAGCGCACAGCAGGATCCCTATTAAGGAGAGGGTGGTCTAGCAGTAGATTAAATCCACTGTGACTCTTTGCTCTCAGTCTGCTTCACATTTATTCCTGCTTTACAGGTGAGATGGTGATGTTAAAAGCCAATTTGTTGCCTGTCTTCACCATTGCGACTTATCTCCCCTTTACTCCCCCCTGCCCCATCCCTGCTCCGTGCTAAGGCTGTTGTGACATGATAGCAGAACACTGTGGGAATTGGGAATAAAGGGTATAGAGTTGTGATGAGTGAGGATTTGAGGACAGTGATGGGTTGACATAAGGGAATAACACCCCTCCCATCCCTGCCCCATCTGCCCAACGACCATGAAAAGCCATTAATTTGTGTAAGAGGACTTACATGTCCCTCATGTCAGTCAGCCTCTTGTGATAGACAGATAATCCAATTCTTTATATTGCTCAACAACTCTCAAGTGTGTCTGCTTGTCTCTGTCTCAATACTCTTCCCCTTTCATAAAAAGATTATTGTTCTGGCTCTGTTTTAAACATGCATTAAGTCATATTCTTCACTTAATGGTTCTTACAGGAGTTAGGTAAACTTGATATTAATAAAAAACATCAGCATGGAGAACAGGAAATTACTCTTCTCCAGTTCAGAGTTGTCATGGTGGTTCACTTTCAATTTCACTAAGGATGTTAAATTTGATATCTTGGCCTCATAGCTATCAATACTGCTATAATATAGCTACTGCAATGGCTTTCTTAAGTAATCAAATGGCACTGTGGTAAATGGTTTCAACACAAACATGCTTGGTATCTCCATCATCAAGAATAGATAGTATATTGGACTGTTCCTTTTTGTTTTGAAGGGCGAAACCAGCTTCATTGTTCATTATTTCTAACCTACTTCCTATTTATAATGACGTGCTGGGTCTGTTAGATATCCACTGAGGACATGGCTTTCAGTAGTAAGATTAAAGGCTTGTCTTTCACTCTTTAGAACAAACTTCAAGCGAAAAGGTCTGGTTTCAGGTGCTTTAAAAGGTGCTTTGTACAAGATGGTATCATCAGCATAGAAATCGACATCGCAGTGTTGGAAAACAGATATTCATGTATAGAATAAATAGCGTGTGTGTGGGGCTTATAATGATCCTTGTGGGACACCTTTATCAATCTTTCGTTGGGGATAGCTGTATTTTTGCAAAAACATCATTATCAGTATTGAGTATTTTTTCCCCAACCATTTAATTAACAACGTCTTTGCTTCTTCTGACTAAAGTTTCCATCACTCAAGTACGATTAGATGGGGTTACCAATGGGTTTATGTAGAGTTATTCTCCTCCCACTCAACAAGCTGGCTTTCCCTTTCTTTCATCTTTCATTTATCCTGTCTCTTCACAGTCTAAGTCCCCATGTTATGACATCTAATCTTCAGTCTTGAGGCAGCTGGTCCTCATTGTTTCCTCTGTGAAATAGCCTTCAAGCACAGTGACTTCTCTAGAATGTGAATGAAGCTGCTTTGAGGTGTTGTTTTCCAGACGTCAACCTTACTATGCTGTGCCAGTCACAAACACGTAAACACACATGCATACACTGGATCTTATACGCAAAAAGAGAACAAAACACAAAATATGCTTCTTGCAGTTGTGTATAATACACAATGGCAGTCTTCTCCTAAGAGCAGTAAATAAATTATGAGAACACTGTTAAAATTCTGCCAGTATTCCATTGCCCTGCTGCTTTCAGCCCTCTGCCTCTCTCTAAAGAAAAGGAAGGCCTCACTGGGAAAAAGGGGGTTGTTTTTCTCTTTTCTTTTTACATATTTCTGTTCCATATTCCCTATTCATCCTTCTCTCAGGCTCCTTTACTTTTCCTTCTCCCTTTTTATTCTCCTTGAAAGATTTCCCACTGCTTAGTGACTGTCAAATGCTGCTCTTGCTACCTTTTCTTTTACTCACATGTGCATAACGTTTTCCATTAACATTTATGCAAGACAAAAGCTTACAATTCTTCTCTCTTGCGCATTTTTGCGATGCAGATCATGGCACGCTGTCTTGTGGAATATTACAGGAATGCTAAGATGTAAAAGTCGTTCAGCTTTTTGCTCTGTACTTTCTCTCATCTCCACTTGAGATCTCCAGTCAGACCAAAGGTAGAGTTCAATGGTGAAATATGAGGGCAGCATACTCCAGGCTACCTGCCCTTTTGTCCTTATGGGGGTGAAAAAAATATACAAGAATTAGCCAGTGGATAATGTGAAATGACAAGAGCTAGTATTTAAGATGGGAAGAGATCATGACACCAACTGTACAAGGAGGACCCTTCTGCTTAAATATGATGATCTTTTTTTCATTTTTTCTCTTGCCTTGTGGAGTGGGTGTGGCAGTTGATATTTCAGAGTAACCCCGACCGTTTGTGTTGAGATGAAAATCCAAAGGACTTGGGGCTGACTGATGCACGAGTGCAACACAAAACGCCCTAAGATATCTGTCTATGTGTGTGAGTGTGTGTGTTAAGTTTGTGGGGTGCATTTTGTACTAGCGGCTCTGTAGCATTTTGTGTGTAAGCCTGTTGAACCAGACAGAGTCACCATGAAATCCTGTTTCAAACTGGCTTAGAGCAAATATTGCAAGAGGGGAGGCTGTGTGAGTGTGTATGTGAGGCGAAGCAGGAGATAAACACACAGAATAAGTGACACAGCAATGCATGCTTGTAGAAGTTGTTCGTTATTTCATGGCAGCTGAAAAATGACTCTCCCTGATGTAGCATAGAAAGAGAAAGGTCAGCCCCAAGTGTGGCTTCGAACTGTAAACAATATATTTCTTGCGTGCTGACACTGGCGACTCTAATCTTTTCTGCCCTGTGGACTGTCTCACTGCTCCAGCCCTGAGGCACTTGGCAGCGGTACTGCAGTAAATGTGCCAGCGAAGCCTCTTTTAAATTGAAAATTAGCGAGTGACCGGTGTTGTTAGCATGAGTGTAGGGTTGCACAGGGAGAACAGGAGAGAGGAATTTTATTTGCAAATATCTCCCAGGCTGGACCCATATTTAAAATAAAATGTCTCCATATGTCCCCCCACCCACCCTCAGTGGGTCATTTTGGTGTTCCACATCATCTCCACTTCTCCATACTGCTCTCCCACACAGTCATTTGCATTCTGTCTCTTGGCTGTCTTCCATACCTTTCAATTTATTGTGTCACACCTGTTATTCTCTTGCCCCCCCCCCCCATTTCTTTTCCCTCCTTCTTTGTGGCAGCGCAGAGTCTCATCTAAATGCACAGACAGTCGTGAGCGCTCTACCTGCTTTGGGCGTTTTAACTGGTATGAAAAAGTGCAGTCATCCCTTAACATCATCTCATAACAATTCAAAGTGGTGCTGGCTTGCTTGAACGCTATGAGATGAATGAACCTATTCCCTACTTGTCTGTGTGTCTTATAGTGTAGTGCACGAATACCTTGATATTTCATTCACTTTTATGTCGCTGTGCTGGTTATCTCGTCCTGTCCTGCTCAAACAGTATGCATGGGCTTTCCAGTGCTTGCTCTCTTGCCTGCAGACAAACAGAGAGAGGCAGGGGAGATGGGAGAGTGAGGAGGAGGGAGAGGGCAGCAAATGAGGTGTGGGTAAAAATTATGGGGGGACTAGAAAAGAGAGAGCCGTAGCCCAGCCCTGGAAACGGAGAGAAAGAGGGTGGGGGTGAGGCTGAGAGAGAGAAAGAGAGCGAGAGAGATTATACAGTGTAAAATCCAGAGGAACTGATCTTTAGTATAGTGCAGTGTACAGATCAGCAGGCTCCTTCACCGCTGGGGAACAACCGCTTTTTGTGCTCCCCAGGCTGCAGTGGGGGAGCGCATTTACCATCACGCCCAAAGGGGAGAAGCCAAGAAGTATCCTCCAATCAGCCGTTAGTGATTTCTCTCATCTTGTGAGGCTGCTGATGGTGATTTATCACTGACCTGAGACAGGCACTGCACTCTGCTCAGTGCTGTAGCCACCTGGAATACTCACCATGGTTTTTATTTCTCTGCTTAAACATAAATACCCTTCTGTGGATATTTCAAACAGAATGGCCAAGAGGACAAAAGGAGGATTAAAATGGACTTACTGACTGCCATTTTTGATTTTACTCCTTTCCTAAAGATGGACTAACTTTTACAGGTGCATTTGCACCACAAGGACCTTTTTTAAACTCAGTGCTTTAACAGAAGAATATAGGCATTTTTAAAAATAATTTCATGTCATGTTTTATTCTGATAGCATGGCAAGCAGGGGATCATCCTAGACACTCCACTGCAATAATCATGTAGGACTGATACTCAAGTAGACAGAGGAACATGGTGATGGACAGGAGATGGAAATGGAGAGAGGGGGGTGACAGTTGAAGCACACCTGTCTGCTGAGCATGTCAGACACCTCACTGTGGCTTGACGAGGAGCCTGCTTTGACCATCAGGTTTTTCTTTTGCCAAGTTGTCATGCACCTCATTAAGGTGGCATGAGTGGAGGTTGCGTTTATGTGTGTGTGTGTGTGTGTGTGTGTTTGAGTATCCTACTACAGGTGTTTGTGTGTAGGTTATGTTAGAAACCAGGGTTTGGGATTACACTGCTTCTGGAAAGGATACAGGTGTAGTGGAGCCTTGAATGAGGATTAGCAGCTCTAACACCTTGTCGCTGGCAGCACACGGGGCGATTGACCTTTCAGGCAGGGATCCGCTGGAGGATTAAAGATAAAGGTTTAACCAACACGATGAGACTCAGAGGGCAAGGACAGAGGCAGGAAGACAGTGGAGAAAGTTACATTGAGATTCTGTTTGCCTTCTAATTCAGGTTTTTCTGGGGGGGAATGCAGACTGAGGCTAAGCATAGAGCAAGTAGGAGTTCCATATCAATTGTCTGGGGCTGTTTATAATAACAGAAACACAATTAAAACATTAAGACAGTTGGCAAAAATGCAGAATATATCCACAAATGTACTAATAAAAAAGCTTACTTCCATAGATTACATTATTAAATTATATTGTTATTAAAAGCAAGCGTCGATTGAGGTTATGATGAACAATCTTGTTTTCCTAAATGACCCAGTAAGCACAAAACCCAATTGATCCATGAGCTGGTTTGATATTGATTTCTGTACATGGCCAGGACAGAGTCTTGTCTGATCTCTAGCTTAAGAGGTCACTAATTTAATTATAATCCATCATTCGGTCTCACCCTATAAGGTTGTCAGCCAGAGTGCTGAGTATGCCTTTGCTTAGAGAATCAATGGTCTGATACTTGTCCTGATATCTAATGACTGATCAGATAAATACAATGCAGTCCTGCTGCAGTCTACAATAACAGTGTGTTTATGTGTCTCTTATTATTTGGAGAGGCTGAATGAAACATGCTTGCAGTTACAGGAAATTTCGGCAGCTCCTGTGTGTGTAGTAGCTGAGAGAAGCATGTGCTGTCGCCGGTCCTGATGCGTGTGCAGGTGTGCACATTCTCTTTTTGGGTTTGTGTCCCCGGCACACAGCTTATCTTAGCTGCACAGCATAGGTTTAAGGATCCTAGCTAATGGTGTAATGGGCACCACGTTGCACCGCCCAACCTGTCCCACTTTTCCACTTCACAAGTTAAATTAGGAAATACTCCTTGAATACTCCAATGCATTGATCCTGAAGTGGAGGAAGAGAGTCCTGGCAGAAGTTATCTCAGCAAGCACACTGCTGTCCTTCAGCGCTACTGGAAAGCAGAGCATAGTGGGTGGGGAGCTCGGAGTGGGAGCTCGGAAGGAGGGAGTAAAAACAGGATTGAGGCAAGTTGTTGTTCAAAGTGCATTGCTGAGTGTGCGCTGTTTGGAGGTTTAGAGCTGCCAGTAAAAAGGAAAGACAAAAACTCAGGTTTCAGCGTGGGGGAGTTCAGCGAGGAGTTCTGCTGAGAAACCCTGCTCGCTCCCGCATTTTTGAACATTAAAAGACAAATCAAGGCTGAGTCTAGCAAGCATCTACTGTATAATAATTTTTACAATTCATCAGATAAGCACTGATTTGTCTGAAACAACTGCCTAATCTATTTAATGACACAAACTCAAACCAGCGGGACTACGCAACGGACAACGCATCTTTTCTCCAGATCCAGTTGGCAGTTCTTCCTGTCTCACAAAAGTCCAAAGATAAGACTGAAGTGACACTGGATGATCTACGAAAAGCACATGAACTCAAACAAGCAAGATTTTTCAATGGAGACAGAATTGAGCAAGTTGGTTTTCGGCTCTGAGACTATCTCCACTTCCAAATGTAGTTGGGATCATAACACTTGAACTGTGAACAAGAAGAGGAGAACTGTGCATCCATCGCTGGAAGGTTGTGTGGAGTGTTACTCTGAGGAGAGGTGTAATACACCACCACCCTGTGAAGGAGGGTGGGGCTCTCCCACTGCCACAAAGACCTTGACCTTGATAGAGAGAGAGAGAGAGAGAGAGAGAGAGAGAGTGTCCGAGTGTGAGGACCGGCCATCTGGAGCAGATTTTGGACCAGCACGGTCCAGCACGGTGTCAAAAGTCACAATGGGTTGCAACATGTGTGTGGTTCAAAAGCCTGAGGAACAATACAGGGTGATGTTCCAGGTGAGCATTCAGTCTCCTCTCCTGTCTCTCTCTCTCTCTGAGTTGTTTTCTTTTCTCTCTTTGAGTCTTCAAGTGAAAGCATCCCTTTGTGACTCCTCCTCAAAATATTCTTTGTTATTCTGTTTTAACTTGGCACTTTCTTACAGCGCTGCTGCTGGATGAGTAGAAAAAACAAAACAAAACAGGCCTCAAAAAACAGGCCGCCTTAACCCAAATCATTCACTTATTAAATTCCTGATAACTGGTTTTTACTCTCAAATAAATTTTGCATAAATCAGTTAAATTAGAGTTATTTATACTGATGGAAATTAAATCTTCATCAGTTCATTTATAAATAAGTTGAAGTAAAACCTTAGTACATATTTTTGTGTGATAAGAACCCAATAGTGACATTATATCAAGCGATTAATTAAATCAATGAAGCGAATCAAGCCAGTGAATACATTAAACAGGACTGGTGGATTTAATATGAGCTTGAGTTCATGTGACAACTATGCAAAACTCCTTTTTTGCCAGGTTTTTGCTTTTTATGCAGACTTTACAGGGATATCTTAATCTCGTACAGCTTTAATAAGGCTATTAATTACTGTATTGAAATAGTCATTCAGTGATGATAATACAGATAATTATGTTAACGATACTTCACAGTGATTATACTGATTATGATCACAGAGAAAGGAGCTGAGCTGAATTGCATAAGCCAGAGAGATATGCTGGCATGGAGAAAGTAGAGTGGTGCAGAGCCACAGAGGTGCTAGGATGGATGGGTTGTTAGAGCCGGGCGAAAGTGTTATGGGAGAGAGGGGTTGCCACGGTTACAGCCTCAATACCACCTGCCAGCTGGGACCGCAGACTGCATGTGAGTAAGCTCAGCTGGCTGTGCAGTGCCTAAGGAAAGCTCCTGCTCGGCGACTTCAGTGATACATGCAGTGACCGAAATAAGTCCCATGCTTACTAAGCATGAAAAACCCTCAGCACTCCTGGGCACGCAGTACAACACTTTTAGTATCTGTGGCACCAAGGAGCCACAGCTGGGTCTCTGTTGCATGTTGGAGTCAGGTCTGGGCCCGTTAACTGGGCTGGCTCTGGTGCCAGAGGGAGTGCCGAGAGAGAGAGAGAGAGAGAGAGAGAGACCCGAGGCCAAATAGAGGCACAATAATGAGTCGAGCTGGGATGTAGTCAAAATAGGCAAAAGAAGGAGGGTGGGAAGTCAGACTGCTTTTTCTTCATTAAATATTTTTCTGTCTGCAGTTTTCCCTTAGATATCAGAGGTTATTGATGTGAGCGCTTCATGGAGCAGGGAGCAAGTTGGTGTGTGCAGTCTGGGACATGATCACAAAACCAGAGCGGGGACATAATTCCATAATCAGCGACCTTATCTAACAGGGGTCGGCAGGCCAAAGTCTGTTCAGATGGAAATCAAATAATTCTACTGATCTGAGGTCTGCTGCGCTTGTGGGTTGTGGCGCTTGAAGTCTGTCACCTGGGAGACACGTTCACCTCCATCAGACAGAGCACCAGCACACGTTCTCCACACGAATGGGCGGAGTGAGGAGATATGTTGTATAGCATGCAGAGCCATTGCCAAATTGTATGCAAAGCTGTTGTGTGAATGGATCAGATACAGCAAGTCTGCATGGATTGTGGTCTGGTATGCCTGAAACAAAGCTGCAGGCTATGAGCAGAGGAGCATGAGACAGAGAGAGAGCAGACGCAGATGGAGTAGTGAATCAGAGCCAGAGAGCTTGGCTGTTAGACGTTGAGTCGTGCATTGTAATGAGGGAGTATTCAACAAAACCTGGAGGTCTCATATAAGAAGCAGGGTATCTGTTAAACTGCAAGAGAAGTATGTACAAAAAAACAAAGGCAGCCGACAGATAATCACAGACAACATGCTGTTTTGGCCATGAATTCAATCTCAGTTATAACATGTAATGATTACAAACAATTCTTGCTGTGCAGATGGCTGATTAATCCAAAAACACGTCAAGCAAAAGATGGAGGGTGTAAAAAGAATCATCATGACCGAATAACAATTCCCCCCACATTTCATGGCTTTATGGGCTATGTGTTTTTCCCTTTCAAGGTCTGTAGCTTTGAGCTGTTTTCCTTAACTAACTACCCTTCAAATTAGATGCAGTCTACTGAGTAACGGCGTCGCCTTTAGACAATAAACACAGCGTTAAACAGTTTCCCGCTAAATCAGGCTGGAAATCCGGGCTGTTGAATTTGACTGTATCAAAACACGTGCTTCTCTTGCCAAAGGAATAAAAGTCATGCATTAAACATTGGGTCTCTGCCTCACATACGCTCCACACTGGTGGTTGGTACACACCCACTGGTATGTTTCTGATCAATTCTGCCTCCCACAGACCCAAGTTAAGAGGGGTGTCTGTGTGATGAATAACGTACTCGGCTGTAGACCGGCGGCAACATCGTTTTGAGCGAGATAATGTAATGCTACTTACATTTTACAGAATACCTGACCCCACATATGCAGTAAACCTCTGCATCCCCCTGGAGCCTTTCAGCCACTCCCTTCTTTTTCTCCTCCTCTCATCACTGTAAAGCAGGAGGCTGTTGCCATGGCAACCGGCATCATTAAACAAACCTCATGCGCTTTTTATTCACAGTGACATGAAGAAACATGCTGACAGTCACAAGAGGCAGCAAAAAAAGAGAATCAATACGTGTCAGTGACCAGCAGCCAGATAAGTGTGTGTGTGTGAATTACATAGACACCTACACATGAACACACACACACACTTATCTGATAGTATAATGTGAGCACCACAAGCCAGTGTCTCAACATACACAGCATACTATACTGTAAAGTTTCATTGTGTATTGCAGGACTATTGTATACATTTTTTTATTGTATACCCTGTAGCATCTATAAGCAGTTATTAAAAATCCAATATATAGTACAAGAACATCACAGCATAATGTAGTTATAAGCAGATATTTTAAAATGTATTTTATATTTGTAACATCTCTTATTTGATACAGTTGTGATACAGTCATTATCTGTTTTTGTTGATTATGGATGCTTCACGGGAGGCGTTAAAGTTGCTCACGTTTGATTAAAACTGCAGTGCAGTGCATCACGCAGCGTTTGTTAAACGGTCATACACAATTTATAAATTCTAATTTGTCTGTCCTCTGTAACGCTTATTTCATACGGTGCAAAATAGAAGCACTGGTCAGTCAGCCAGTCTTTTCTCAGGTGGAGTGAAGATGAGTGTGGACAACATGTCTGCGTCTCTCCCATCTGCAGACTTCTCAGGCGTGTGACTGACGTGTAGACGGGACAAAAAGAGATGCTGCTGGAGAGGATGTCACTGTCATCCCTCACCGAACAGCACAGGAGTGACTGGAAAGAAAAAGAGGGTGGGGGTGGTATTGTAAGGTCATCTAGTCTGTGACATGTTGCCATTTCCTGTTGAGGATCAGTGAGGCGTTTGGTTTTTATCATCTCTCGCATGATTTTTCTCTCTCTCAGACCTGTTGTTGCCACTCTTCCAGAGACAACATCCCAAGTCATATGAATGATGAATGCTTTTGCCAAATTATGCATATTTATACACTCCACACTCCCGCAGAGACTTGTTAGCTTCATCGCCATTATTTCAAACACTGTTTGAGCTGCCTTTTAAGTCAACATCCTCTCACTGTTATCGGTTTATAATAGGACAACCGCTCCCTGCTTGTATATTTAAATGAGAACGGTGATATCAAACAACAGGGGTTAAAGCCGGGGTAGGTCAGCTCCATCTCCACATTAATTGATTTTCTGAGGAGGTTACTGCTCTTGCTTTGAAAGCATGGGAGATGAGAAAAATCAATTACCGAACAAGTGGAATTCAATATGTTGGTGGGGGCAGGTATCGGTCATGCAGGAGCTTCTGCTGTGGAAAGGCACATAAAAACTGAGCTTGTGAGAAACTGCGTGATGCTGGGAGAAAAAGATTTAGCATAAAGTCACACTGCAGATTATGAATGTGCTTGTGTTGTGTGTTTCCTCACATAGAAAGCATAGGATAATGTGTGGCCTATTAACCGTGTTAGTCATCACCTTCCCCGGCTTTTCTTCATCTCAGCCACAGCACTGGAGATTAATTTGCTCTTTAAAGCTCTTTCAGATAAAGACTAATTATGCATCAGCCACTTAATTCCACACGAGCTTCCATTGTGTGTGTGCTTACATGCGAGTAGGCGACTGAGCCCATCAGAGCCACGGCTCGCTCCCTATTTACATTCACCCAACAATTCCTCGAAAGCTTGTTTTCTACATTTCTCCTGCATCATTACCCTCTCGTCACCTCCCATCCTCCTCTCTCCACATTCATTCCTTCGCTGTCTCTCCTCCTTCAGTTTCTCTACACTTTGAACTTTTTTTTTGCATCTCTTTCATCTATCCCCACCCCTCTGCTCCACAGCCGCCACCACCCACCCCCTGCCGTGAACTGCTTCACTATTTCTTTTTTTAAAATTTCATCTCTTGTTTTTTTAAACGCAAAAATACAGAATAAGTCTGGGAATGGGCGTGTACCCATGGCTTCATTATGCTCATAGCTTGTGTAACCGCAGCAGCTGTATGTAATGACCTACTAACCCAGAGATAGCAGGGAACAGCCCATGTAAGAGAGTAATGGATTCTCCATCAAGTCGTGGCCGAAAAGCTGTCTTAACACACAACAACAATTACCCTGCATGAAGTCATCCTCAAAGCAATCTCAGCACCTCTCATTGATAATGAATGAGAAGCCCCCTCTCTCCTCTCTCTCAGTATTCACACCTGTCACTCATGTCCATGGAGTGGTTTCCTATTAGCCCCTCTCTGATCCCCTGCAGAGCTCGGCCATGTGGCCACGAGCACAGAGCGCTGAAATCAGAATGCATTTTGCCAAAGAGTGTCGAGGTACGTTTTTCTCTAATCTAGATGTGCCAAATGAGAGGAAGAATCTTATTTGTCTCCAAGTGAGGAGGCTCATTAAGAGAGAGACAGCAAGATTTATGAAAGTGTATTAGCGTTTGGAGGGACAAACACACACTGGGAGATGGACCGGCTGAAATAGATGGAAATAGAGGAGCGTGAGTTTTAATCTCTGGGGAAGGGACACGGCAGACAGAACTGCTGAGGCAGCACAGTGGAAGAAAGCCAGAGTCTGGAGAAAGCAAGAGAGGGAGAGGAATAAGAGAAAGACGGAACAGAGAAAAGAATTAATCTGAGCATGGGACCACAATGGCAATGGAGGAAAGATAGAGGGGGTAGTTGTGGGTGTTTCAGCGACTTGAGAAAGAGCCAAAAATCAGAAAAAAAGGAACAAGAGGGAACAGGGGCTGGAAAAAAAAACGTTTTTGTGCTTGGCTGCACAAGGGAACATTGATTTGACATGCAATTTACTGGGAGGGGGATAAGAGAAGAGAAGGAGGCAGCGGGAGAATGAAGCGGGGTGGTAAAGATATGGAGAGCCGCAGACAGCCAAGGTCAGAGAGACTGTGTACAACATGAATGAGACTCTACAAAGGGTGTCTGGCTCAGTAACTGTCAGCGACTCTTATTGGTACATAAACATCATCGTATTAGTCTCCGCCTCACATGTAATGA
Organism: Psettodes erumei; assembly: GCA_016785225.1. Lineage (NCBI taxonomy): Eukaryota > Metazoa > Chordata > Actinopteri > Pleuronectiformes > Psettodidae > Psettodes > Psettodes erumei. Next base: position 3,244,542 of record JAFBJZ010000915.1, on the reverse strand, counting down.
AATCAAGACAACTCAGTTTGTCTTTGATCCTGGGGTCGTTCTCAACTAAAAAAGGCCTTGGAAGGTTTTGAAAGGCCTTCTCATTTACAAAAGTCTTAAATATTATCCTTTGCTTGCTGTAGGCAGTAAGGTCAGTTACAAAATGATTCCAAATCAAAAGACGATAAACATCATGCACCTATAAACTAAAAGCAGGACTGCTTTGACAGCAGATCCTTTATTTTCACTGGTAACTGGACACGAAAGAAGGCGGTTTAGATAAAAAGGCCAGTTGGTGCACACGTAGGCAGAGAATGCGTGGCGGTGGTTTGGCTGGCTGGTAATAACAGGGTGGGGCTGAGCATTGTAGCACATGAGAGAATCAGCCTGTACCCCAGAACACTCTGGAAGGGAATGACTGAAGACCCTGGTTCTTGTACACTGGTGGATTACATTGATTAGAAACAGGTGTGTCGACTCCCAATCAGACACACCTTCCAATAGAGAGGAGACACAGGAGGCACAGGTTGACACACCAGACAATCCATGGGCTACAGGGTTACAAACCCTCAGCAGCAGGGGCAAAACCAGGAGTGTCCAGATGGGAACACAGGGGAGTGTCTTCAAGAATTCAAAATCTGCTCTTTTGCTCTTCATGAGTTTTCTTCCATTGTTTCCTGTTAAAAGTTTTGATGGCCTGTAAAGGCAGAGTGTGTGATGAGGTGGCTGTACAGATTGTTAAGCCCCTTGAAGCTAATTTTTGATCTGTGATGTATGATTTTTTTATTTTTTTTACTACTGCTAAGTACAGTAGCTAAAAAGATAAAATTTAATTAATGAAACATTTTACATTAGGTAATCCATTTGCCAGTTTATAGCCACATGCCTGGGTTCAGGTCTTATTAATTTAAATAATTAGTGTTATATCACCACATTGGGAAGTACTGAAAAAATGTGATATAATGTTAACTAATTACAGGCTGTATCTTCCCAACTGGTTGTCTGTTAAAACATGAAAGTGGGTTAAAACCAACCAAAGTATCAAAGAAATTAAATATATGACTTGCTTTAGGTGATAGAGGAAATGTCAGGGAAACACCAAAGTCATTAGGATTTATCCTCTGGGGCCATCAATGTCTGTATCAAATTTGATGGTGGTCCATCCACAAGTTGTGAGAGATATTCAGCCAGGAACAAAGCAATTTCCATCAATTGGGCTGTGCCGCCTTCAAGGCTAAAAACAGGTTTTTCTATTTGAATAAATCTTTCTCCTTGAAATCCTGTTTGATTTGATCAGCTCTATTTTCAGTTCAAATCCTGATACAGTTTTTTACTCCTTCTTCAGATTCATATTCAATAGTCTTATTGTAATGAACACAACTGTGCTTTCCCAACTGCTGTTTGAACCACAGTGGGAGCAGAGCAGGTGAAATATTTCATACACCGCAGGGTTTTAGACTTCAACAGAGTTATTGCAAATTTTGTGATAGATATCGTGCATGCAACTAATTCTACTGTATAGCTCATGCAATGTTTAAAAATGAATTGTCAGTGGGAGGGAACTCTAAGGAAAATAGAATCAAAAATACTGTATGTTTGAGCCAGAAACATTTTCTCTCTCCTAATCAAAATGATTGAAAGCCAGCTATTTCTAAGTCAGACAAAAGAAAGATAGCAGCGTGTTGTTGGCAAACCTAATGTACAGCGCAAAGGGAACTCATTTTTTTATATCTCTGTGCTTTTCCTCCTTCCTATTACTTCTATTCTTTATATGAAAAAAAATCCTTTAACATTTTCCTCTTGCTCACAGTTGCAATTTATTTCTAACCCCAGCGCTTTTCCTGCTTTGTTTCCTTCTCTCCACAGAAGGGTCACATGAGTAACATGCTGTGCTCTTTCGATGCCGACGGTCGATTAAAGGTCTTAGTATACTACAGCTTTCTGCTCTGCTGCTTGATGTGATGTGTTGAAACCTACGTGTAAACCTTTTTTTATGGTTTCTGTGTTCCAGTAGAAATGCCACCAGCCCTGTGATATTTTTTTGTTCTAGTTTTCTGTCAACTAACATGACCCCTTTTTATTTTAGGTGTGTAGCTGTAGTCCCCCCTCCTGTCCCTTGTGTTTCACTAATGTCGTCTGTCTGATAAAACTACTGAGGTGCATCCGTCCATCCTCCTGTCATCCTCTCTTCTTGTTATTCATGTCATCATCTTTCTTGTTCAACTTTTCACTACATGAAAATCAGTTGCTGCCCATTTTCCACATCTCTGTCTATTTCTTATGTACTTTGCAGTCTCTCTGTATCACGCCAGTAAAAATAGCATCTTTCCCCCTTAACCAATTTTCCCCTTAATTCCACAGTTTGACCTTGACTTATTTTATTTTCCAGGTGAATGGAAAGGAGCTGTCCCGCCTTTCTGGAGATCCCACCCTGGACATACGGGACCCCGTGCTCTCCAACATACTGAGGCGGGGGGCCCGCAAACGGGCGGGCCCAGCAGGAGCCCCCGGAGGGTTAGTGCCAGTGACCATGGGCATGGCCGACTGTGTAGACAGCTGCACCCAAACAGACATCAGCTTCCAGCATATGTTGACTCTGGGCAAGAGCAGCCAGCATCCCTGTGGAGCTCCACCCCCACCCGACCCTCCACCGTCCCCTCCACTGCCACCGCTTCTGGAGCCGTATCTATTCAATGAGCTGTGAGTCGGAGTGGTACACCAGGCCAATACAGCACGTTCAACTGTCGGACCACAACTCATCTGTTCAGTCGTTTTGCTTCTACTACATACCATTCTGTTTTGCACATTTGAGGTTTTTTTTAGTTGCCTCAGTTACTGAAATATAATGTCCTGAATCTCCTCCTCAGCTTTATAGAGCCTGTGTACTATGACCCCACTGACTACTTCGACATCACTCAGCATGAAGTGGACAGGCAGGATGAGCTGGAATATGAGGTGAGAGCCCATTAGCTGTACTCAAGACTCTGATACAGGAAGCTGTGTCCACTGTTCTCTGTCTGACTGACATGCTCCCGCTTTTCTGTAACCGCATCAGGAGGTGGAGTTGTATAAGTCCCGTCAACAGGACAAACTCGGGCTGACGGTGTGTTACAGAACCGATGATGAGGAGGACCTGGGAATATATATAGGAGAGGTGAAGGCAGTGTCATGAAACCAACATTTCAATAAATCTTTCCCATTTCTCCTTAACAAGGCTGTCTCTTCTTCCAGGTCAACCCAAACAGTATTGCTGCAATAGATGGCCGCATCCGCAAGGGAGACAGAATATTACAGGTGCAGTACACTGGAGTTACCGTCACTGTATATATACAGGGTTGTCGAACTCTTCATGCCAACAGTTTAGCCAATAAAACTCTTTCTTGTCCAGTTATGTAATGCATGATGCATGTGTTAGATAATCCCTGACCTACAATAGAGTTGGAGTCAGGTTGCTTTTGATACAGCCTTATAAAGGAAATTGCTAATAGCACTGCATTCATTCTGAATTCTTTCATAAGAGGTTGAATGTGCTACTAAGCCGCAGAGAGAATTGCTCAGCGTTGGACCTAATTGAATCTGGCCTTTGCGGGAAAGGGTCTTACATTATCTGACAACAGCTCATTTTTGTTCTTCTCTGTCTCGCTCAGATAAATGGAGTGGACATCCAGGACAGAGAGGAGGCTGTCGCAATTCTCACCAGAGAGGACAGCACTAATGTCTCCCTGCTCCTTGCACGACCCGAGATAGAGGTGAGGAAATTGGATAGGCAGTCTTCAGGGAACACTGCGATGCTCAGTCTGAATACTGACCTACAAAAAACCCACTCTTCTCCTTTTATTTCCCTTTTTATGGTGAAAGAAATTATTTTATGTCCCTGGATGTATGAGAGTAGTAGTATAAGTATGTTGACATTTGGTCAAGAGGTTGGGAAGGACACGTCTACACTCCGAAATTGGGGACATGAGGAAGAGCTTTGTTCTAACCTTCAGGCTTGTGTAGACTTGTGTGGGGAGGCAGAAAAGCTTCGAGGTGCGAAAACATGATGAGAGCACCTGATAACGTGACGCGAGAGGCAAAGACAAATAGTGCTTGTACTCACAGTGCTAATGTGGCACCGCTTTGTTTCCCTCAAGGTCACTCTTCCAGCAGATACCAGCTCCTTAGTAACACATTTCTGCCAAATTACTTGCAAACACACAACTTAACACAGACCGACCCAAACAAAATGGATTTTCATGGCAAACAACTGTAAAGATGTGCTGTAGATGGAGACAGACACAGTATGTTAGGGAATATAAAGATCTGCATGCCAGCTGCATTCATACAGACGGAGCCAGAGGACAGATTTAAAAGGCACTCATTAAAATGGTCTGAGTCAAAGACACACACACACACACACACACACACACACACACACACACGCAAATATCCTCTCCCCTGTTTAAATATGTCCTTGTTTTGAGAGAGATGAGCACAAGTACTACCTGTGAAAGGCTGACAAGATTTATATTGCCAAGGCATGGTCCCACATTAAGATTCAAGTGAGAGAGGGGGGGCTGGAGAATCATCAGAGGGAAATGCGCAAGAAAGAGATTAAAGCTTGAGCTGCTGTCTTGGGGGAGAGTGAGAGAGAGAGAGAACTGAAGAATAGGAATGAAGATGACGATAATCAATACTTCATCTTGCAGTCTGCACGCAGCTCACATTAAAATAAAACCAATTAGCCCAGATAAACCGTGCGCCTGAGGAGTGAATTGTTTACTAATTTGCATTATATTTGATCGGATTGTTGAGAGGGTGCCAATCAGAACGTAAACAGATTATAAACAACAGTTCTTCTGAACTATCAAGTAGTATTCATCTCTAAAGACTGGATCACTCTGGATTGACAGTTCTAATACCAAAAACTACAAAAACTAATCTTGTTGCCATCAGGTACATTATGTTTAGACCTTCCCCTTAGATCCAAATTGTTATTTTATTTCATCAGCATTTCATTCAATGGAAACTAAACGTTGTGGTCTCAAAATGGTGTTAACATCACGCAGGCACGCAGCTCTGCCTCCATCTAGTGACAGAAATGAACACTATGCTTTACTGTCTGTAGCATAGAAATGTGCTGCAGACGACATCAAAACTGCCGCAATCAATAGCTTCACACTACAGGGGATAAAATGACCGAGTTTAAGGTGAAGCGGGTCACTCGAAGTGAGAAACCCACAGAGATTAAGCATCTAATTCTGCAGATCTCCTCAGGTTCACCATGTCAACTTAAAAATAATAATATGTCAGTGTTGTGCTCCTCTCCCCCATGGATAGATTAGGAGAAAAGAGGCCCCTAGGCACAGACATAGTCTGACCCCTTTAGGCCCCGGGGTTTGTGTCCCCTAGGCCTGTTCATTAATCCGCCCATGCCAGGTTAAAGCTTAAAAAACAACAACAGTTGTATAATATTATTCCATTAATTATATGTATAGAACATACTAACACATAGTTTTCCTTGTCTTTTATTTGTGTCTTCAATTAACTCGACACCATCACTGTGATGCCACATTTAACCTGTCAGAATGACAACCAGCTGGACCCAGATGAGCTGGACCTGGAGCCACTGGACAACGCTGTCCATCTGCCAAGCTGCCACAGAGCGAGGAGCAACACCTCCTCCGTTCTGGGTGCTGGACCGGGCGGTGTGGTCAGTGGAGGTGTATCGGGCGGCCACGGTCGCTCACTGAGCAGGGACTCACCTGATTTGCTCCAGACGGTGCTGAGCAACAGCCAGGAGCTGGACAGTGGGGTGGGCCGCACGGACGAAAGCACGCGCTACGAAGAGTCGTCGGAACACGACCTCCTGGGAGATGACCACACCAGTGCCTCCAACACAAATGCCACCAATACGCCCGGCAGCATGCGCAAGTTTTTGTCCGGCAGAGGGGACACTCCACCTTTGCTGCACTCCCAGGAATTTCAGTTCAGTACTGACTCCCTCTTAGGGTTAGACTGCGTTAACGGGGGAGGGCTGGAACAGGTGGAGCGTCTGGAGAGGGCCTACATGGCAGATCCGGTGAGGATGATGATGCCTGGGCTGACTGAGGAAGAGTGCGAGAGGTACAAAGAGCTCCTGGAAATCAAGTGCTACTACGAGAAGAGCAGTAATGCTCTCCTGCTGCTGGGAGGCCAGGGGCCGGGACAAGAGGACGGGGGCGTCTCGCTGGACGTGAACAGAAACGAGAGCCTGACACAGCATGAGATGGCCCTTCTGGAAGAGGAACTGCGCCACTTGGAGTTCAAGTGTCGTAACATCCTGAGGGCGCAGAAGATGCAGCAGCTGAGGGAGCGCTGTCTGAAGGCTTGGCCTCTAGAGGACAAGAATGGAGCAAGCGCAGGCGCTGGAGCGGGAGCTGGACGCTTGGACGTTAGTGGCAGTGGTGCTTTGGTCAGCGAGGAGTCCTGTCACCACGCTCTGTCAGACATCAACGAGCTTCCAGAGAGGGAGCGCTCGGATAAGGACAGCACGAGTGCCTACAACACTGGAGGGGAAAGTTGCAGGAGCACCCCTCTGGTGAACGAACAGCACCCTTCACCCTCCACTCAGAGCCTGGAGGGAGGAGAGTCTCTTTGCTCTGCAGGTATGCAGCTTCCAGTCTCCACTCGACAGAGAGAGAGAGCAACCAGAGGGGAGAGAGTGGACAGGGCACAAGCAAACTTGAACCAACCCTACTCCCACAGTCACAGAAGGGCAGCTGAGGCTAAGACATCCAGCCCTGGAGCCAAAGTCAGGTCCCTGTCCAGGGATGGAGGAACAAGGAGGGGCTCAGACGGAGGGATGAGACGCAACCCAAAGGCCAACGGGACAGCAGAGAGGGCTGGTGGACGCAGCGCAGAAAACAGCCCTTACCTGTCCCGGCGTCAAACTGAAACAAACCTGCCTCAGCGCTACCTGAGCTGCATGCAGCTGCGGTCTCCCTCCACCTCCGAGCAGCTCAGTGGACTCAGAGAGTCTCCCAGACAGGGCAGCGTGGAGCCCGGGGGCGAGGCCAGCCCCATGAGCTTGGGTAGCACGTGCAAAGACGTTGCCCAGGTCCCAGGTGCCGTACCTATACCCTTGTCGCCCTCGCTGCTGCCCGCCTCCCCTCGCATGGAGTGGAAGGTGAAGATCCGCAGCGACGGCTCGCGCTATGTGGCCAAACGGCCCGTGAGGGATCGCCTCCTGAAGGCGCGCGCAATGAAGATCAGGGAGGAGCGCAGCGGCATGACGACGGACGACGACGCCGTGAGCGAGATGAAGATGGGCCGTTACTGGAGCAAAGAGGAGCGCAAGCAGCAGCTGCTGAAGGCTCGCGAGCAGCGGCGGCGCCGGGAGTTCATGATGCAGAGCCGCCTCGACTGCCTGAGAGAGCGCGAGCGCGAGCAGGGCGGTGGCGGGGGGCAACAGGGGGTGACCCAGCAACAGGAGTCCACCTCCATCCTGGAGCTTTGCCATCGCAGGAGCATGAAGAAGCGCAGCCGCAGAATCCTGGACAACTGGATCACTATACAGGAGCTGCTGGCCCACGGGACCAGGTCTGCTGATGGGAAGAAGGTCTACAACCCCTTACTGTCCGTCACCACAGTCTGAAATAAAGTGGCAGAGAGCGAGGGAGCACAAAAACGTGCCAAAATGTTGCGATAGAGCCGATAACAACCTCCTTCAGTACACCTCGGCACAAACGTTTGTCTGCGGGGATGCAGCAACAGTCTAAAGCACAAAGGCCATGACGGTAATTTTAAGGCAGCACGTCTTGACCTGAGCATAAAATGTTTAGGTCGGAGAGAAGCTCCTGACTGAGGCTGTAACAGTCATTGCACATATTCCCAAACACAAAGAAAATGAACACATTTACAATACGCTCATATAGAAGCTTTCCGCCCGCTTTCATGAAGCTTTGCCTCTCTCACATGTGAAGAATGTGATTTTTAAAGAAAAAAGTCTTACATATAAAAATCTCAGACTTTAAATCTGACTCAGTTAAGGCAGAAGACGAAATGAAAAAAGAAAAGAAGTGGGGCTGGGTGGACGGACATACAAAAGGTGGAAAAAAGAGCAAACATTAACAATTTAGAAACGAAAAGAGAAAAACCGCCCACATTGTGATCTACCCCGTTACGTAAAGAAGAGGTGAGAGATGGCACCACCTGCTGTTCAGCTACCAGAGAACTGAAAAGCCGCCTTGGCAGAGTGAATGACAGGACAGATAGAAATAAAAAGTGAGGCTAAGAACCATGCAGCTGTGAAAAATCAGAGGAAAATCCACTTCTGTGCCATAAAACTGTATATTTACTGTCCATAAAGGCCTTTGAGGACATTGTCAAAGCATCGCTGTGTGCCACTTAATGTAGTTATGTCATTTTCTTCACTCTTGCAGTGTTTGTGTACGATCGCCCCATTGTTTTGACACAGGAACGTAACATTACTGTCAGATCACAGAGGCTTTTCTTTATGTTTTTTTTTTTTTGATGATGAGGAGCTGAGCGGTGCCTTCCTCTCAGGCAGCACTTTGACTGTCCAGCACAACTTTGAAAATGTCGCAAAAAAAGACTGAAACACCGCAGCTAAGAGTGCAAACATTTGAAGCACAGAGGAACTTACGGGTTTGCCGAGTTCTGTTTTGTATTCTTAAAGAAAGTCGCGGGTCATCATACAAAGCACAGAGAACATTTGATATTGTTTCACGGCACAAAATCTAACGGTTCAAAATTTCCTGCTTTTCCAGACCGATAGGTTTTGGTCATTATGCAATTAATTTCAATGTTGACTGTGAATAAGGCTACTTCATTGCAAATGAAGTTCCTTAGCTAAAAAAACTACTGTAAATTAGGTCTGCAGATACATCAAATGTGAATTTTTCTACACATTTCTATCAAATGTGTCATTTTCAAACTTGATTGAGTTTTTACCTTTTAGTTCAGTCTCAGGACAAGCCACTACATTATTATCCAGCAAGTACTTAGAGTGACGATAACAGCTGAGAATGGGGGCTGCTCATTTATAAACAAAAGCTGATTTTTTCTCTTTTGGCTTACATGCATGTTTTGATATTGAGGCCAAATCTTTTTTATTTTCTCCATGTACTTAAAAGCCTTTAACATACTGTAACTGTGGATGTCTTTCTATGAATCTGCTCATAGCATAGAGAAAAAAATATACATGTTGTACTTGTTCGTTCAATATCGTGATTTCCAGTGTCTGCCATTTTACAGTGAACGCTTTTCTAAATAAACGCTGTGATCATGAAAACCTGCTCCAGTGTCACGCAGCCGGTGCCGCGCGTCAAGACGGAGAGTTTGAGAAATAAGGAATCAATTTATCCTAAACAATTCTAAACCTTTATTTTTCTAACAAGAGTGAAAAGAAACAAAGGCAACATTAAAATGAAAAGTTTATACACAAACTCACGACAACGGTGTGTCTGCAATATCAATAATAATAATAATAATAATATAATTTGAACCCAGAAAACAACATAATTTGTGACAAAGTGAGTTACAGTGAAGTTACCTTAATCTGCAGAGAGAGAGAGAGAATGAGGGAGGGGGAAGAAGAGGAGGTCAAACTGAAAGGAATAAAACATGGAGTTGAGAGGATAAGAGCTTTTAAAAAAAAAAAGAAGAAAAAAAAAAAGAAAAAGGAAAAGCATCAGGTGGAGGAAAGGGAGGATAAAGACAAAACCAAGAGGTACAGATGTACAGATATCAGTTTTGGGAAAGTAGCACCAAAAACATTAATGCCTGTTTTTAACACTTCCCAAAAAATTTACTCTGTTTATTCAAAAATGCGTATCCCTCTCAAAACAGCATCAAACACAAGATCCAGTACAACTAAAAAAATACAAGTGTAACCACGGTGCTGTTGTCGAAGATCAGCCGTCACAAACCCTCCGCTGTTTCCTCAGCGCCGGGATTCGAGCCCAAACTGTCCAAAGTAAACCCATAGCTTATCCAACTTCAACGGGCGGGCTCGAGCGACGTGACACAGCGACCGCCCGCGCTCAGGCGGGACTTGGCCGAACTAGCATTTAATACAACTGGGATAACATAGCATACTGACTGACCTCAGAGACAACTCTAGACCATTGACATTCCTATTACGGTAAGTCCCACATCGGTCCGACACAGTCTTAATATGTTCACGGGGGGAAACGGGTGCCGGGGGAGGTGGCGAATAAAGTGTGGGTAGGACAGGAGAGTCTGAAAGAAAGATCGTGACGGGCACGTCTGCGTTAAGGATGAAAACGGTGGAGTGTAGAAGAAGAAGAGTCATCGCTCTGTTAGTGTCTGAACGCATCAATGAGGGATGGGGGGGGGAGGTACGTGTGGGGCGAGGGGGATGTCCTGCATCTTTCTGTAGCTTGACACTTTCCTGGCACAGAATGCTCTGTCCCTTCAGTTCCTCCGACTAATCTGTTTGAACGGAGCTGCAGCGTCGACTATATCACAAAATCTGTCAAGGAAAACAGAAAGAAAGTTTGAAGCTATTTCCAGAGAATGAAAAGAACAGGTTTAAAAAAAAAAAAAAAAAGATAAAGGGGCTGTTACCTCTGGATGGGTTTGGAGAGGTAAGCAGGGGGAGGGGCTGTGGCTGAGGGGGCAGGTTTTCTTTGACTCGGAGGCGTCCAGTGACCGCTCCCCAGCCCCTTCCCCGCTGCCGCCGCCTCGGTGGCTCTTCCTCTTCCGTTTGGAGTCCTTGGCTCGGCCGCGGCTGGTTCGTCTCTGCTCCTCCAGCTCAATCTGAGAGAGAGAGACGGAGACGGGACGAGAGCGTGAGGAGAGGACGAGCCTCGGCGGAAAAGCAACTGCACAAATAAACAAAGCCAAAGAACGTGATGCGAGTACAAGCAGTCACTGTTTTCTTGAAATGATAGATAGGCACTTGAAACGGCTTTAGGGAATTACCATGTGTCTCACTGGTGTGTTGTGCAGATCCATAAATAAATAACAATAATTCACCCGGAAAGATGCGTTTGTTTTTCTGACCTGAATGAGTGTGTGCAGTGTGTCTCTGGGTGGAACAGAGGAAGCTTGGAGGACTCTGTGGATGATGTGCGACTGGTCCAGGGACACCTCCAGCAGGTCTCCTTCCAGCTGTAGCTCCTCCAGCCGGACCCTGGTGGCTGGGGAGAGCTCCACCACCTGGCCTTTCAGCAAAGCCAGCAGGGGAAGCAGACACCCCACACCTGAGAACCGTGCACAGAGAAAACCTCGTCAGGACTGGCTTCTGTGGGACACAGTGCCTGACGTCGCTCTGGAGGGTAATCTGAGATTAGAAATGCCGTCCTACCTGTAACATTTGACTTCTTGCTGATGCCATTTTCACATCCAGCCTGTGGGCAAACGAGTATTGTTTAAAACAGGCAAGGTGTACGGCAAAGAAAGTATGAAGTAGAAGAAGTTATTTCACTCAATCAATCTATTATTCAGCTGAACATGGAGACGCTCAGTGGAACAGTTTTCAGTCTGTGGTCTGGATGAAGAGAAAGAAGAGGAGGGTGTTCACCTGAATGCCGTTGCTTTCCTTGTTGTTCTTCTTAGGTGAATTCTCCTCCGTCAGATCGATCACTCCGTCCTCGCCCTCCCCTCCCTCGGAGTCTGACAAAACTATCACCGAGCTGCCTTCCGTCTCCTTTTCCGCGCCGTCCTCTTTCTCTGCGTCACAATGAAGCGTCTCTTTCAGTTCCTGCAGCTTCTGGAGAGCATGCCGCAGCTCGGGCGCCTCCAGCGCCTCTTTGGCTCGGCCCTGCCAGGTGATGGCGCGCTCCGTCAGACACTGCAGCGCCTCCCCTTCGGGCAGACGCACCGGCAGCCTCTGCAGGGCCACCAGCAGCGCCAGGATAGTCTCCAGGCGCGGGCGCCGCGACCGCTGGCACCGCGGGCACAAGAAGCGCGAGTCCCAGTCCCACCAGCAGAGGGGGTTGCTCGGCGGCCCGGAGGAGGGGAGCAGGGAGGGGAAGGGAACGCAGCCACCGTGGAACCAGTCCTTGCACAGGTGGCAGCGGAGCTGAGGGGCGCGAGGCTGCCCGGAGCACACACACACCGACTGAGGGGGGGCGCCGCAGGCGTGGTTGCCGTTCTCTTTTACACAGTTCTCCGAGTGGCCGGATGCGTCCGTCTCCATGGTGTCCTCCCACCTCCCGTTCTCCTTGTCCTCCTTGTCCTCCTTGTGACTTGCAGCAGGGAGTCCCGATTTACACATGTTCAACTTCTGCAACCTCAGCAGCGCCTCCTTCTCCTGGTGCTCCCCTTCTTTGAACGCCATCACCTAGAGTCAAGGCGCACATGGGGTTCGCTCACACAGCCAGAATTCAAGCATTTACAGGTCTTGGAGTAATTAGAAAGAAAGACAGTAAACTCACGATGGCTGCAGGGTCCCGCAGGTCCTGAGCAGAGAGACCCAGAGTGTTGGTATCAGAATCGTCTAACAGATCATCCAACGGCTCCATCCCGTCTCGCCTCTCTCTCCTTTTTGCACACGGACATAAAACCTACGGGGCAACACCGGAGTTAAGCGCAGGCTCTCGTGATTTTGCCCTATTGAGCGCTTCAACAGGAGAATGTGCCCATTTGCTGAAAGAAAACCAGTTTATTTAAGTTTGCCTCCGAGCTGCCCACCTCCAGCAGACTGTGCTGGCTGCTCTTCTTCAGGAAGGTCTTGCTGGCCTTGTCCCTCCAGGAGTGAGCGCTGGCCACCTGCAGCTCCAGCTGCCTCAGCTCCTCCATGAAGACCGGCAAGTCCCTCCCAATGGCCACCAGGCCTTCCAGGTCGTCCAGACACGGGTAGTGCTCTCCGTTCTACAACAGCAACAAAAGAATGAATAAGAATAAAACAGTGGGAGCTACTGTGTACTTTACAATGCAAGTATTTCAGTGTGATTACAAATCAAACCGTCACTGAAGGGGGAAAGGATAAAAGACACCAGATTTTCTTTCTCTTACCTGGATTTCCTCCAGGTCTGTCACCCAGGCCCGCGCTCGTGTGAGACAGCCCTGTAGAGCCAGGATGTTGGGGAGCTTAACCGGGATAAGTTGGGCTTCGTTTACTATTGCCTCCAGGGTGGAGAGAGGGTGCTTTTGCCTGGTGAAATAAAAATCACACGACAAAGAGACTTAGACGTCTTTGAAACAGGACAGACTGGTGGCGCAATGTTAAGAATTCCTGTTGCAAATTGAGGGGGGTGGCTTTGTCCGTCCTACCTTTGTTCCAGGCAGATTTGTGCTTTCTCCTCCCAACGTTCCGCAATTGTGAGCAGCTCCTGCAGCTCCGCCATGGCCGTCTCCACGGATGCACTCTGGGGCACGTTGCAGCCCGCCTCCATCAGGTTCCTCAGCACGTCCAGCGTCACCTCCTGCCTCTCGTCTCCTTCCGTGCCCAGAGTGCGCCTCACCTCGGCCAGCCAGTGGCCCTGCTCCTTCAGGCCCTGGAGTAAAGTGCACTCTGGCACCACGACGGGCAGCTCGCCCCCCTCCTCTAGCAACGCCTCCAGCTGCGCCGGGGGTGGAGAGTCCCTCCTCCAGTCCCTGTCGCTGACCAGCGCTTGAGCCCGGCCCTGGAACTCCTCCACTGTCTGCAGAACCGCCTTGAAAAACAGGTCATAGACATTAAGGCACCATATAACACAACTTTAAAGCTATGAAGATAACATGAAAAGCATGTATGTAGTGTGTTTCATAATTGCATACGACTACAAAGACAGTTTGTTCAGTGTGACAAACTCTCACCTGCACGTCCTCCAGCGGCTCCATCACACAGGGCAGGTTCTGCATCGTCTGCACCAAGGACTTGAGCTCCGCCAAAGTCATCCTGCCCTCGCTGAAAGACAGCAGCGTGTAAGTGCACGTGACCCGACGGACGACAAACATCAGCTCTGTGCTCCATCCTACCTGCTCTTTGAGCTACTGAGGAGTTCGGCGCTCGTCTTTCGGCAGTGCTCTATGTCTTTAAAAACAGTGTTGAGTTTCCGGAGGAGTTCGTTGTCGGGAAACTTCTTTTCCACCGCTTCCGTCTTCAGGATTTCCAGGTCTTCAATTCCTGCAATTCAAAAGCTGTTCAGTCTCGTCACGTTCTTTAAAAAAACAATGACATCTTCAAATGTTGAAACAACGTTTAAGGGTTTTGCTTCTGATGAGCTCGCACCTATCTTGCTTCCTTCTTCTTGCTCAAGTGCCTCTTTTACTCTGTTGGCCCATGAATCAAAAGACTCGGACCGAACCTTTAATCGGTGTAACATGGCTAACAACTCATCCAGGGTATATCTGTACCTGTAACGTGACGGGAGAACAAAAAGCAAAAAAATCCTCTTAGATATTATCACACAGAAAATTACACTTTGGTAAATTGTGGGCAGACATACCTGAGGTAGAGTTTTTCAGTGGGGCAGTTGCACAGATCCTGAGTGTGATAGAGACACACCAGACGCTCGGGGCAGTTTGAACAGGCCAGAGCCGAGAGGAAACACGTGGTCTTGCATTTGTCGCACTGTCTCTCGTCATCGGGCAGCAGCTCGAACGCCTCGCGCTCTGCTTCAGTAATGCCCTGCAGGTACAACACACAGACTTCATGACAAGGATCACATCTTCCTGTATTCTCACAGGAAGGACGGCGCCACTATCACACACATTTGACCTGCAGAGATAAAATGAATGAACACACAATTGAGTAACTGACATTCTTTGAGATATGTTTGTGTGTCTCACCCTTTCCATCAGACCCTTCCGCAGCTTCCTCTCCTCCTGAACAATGATGAACATTTCCCGGTGCGTGGCCGCAGCCAGGTTAAGGTCCAGTTTCTCTGGGCTGGCGGCCATTTTGCAGGTGAGCTCCTCATGGGAGAAGACGCAATACCTCCTTAGACGTCGGTAGTGCTCAATACAGGAACGGCCAGCAGGCAGCTAAGAGGGAGAGAGGGGAACGATCTTGATCATGCCACTTTCTCGAACGGCGTGAAGTGCCAACCTGAGGCAGATGCCCTGAACGTGACGTACCCAGTCCGCGGTGCAGAAGTTGACGGCTTCGGCAAAGTTGTATCCCTGATTGAAGCCACTGTGGTAAGCTCTGGGGAAGGTGATGACGAACTCACCGGCGCACTGGTTGGTGCGCACAACCTGTCGAGGATGGGAAACGCAGAGGTGAGTCACCGTTTCCTCAAACGAGCTGTACATCGTGCTCTGCATGAGACTGACCGGTACGCCGTGAGACATGAGGATGTTGGGGTTCATGATGGTGACCAGCTGGTGCAGGAGGTCCGGCTGAAACTCGAACAGCTCCGGCGTCAGCTTCTTCATCACCTCCTCGAGCCGCTCGGCCGCCACGGAGGGAACGCCGTACCACGTCTTGGGTTCGCCCCTGGAGAGACGAGGACAGAAGGTGACGATCTCTCACTGAAAACACGGTTTCACAGCCTCTAGGTTAAAAAGCTGCGATCGCTCCGTACCAGTGCAGGTAGTTGATGGAGTAGCTCCAGTGATCCTCGATGTGCCAGCAAAACGCCGAGAACACCATGCCGACATAAAGCCAGGGCACCTTCATCCCAGAGATGTCACCGTTGATGTGGCACAGGAGTGACTGCTCCAGCAGGGGCATCACATTCAAGTTCCAGCCGCAGCGAGCGTATTCCTGACAGGAGGGAACAGAGGGAGCAAACGGTAACCGCTGCACTATGACGCTTTAGAAAATCTATACGTTTTGCTGAAACACTTCACTGAACACAGTAACCAACAGTTATGGTGCTATGGCTTCAGATTCCCGATCGCAGTTCCTGACATATTACTTGAGCAAGAAAAGAAACCAAACCATGCTGGAAAACAAAAGCAGAGCTAAAACAAACAAACACGCAAGCATTCACTGGTCTCTCTTTGGAGGCTTTGATAGCCAAGTTAATAAATTAAACGCACCTCCTCTTCCTTGGTGAGCTTCCTCTTGCCATTGTTCATGGGGAAGCCGCTGCCGAACTCTTTGGAGTGTATGTCTGCGCCGTACTCCACGGTCACGTCTTCCTCGATGCTGCTGACTAACCTCCAGAACTCTCTCTCCACGAGCTCAGTGGGAACCATCTGCAGCGACAGAAGAGCGCACAGGCTGGAGATTAGTCTCTCGTTTTATCGCCAGCGAGGGCAGGGCCGTGCTTCGTCATGAGTGGGTGAGGGCTCATGTGGGCGTGCTTACGTGGACAGGCATGTTGAAGTAATCTGCTTTAAAGGTGTCCGCCATTTCCCCAAAACTCTGCAGCGTGTACTCTCGCGTGGCCTGTTCGAAGCCAAACGCCTCCGTTGGCTTCTTGCATTCCTGAAAGGGAGATAAACAAAAAACAGAGGAGTGCTGTGCATCAGGAGAGACCTAACAAAAACACGCCGTGAATATTGAGACACAAACTGGCTCTGCGGAGCCGTCTTCCTACCTCCGCCACACACTTAGGACATCGCCAGTTGCCTTTGGGAGGGTCGGTGAGCGGGGGCAGGAGGCAGTAGGTGTGGTAGTTGTCGTCGCAGCCATCGCACAGCAGGAGCTTCTCGTCGTCGTCTCCCCGACCGCACATTCGACACACAAAAGAATCCACCTTTAAAAGAGCAGGAAGCAGAAAACGTGGGTGCCTGGAGGCAGATGACCACAGGGTGCACGAGGAGCACGAACCCGCTCTGGCACAAATACAACTCAAAGGCTTATATGGAGGGAAAAGGAGGCACTGTTTTGTCACGGATAAATGCAATGCCATCACATGAATGGCAAGTAATAAAGTGCACAGTGCACGGTGTTTACAGCTCTATAAAAACCCCATGACTGCTTGTGGCAGTTCAGAGATTTACTGTAAGAGCGGGTAACTGTCTTTACACTTGATTTCCTCCCTGGGTCGACTTACACACTGCGGGTTGTGGAGGTTGCGTCTAAGCCTCATGGTCATTTTGGTGCAAGGTCTGTCACTGTCATCCTCTTCCTCCTCCTCTTCCTCCTCATCATCATTTTCTTTCCCATCCTCTTCCTCTGGCTCTTCTTTCTTCACTTCAGTCTTCACCGTGACGCTCGGGGGAGGCAGATGAGGACTAGACGTGCGCCCCTCGCCCTGCTTCTCCTGAGGCTCCGGGGGCTCAGCTTTGACCGAGGCGTCGCTGGGAGCCGCTGGCACGCTGTCTTTGATGGTGACGGTCTGAGGCAGCTCATCTAAAGGAGAACACGCAGGGTTCACAATCAAAGGTTGTCGTTTATCAGGTGGCTAAAATCTTTACAGCGCAGGGCTCTGACGGGACACCCCCAGTGACGCGATAACAGAGGCTTCATTCTCAACTTATTGCTTTAGCTGCATCAAATTAATTGTTGTGGTGCGGCGTCGCCTCCAAAAGCGTAGGGTTTTTCACTGTTACTATCACCGCATGTGTCTGAGACGGTGGTTAAATGAGACCGTGGTCAGAGCACTTACCTTTCTTCCTGATGCCTTTATACCTGGCCACCAGCCCAAGCCCCATCATCTTCGGCCCCGCGCCATAGATCTGCAGCTTCTTCAGCTCTGGGTTCTTCTCTATGTCTTCCTCTGTAGGTTCAGGCTGGATTAAAAAAAAAACAAAAACAAGACATTTCCTTTTATTCAAGGGACGGACAGCACTGCAGCTACTCTCCAAAGCACACAGAGCAAAGCAAGGGTCTAGGCCAAACGCAACATAGTAAAACATGAGAGCGCAGTGATGCATCACAAGAAGGGATTGTGCTGGGTTAGAAAGTAAGGAAAAGGTTAGCCTACATCACAGCAACAGCTTAAAGGTCAAGACCCACCACCATTAACACACAATCACCAGCAGTTGCAACCATACAGATAGGGTTGAGTGTCTTTTTTTTAAAAACTTATTTATTTGCCTTTTGTGCCCAACATCTCCTACAGGCTGCTCTGGTCACAGACTGGAGAGGCTCCTCTGCTGTCACAACACTGAATATCATTTGTACTGATCTGTCATTTACAATGTAGTAAGCAAACTTTCTCCTTTCAGACAAATACAAACCTATATTTTAATAGTTAGCTTAGCTTGGTTTGACACTGCACTAAAATAACTAGATTCTAACATAATGGCATTTTTTTGGCCACAGTTGTTTCCTGTTGCTATCACAAAATGACTGCACTGTGTTAGCACACTATGAACAAACCTGAGACTGCATCATAAAGTGAATAGCCATTGTTGTCTTGAACTCAGCTGACCCCATTTGGCCTCGTCTCAGTCTTGAACAGCTTTGCACTTGCCTCCTTCTGACGAGGCAAAGTATGTAAAAACCAGAGCAGGCCTTTTAAAAGTGTGATTTAAAGTGGGTGCGAGCCTTTCTCGTGGCGCTGCCCTCCCTCTGCCGATGACGTGAGAGTTTCTTTCTCTGCGGGCTGAGCAGCTGGAGATGGCACATTACCGAAGATTTGTCTTCTGCTTGTTTAACAGGCGTTTGTTAAATTGTTCGTACTGAGTCGAGGAGAAGAGAGAACCATGATTTAAATCAGCCAACAATATGCTGACACAACTTATCCTGACCCCTGCTTTTATTTGTTTATACACTTATTTTAGCACCCTTCCCAGGTTAAGAAGCACTGCAGCAGTGAATGCTTTGGTCATTTTTGACTTTCTCCCGTGCATCAAATTATTTCAGAGAGTTATTACAGCTTCACTGATATCTTTTGAAGTCTGGCTGCAGATTTGGGCACGAGTTCCAGTCGGCCATATGATTGCAAACATCAGCGACGCACACAGACACACAGATCTGATCAGATCAGTCACTAGAACTAAAAAAAAAAAAAAAAAAGCACATAAGAGCGGAACAAAACTTGTGATTTGAACATATCCAGGACAGACTACAGTTATGAACCTCGTCTCTAAACATCCACTTAAGCTACTTTCACACTGGGAATCTAGTCCTAACGGGAGCTAATAATTTGATCGTATGAACACAGAACACCAGCTGAATTCCCACGGCAAGAATATTCTTGCATGCATGTTACAACGACAACATAGCACAAAAACAGGACAAATACAATGCCACAAGAGATGCCCTCTGAGACCCTTTTCCAAAGAGGGCATTGTGTTTTTGACCTTGCAGCTTGGATGCAGTTGCACCTTCGGCCGTGCAGACATAACTCTGGCTGCCCATGTGTGTACATAGAAAACCTACATTTTCCTGGCACCTGACCCTTGTTGACCTCAGGACTATGCAGGTGGGATGGGGATGACCCTACCCCCAACCCCAGCTTTGGCCGCGAACAGGCAAACCTAGAGAAAATTTTTAGGCCAGCAATGATGTGCTCAAAATAAGGAGTGGTTTAAGACGATACTATGCCGTCCGTCATGAAACTACGGTGCTCCATTAAATTAAACCTACTAAGGTTTTCTGTGAGAGTGCACCCCAGGGAGAACGCATGCAACCACGCTCTTAGCTGCTGTAGTGAGTGGACAGCGAGGCGAATCAGCAGAGGTGCAAAGGCACACAGACAAGCCCAGCAAGTACAACCACAGAGGCAGAGCGTGAGTGAGTGAGCAAGAGACAGAGAGAGAGAGAGACAACGAGCCAAACAACTGGACAGAAAAATGCTTGGCAATGCGGGATAAAGTGTCAACAGCACATGGTGAACTGTGCCATGTGGGGCATCTGAAACATTAGTTCTCAGCACCCTCGGCACTAGGATCCAAATTTGGATGCATTTGTAAGATCGGCTTTCATAACTCTTACATAATGCCTAAAACCACAATGGCGAGGCCCCAGTCAACACCTTTGTCAAGCATGAGACTACGTGCTCTCATTTTCTAGCTCTACGGCCCGTTCCTGGAGAATTCAATTAGAACAGTGGAGAACAGAACTCTTTGCTCACTGTCTGGTCCATCAATCAAAGTGCACCTATTATTATAATGCTACAGAGGGTATTTATGGCAACATCTCTGCAACAGTCATGGGACACTTTCCTGGATTTGCCAGCCTGTACGCAATCAGGATTATGACTGCATGTTAATGAAAATGTTTTAGTGGTTAGTTTAAAATAAAAAAGCCCAAAACATCAAGACAACTTCAGAATGGGTGAGGTGGTCTAGGAAAAGAGGCAGAAAGAGAGCAGGGGGGTGAGCGGGTGGAAGTTGAGCTCATGTGCTCAGAGGGCAGTACCGCAGAGATGAGTTGAGAGCCAGTGGTGAGAGGATGGGGGGCCAGATCCTCTGGACCCTGCAAGGGGAGACAATAACAGCAACAATAAACTAAGACAAGAGGAAAAGGGGGAGATGAGAGAGGAGGGGGAGAGCCCAGAGAAAACAGGAGCCTGGGACACATGAGAGAAGGGTCATATTTGATGTGAGACATTAAGTCCAACAGGAGACTTTCTGGATCTAGATAAAATTTTACATTAAAATTCTCATTTAGATGGTAATTTTTTTTGCATCCTTTGGGGTGTCTAGTTCAGACTGGATTTACACTGCAGTCTGATAGACCAGCATGCTGCCAGAACTTGATTCATAAATGTCAATGTCTTGTGATTCAAGTTGAAAAACCAAATAGACATTAATGATGTTGAGCTGGATGGGTGATGCTGCTGGAGGCACCAACATGATTTATCTGAAATGGGGCGGTCTTAGAAGCAAACTGAAACGAGGCTGAAAAGGCGTTTTTTTGCATATGGGGCACTCTTTGCTGACAAGTTTGTGTCACGCCTGTTACCTGGCTACTGAAGTAAACTAAACTAGCAACGTCACAGAAAAATGACCTACTGTATCTGAAATTCTGTCCTTTTGTAAGTGATGATGAATGTTATGAAATGCATCGCAACTGGGATGCTTAAAATGAAATTCTAAAAACTCAGGATTCTGTCCTATATATGTCATTTAAATAATGAGAACAAATATGAATCAATATCAAATGCGCTTGCACTTGTCATTTTTAATTGCATCCATCATCCAATGTCATGGTGAGATGTCTTTTTGTTCAAAATCTATTGATTAAGCAGATTACGAAATATGCAAAAACAAAAACACGTATTCCAGCGTCAGAAATGAAAAATGTAAAATCCACTCGCGAGCATAAAATGTGATGAGTAGGTGATATAAAACGTTGGCGGGGGGGCTTGCATTTAACAAGCATGACATAAGAGAATGTAGGCTGGTCCAGACATTGTGCTGTTTACTGGCAATGCTAATTAAAAAAAAAAAAAAAAGGGGGGAGTTTTGTAAATGTGTGTGACTCACAAAATAAAGTGTTGCGAGCCCACTTCAGGGATGGTAGACAGGAAAGCGGAAGAAACAAAGCAGAGGGCAAAAATAATGTACGGAGCAGAGAGCAAAAACAGCAGAGTTGAAGCGCAGCAGCATGGCGGGATGGAGAGTAAGCAAGCTGGGATGCGCTCTGAGTGCGACGTCACATTTTCCCCAACACTACACTGTAAAAGTCGTGCGCCAGGGCACGTGGGTGAGCACAGAAAATCCGCCAACATCAAGACGGCATGGCACACACCGGAGGACGGTCGTCCAACACCTGCACTGATTGTGGAAACTGTCACTGATCATTTGGTTCAGTCCAGATCACCAAATAGTAAGTAAATATCCTGATTAAAGGCCTGGGGAAAAAAATCTGATGTTTTCAGGTAAAACATAACACATTGTAGTTTGCACATTAATACGTGGAACCGTGATTACAAAACAGTAATTATTAAAACAACAAATACAGTTTAAATCAGTGGCCGTGGATTTGATAGAAGTCCTGTGGGAAACCATCACTTATTAAGCAATTTTAGGTAAAGGCAGCCTGAATAACTGGTAGTTAACAATCACGCAATTCACACCCTTAATTTTTGTGGTCTTGAAAAGTGCTTTAAATATATATATATATATATATTAAAAAGAAAAACTATTTTTCCTCAACCTAATCCTTTTCTATGCTTGATTTTGTCGTGGCATTTGGAAATGTCATCTAAAAATCTGTGTCAGTAGCCAAAGCACAATTCAGTGCAGTGTTACTGGTCTCAGACGTACGCAGATTTATGGATTCACAAAGTACAGGTGGTGTCACTCACGTCAGGCTGGCAGCGGTTCGCTCTGCGTCCGTAACTGCTCATTTTGGATGGCTGCACGGACTGTCGCAGGGGGATGGAGTGGGGCTTGTACTCCTTATCCACATCCTCGCCATCATAGTGCTTCGGCTTGCAGTGCTAGTAATGACAAGAGATGACAGGAGGGCGTTCACATGAAAAACATGTCCGAACACCCCACAGAGAAGCTACCAAAGAAAGACCAATGCATCATGCAGCGACTGAGCTACTGTTTGCAGATCAACTCATTTTGAAGCTTTGTATGAACAGATCGCCCTAGGTGATGCAAAAAGAAGAACTGTGAAGCGATACCGGCAGGCTTGCACCGGACTGGAACATTTCGAAGGGGTAGACGATCCTCTCGTAGTGTGAGCGCAGCAGAGAACCAATGTTCTTGCCCGGAGGGTAGCCGAGTCTCTGAGCCACGCGGGCCCAGCGCCGCTCCTTACACACCATCTCAAAACCTCCTTCATCTGTCACAATCTGGAACAAAAAAGGCCTTTCTTCACCATTTTATCAAACTATTGAGAAAGCACAGAAAAAACAATAAAGTTTAAAAATGGATTTCTGGATGAAACAAAATTCAGATCACACTCACCTTTGACAAGCTGAAAAGATCAAGAATGCGCCTTTCAATATGTGGGATTTTCAAGGAGGATCCCTGGATCTCCCAGAACCTGGCGATGCGGTCCAAATAATTAAGCTTCACTCTGGTCTCCGCCTAAAATGAGATGCACAAAAGGACCACAGAGTTCATTATGGCCAGGTCCACAAACAACTTAAATTGTCCATCAACAATGTGCAGTGTCACAGAATAAAGGAGGAACTTGCCTCGAGCTCATTCAGCCGTTGGATGCGGGGTGTGAAGCGGAAGGTATCCAGCTCCACTGAGAACGGAGGCTGCCAGTCCTACATGGGAGCACAGACATACAGTTAAACCTCTAAGCCAATGCTGACCTCTATCATTCAGAGCTTACTAAAAACTGCAAATGAACATGGGTATGGGAGATTAATTTGACGGTGAGCTTAGTTTGGCCCTGACCCTGGTTTAACCGTGGCTTTCTGGCTCAAGAACTTGGCTCAGATTTAACTGGGAAGTATAACTGGAAAGTGAAGTTCACACCATCGACAATTACAGAACTGTCTTCTCACTCTACTCTGAGCAAATTATACAACAAGAGCTTGACTTGCATTTAGTGGAGCAACTGCATTATGTATTACTGCATGTTTATTCGCACCGAGCCAAAAAGATTAAATTTACAGCACTTGCAGTTTTCTTTCAGGAGTCCTCTCTGTCTTCTGCTGTATACAATTTCATTTGTGGTAAATGTTTTATTCTGTAATGCAACTCTTCTAACAAAGTCATGCATTACTTAGATTGTGCTTGTTATAGCTGTTCACTAATTACACTGGTTATGAGAGAAGCACAAAATGTAATTTTTGGTAGTCATTCATTTCATCACCTATTAGACATGCAGTTGATACAGAGCATAACAAAATTATGTTTAAAATTACATATATTTCACATTCAGAGCAGGGCTCGACTTGACAACTAACTTTGTCAGACTGGTTATACTGGATCACCAGGGTCACGTATTGTGAAGCCTGTTGTCTCAAACACAGCCTAACAAACCAAAACATGAAAAAAGCATAGATCTACAGTTTGTGATTCATGTATACAGGACTGGTGGAGCTGCTGGGCCGATTAGTGAAAAAAAATCTTAAAGACTGAAAGAGACAGTCTGTGTATCTTGGGCCTAATACAAATATATATAAATATTACAGACTCTGAGCAAACCACACGTTAGACATGAAACACAAAGAATGAGCCATTTCATCAACATAATCCAAGCATAAGCAAATATTTACTGCCGGAGGTCGAATTTTGCAGATTCCAGACTTCTCTGCAATTGGACGTATCTTGGCGATGTAGCCCAGGGGATCCTGAAACTCCTCCCATGACGGCTCAAACACTGGACACTCCGGAGGAGGCACAAACTCTTCCCCTTCCATTGCCCTGACAACAGCAAAGTTAACAATGCAAAACAAGTTAATGAACTTAAGCAGACTTACTCATGGGTATAACAGCATCCCAGGAAGCATTTTACATATGCAACTGTTGTTGTTTGTATCTGACAGGAAAAGTGCCCTAATTACAGCAAATTGGGACAAATGATCTTTAGACAGATGACATTACCATGAAGACAGTGTAAAGTTAATAAAAAGTAAAATGGACCAGTGTATGAGAAAATGAAAAGCATATTATGCACGTGGTACAAAAGGTTACTGGATTTGTTTACTCTTGACAAATCATTACTTCCTGTCTTAGCATATCATGCTAAAAAAAAGGGACAGCTTTATGTACGTTGCAGTTAATTCCTGTGTAGATATCACAGTTTATCATTTCAAGTAAAATTTATGTTTACAGGTAGTGGTCAATAACAAGAGATGGAAAATCCCAGGATGAGGATTTCCTTTTTTGCCTTCAAAGTAGTCATTGTTAAACCCCCTCCCCCAACATCAGACACAACAAAACCACCATGCCATGCTCTGGTGAATCTGCAAGGCCCCAGGTGGAAAAGTGCAACAGTTTTAAGTGTTGCCTGGTCCGTTGCAGTACAGAACAACAATCCAATTATTTTAAATGCAGAGGCAATGAGAACACTCATGCATGGACTTGAGCAATAAGAACCCCTTCATGCCATCTGTAAGAGGAATATTAGAGTATTCTGTGAATTTTTCTCATGGCACATCTATTAAAAGAAGTCATATAAAAAAAATTGGGACTTGGTGGCATGAATCCCATCTGTCTGATTCTTAATGGGCCTTCAGACAAACAATGGCGTGGAGGCCATGAACCCTGAGGTATAGAAGGCCATGAAGGCATCACTACTACTGCAAGTGGGTTGGGCTGGCAATAGCAATTGGCTTCAGCGAAAAAACTGAAAACAAAAAACAAATACTCGATTGCAGAGGCCAAACAATGACGCGTAGGTGTCGGTGTTGTTAAAAATCACTCATTAATACCAATAAATGTTAGCTGACAACTGTTAGCTACGAGCTACTAAACTTGGAAGAACTGGCGTTAAAACTAACCTTACCTTGACAGCCGTAACAGGAAAGATAAAGAAAATGAAATTTGCCAACAAATAAATTGTTTATAGTGGGGTTGACCCGGTGGCAGTCGTTCCTCCTCTTCGGGCAGTCATGAAGTCAATTTGTGGCTATTGTTCATCTACCAGAGGCGATAACGCCGCTTGCAGCTAACGTTAGCATCGAGGCCTCCACTTTTTTCTCAGCTCAGTCCCATTGGCTCCCACGGGTTTAAATAATAAGCTAGCATTAGTTAGTAAACGTTAACTGTGTGGCTAAAAATAACGAGTCAATAAATTAACCGCAGGCAAGCCAGCCTTCCTACTCAAATCGACGCTAACAACCAGTTGGTTGACGTTACTCTTCTGCGTGTATGTACAAGAAGAATTTCCACATGCAGTCATTTGTGTGTGCCCCTTTGCACTACAATGTCTCGTTGTGTTCCCGAAACTGACCCGAAGACACCTCGATGCCCCGGGGTATGATAGGGCTGGTGGCCG
The DNA here is from genome assembly GCA_016785225.1 of Psettodes erumei. NCBI lineage: Eukaryota > Metazoa > Chordata > Actinopteri > Pleuronectiformes > Psettodidae > Psettodes > Psettodes erumei. Next base: position 3,218,921 of record JAFBJZ010000915.1, on the reverse strand, counting down.
TTCGCCTTCCTCTGTTGTTGTGATGACTGGTGGTTAGCTAACGTCGGCCAGCTGTGCTCGGTCCAGTTGGCTAGCTACCGCCGCTAGCAAAGTTGGCCGCTTTTCAGCCCCGGTTCTCCATACGCTCCGTTCTGCCAAACGACTCGGGTTCAAAACATGGGTGGCAGAGGTTCGTTTAATGGCGAACGCGAGTCTCAAACTTCATCAGCTACGCCGCTATCAATCATTTTCCGACCAACATCATCACTCTCCTCAGGCCATCCTATCTTTCTTGACGAGACGCCATCTTAGTTTTTTCTCACGACCGAAGCACAACCTCAAATCTTCTCATCACGTCCGTCACGTTTACTCCCTGAAAGTAGTACCCACGTACGCAAACCAAAGGCATGCAATTACAACGGGACCAGCTGTGTTTGAAGTACCGTGCAGAAGGAGACAATTACACTACCGCAGCGGAAGCATACCCCGATGACATCGCATTCAAATAATTCAATTAAAAACATCTTGTTGAAATTTAAAAGTATCATGCGGTAGAAAATGTTCTCACATGTCATGTATCTCAGTCTTCTTGTATTATTTTTTTAACTGCATAAGTTATAGGTTGCATGTGATTTCTGCAATTTTACTTAACTTCAGTTTTCAAAGTTAAGTAAAAAGCACAGTATTTAAAGTAGCATGAAGATGATAGATTATATTGGTACGCGTGATAACCGTTTCCTCTTCTTTTTTGTTCCCAATGAAAACTAATGAAATCATGTGAAATGGTCATTGATACAGGTCATACGATGTGGTTAGAAGGCCTAGGGTCTCCTCTCGTCGTCTTTGACTCTCATCCCATGATATATATTCAGTGTATTGTTTTTTCTCTTTACCAGCCTTTATCACTGAGATCCACATGTGCAACCTGGTGGCTGTAAATGTTCTGGAAACAGAGAGATAGTGCGTCGTTTCTGGGGACCCGAATACACCCGATTACAAAGCTGATTTTCAGATCGAATTAACCATGTCCAAACTGTTGTGTTGTGGAAGCTGTGGAAGATCAATTAAATTGTGGAAGCAGACTTTAATCACATAAAAAACAGACACGCAGGCTACTTCACTGCAAGGACACTTTAATTTATCAGAAGCAATAAATATTCACATCTCAGTTCTCTATTCTTTCAGTACACATAATACATACACAAAGGAAAATTTTAAATAATTTGTTTAAAATAATATCAATAAGTGCACAGACTTTTTCCAAGGCTTTAATAATTTATATCACGGTAACTCATTCTCTCACCTTCAGTCTGAAATAATGAGAAAAGAAAAAGAAATATTTTTTCCCCTTTTGGTAAATGTCTCCTGTCCTTGCCCTTCTTTAATATGTACATACTGTGGCACTCACATGCACGCACCTGAATACAGACTGGGAGTAGTTCATCCCATAGAGAAGCCTATGTATAGTATAATATGTACATTCAGGTTTATACAGTACAATCTAATCAATAAGTGCAGATAAATTCATGCAATTAGAGTCAAAGCAGACATCATGAAAAGAAAAGGCTAGCCAACACATACACACAATCTTCATGTGTGTCACATTCGTGACTTCTCCAAATCTTTTTCTTGAGGATTCTTGAATTTCTTCATCTCTTGCAGCTTGTTTCATAGATTTCTTTTCTTTGTCACAATACATGTAGTTTTCCATTGGTAGTCAATGGCACTGGAGCTGAACCACATCAGTGCTTCATTTAAACTTCAAATACTGCAGTAGCAAAAAGGGATAACACTTACACAAGGCCCACAGAAAAAAGAAAAGGAAAAACAGTGTGTACCTGTAGGCTATGTTACATTCGTGACTCTTTTATATATATATTTTTAAACATGGAGCCCTCAGCAGGATGCCAAGGCATCAGGAAATATAATAAGAGATTTCTAAAAGTGGCAGAAGAGGGAGGATTAGAAGAAGGCCATTTCTGACTTAGGACATCACATGTGCAAAACCACAAAACTTCATGTAAAAGCGTGCTTCTTCAAAACATAGAAAAACACACAATGACTAAATCTGTTGTCTGCAAGGAAGTGAGCATAGGTGCCCCGTATAATTTCGTGGGAATAGCATTATCCAAAATCGACATCTTTTTCCACAGCCGCTTTCTTCCCTTTACTAGGAGCCTCACAAAAAATTAAAAATTAAACATTAACTCGGATCCATTCTGCAAGTTCAAATTGTGTTGCCTCTGTTTGCTCACATCACACAAAACAGAAGAGGAGGAATATTGTCAGAGTTCAAATTAATTTGAACAGAACTAAACCTCACTCATTATTTTCACCAATCAATAATACCAACTGTAAAAAAGATGAACTCAATGGAAACTATGGTACTATGGAAATAAATCACACTTCACATATCGGAACACCCTCTGGTCATTATGGCAAACGGAGGGAATTTATATGTGCATACTCTCTATAACCATGTACAAACATCTGCTGATATAATTTAATCACTGATCAAAACAATTATCGGACAATATTCATCATACTCGTAGCAGGTATATTATAATATCAATAAAACAGCAAGAAGCTTCAGAAACATTCAAAATATATTATTGATTGTATCATCAATTCCCATACCCCACAAGGAATGGACTACAAAGCCAGGTGGCTCCTGTTGACATGTAAAAGGTCATTAGGCAAAAGACTGTCAGGAAACCTGCACTGGTTTTAAAGTTTAAGACAAAGCAACAAATCTGAGGTCTTCTTTAGAAAAAAAAAAGATGTCTGTCAGCAAAGCGGAGCCTGCAAGAGTGGACAGAGACGTCATGAAGCCAAGTAAATTATTGCAAAGTCAAGGGACATTTTTTTTGCAACCCTCTGCTGTTTCTAATGCCACACTCCGCTGAAATGGATTTGGTGGTTTAGTCTTTATTTACATCCCCATGTAAGCAGCTGGATAAATATGGTTTTCAATGGTATCCCATGTCACATTATCTCATCTTGGTACTATACATGTGAATAATCTCAAACAGACTCAACTAGACTTCAAACATTTAAAACTGAGGCATCTTGACGTAGATGTAGTTTCATCTTAGATTTTATGGCTATAATTGCATTTGGAAATGTGAGGGGTGTTTGTTCCTTCTGGATGTGCATGTATGTTTGTGTTTCGATGTGTGCACGTGCTATTTAACTCTAGCTGTGCTTTTTATCTCCACTTACATATGTGGGAAACGAAGGTGAAAGTAACAGAGACGAAGCAAGCTTCGTTTCCTCTTGTCGCTAGCGCTGCTGCTGTTACTTTCTGTTCGGGCAGACTTGGTTCGGGCCCTAGTTCTGCCCACCTCCTCCACTCTATCGTCTGACCTCTGACCCCTGGGGCCCCACATCCTGCTCACACTACGGTACTTATCCGGTTGATAGGCTTGGATTTGGAGCTGCCCCCTGTACCTGTCGCTCCAGCCCCCGTCACCTGTGGCCCCGGCTGAGGCTGCCCGGGGTGCTGGGGGGGGTGAGGGGAGAGAGGTGTAAGAGGGGTAAGGGGGGACGAAGGGGGGGGTAAAGGGGAGTGCGGTGGGGGAGGGGGGATAGATGAAAGAGGAGGGTACTGGGGCAGATACGGGGCGGCGGAGGCTGCGTGATGCGCATTGACGGAGGCGGATGGTAGGTTGTGGGGCAGAGTGCCGAATATGAAGTGTGTTTGGTGGGTGGAGTGGCTGGCCGGGTGTGGTGTGTGCACGTGTCCGGGGTGGGTTTGGGAGTGTGCGTGGGGGTGCGGGTGGGAGTGAGACAGGGTTAGTGGAGGTTTGGCACCAGGGCCGCCGCCCCCTCTGATAGAGTGTGTGGGCTGCGCGTGGTAGAGGGCAAACTGTGGGTTCTGGGAGTGTTGGGAGAGAGGAGAAAGGGGGGGGGGACATCCCACCACCATACTGGCGTAGCGACCCGGAAGCCCATGCTGGGAGAGCTGGGAGAGATGGGCCAGCTGCGGGTGCTGGGCGTGTGGCAGGCCAAGCGGTGGACGACAGGGTAGTGGGCCTCTCTGTATAGTATGAGGGGCCACACCTTGCAAAGGAGGGGGGATAGTTTGGATGTGGTAGCGATGGTGATGGTAGTAAGGTGGCGGGGGCTGCACGGTGCCCGCGTGACAGTACTGTGCGTGCAGTGCCTGGATCTTGGAAGGCCCCCCCTCCAACTGGCACAGAGATGAAGGGGAGTGAGGTGGGGGCCCTCCCGTAGTCAGTGGGGGGACAGGTGCGGGGTAAGGTGGCCCCGGTGGAATAAGGGGCCCTGGTGGTTTGGCGCGTTTGCTGCCGAATAGGGAGCCCAGGAAGGAGCCGCTGGTGTTGTTGCTGCTCCCCCCAGGGACGCTCCCCGCTCCTGCTCTCTCTACACTGCTGGAGACTCCCCCAACTCCTGTCCCAGCAGTGGTATGTTGCTGCCCCGGCCCACCCCCCACCCCCGTTCCGGGGCTCAGGATGGGGCGGTGAGGCCGGAAGTCTTCTGTTCCGTAGCAGCCAGGGACCACACCTGGCACTGGGTAGCGCTGGTGAGGCTGTGGGCTGCTAATGATGGAGCCCTGGGAGGATAAAGTATCATCACGCTTTAGACAAATCACCTGTGGACTGCAATACAGCCCCCGTTCCCACTGACATCATCACATACAAGAAACATTTGCGTCTGGAGGAGAAAGACATGCAACTAGGAACGCTTGCAGCCATGCAGAAGGTGTCAGTGACAGGTCGACAGGGGGACACACGCACATGCATGTACACGCGCACACCATCTACTGTATATGCACACTGTACACACACTGAGCGTGCTTGGGAAGACAAAGCACCAGTGAGGGGAAATGTAGCTCTATATGTTACAGGTCTACATCTAGTCTTACTGAGACTTACTTCCATGGTACTGTCCAGAGAACCAACACTGTTCCTGCGACCACGTTTCCCTGCACCCAGCCAGGAAGAGTCAGGTTAGCAAAGAGGCGGAAGGTTTGGTCACGTTTGGTTTCGGGGTTTTTTTTTTTTAAGAAAAGAACCGTTTAAGCTACGTCTGAATGTCAGCGCGAAAGAGGAACAGCATGTAGCAATAGCAACAGAGAAGAAAATCACTGTAGGAGCTCGGCTACCCAGTTCAACCCAGCAAACAGGAAGGAAATCAGTTTGGTCTCTGAAGCTCTGTTGCCTCACCTGTCTCCGATAGGTCCCTGAGAGATGAGCTGAGCGCTGTGCGTTTGAGGCCCTCACCCACCGAGCAGTTGTCATCAAAACTCGTCCTTCCCAGGGTGCCGTTCACAACGTCGCTCTTCACGCCGACGCCTCCTCCGACCACACCGCTGGTCAGCAAACTGGGCCGCATCACACCTTTCTGTTTTTCTAGCTCCGCTGTCAATGAACACAGGAGAATTTAACAAGAGAGGTTAACATGACACAGTATGCAGAAGAATGAACCATAAACTGGCAACAACAGACACTTGACCTCCTCTCATTTTCTCATAAAACAGACCCATACAGAATAGTTATTATATCTTCTTTGACCAGTAGATGGGGCGCTTACATTCAACCCTGTATTTCTCCATCTCCTGCACTTCAGCAACACTCTCCCTGAGGTCGCTAACAAACCGGGTGCGATCTTGCTGACTGGGTGCCATAAAGACAATAAGAACCTTCCTCTCCCCACCCAGGACTGCTGAGGTCAGGCGGATTCCATGAGGGTAGTCTATGAGATGCAAACAGTGAGAGGAAAAAAAGGCTTAATCATCATTCATGGTATTTAAAAATAGATCAAATGTGCAAAAGGACAGTGTAACTGCTCCTTACATGAGTTCTGGAACATGTGCACTTGCATCTCCACCAATGGGAAAGATTGTCGGAAACTATAAGTCACTGAGGTTTTCTTCTTCTGGAAGATTTTGGTCACCTGGTGCACAACACAGATTTTTTTACTGGGCCTTTGAACTGAAATAGCATCTGCCGTGTTTTAAAGAAGTGGTGAATGTGAGACCTACCACCAGAAGGTCATTAAAGAGGAAGACCTCTCGTTGATGCACTCCTGTCCTCTGAGGTCTGTTGGGGTCAGGCACCTCATAGAGCTGGCAGCAACACACCAGCCTGCGATGGGGAAGGGACAGCACCTACATCGACAAATTTATTGGACTTTTAGTTGCAAGCTCTTACAGAACGGGTTGTAACACAACACCAGAAAATGTTATGAAGCCCCAGTTTGTCCCAGGAAACTCACAGGCTTCTTGCCCACAATGACTCTCTCCACCGCCTGCACTTGCGACACATGGTCATCATTGGTCCGTAGCTCCCATTTCTGTATCCGCTGGTAGATCCCAACCAGCAGGTCCCTGGGTATATCCTGACCATTGTCCACACCTTTGGTGGAGACAGACAAATGGAGGGTTTTAGGAAGTGCTCTGTTCAAGTCATAAATCATACAGTTGATCCAAAAGAGAAACATTTTTTAGTGATGGTTAGAGTTTTCACACATGAGAGGGAGCGAGGCGGCAAACAGATAAAATATTAAACCTTCTACTTGCTACAGGCGTTTTCATCATAAAATACATTTTTCTGTCATGATATGTACTTTAGTTTCCACAGATCATCCTTATGATACTTAATCACCATGTTTAAAAATTACATACATACATATACTACTGAGTAAAACCACATGACTCACGTTAACAGTGTCTAGACATACAAAATGTTACATCATTGATAATGCCACTGATAAGTGTTTCATAAAGTCATGCATGTTTTTATCTGTCCAGCAGCACCTCTCAAATTCTTGATGAAATCCTCCAGTTTCATCTTCCTCTCAGCTTTGACATTGGGACTGTACATATCTGTGTTGAGGAGGATTATGGCAAAGGCCAAGATGAAGATGGTGTCCGGGTTCTGGAACTGCCGAACCAGGGTTGGATTGCACACGCAGTATCTCTGACTGCATAAGAGACAGAAAAAACCTTTTCAAACAACAAACGCAGTGGCTGAAACTCAGCGTAACAGTCCACAATCCCTTCTTCTTCAGCTTCTCTATCATAAACCAACACACAGACAAACCTGAAGGCCTCTATGAGCCTCTCCACTTTTTGGGCTTCTCCCTGAACTTTAATCTGAGCCTGGAATTTCCTCAGAGCGTCATCCAGGTCCATACCTGAGAAGTCCATCTCATCCACCACACAGCTGAAACACACACAGCAAAGCATCATAGACTAACCCTCTCCTATTCCAACTCCAGTGACATTAAACATGTGAGCTGAAATGTGGTGTGCACATTATGCTAACCCACATTTGGGCTGGCTTCTTGTACTCCTATACTCACTCTAAGACATCCTTGTTGAATTGTTTCTGTCGGTTTCCCAGGAACTCTCCAATCATCTGCCTGCTGAGGCCCTTCCTCTCTAGGATGAATCGAGCGATTCCAACTGGCGTGTCGGATACAAACCCTCTTTCAATCAGGTACTGGATCCCTTTCTCCGGCTTCCTATAGCCAATGAAAAGCAAACACAAACTTTCTCACTGCAGCTTCAGCAGGTTCACTGTAAGATCACCACCAAAACAGTTACTCATAGCTACTTTTGCTTGTTAGCGCTACATCTTACTTGTTGAAGAGGTTGAGACCGATGCGGTACTGGCGTCTCTGCACCACATCACTGTTGAAGGGTGGGGAGTCCCAGCTGTGGCGACTCTCCCTCTGGTATGTCTGCTTGCCCAGAGGAGGCAAAGGCTCCCGCAGGCTGTCCTGAGATGAGGAGCCCGAGCTGCAGTTGACCGTTTCGTTGGAGTTGGTGGTGGAGTTGAGCGAGTCATTGTCTCCGTCTGAGCAACACGGCTGCTCCAGACCGCCGGGGGGCAGAGCTGTGGAGGAGGAGGAGGACAGCGGGGTGGTGGGGGGCTGCTGCGGGGAGGAGGAGGAAGAAGGCGTGTCAGGGTATTGATGGTGGTGGATAGGATGGTGGTGGTGGTGGTGGTGAGGCACCACCTGGTGAGGGATATGCGTTGGTAAGGGTCTGCCGGGGGCCCGAGTCTGACCCTGGGCAGCTGCCGTGGAGGACGAGCGGGTGCCTGCGTTGGGGGAGTGTTTGAGGGTTCCCTGAGGGGAGCCAGCTCCCACCCCGGGCTCCTGCTCATAGACCAGCTGTCTGCTCAGGGAGCCCCGGTCCGAACGGTCACTCATGTCCACCGAGCTGTCGCTGGGCGGCTCAATGGTGAGGAGAGGCAGATGTGCGCCCCGCAGACGGTAGTCCCTGCACTCAGTGCATGGGGTGCTGCGCCGACTGTTACTGCTACCCCCTCCCTCGGTGTCCCTGCTGTCCTCACGTCCTCCAACACCACCACCAGGGCCCCAGTACTCCGTATCCGTGCTGCTGGGCGCTCGGTCGAGGGACAGGGGGGAGGACGGCATTCCGTCGTCCATGTACAGGGTGACGTCGCTGTAGGAGGTGGCCGTGCTGTCGCCGTGCATGCTGAGTCCTCCTCCAGCTCCCCTGGCTCTTTCTCCCAAGCCTCTCTGGGAGGAGGGGTTGCTGCTGCTGCTCCACACACACTCCCCAAAGTCTTCACTTATCCCTCCACCCTCCCTGCTGCCCTCCTGGGAGTCATCACGTCCTGCGCGGCAGGTAAGGGCGTCATCTATCGAGTCAGCCAAGGACTTGACCTGGAGGAGATGCAAAGTGGGTTAGATGTAAGTAGGACTGAGTACATAGAAGCATTACTTACTACAAAATCTCATGTGTCAGTAAATAAACCCTGGTATTATAGGGCATTGGTTACATGTCTGAAGTGGATGAGTAAAACAGCAAACCTGCACATTCTGAGTCAGCAGCACACTTTGGGTCTGTGGCAGTGGTGCCAGATTAGACTTTCATTGCCCAGTTGTCTCCTGTCAGCTTTTCTATATGTTTTTATGTAAAGGCCAAAAAGACTTCACCCACAGCAACATTACCTGCTTGGAGAAGGAGTCCTCCAGGTGGGTGTAGTCTCCTGGGCGGTCTGCGTTGGGCGAATGAGGAGGCCCTATGGCCACGCTGTGGGTGAAGTTTGTCTGCGTCTGGGCCTGCTGCTGAGGCTGTCGCTCATCGAAGGAATACTGCAGTCTCATGTTGGAAAGGATGATGCGGCGTGTCATGCGGCTCTCTGACGCTGAGCTTCTGAGACGCTCAAAATTCTTGTTCATGCGGTACTGTCTGAAGGCCGTCTGAATGGTCCTGGCTGCTCTGCGACTTACAAAGGAGCCACCATACTTTCTCTCCAGCATCTCCACCTGGGAAAGGGTGCAGGGAATAAAACAAGGGTGAACTCATATTACATGTTCACTCTCTGGGTGTTTTGCACCCATGATTCCTCCACTGAAATGAATCCATTATCCATATAATGGCTTCCACAACAACACAAACATTTGAAACACAAGTCCTCTGACCAACCGTATCCCCAGCAGATACCTTCTTATCCTGCAGATCTGTTGAGAGCTCATAGCTGTCTGAAAGGGCCTTGCATCTCTTGTTCTCTTCTTCCTCTTGCTTGCGGAGGGCCAGGCTCGCAGGCTGGTGGCGCGTGCGAAGCGCCCAGGCCAAGCTGGCAGAGCTGGACGCAGCCACACACGAGGGGCCCCTGGCCCCGGGGGTTGCGCTGCTGCCGCTGTCACTGTAGTGCTCTGAGCCACGCAGGTACGGTGCCTGGCTGAAAGAGCTGTCTTTGTGGGTGCCCGTCTCTGGACCCTGGGACTCCCCTTCCACACTGCAGAGGAAAAGAGATGGGGAAAAAAATTATACCAAACACATCGAAGTGGGATCAGAAAAATCTAGAATGCATGAGAGAGTAAAATCATTGTCACTGAATATTTAGGATTAGTACTAGGTGGACTTACATGTAGAGTTTAGAGCGCCGTGGGCCTAACCATCTCTTAGCGGAGCTCATGGTGAACGGTAAATTCCTATTGCTTCAGGACAGTGCCAAAACCTAAGACCTGACAATATTCCTATTGTGGATGATCCAATAGACATAAAGGTCTCTCTCCTCTTCTCTCTCCTATAATGAGTCCAGAGGATGGGTCAATATACTACTGCTTTTAGCCAAGCCTTGTCATGTTCATGCACTGCCTTCTCACTTTCTGTCTCTTTGTCTCTCAGTGAATGCTTGTCTGACACCTGCAGCAGTGACAGCACATTTTGAGGAATCCTTGAAACGCTGCCACATACCAGCAGAACCATATTGACAGGAAAGACCAGGTTGTTATGTAAGCAGCAGGTGTAAAACAGGCACCTGCAGCACACCATGAGACACGGTGAGACAAAAACACATGCAGTTAATGTCCCCTCCCAGTTTCCCTCTGGCTCATTCTATCGCAGAGCAAAGTAACGGCAAGCAGCTAAATCTGTAACCAAAATCACCAGTAGAGTGTGCCTGGACACGGAAGCAGAACAGAGTCATCCCTAACTGCAGTCAGCATAGCAACAGTCACAAAACTTATCAGGTTTCGAGTGAGTCCAGAAGTCCTCCGTGGTCCTGTTTAACGGACCTTTGCCCAGACATAATCCACCCAAAACTGTGCGAGCATTTGGGAGAACAACTGCAGTCACATGCTCCTGTCCACATTTCCTGCTTGTGTTAGCCGCTCCCCCTCCTGTCAGCTTTGCCCTGCTGTCCCATAGCAAGGCAGCATAGCAGAGGGTCAGGGGTGTCTGGGAGCAAGTCTGTTTGTGATTTCTACATTTTGCACAGTTTTGGCTCTGTATCATACATGAATACAGAAAAAGGGGCTGAAATGGTGCCTCACTGACTTTGAGCATTTCAGCCTCAAGGGGGTCGGATAATGTCTGCTTCCCTCCCTCCTCGAGTTGTCGCTTTTCCAGTGAATTGCAGAGACTTCCTGTGTTAATGTTCATTTGGTGGAAAAAAACAAGACAAGAAGGAAAAGCCTTCTCAGGGAATGCGCAAATAACTTGCAGGCATTTTAATTGGTTACAGTTTTGATCTCGTGAGCAATACAACCGAAATGAAAACACCACAGTCAGTTCCTGTGCCAACACTGAGGGGAAAATGCCACACAATGCAGGGTCTCTCAGCAGGACATCCTGTGCTTTCAAGCAACACATAACCCAGCTAAATTATTGTTGAGCCCAACAACAACACAGAGGGTTACTTCGTTATGTTGCATAACACCAGCCCAGCAATAGAAAGAAGCAACCCTGACATCTACAGGAAAGAGAATATCACCGCAGTGATACTGAGTTGTAAATATTGAACAGCCAACCATTTGCATTTATACTACTTGCGAGGAATTCATCAGAACACTAACAAGTTGTGCTTTGTTTCCATTTCAAGCAAATCAGTTATGAGCAACAAGTTGCTGTGCACAGCTCCCCCTCTTTATTTATTTATTTTTTTTTATTGCGCAGCATCATTTATCATTCCTCCTCCTCCTCCTCTGCTCCTTAAATAGAGAAGCTGTGAAGGGGGGTGGGGGGGTGGTGGTGGTGGTGGTGGGGGGGGGGGGTTGCCTGGTGACGGTTGCTGTGGGACCTTTGTGGGCGGTGAGGCAGTTGTTAGGATGAGAAGCGTAGTTGCCATGACAATGTATTGACTGTTATTACCGCTGAGGTGGGTGTTGAAGATGCTCCACAGGTTGTGAATGACAGTCCACATAATGCTCGTCTTATGAAAGCAGTTCAAATGTATCCATGCAGACAGAGACATGCAAATACAGTCCTGTCTAAACTTGTCGAGACTGAATAATTCATCTAATTTTCAGTGGCTATTTACATATTGCTGTGAATGAACAGTGTTGACTAAAAAAATGTTTTTTCAGGGCTGCTTGAAAAGGCTCCTTAGAAGGAATGGAAACTTGCCACGTAAGTGAGTCTGCACAGTGCCAACAGGTAGACACCAGGCAGGGGCCCGGCCGCTCTCTAACTTCCCGCCATCCACAGCAGCAGGCACAGATGGTGTTTTCATTCAACTGAGTCACAGATACCTAAAATAAAATGCAACATTAAGGAGCAACAAGCCCAGTTTCATACGTTGGTGTTCCAACATTTATGGCTGATTCTCGGACTTGACGTATTCACATCTCATAAATGACGAAAATCAAAATGCTTGTGACAAGTGTGACATTTTCTGTGATGGTTCATCTGTGAGTGAGTCAGAGACTGTTTAGATTATGTGACTGCATCCACAGCGATTTCCATGTCTCGTCTATGTGCAGCAAGGCCACCGATTTGAATATCCTTCTTCTTCTGTGCATTGAAAAACAGATTTTCACAGTGAGAGATACCTATTAAATCTCTATAAATGAATTCTGTTTCAGCATTGATTTTGTTCCCTATGCAAGACCCTGCAACCCACCTCCAAGGACGAATATATTAAACAAGACTGTTTTATATTTATTTGGTTTTGCCTGCAGCAAGAGCCGGGCAGGTAATATGTGGCGAGACAAGGTGAGGACCATATCAAATAAAAAGTTTGTTGTATAAAACATGAGTGCGGTCATATCGCAGCCGACATCTGCACCTCATTACTTATGTAAGAAACCCTGTATTCCTGTGACAGTGTTGGACAGAAGCTCTCTGCGGAGGCTCCCTCATAACGACCAGCCCAGAGCTTCGCTACCTCCAACCACTTAATTGGAACTGAAACAGATGGTTGGAACCTGATAAACAGAGCAGTGATCGCCGATGATGTTAAAGTAGAATATAGGGAGTGGGCAGAAACTGACAAGAGCTTCTGATGGAGAGAAAATGAACAGTGAATGGGAGGGTGGGGGGGCACAGTAGAGCGCAGTGTCAATTCCATGCAGTCCCCTGACTCCTGTCCCTGACTCATATAATATTGATGTGCTGACAGTGTGTGTGTGTGTGTGTGTGTGTGTTTGTGTGCGGTCTAGGTATTCCTTACATTGTGGGGACCTTAAGTCTGTTTCCACAGTGACTTGTCTCCTTTATGGGACTAAAAGCAAGGAGAAAAAAAAGGTTTTAAGGTGAAGAAATGTTTTAAGGTTAGGGTAAGAGTTAGGGTTAGGCACGGTCTCCAGGAAATGAGTGTAAGTCAATGTACTGTCCTCTGAAGTTAGGGAAATCAGCCGGTTTGTTCGTGTGTGTGTCTGTGTGAAAGATGCCGCAGTCTGACTCTAGCCATCGAACCCACAGCAGGACATGGAGGCTGGAGGAGGGGGGCGATTAACCTCTCTGCTGCCTGCCACGGAGATGCCAATTATTGCATCGATCTGTCTGTTGACTCATTTCCACCTGAGCATCGACCCGGTGCAATTATCTCATTTCTTCATCTCAAAGGTTTGTGTCAGATTTGCCATTTGTCCCAAAGCTTATTGTCAAACATACATAAACCTCCATGACTCAAACATGAATGGTGCGTAATGGGAAAAGATGTGGAGAGGCCCTCAGCAAGGCCCCAGTTAATTATGTTGGTGCTGTGCAATCATATAATATTCACCATTAATTTCAGGACTTAAACTGTAAATTGTGAGGGAAAAGGGAACACAACCTGAAGAAACACTGGATCAGTCTGCGACGTCTTTGTCACATGTGATCCCACTCTTTCAAACGGGCAAGCTGAAAGGACACAATCAGAACCATTCATGGGTCAGATTCTTCAAACACCAACGCTCTCTGGCCACTTCACCCTCTCAAGCTGTGAGCTTCCCATCATTATCATCATCACACACACTGTTCACTTCTTAGTGTGAGCCCATATGTTCCAGTTCAGAACTCAGCCAGACTCTATGGTTTTGTCAGAGTGTGGATGCAAGTTCATGTTAAAACTCCATGATTTAAAAAGCAAAACTGTGCTGTTTGCTACAGAGTGATGCAGCTGAAACTTGCCAGTGTTTTGTAAGCACAAGCTTGTCATATAATCTCTTATTTTGTCTACACATCCAAACAAGATGATCTGGCCTCACATATCACATATCCACCGCAGCTGACAAAATTCTCATACCATTCTCAAACCAACGCTACAACCCTTTGTGGCAGTTAGTAATTCTGATGTGCTCAAGAGTTAAAAGTTATTTTCAAGCAGTCATTATGTTATTTGTTCTGTTCTGTGACTGTGTGCTGTGCAGGCAGTTTCTCCAGAGTGACGCCAATGAGAGTCTGGCAGATTATCTTCACTTTGAAAGTTATGTCATCTGTCATCTGAACGGCATGTGCGCTCCTGACACCTGTCCGTCCACCACTTGTCCTCATTTATGCATTGTCTTTCCTTTAATAACAACCCATGACATGTTGCACGCATCTTTCTATGATGATTCAAGTTACACTACACACACAAACACAAACATTAAGGTAATCTACCGTACAGAGCACACATCGTGTCACTGCTGGTGCAGACCAGGGTACAAACACACCTGAGTAACAAGTGACTCTTCTCTCACTGGTGCCAAACTAAACACTCTTTTACGCCATCTTTACAAGTGAAAGGAAAGTGGGAAAAATGAGTTCTTACCATGCTGCTAGTGTCAAAGAGAGGTCCCACACAAACTGGAGCGGCGTAACACAAACACACCCTCTCTCTCTCTCTCTCTCTCTCTCTGACTCTATCGCGCTCTTTCATACACACACTTTCCCGCTGGCTCTTGTTCACCCTGCAAAGCAGTACAGGCTGCATTCTTGACAGTCTTTTGACAGCTACGAACTTCTCTCACCCTGCCCAGCAATTTTTTTTTGCGTCACATTTTACCGGCGCAGTCACATAATTACACAAGACGTCACCAAACTAAACCAAACACACGTCATGGCAAAACAGCAAACAGGAAAAGACACACAGAAGTACATTATTTATTGAAAATAGGGGAGGAGGAAATACAACAAAAGCCCGTTTTTTTGCTTTTACATTTCATGTCTGGGTTGAAATGTGACAAATCAGTGGTCAACCTTGTTGGACTATTGGTAAATGCAGGTGACAACAAGGACAGATGGGTAGAGATCGACAGCATAGCTTTAAGCTGGGAATGAGACAATTTCATAGTTTTTCTGAGAAAAAAATAGCAATTATGGATTGGATGTAAAATTAATGATGTGCTCTGTGGTTCAGTAATGAAGCATGTACAGATAATAATTGTGCTGAGAAACAACCACTACAAAAGTTTGCATGATTTCCCTTCAAGTGAAAGATTACATTCTCCGGTAAGTTTAGAAAATTGATATTTTCTTTGGCTAAAAACAAAGTAGATTTTCATCCAAAGTGGGAGATACCAGGTTTTTACTGACTGCAGCGATATGCTAATCAGGTTCCTGAAAATAATGGGGTGTGTACACTGTGTGTTCTGCAGGGAAGGCCATTAACATTCGAGGATTATGCTCACCACACAAATCAATATAGCACCAAAAATAGAATTTCTATAATTAAATTTTGGGTGCGGATGAGTACGCTGCTCGAGGTGCATGCGAGGGTTTGCACAGGCAACATTTCAGCAAACAGCACGGAGCAATTACGCCGGCAAAAACTTCACCTTCACACATTTTAAAAAGGAAAGAACTGATGGTGTTCTCGAGAACTAGACATCTTTATTTTATTCAGAATTGAATCAATGAGATAAATTTCAAGGTCAAGAATAAACAAGATAACAAACGAGAGACTATCTATCAGATGTGTGGTGAACAGTCAAATGAACATGTAAAGCAAAACTGCATACATTTATGTCATACAGGAGGCCAGCTTCTCTCACGCTGCATAATGGCCAGGGACAGGACTGTACAGCAATTTACACAGATAACAAATGGTGACTACTGAGCACATCCGAACTGACATGACTCAACTAGTGGATCCAAGATAAGCATGGATGTGACAGTAATGAGCAAACGTGGGTGATGCGTTCTGACAGCTTGATATGGCTGCAAGTAAGGAAATAAGCAGCAAAGAACACAGAGAGAGGACAACATCAAGATTTGTTAAAATGTAAATTAGTGCACAAACCATGTGATACATGAATAAAACTGTGATAGCACACATACAAAATGTCACACAGACTACAAGTTGCATGCATTTCTATTATTTCCTGCTAAAAAGCAGCAAGACTTCTGTCTTTCTGGTGCACAGTGAGGTCTCCGTTTTTATTTTTTTCTGGCAGCATAAACTGTGTTATAGTCTTTTCACAGGTAAAGGGGGAGTTGTTCCGCAGGTCAGCTCAGCGAGAGGAGGGGCTACTGCAGCCTGAGA
Source organism: Psettodes erumei (assembly GCA_016785225.1). NCBI lineage: Eukaryota > Metazoa > Chordata > Actinopteri > Pleuronectiformes > Psettodidae > Psettodes > Psettodes erumei. The sequence continues at coordinate 3,202,764 of JAFBJZ010000915.1, read as the reverse complement.
CAGAGCAACAGAACTGATGGGCAACATCATCCTCGCCCTCCTCTCTTGGAAGCAACAAGGGAAGGGTCACAACACAGGCATGTAGACGGGAGGGTAGATGGACAAGACAGGACAGAGAAAAAGAAAGGAGGACAGAGAGCGAAAAAAAACAGCATGAGATACAGAAAAGCAGAGAAAGCAGAAAGCTAATTCTGTTGGTGGACACTAGAAAAGGCTAGAGAGAGCATGTTTAATAAAAAAAACCCCAAATATCTATACACTTGGTCCATCACAGTGGTCTAATGCCATTAGGTGGCAGTGTTGGAGCATCATGCACTGATGTGTCAAACAGCATCAGTCGGAGGTTAAATGAGGGAAGGGGAGAAAAGTGGGTGAGAACAACTGCTCCCCTTCTGTGAGGGGCCTGTTCGCAGGGCCCAGTCATTAGTCACACCTGGGAGAATAAGGGGACTGAAGCACAGGCTCTCAGCAGGGAGGGAGGAGGGGGTGCAGGAGGTGAGGCGGGGAAGCAGGCACACGAGGATGCATGGACAGCGGTGGTGGCGACGGACGGGCCACCGTCTTGGACAGGCTTTGGAAGAGTTGCAGGCGACTTGCAAAGCTTCTCGTGGGGTTGGAGGGGTTTTTCTTGCGCATTGTACTCACTGTACTCAGGCCCTGCGGCGGCCCCTTACCTGTCCTCCCGCTGAGAGCTTTGGTCAGTAGCGGGGCAGCAGTACTGATGGAGACTGACGAAGCTGTGAACAGTCAGACTGGCGGGGAACAGAGAGGCATGGACGGCACCGCTCGCTGCCGTGGGAGTGGTGGGCGCCGAGGTGGGCTGCCCCGAGACAGACGGCGGCCGGACACTGACAGAGAAGGACCAGAGACAGACGACACACACACAGAGACATGGAGAAAGCAGAGAAACAGACACACAAACAGTCAGCGCCAAAGCAGAAAGAGGAACAGAAAGAGTGAGTGAGCACTGATTTGAAGCTGCACACCAATAATGACATACCACAGAGTGGCAATGGAGGTACAAGGAGTGGCACACTGAAAAGGAGAAAACAGCAGCATGAAGAGTATGAAGAACACAAAGGGCTCGAGGTTGGATTGGGAAAAAACAAACATGAGAGCATGTGAAATCTCTCAAAGCCAGAGCTGTTAAATCCCAGATTTGTTCCAGAAACTCCAACCAGTGACGGATTATGCAGCGTAAAGCTTTATAGTGGTCGCCAGCGGAGCTGTACTGTGAATCATCCTGTACGGAAAAGAGAAACCACTTTCTCTAATGCATGCAAAAGTGCACCTACAACACAAAAGCCGCTCTCCGCCTGCGCCCTCGACTCTGGCAGGAATTAGAGATGTTCCATCTGCAGATTGTGAGTGAGCAGTGGTTGAGATTAGTATGTAAATGGCTGGTTTTCTCACCGGGGCCAGCTGCTGTCAAGGACACGCAGTCCCTGTCATTTTGGTGTGGGGACACTCTCAGAAGAGGGTAAGTGGGGAAGTGAGATGTTGCGTCAGTCGAGTAGTTCCATGTAGATCAGCTGCTTGTTTTGTGGCCAGCTGTGCTGACGAGGTGGCCAAACAGAATTTCAGAACGGGGTATTCACTTGGAAAACAGCAGCATCTTACTGAGCTCATATTCCCCAGTGCCTTGGTGCTCCATTTTTGTCCGTAAACCCTTCAAAACAAATCACTGAGCCACACAACTGAACTGAACCAACAATCCAACACAACATCTCTGCCATGAATCCAACTTCTACAAAATTTATATTTCACTTTTTTGTTGACACTGTCAGGAAGTTAACAATTCTACTTCATGTGTATTATTGAGGTCAACTTTGCTTAGTCAGCTTTTCAGGACAAACCAAACTAAACAGCTAACAGTTAGCAACTAGCTGGTGAACATAGCGAAGCATTTAGGAGCTGACGAGGCAGATATCTTTCCTCAGGAGTCCAAAAGCAGCTAAAGGAGAGTAAAAGGCTGACATTTTCCAGGCAGACAGACAAATGATTGAATGAATTCAATGTTGCTCCATAACTGCTGGATGCATAAATAAGGAAGTGTCTGCTAACAAGTTCTCCGTGTCAACCATATAACCCTAACCCCAACAAATGGGCTCGGGGCTGAGAGAGAGTAACAGTGTTAGTAGTACAGCTGGTGGTATAGCATACTTCTTCTTTAATCTGACTGATCACCCAAAAGCGCAATTCATGTTGGACAGACTCAACTTGACTCTGCCTTTCGAGTCTGGTGCGCTGAACGCTGCCGTTAGCGTGTTTAGGGGTTTCTAACCCCGGGGGGAGCAAGAGTGGTAAAAGTGAGAGTGTTTAAGGATATAATCGCGTAGGCGGGGAGCTCGATTGCCGAGTGCAGATGATAAAAAAGTTCCAATTAAATGAGAAATGAGGACGGTTTGGCTATTTTCACAGCAGTGTGTGGAACAAGAACTCCTTGTTCATTCCTATTTATAAAGACAACACGGAGGCTTCCAGTCGGTGCTGCGGCAAGACGGGTTTTGGTCTTAATTTACGAGCAGAGATTATGCATTGCCAAATATCCTGGCAAAAGGCGACCTTTGGCTCGTAAAATTTCTCTTTATTAGGCATCTGTAGCATAGAGAAATGAGATATTCTGAACAAATGAACCCGTTGACCTGTTCAGCTTCAGATGGAGATGCGAAGAGAGGCAGAGGTGCCGTTACGTAAGTTTGAGCCAATGCTTGTACAGTGCTTGTGTGTGTGTGTGTGTGTGTGTGTGTGTGGTCCTGCACTGCCGAGATTTGTCTTTTACCGGCAGTAACCGATGCCTCCTGTTAGAGTAAACCCCAGTGTGGCAAGTGTTGACAGGCTCATCGAGGATCTGAGTTCTGCTTCATGAGCCTGAATCCCTGAGGGCCATAAACACACACACACACACACACACACACACACACACACACACACACACACACACACACACAGTCGTCCTCTACCTCCATAGGAAGACAAACCAACACATGCTTGAAGTATGTATACACATCTCATTCGGTGTGCAGGTGCACACTAAACAGGAAGATAACACAGACGGGAGATCAAGATGTGAATCCACAAGTCGTGGGTCAGATCATATTGGTGAAGAGCAGAGAAGACAGGAAGTCTAAAAGGAAAAAGAAGGAGTGTGTGAGGTGTCGTATATTTAAAGCTTGTGTTCACACAGGCTGCAGGCAGAAAGAAGAGTGAGAGAGAGAGAGTGGGAGAGGTGGAATACAGAGGAGGGCAAGGGTGAAAACAATCAACAGAGGAGGAATGGAGGGAAGAAGCAAGGAGAAGGACGAGTGTGTGAAATGGAAACAGGATGTGGAGTTACGGCTGTTCAGTGTTTTCCCTCGAACCCGTGCGGTGGCGCGGGGGTGTGTGTGCGCGCGTAGGTGAGCCTATGTATAGATGAAGCGAGAGTGAGGCGCGCGTGGCCATCGCAGGAAGGCATCACCTGCACCATCGCTCAGACCACAGCAACAAATAACTGTTCCTGCCCACAGTCAGAGGGTTTCGAGCTGCCAATCTGTCCGCGGGTATGAGCCACTCCAAACTGTGCTTTCACCGTTTCATTTTCTTTTATTTTTCACCATTGTCTATGGAAATAAGAGCGTGGGAGCACACTGCGTCATCCCACCTCCAGTGTGTGACCCACCTGACTCCAGCTGACAAACAGAGACGTTTGATAACCACATGCTGCGTCGTGGCCTTAAGTTAAGTGTGTTTTTAATACCCCCCCACCGACCACCACCATCACCACCTCCCTTTCCCTTCCACCAGCTCTTCCACAACCAACCGCCCCCCCTCCCTCCCCACTTTCCACAGTCTCCTGCTGCTTGGCAACAGTGCGGACTGCCTGTGTGGGCGTTTGGCGTCGAGTGCCAGGCGAAAGCACTGACGGGGGGGGGCACAGTTACGACTCAACTACGCACACCAGACACCTGCTGTACCCTGCCTGTGTGTGTGCACATGATGTGCGTGTACATAGGTGTGTGCTTAATTTTAACTGGATGTGATTCACCCGATGAGGAACAATTACACTCCGTTTAAACGATGATGTGGGAGACACAGAAGGAGTAATTCAAGAAAATGATACCCCCGCAGATCAACAAAGGGGATACTCTGTGAAGTCTGACACAGATCTCGGTCATGAAGTGAGTGACTAATTGTCTGTGACCGCCAGCCGCATCGAAACTTTTTTTTAATGAAAGAAAACCTGAAAACCTGCAATAAATGAAATAAAAGAACGCACTCATCTTGTCTTGAGCGTCGAGCCGTCATTCAGTCCTGCTTTCTGTCTATCACCTGCTCCCACTCTCCTCTCCTCTCCTCTCCATCTCTCTATTCTGCGTCTCTCGCCCACAGAGTTCTTCAGAGAAGAGCTCACAGCGGTTCCCACGGTAACCAGTCTCCCTATTCTGCTCCGCGGAGCAAGTGTTTGACAAACATCCCGCCTAAAAAGTGCCACTTAATCTGCATTAAAATAAAGGAAAAACTTGGAAAGAAAATGAATAAAGTCGCAGTTAACAGTGGAGAAATAAAAGCACCTGTGTAAATGGAACGGTGACCTGCAGAGCCACGATGCGCAAAACTCCACGTGTTAAGTTGCAAAGGAGGTGGGGGTGGTCGGGGCATGATTAGATATACAGTGATGTTTAACCCGCTGATGAATGGCCAGCAGGCTTAGCACCCTGCCTCACTAATGACAAAGCAAGACCCACAATCTCTGCACTAATTTACCCGGACACAACTGTTATCTGTGCACAACCGCTGTTGGAAATGACAGGGGGCCATGAGGAGGAGGAGGAAGTTGTGTCGGTATCAGGATGCATCGCTGTCCCTCCCCTTCCCGCCCCCACCCCTGTAGAGGTGAGGGGAAGCTGGAGGTGGAGGGAGAGAGAGTGGGTATGGGAATGCAGTAATGTTAACTGCCTTGAGGACAGCTTCACAGTTTCCACAGCAACTATTAACTCTCGCAGCGGTCTGGATCCAAGGACGTTTCAGTTTCATTACATGCAGACAAGAACCCCAACTTAACATCACAGGTGAAGTCGTCACTTGTCTCTACGTCATTTCAGGAAAGTCAGGTCTGATGGGAGCACGACGCAGGTGAAAAATAACTGTGTATAACTATGTGTGGAGTATTATTGACAGAGCCAAGGTTCACGTGTCTGTGAGCGTGTAACAACAGGCTGCACGAGACTCCTGAAGTTCAACATGTTGAAAACCCAAATTATTCACTGTGAGCTTTTATTCTGTCGCACAGCTCCTCCGTCTGTCTGCTGAAATGATACCGGCTGTTTCCACTGCCACATCTACTTGTTTCTGTGCGAAGCACGTACAAATCAAAATGTGAACTCTGAATCCTTCTGCCTCTGCGTGCAAAGTACACGTCAACAAAACCGCTCGTTTGTGGGTTAAAATCCCAAAAGCCTTGTTGTTGCCGAATATGAACATCTGCCCAGAGGAGCCGGGGTCAAAGGTCAGTCTACTCCTGGGAGGATGCGCAGGCACTCATTTCGCACTGCTAGTTGAAAATATGTTTCATCGTGCATCCTGAGAAAAACCTAGGGCTAAATGTAAATGATAAAGAGCATGACATTTTCTGTGCACACATCTGAAGCCACAAACACTCTGGTGAGTAGAAGGCAAAAAAAAACACCACCCACATACACTTGCCTCCCACATACACACACACACACACACACACACACACACACACACAAACTATCATTTCAATTTACATCATGCCGAACTGCATCACAGTAATCATTAGCAACGTGGCGATATTTTAACTGTGGCTCACGTCACGCATTGTTTCATCCACTACATATCCCAAAATAGAAAACATGAGCGAGATTGGGTTCTTGAGGAAAGCGGCAGCTGCAGTTTTGGTGAGTGCAGAGAGAGAAATGATTACACAGGAGCAGGTCGGTGCAGGCTCAGCTGAGCTTACCCACACATTTGCCCGGGACCAATTAATTGGGCGATTGGCGCTGCCATCGCGACTACAAGATGTAAAACAATACAGGTGAAAATGCACAAATGAGCAGCTCCACCTAACCGGTAGAAAAAAGGACCGAGAATCAGTTGCAAGCAGGAAAAAGAGCGGGTGAGCAAAGAGGGGAAGAGAAAGACAATAGCACAAAAGTAATTTCTGCAGCTTCTCTGAGTCATATCTGCAGCAGTGGGAAACAGAAACAGCAAGGGGTGGGAGAGAGTGAGTGTGTGTTCGTGGGTATGTGAGAGAGAGAGGGCAAGAGAGAGAGAGAGAGAGAGAAGGTGGGGGTGGGGGGTCGTAAATGGGATGGGGTCGTAGTAGAGTTTCAAAATCAACTTCTTTCTGAGGCAGAAGCCAATTATCGTTCTCCACCCCCCTCCCCAAACAGAAGGAAGCAGAGCACATGCCCGCAGCGCCCTGCGTGAAGAGGGGGGGTGGTAGATGGAGAGGTGATGGCGATGACACAAGCACCTTCGCGGGAGCTCGTCGGAGCTTTCGAACGCTCCCACCGCGACAGTCACGGCCAAGTGAAGAAGGGAAAAGATAGCTCTGCCCTTGGCGTTACATAATCACACCGCTCTGAGTTTCAGCACCGCGGGGGCCGTCCCCGAGACCTGGAGCCGCCCCTGCCCCTCTCGCCTTACGAGCTGCGTGAGCGCAGCTGCATGTGCTGTATATGGCACATAATGAAGGATGTAGTCTCTCACCCCCAGCAGAGACGACTGTCGCACCGGCGTAGTGTGACAGGCCGAGTAGCAGACAGCAGGGGCCACGCCGGCTGTCTAATGACGGACATCCCAGGTGATATCCTATAGTGCGCACATGCACAAAAAAAGACACACAATCAAGCACACACACATATACATGCTCAGCAGTAATTATCACCCCTGGACCAGCGGTAATTATATTCTGGTCACACTAATTAATCTCTCATGCACTCTGTGTTGCCTCCCTCCTTCTTTCACACATGTTCGCGCACTCACACACCAGCCCCATACGTTATATAAAGATACACGTCGTCTCACTCACACACACACACACACACACACACAGGCTTATTAAAAAAAAAAAGCACTTGCGTGATGTCTCCCAAAAATAACAACACACACACAAAAAAAACATCTGCCGCTGTGGCGATGCCCCTCGAACACCGCTGCTCCTTGGCGGAGGGACTTGACGTGGAATCACTTCAGCCCAAGGCCTCGGACTCATATTGTTCACACTGCCATTAACAGGAGGAGAGGAAAATAGGGTAGCATTTGGGACAGCTGTTTACAGCATGCCGCTGGGAAACCAGGGGAGAGGAGAGACTTGTTTTCGATGGCAGTTGGTTATAAAAAAAAACAAAAAAAAACGGGGACAGTTTATTCAGCTTCTTTGCGTGGAGACAAAAAAATTGCGGGTTACGTGACACGCAGAGATCAAGAACTCCTGCTGGAGGATCAAAAACTAATTGGACAAAAACAAAGACAGGCTCTCTGAGCCTTGCCATCGCTGGCCCAGTCTCCCCCCTCCACATATCCCCCCCCCCACACGCCCTGTTGACAGATGGCAAATCAGTGTGTGTGTTCCACCTTTTCTCTTTTCGACTGAGGCATGCTGAGTAAGGTCGCTCAGTCACTTTCCTCCCCCTTGTCATCTTTTTTCTCCTCCTCTCCCACATCTTCCTTCTGTCTCTCCCTCTGATTTGAGCCATATTTAGAGCGTGGTGGGGCAACGGCGACGGAGGCATTCCTGTCCGCGTCTGATTCGTTACTACAGGAGAGAATTTTGTCACTGACCTCAGCTAATGGGCCGGTTTCGGGGAGGGCTGAGTCACAGCCAGACAGGGGACAATATGGCTCTACAGTGCGGGTGACTCTTTATTAAACGTGACACTTCATATGATACGCTTGTCTGAGCCTGGACCCAAAGTCAGCTACAACCACTCGAGGCAATTAACAAGGGAGAATCGGCGAGATCTACATTTGCAATTCATCAGTGCATTTAACACCCACATAAATAACTAATATGTGCTTCTGTCTAATGACTGAGTCACCCGCGGGGACGAGGGGAGGCAGACAGCGGAGGCAAAAACAACTCTAATCGATAAGGGATTTGGTCACGTCTGAATCAATCAGAGGTAAGGGGACCGGGACCGTAAGATAAAATAGACAGTGAGCAGGAAAAAAAAAAACGAGTGATAATGGCTGAGATGATTGTATGACCTCTGTCACAAAGTCTGCAACGATATATTTCACTCTGTACTTTTTTTGAACATGTATTACTGCCTACTCACAAAGCTTCATGCTTCCAGAACAAAAGCCGTCTCTCTCCGTGTGTGTTTGCTTGGTGAAGTAAAAGCCCAAGCTCAAGGCCAACCTATAACGTGAGGTCGGCCTGGAGTGAAGAGAAAACGCTTTGTCTGAGCCTAGTTCACAGTGAAAAGGAAAAGAAAAAACATACTTTTCACAAACAGTGGGTGGATTATTCATACGGAAGTGCTACACTAGTCCACAAAGTTCAAATCACTGTAAAAAAAAAAAGGCTCATAACCCTCCTGTAAGGGCTCCAGTTTTCCTCAGCATATTACTATGCAACTCCTACGCACCTCGCATAATAGAGTGAGATCATTTACACAAATCAAACCCCTCTGCAGGCAAAATTAACCACAGCACAATAAAATGGACACCTTGAGCACTCTACCCATAATCCTTCAGGACATTTCCTCACGGTGGTGTATTAAAAATAGCCCTAGCCTTTAGGATTATCTCTGATGGGGCTGCATTATGTGAGCTTAGCATGTTTCACATCTCTACAATTTCGAGCCACCTGGGATGAGATCACTGACATTCCGGTGCTGTGACACGTCGCCGTGTTCACTGCGTAGTGTAAGATGGTGCCAGTCGAGAGAGGAGGCTTCTGCGTTAGAGGAGAACTTACTTTCGGCGCATGGTGGAACTGGCGTTGGTGTCTGTGCTGTCGGTGCGCTCGAGCCGGTCCCGCTCGGTGGTGGAGGAGCCGCAGGAGAGGCCTCTGGTCAGCCTGGTGTGGGTCCTCCTCTCCCTGCTGGGCGCTGGAGCCGTGGCAGATCCGGCTGTTGCCGGAGCCGCCGGGGAGCCGCCGTTCCCGCTCCCGCCACCTCCACCACCGCTGCCATGCTGGATGGGGAGAGACAGAGGCTGGCTGTGGTTGTGGTTCTGCTCCGGCGTGTCCGAACCAGGAGTCCGTGGGCTGCGTTCCTGCCTCAGGTCCTGGTTCTCCTGGCTGACCCGGTCCAGCTGGCCCTCCAGCTCTTCGATGCGCCGGCGCTGGGTCTCCAGGAGCTTGGCCTGGCTCTCGATGATGTTGTTGAGCTCCAGGAGGTACTCCACGGCCCGGTTGGGGCTCTCTGGGCTGGTCTCCATGGTGGGAGCCCTGCCTCTAAGGGTGCGAGCCGCCACCACCACGGTTTCGACCCCAGTGGGGCCGAGATCCACCCCCCCCACCAGCCCTGATGAGTGGGGGGGAGGGAGGGACCGACGAAGGCTCTGGTGAAGATGAACTATGAGCGTCAGATGTTCAGAAAGAAGAAGTCACAGAAGAGGTTGGGGACTTCGGAGTGACTACATATCCCCAAATCTGAGGGCGGAAACGAGCATTAGAGCATCTCAGCAGCCGCTCAAACTGTTGCAATGCCAAGAAAAGAGTTCAAAGCCCGGAAAGAAGCTGGTGATTGTGATTGTCGGAGTTCCTGAGGTCACCTTGTAAGAACGTGCCAAATCAGCACGGGGCAGTTTCAGAGTTTGGGGCATCATGTTGAAATTTAATCCACTAACCAAATACTTAAAAAAAACTGAGATCTCCTGGGGGAGGGATTCTGTTCAAAGATTGATAACAAACTTCAACTTGTCACAATGACTGAGTAAAAAAATAGAGAGTGGAATAAAAAGAATATGAATTTATCCACTAATATTACCCTGAAGAGCTCTGTTATCAGCTATTAGTTAATTACAAAACACCTCAAATACATCAACTATTCATACAGGACATATAAGGGAAGGGGCAGGGGTAATTGGGGGGGTTGGGAGGGGGAGGTGATGCTACTTATGATCAACCTCTAATTATCAGGCGCTGTCAGTCATTACATAACACGGAAAATTCTGCTCCCTCCCACGGTGAACATCCCCGCAGTCCATCATGGTCGCCTTCAACCCATGGCTCGGTGGGTCCTTAAGGCGCAGAAAGTTCACCACGGGTCCAGATCCTGCTCCCACCTCCGGTCCGCCAAAAACTACATCCCGGCTCTTTAGATTCAGATTAGTTCCCGAAGTGAGAGTGTCTCTGGTGCTTTTTCATCCAACAGGAATTGCGCTGAGTTTAATTCCACAAAACAACAAATATAAAACTTAACACCGCTAAAGGCCAACGAAAATCCGGACTCTTATTTCTGACGGTGCGAAAGTCTCGACGGGCTGTAGCAAATCTCTCACCTGGAGCCTACTTTTGTGTTTGCCGCTCTCGACGCCGATGAAACCCGTCTAAGGCAAACAGGTCTGTCTCCTTTCCTACTTATCTGAGACGAGTATCCGCTGTATCCGGTCTTTAAATCCATGCGGGATGTGCGTTGAAGAATCTTGTGCGCGGTAGCGCAGAAACGCACAGAGGTTTTCGCTCCTTGCGCGTCTGAACTGCAGCGATGCGTGCGGCTTTTTTCCCTCCACCTCCGGAGTGCATCGCTGTCAAATTAGCAGGATTATGAAGAACTTCCGGCTGAGACTTTCAAAATAAATTAATAATGTTTGCGCATAAAGTAAATTCGACTGCATAGTCCACTGCAGGTGAAAAGGGGGTATGTACATGCAGAAAATACCATGCTAAATGATATTAAGTTAAATGAAAACCCATAATAGTGAATGAATTAGGTCATTTTAACATAAAATGTGGTCTTATAAGACATCACGAATGCATAAAAGCCACATAAACCCTAAACAAAGAAAACCACTTTGACCACTCAGAATGAAAAAGGGTTAAATGGTTCCTCCTGATGTCTTTTCCAGGCTTCAGGCCAAAATATTCCAGCACTGTGAGAGGCCACTTCATTGAAATCTGTTTTAATTACTCGACTCGGAGCTCACAGTAAAGTCCCAATTACTACACGCCAACTCAGCGTGTTTCCCATAGGCCTTATTTTCATCAAAGGCTGCAGATGTAGTTAAATTTTGTATGAAGTGTTTTTGCATCCAAATCGCTGGGGAGAAATGACTTTGTGAAATAAACGTCACACGAGCACGTGTGCAGATGACCTTTTATTTTGAAGGTACTTGCAACCACTCTCATTTTGCTCATTTAGCTTTACGTACTTCAGGAATCCTGTTGAGGACCTCATGAATCCGGGGTGCACAAGTGGGAAACCGTACGCCGCGGTGCCCGTTTGACAATGAAGGCACCACAGCACGCTCAGGCCAACATTTCTCTGAAGCTTGGGTTGAAATCGTTTAAAAGTCCATTTCTTTGTGTCCATGTTCTTCTGCGGATAAAGTGGGACTATCGCGTTTGCTACTGCAGTGATATGGTTATAAAAAAAATTTAGTTATTTTTTGCGTCTGAGCTGGCTTCTTGAACAGAAGGAGCTTAGGACAACATTGGAGAGAGACACGGGCCTCAGAGCGATGTTATTTTTAGTGGCAGTACTTAAGTGCTCATATCTGCACTGACACGCAGATATGAGCCCCCCCCCAACCGTCTCTATATAATGGCTCATCTCGGACAGGTGAGGCTGCTCCTGCTTTTACAGAATAGGGAACTAATATTTGACTCGGCTAAGCGAGCCCGCACAGGAAATGTAAAATCCCTGTTCTTGCAAAAAGCAGCCTAAATAATGGATCTGTGGAAAAGATGATCAGATTTCTTTTTTTTGTAGAAATCCAAAGGCTTTTAGATATCATATGGGATCCTTAATACAATCTCAGATTCTATCCATCATCATGTCAAATCCCATCTCTCTTTCATATACTGTAGCCTAAAATTTTGCTGCCATCTGCTGACCAGCGCTGTGGCTCTTCTGGTGTTAAAAAAAAGCAATAAAAGAAAGACATGCATGACCACTGAGGAAATTGGTTCAGCAGTTTATTTGCAGTTTTATTAGAACGTGTTTACAGTTCGGCCATATAATCCCCCTTAGGAAATGAAAGTGTAAAAAAAAAAGGAGAAGAAAATTAGCCAACGTTATAAAATAACTTTGACATATTGGCTATCCAGCTCCTCTGTATGGTCACTGGTCAGGGATTGCAGTGGATCGCTGTGCTACAACTGCTGGGCAGCACAGCGATGCACACCAAGCATTTCCAATCAGTCCTGTGGTTTGTTCATGGTGGGCAAAGATGAAGAAATGAGTTACAGCATCAACCTTTCATATAATTATGGGCTGGTAACAAACAGCTGTTAACAGTCTGTGTCTCCAAAATGCTGCCAATAATGGATCAGCATAAATGCTGCTTTAACATTTAAACAGGATGAATCCACTCTGAGTTATGAAAGTAATGTCCAGTCACTCTGGAGCTTTTTTTTGTTTCTTTCTAATGGCTTTGTCTGGAGCAAAGTATCTGAAAACCTGAGTATTTCAAAAAAGATAATTTCATAGAAAAATAACATCTCACAGTATCCTTTCATCTTAGCTCCTGTTTTTTTTTGGTTCCATAACAGAATATTTTTAAAAAAGAGTGCAAAATAAAACTAACATTGTGTCATCTCAGACGCAGCGCACTGAGCTCAGATTCTGCAGAGACTTCTGATTTTTATCTTTTTGAATTTACAGTAAGGGGCCTTTTTTTTCTTGGCATGACTGAAATGACCAAAACAGCCCACCCACCTCTCCCATATCAGAGACCTCAGAGCAAGGGTTTTCACAGTAAGAAAAATCAGTTGGTTAGGATATAGTGGTTTATGTTACCAAGGCAACTGTACGTGGCACGATGGGCACAGCACTCTCTAGAATCTAGACAGTGGTTTTCTTGTTCTGACTGCACATACACAATATTGACAGTACTTGAAATATGCACAACAGATGCATATTTTTGGCATCTTTTGCTGACTTCTGATGTAGGGTACGACACGGAGCATCCTAATCCATACTCAAGCAGCATATTGCAAAAACATTCATTTATGGAGAGGACAGGTACAATATAGTTCTTCATCTGCTTACATTTTGAGTCTTCACAAAAGCTATATAGTAATTTTCATGTCATGTCTCATCACACAATAATAAATAATATGACCATGTAGCTGTTGTATGTAATATAGAGATATACTGCATATATTTATATAGAGACTTATTATATATTACAATACAGTAATACAAATCAGGGCTTGGCTCCAGTTAAGAGTATTTACAGTAGGTTCTGTCTACAAATATTTACAGATGATTTCACACCTGCTGCCAAAGGGGACTTGCATTATCACAATCATATATATTCCAGTTATATAGAATACCATGACAAGTTGAGGCAAGTGACCACATGAGACGTAAGAGGATATTGTACAACACATTACACTGTTTCCTCTCAGACCAGGTCGACGTGGCGCAGTGGATATGAATGACTGATAGTCTCAGACTGTTGCATTATTATTGCTCAGTATGTTCATGAGGTATAAGTGAAAGTCTTTGTACAGTGTGGGGGTGGGATGGGGGGGGTTACTTTAAAAGAGGACACTGTGCTGAGAGAAGCAGAAAGGTGAGTGAGAGATAGGGAGTAGGTTTCTCTGAAATACCTTGTTGTCCTGGAAATATATGCAAACGTAAAGAGTGGAGTGCAACAGAATGAGGGCAACAGTGTCTCCGGAAAAAAACCCCAACGTCGTCATTGATTCACTAGCGAAAAAGACATGACTTCACCATGTTGGTGTCATTTACAAGTTAAAATGTGATATTGATATCTAACATCAGCCAGAGGTCAGCTGTGAAAAGGCACAAAGAATATGACGTCATACTACTGTAGGTATCAAAGTGACTGAGAGAAAATGTTGGTTGTGTGGGTAGCTGCAGAAAACAAGTCGAGGTCTAACAGTGTAAAGATGGACAGAACCTGACACGGCACCATTCAGCTCTGCTTCCCGTCAAAGGTTAAGAGACAGCACTTCTTCCTCCCCCCGGCCCCGTCTGCCCTCCGGGGTGCCCATTCCTCTCTGAGATCCGCGCTTCCCTCTGGTTGCTGGGTGCGAGCCAAGGACCTGGCAGCACCACTGCCCTGCGCCCGCCTGGTCCTGCGGCGACCAGAGAAAGGCCTGAGATGCTGGCAGCGGACGCGCTGTCGTCGGATTGGCTGCCCCCAGACTCTGACTCATCGTCTCCTGGCTGCTCTATGGAGGGCGAGGAGGTGAGGAAGGAGAAGGGCTTTCTCTGTGACGCTGGATCCATCATAGCAACCCTTGGTACAGGCCCAGTCTGTGCATCATGGTCTCCTTCATCCTCTTTATATTCACCTCGGTCGTCATCATCCTCCTCATCATCCCATGACCTCTCCGGCTCCTGCTCCTTCTCTTTCCTGAGTTCCCTGTACTCTGCCACCATGTCCCAGTTTCCATCATCATATGCTGCCTCCAAGTTTTGTTTGGGTCTGGGGAGCCTTTGGTTTGGACTTGGAATTGGTAAGATAGTATTCTCCTCACTCCCTCCTCTCTCTGAATTCCCTCTCTCCTCCAACTCCTCATCCCTGTCCTCTGTCTTTTCCTGGACAGCAGGTACTTTCTGCTCTTGCTCAGGCTCCTTCCCACCCTCCGCAATCTTCCTCCTCTCCTCCTCACCCTCAGCCATCCCCACCCTCTCCTCCCCACCCTCTGCCATCCTGGTCCTTTCCTCCCCACCCTCCGCCATCCTCTCCCTCTCCTCTCCACCCTCCACCATACTCGCCCTCTCCTCCCCACCCTCTGCCGTCCTCACCCTCTCCTCCCCACCCTCCGCCGTCCTCACCCTCTCCTCCCCACCCTCCGCCATCCTCACCCGCTCCTCATCACCCACTGCCATCCTCTCTGCCTCACCCTCCGCCAACCTCATCCTCTCCTTGCTCCTGTGTTTTCTCTCTCTGCTTCTACTCCTCCTCCTCCTCCTCTCCCTCTCCCTTCTTCTTCCCCTGACTGTTCCTTTTTCCGTATCACTATCATCATAATTCCTGAGGGCATCTCTGGGTAAACTCTGAGTACCTCTTCTCTTCCTTCTCCTCTCCCTGTCCCTGGTTTCCCGAGACCTCTCTCCCAGCTCAGAGATGGGGCTTTGCACACCGGAGCTTCCACCTCCCACCGTGTCCCGTCTTCTTCTTCTCCTTTCAGTCCCTTTTCCTTTCTCACGTCCATCTGAAGACCTGGTTCTCCTCCTCTGCTTGGAGCTGTGCCCCCTCCGCCCGGTGGCATCTACTGCAGCCAAACCCTGCTCCTTGGGGTGATGCAGGAGGGAGGGGGAGGTGATTCTGTGCTCACGGCCTGGACGCGCATTACGTGGGAAGGGGCAGTGGAGAGAGGAAGAGAAAACACACTGAATAGGCAGGTAACTGAGAGGAGGAGCAACACCCCTGACAAAGAACATTATGTAATCTGTTATTTAAGCTGTGAAATCCAGAAAAAGTTTGTTTTTGTAAGAGGTACATTAGGTAGTCCTTGTAACAACAGCTGTTTTTCTATTTTAGTGTAACCTTCAGAAATATATATCCATTACAAATATGACACATCTGATAATCAGGACGTCCTGTAATAGTGCAATTATATGCTACTATTCCCTAAATTATTCCCTGTGTTATAAATTGTCAAATTGATGGATTCTGCTCAGAGCTAGGCTTGAGGGAAACTAAGCTCAGTGAGAAGCACAATGTCAAAAATTTCTACATTCCTATCTAAGGTGATAATCGAGGTTGCCTTATAATGGGGAGGTCCAACGTACAGGTTTGTTTCACTACATGTGAAGACGGCAGCGGTGAGCGAGCAGAGGAATGTAGAGAGAGAGAAAATGGGAGAACTAACAGGAACCATTACCAACCGCGTATTCTCTGTCCGTCCAATGACATAGAAGCAAGGCTCGCCTAGCTTGGAGTTGGTCATACATAGAGACAAACTGGAGAGCTCCACTGAGAGAGAGAGAGAGAGAAAGGAAAAAGAAAAGAAAGCAGTGGAGCAGGAGGGAGAAAAGGATGTTTGGGAGAGGAGGAAATTAGTGCCAAGGGGGGGGGACCAAAACAGAGGTAAAAGGTAGTGTGGGTGGGTCAAAAGCAGGAAAAAAAGTCAAATTAACCAGAAATATGGAGGGGTTGAAAGAGGGGGAACAACCCCCCCAGAAAAGCAGAAAGTTATTTAGTTAGAATCGATGCCACAGAAAAAGAAGAACGGAGATTACACACCCAAGAAAAATGCATCAAGACAGCTGATTTTTAGAAGAATGCTTCAAACCTCACACAGCGTATTGTCACACAGGTGGTGGTGGTAACATCCTGAACTAATACCCTGATGCTTTCTTACCGTAGTCGGGCACGTAGCCGTTTCCCCTCTTGAGCACCAGGTGGATGCGGTGGCCTCCCCTCCGGATCTGCTCCACGGCCTGACTGTGGGTCAGCCCCGCCGTGCTGTCCCCGTTAATCTCCACAAGCTGGTCGCTCACCTGCGGCCACACACGCCGCGCGAACGCAGCGATCCGCATTACAATCTGTTGCAGTTGCTCACGAAAATAATGTTATGTTGTAAAAAATAACTGAGACGGGTCACTCCATGAAAACACACCTGCATTTTCTGGCTCCGCGAGGCTGGCCCCCCCTCCATCAGTCCTAAGACGTAGAGGCCCATGTTGTACTCGCTGCCCCCTCGCAGACTGAAGCCGAAGCCCGAGGGGCCCCGATCCAGGTCTACGCTGTAATACCTGGAGTCACGCTGGGGGACAGGGAGTCACAGAGAGTCAAAGAGCAGTAGAGTCATTGCTGCAGGAAATGTCACATACCAGCAGTGGATGAGGTAGATGAATATGCCCTCACCTTTGGACGTGACCTCTGACCTTTTCTGCTTCTGTGACTGGGGTCATACTCAGTCGTGTCTGAGAGGTTTGAAGAGTCTACAACAGATGGTATTTGAGATTAGCCTATGAAATAAGAGCCAGGTTGTATACATTGTGCGTTTTAAGTCATTGCCTTACAGGTGCTCGGACGGGGGACGATGGTGAGTCGCAGAGTGTTTCCCACTCGGCGCAGTATCTGAGCAAGCTCCCGATGGGGCAGGTTCACCACCGAGCGTCCCTCGACTGCCTCCAGGCGATCCCCGGGCCGGATCTGCCCGCTCTTGGCCGCCGGGCTGCCTCGACGGACCGTCACAAACCGGTGAGGGAGAAGGGAAGCAGCTGAGGAGAGAGAGGAGACGACGTCAAAACAGCTACTCGCCGGTCGAGTAGTTTGCACTCGACTGGAACTCCAGCTCCAAAACTTTCCTTTTAACTGAACCAGTGTGTAAAGAGTGGGGGGGTCAAATGTAGATGAATTTAAAAGCAGCGAGATTTATCTCAATTGTGAATATGCCAGAATTCCTAAAACAAGGTGTAATTAAGCGTTGGATTGTTTTTGGCAGGGTTTACTTTTAAATTACTTCCCACAGAAGCCTTTTCTTCACACCTCCCCCACTGTCTCCTTGAAAAACACTCTCCTCTCCTCCCTCATCCTCTCATCAATCAGCCTACCTCTCCATCCACTGACACAGCAGGAACTGTTTTTCACCCCACGATGATTTGTCTTTCTCGTCAAGAGCAAACTGTCATTGTACACGAGGTTCCCAGCAATATTTTTCCGTCCTAGATCTGTCAAACTTCATGTAACAACTGACTTTGGATATTTACACTTTGGTTTTTATGGTGTTAGTGATTCTTATGCTCGGCTCTTCTGAGATCCTCAAACCATCTGCATCAGTATGCCACTGGCATACAAAACACACACACACACACACAGCGATAGTTGCTGGCACCTCAAAATATCCTTTTCTTTGCGTGGGCACACACCTCGAAAACAAACCACATAAACTCATCGAAGGCTATTAAACACAGGAGCATGAAGCTGAGGTGTGTTCAGGCCCTTTATGCGACTCGGCTGACCTCAGGTATCATTATCTGAGTTTGTCTCAACTTCTGTACGAAGAGTTTGTTTGCAACATTTGTCAACACCCACCCGGGTCAGTGTCAAAAGGTTGATGAGGAAAAAACACAGAGCGGCCTAAAAATAAATTTGCCTCCATTAATCTCCTGCGCCAAATAAAAAAGCTTCTTATAGTTTTTAGCTGGGCAGTCTGTCTCTGTCTGCTTATACTTCTAATTCTATCTTCTGTTCCCCTCTCTGTATCTTAGTAAACTCTGTGTTACTCTCTCCGTGACCCCTCTTTGAGGAGACGCTGTGCTTTGGTGACAGCTGGCCCCTCTAGAGTCTTGCCAGTGGCCTTATGTAACCCATCAGGCAGTATAAACATTTTGAGACTCTCATTCAGCTGAGGTATGTTCAGTCCATACCCCTCGGGGATAAAAACAGTACATTGTTTTTCTATAGTGAGCTGAGATGCTTGTTAACAGATTACAGTTGTAATCAGGGGGCTACCACTGTGTCATGTGGGACGAGGTGCGTGTCACATTGGGAAGATGATCCCGTTACAAGGTGCAGCCCATGATTCAGAGCCCAGACACACATCTCCAATCTGTCTGGGCCTAATCTGGGTGACCCAGGCAGAAACGGCAATCAGGTCAAATCAAAGCAAAGGCAGCTTTGCAAATAGTCTTCTTAGCATGCATAATACATCGGCCGAACATCAACCGTCACCACAAACACACGAGTACACGTGCAGCGGCCACACTCGCACACACACGCACGGTGACTCACACGCAGAGGGATTGGGACAGATGTACTCAGCTGCACATGCACAAACGTACGCTTAAACTACACACAGATGCATCCAAATGGACTGCTTCATATCGCAGTGCCTTTTCCTCTGGCTCTTCATGTTCTCCTGTCCAGAGTAATCCCACTGCGGTATGCCCAGCAGCCAGCGAGCCAGCCAGCCTCTGATGAGCTGCGCTGATCACGGCTCAGGAGTGCTCGCAGCCTCCCTCCCTGCCATCGTAAAAAAAACCTCTGCAGCCCTGATGCATCGGCCGGCACAGAAACACCCCCACAGCAGCCTGCAGATGCCTACTATATGTCGTAGACTGGGAAGAGTGAGCACTGTTGATCATTCATACAATAGTGCATTGCTGAACTCAGCACTGCTTATATACAGTATCTGATAAATCCATTCATCCTGCTGGCTGTGTGGCTCACTAATGGCTCTAATACACAAACCATTACTACACAATGTGATGTGCTGCTTTAAGCCTGGCTGGGGTTAAAAAACAAAACAAAACACTTTACATCTTTTGTCGCTGTGACTACCAGTAAGTGTAACTGTAACAATGATCACACAACATGTCTCTGGCAACACGTGAGCTTGAGGAGCTAACTTTAATGCTGCACGAAGTCAACACACCTGACTGAAGCAAACTTTCCAGTGTAACATAGAATTCAAAGCCTCTTGCTCGTGCACAATGCTAAATGCACCAAAACCAGTGTCCCCCTACCCCCTCCCCCCCTCCCCCCCGACCCCACAACCACAACCACCACCATTTTATATTCAATACAAAACAAGAATCGGAGCGAATAATTACGTTTAGACTCCTTCACAGTTTTCAAAGCGGACTGTAGTCTCTCCAGCATGGCTCTTTCATTCACATGCGCAGACAAAAAAACCCCAAAAGAAAAATAACTGCTATATTCCGTGCTGAGATTCACATGTGATGGTCAGCAGGAGCTAAATCACAGGTTTGATGTCCCCTCTGTTGCTCCTCTGTGAGGGAAATGTTCAGTGTAGCATTTCTCTTAAGCATTCAGAGAGCAATGGGGAGAGCGGGAGGTAGGAGGGAGGGAGGGAGGGAGGGAGGGAGAGAGAGAGATAGAGAGAGAGAGAGAGCGAGAGAGAGAGAGTTTTAATCTTTTGAAAAACTAGACTGGACGCTTTTACTGCAGAGTAAAAAGGGGTGTGAGATAGAGAGAGAGAGAGAGAGTGAGGGAGAGAGAGAGTACGAGGGAGAGGAGGGGGCGGGAGCTTGTGAGAGAATAGCAGTGGAAAGAAAGACTGATGAGCGAAAGAGAGAGAGAGAAGGAAAGAGGAAATGAAAGAGAAAAAAGGGAGATATGGAGGGAAGAAGGAGGCTTCTTTCTG
This sequence comes from Psettodes erumei, assembly GCA_016785225.1. Taxonomy (NCBI): domain Eukaryota; kingdom Metazoa; phylum Chordata; class Actinopteri; order Pleuronectiformes; family Psettodidae; genus Psettodes; species Psettodes erumei. Next base: position 3,182,546 of record JAFBJZ010000915.1, on the reverse strand, counting down.
TGAGATGACAGGAGCAACGTGAGGGGGAGAATGAGGACACGATGGATGTGGAGGTCTGGAGGGGGGGTCTCCTTGCTGCAGAGCCAGGTCCCACAACAACCTTCATCTCGCCATGAAAACATAAATGTGTGTGTTCACTCGGGCCATAAAGCAAACTGAACTGCATCAAACTGGACCTGCACAGCCAATACAAGACAGGGGGGGGGTTTAATACATCACGGGGTATGCTGCAGTTGCCCTGCTATTCATGAGCACTACACTAAAAGATGATAAGGACAGGATGTGTTCACCCTATAGACAGAACATAAACAGGCCTCGCGTCCTGTCAGGTCAGAATGGATAGAGAAGCACACTGCACATTAAACAGAAGGTCATTCTGCAAGAGACAACACAGTTCACACATTGAATTTAAAAAAGGTGCCTATAAAACCTGTAAATAACCTTTAAACTTTACGGAATTTGTGTTCTTGCCAAGAGTTGGGTTAGCAGATGGGTAGCACTCTCACATCTGCATGGTCATTAAAGTTTGTTTGTTTAATCGATACAAAAACTGATGTAAAAATTACAGTTTCATGCAGTAATGAGCTTTAAAAGGTGCAAGTCAGAAGATTTGTTATCTGACAGAGCTAGACTCACTGTCTCCCCCATCCGCATTCTTTATACTAGTCTAAAATAATCTGTTGGCGGTTCTAACGTCAGATTATACAAACATGAGAATGGTACCCCTCCCTTCCTCCAACTCTCTAACTCCAACCTAAACCACGAACAACATATATTAAACTAACCTACAAAAGGAAAATAAACACTTAACAAGAAAAGGGTTGATAGTGCATCATGACTCATCTGGTGGCATGCTGCCACAGTGACCATCTATAATTACCTAATGGTGCATCTGTCCACAAGGACATCCAAATGAAACCTGTTTCCCTGGGCAGGTAACCAAATGGTTCTATTGGGCCAGAAAAGTTTAACTAATGTCTGTCCGGCTTCACTTAAGATTCACTGATGAAGAGATTCAGCTTCATAAAACCAAGACACAAATTCAAAGCATTTTAATTTAACAAACATGTTGCACAGTACAACTTGTCACTTTTTGGCACTCACCTTTTCCATTCTCCACATCCTGAGAGGCAATGACGAACCCAAAGCCCTCTCCTGGCTTTCTCCTGAGCTCCACATCAAACCCTCGCAGTGGCCGGGTTCGCTCACCACCCTGCCTCTGCAGACCTGAATCCGGCACCGTGACGCCATCCGCCTCATCCTCCAGGCCCGTGTTGAGCCAGTCTTTGGGCTCCATCGTCAGGGTCACCGGAATCGATTCCAAGAAACTGGTGCTCTGGATCAGTGAAGAACGCGTTGGGGCCGGGGAGGGAGGTGTACTGATGGAAGTGCGGGGCACAGGCAGCGCTTCCGGGAGCAGAGTGGAGTCATGGGAGCCAGCGGGTGGGGGAGGTGGGTGGAGGAGGGGTGGGGGGAGTCTCCGAATGGATCCAGGGGAGACGGTTGAATGATAGATGCCTGATAACGAGAGAGTAAATAACTGTGTGGTTGTCAGTGGCTAAAAATTACTGAATCTACAAATGTGAAACAATTACCTCCTCTGTAAACCAACAGGATGACTTCTCCCTGTTTGGTGTGTTCTTGGAGAATTGTTTGGACCTGTGAACAGAAAATGAAACTATCTGAGTGGGTAAATCCCACTTTGATTGAACTGATTGCATCTCATGCACCCTGTGATGAAGGTTTGCGAGCACGGGAAACAATCAAAAACGTTTGGGAACTGCTGTTTAAACCCAGTCAACATCATATCTCTTTCCTTCCCTCCCATTTGCTCCCTGATTACCTGTGCAAAACTGAGGCTCTGGACATCAGCCCCATTGATTTTGACAACAGCGTCCCCTGGCTGCAGAGAGTTGCACTGCTTCCTGTCCCAGACTCTCTTCACTATAGTCATCCTGCCTCCCGGACCGCCCGCCGTCACACTGAAGCCGAGCCCTCGCTCTCCCTCAGTCTGGGCCAAGGCCACAGGCACCAGCTCCCCCCCACTGCCCATGTTCATTGCCCCGGGAGGGGGCACGCTGCCGGGACTTGCCGTAGGGCTGGTGTTGCCGTGGAAACCGTTGAAGCTGCGGTAGTGGGGGCTGTCGGGCGTGGGAGGAGGTCTGAGGTGGGAGGTCTGCGGTCTGAAGAGGCGGGGCTGAGCGCTGTGGGGGCCGCCGGGGGACGACGACGGCCTCCTGGGTGACTGAGGCAGAGGCAGCCGGGACCCCGACAGGGTGCAGGTGGACAAGTCGCTCTCAGATGACTTGGACGCACCGTAACGTAAAGGGTGGGGGGGTGTTGACAGGGAATTGTTGTTGTGATTACGAACCACTGACGCCCTGATGAGGAAGAGGAGGGGGAGTTACAATCAATAGTAAGTTGACACATATTCTTATATTGAAATGTTCAGGGCTATAACTAATGATTATATTTATTGTCAATTAATCAACCAGTTGCTTCCTAAATTCACCATTTAGCCTATTAAATGTCAAAACATGGTGAGAAATGTGCATCACAGATGACTCAATATGTAAAAGTGCAGCCACACCAGAACCAGTACCACAGGTGAACTTTCAAATGATGCTTAAGTTCAATACTAATACAAAAATCACTGTAATCAACTAATTATTTTAATTAAACACTAATAAAGGGGCACTGCAAATTCAAATGAATGCACCCAACAGGTTCTGGGGGCTCTAATCTGACACACTGTTGTGCAACACGTTACCTGTGTGAGCCAATTGCGGAAACAACTTCGCTGTCGCTCTGGGTTTGGTCGAGGGACTGCAGCCTGGCTAAGCTTCTCAGGGAGCGGGGCGGGCGCAGGGGGGGCGAGGACACGGCATTGCTCATGCTGGAGCGTCTGTATGGAGGCGGCTGTCTGACAGCAAAAGTTGCATTTCCGTTAGCGTCGAGAGCCATCCCAGGCTCCATGTAGCTCCCATCACTCTGGTGCCCGTTAAAGTTAAAGTGCTGGGTCTGGGGGGTGGGTGTCGGAAGGCGAGGTAGCTGGTGGAGGCGCTGAGGCTGGGAGGTGGTGGGTGGTAGGCTGGGGTCCCCGCTGTCCAGTAGCCTTGGTGGGGGCTGCTTGGGACAACCGTCTGGGTTGTAGAGCATGGGATACCCTCTTCTGACCTCTACGTCTACGCTGTGGCCCACAGGCACTGACTTCAGCATCTCCACCACGTCTTTGTGAGACACCCCCAACACACAAACGTCATTGATGTACACCAGGATATCCGCTATTTAAACATAAAGGAAAGCATAGCACATTTATTATAACATGTTTAATACATTTTTATTAATCTGTAGCAAAGTCTTTGTAGCTTTGTGGTTCCTCTGAATGTCTGTTAATGTCTTACTTTTTTGATTATTTTTCATATGCTTGATTGTGCAGATAAGTTTAGTTTGCAAATGAAACACCGTCTGTGTTCTATGTGGGTGTGGACTAATCCAACCCACTAATCCCCCTAAACCAGCCTATTAACATATACCAACTAGATCAGTCTCTGCAGAGACAGCCTGTGCTCTGGTGTCCTAGAGTGGTCATATCTGCCTGTATGGGCATTTGTGTGTGTGTGTGTGTGTGTGTGTGTGTGTGTGTGTGTGTGTGTGTGAACACAATGTGTGCATATGCATGTGTTATGATAGGTAGATTATGGTGTGCTTGCCCCTGAGGATTAAGGGACTGTTTGTGATATACACTTGCTGTGGGAGATCAGAAAATTCCAGCGTAATCCCAAAGAGTGGCGACAGAGGACCAGAGTGAAAGACTGTTCAAACACACTGCTGGTTGAAATATTTTCTGTTTGCAAAACCTTTCAACATTTATCATAATTTTTCAGTCTGCAGCTTTAACAAGTGTACTATCATTATAAATAAAATGACAGTAAATAAGATGTTTGAAATTGTGTCTGTGCCCCTGAAGAGGAGACTCTTCAGGGGAAATCTTTTTTCAAAGAATTTATTTCATTTAAATTTTTACAGCAATACATTTCTGCTAGATTTCCCATGCAGTAATAATTCCTGGTTTGTTGTATTTTTACCTGTCTTGAGAGCTGAAGGTCCACTTGCCGTCACGCTGTAGACCTGGAGGAACTCCCTCGGTCTGCTGCCCCCCACAATATTGAAACCGAACCCTCTGGAGCCCTTGGTCAAGTGTGTGTGCACAGGGAAACCCTGCAGCTCCAGCGGCTGATCTGTGAACCCTGGCATTCACAGAAATATTAAGAAACGGAGGCAGAGAAACAGAGAGCGGATGAGATCATGACGATCTTCACAGTCCTGCGTGCTTATATGACTTAACGGCTGGAAGTGATGGGTTTTAGGTGTGAGGGCAAAAGAGAGAGAGAGAGAGAGAGAGCATCAGAATACTGCAAACCAATTGCCAGATGGCTTTTAATAAAAAAGATACTTAAACAAATAGACATGCACACAAACTGAAGAGTTGGGTGGAAAGACTGCATTAAAAGCAGAATCCATTAATGGGCTAAAACCAGGAACATGATCCATTAAACTGACCCAACACAAGACTGTAATCTGTTTTTTTTAAATTTACCATTTCCTGTTGCTTTGCATCACCAAATCATTTTTTTTCATTTTCTTATGTTGTCCTTTTGTTTGTAAAAGCAGAAGCCTTCTCAAGCTATATTAATTGACTGTACATATTTTTCTTCTAAGCATGTTATGACAGTGAAATAGGTTTGGATTTTACAGCAATCTTTTCACATGCAGGTAACTGGTCATCATGGTGATTATGTCGCCTTCTGCTGGTGAGAGATGTGTACTGCGCTATACTGAGACAAGCTGGAATTACAGCATAATAACAGATGGGTTCCTTACAGTTAGCAATCAGCCGTGTCAGACAGACATCAGAAACTAGATGATGTCCTTGTTCTTTTAACAGCGGACCATGTGACCAAATTATAAAATCAAGTTGCCAGTCACGTGCCATCCACGTGCCGACCCCGCAAGCCTCAGCAGTGAGCCTGGCTCCGAGCCAGCAGCACCGAGCTTTAGGCCTTAATCACTGAACACATCTCTGTTCGGCGAAAAGCTCATTCCATCTCATTTGACTCTAAAAAGCCGGCTGTGTCTGCTGCTTCCGTTCTTAACAAATAAGTGGCTTCGCTGAGCCTGTTAAATGCATCACCGGTGTTCAAATAATTGCATCCAGAATGAGGGAAAGACGGAGACAAAAGAGGCTCACAGTCATTTTTGTAGACGGTCTCCCTGCTTGAGGCTCGAGGACTCTGCCAGCTGGTCCTCTTTGGGTTGCGACTTAGAGAGACAAAGGGGGAAAGGAGAAGAAAAGACACTCCTCAGAAACACATCAGTGTTGGATATAGTATAAAAACACTGGAATATACTTACAGCTTTGCATGGCAGCTCTGGTGTAGTCAGAGCAAGAAATAGTTTGACATTTTGGGAGACAGGCCTAATAGTTTTTACCCCCTGAGAGTTGGGCCTAAGCATCAATACTGTTCTCTTACCTTAGGCCAGGATACGATTAGCTAATCTTAGTAAAGAGATTGTTAAAAGTGGGATATAGCAAGCCTGCCTCTGTCCAAAGACTGGAAAATCAGCCTTGCCACACTTCTAAAGCTCAGTAAATAACATGGTAAAGCTTGTTTTTTTAACCTGACCATCTAACTTTCTGCACGTCGGACTATTCCTTTAACAGATTTGTGAAGACCAGGTGGACACTCACTCTGCGTAATGAGACTCTCCTGGGTCACTGAAGGCCTGCTCCCAGTGGTCAGGCATCACTGCTCTCACTCTGGCGCCACCTCGGATCCCGTTCACTATGACACAATCATCCCCGCCGCTGCTGGATGCCCGGGGCCTACCGGGGGAGCGGTGGCTAGGAAGGATGCTGTTTCTGACACCTGCAGAGCCTCCTGTAATGAAAGTGATGAGAAAAGAGTGTTAAAAATATAAATCGAAGAGCAACATATTATCAAACAGACCCAGAAAGTTTCTCCTGCAATCTGCAATGACCTGATGCAGGGAATTCCATTGGGGGTTTTCAGGCAAAAAGACCTGAGGTCAGCATCTCAGCCCGCTGTGTCCTTCCTCTGAGGAGGCGGAGTGTGTGACCGCGCATGCCATAGCACCAAAGGAAGAAAAATAAGCACATTATCTGCCCAGCTGTCCTTGAAACTGTCCTTCAGCTGTGAGATACAGCATGGATCTGAGAGGCGTCGGACATCACATGGGGCGTCCCGATGCCCCGCTGCACACGACAAGTGCTGCCGAACCCATCCACCCACACAGCAACACTTCAGAAAATGACTCAGCAGCAGAGGTCAGGGCGTTGGATGGATCTCTCCTACTCCATCCCGCCTGCATCCTGCATCACCCCCCAACCCCACCCAACGAGCCCCAGCTGTCTGCTGCCATACCTGGCTGTTTGGAGCACGTCCCTAAGTATCTGGATTTCTGCCTGCTGCATTTCTCACCTCCCACTCTGTTATCTCCTGTTCCACTCTGGCTCCCTGCCTCCACCTTTCCTAGCACTCAGCCTCCCCGCCTACTGTTCCTCCATCACCACAGCCCCATGGTGGTGCCTTGCTCTCTTACCCCCATCCTCTAATCTCACTCCCACCTTCTGTTCAGCTCTTGTGTGTTCTAGTTTCTGGGGTCCATTACTTCTCCAACGCTGCCATCATAATGTCATAGCACTCAGGTAACTAAGTAGATTAACTCATGTACCTTACTTGAGTACAATTTTGAGTTAGTTGTGCTTTACTTTCAAAGTACTCAAAACCAGCTCCACTTCAACCTAACTGACTAGCAACCTAATAATGTTAAACTGTATATTCATATCAGCAAAAGTGGATTTTGTTTTTTTACTTAAGTCAGATTTTACTTACTTTTAACTGAATTTTTCTTTTCTTGAATAAAGCCTTTTAAAGCCAGCTATTCATCATTATAAACCAATGACTCGTCTGTCACACCTAAAATTTTATCATAGAGAAAAAAAAAAATCTATCGCTAACAACCCTGTGTTGGCTGTTCCAGTGTTAGGAGAGCTCAGTGATTTGTAATTCAAACACTTTCTTCATCTTCGTCACACGATTTCCTCAGTTTTATCCGCTCACCTCCCCGTGTGCATGTTTGCCTATCTGCTTACCTCGTGCCAGCTCGACCTGAGGGAGGCTGACCTTCGTTTTGAGGTGATTCAGCAATCGATGATACCACAGCCTCGATGAGAGTGCAAGCATACTAATCGTGCTGATGATTGATTCATTTGGGTATCAGAGACTGTAGCTATAGATAGAGGGACAATGTAGCATTGAGCTGCTGCCTGCTGGGCAGGGCTTAACAGACACCTTATCAATATGCATCGATACTTCTATAAAAAAGGACCCGGTACCTACTGTATGTAAAAAAAAAACCACTTATGATGCAACATATCATTGTATATCACCGTATACTTGACATAGACTCACACATGCTGTCACATGAACCAGGGTTTAGAGACACTTGCCTGACAGCCCCGAGTCGTCCTCGCTATTTTCGCCGTCCTCCACGGCCTTCTCCAGGTTGCTGAGGGATTTGCTTCGTGTGCGGAAGTTTCGGAGCAGGTTGCGGTGTTCCTGGTAGGTGATGGGGGGGCTCTCTGCGCTGATGTGAACGGGCCGGGGCGTGCCGTAGTAATTCCCTGAGCAAGAGAGAGCATCATGAGAAACGGAAACCCACTGAACATATACCCTGAGTGAGCTGTTCATTTGGTCAAAACATCACGACTGATATGTAAATAAAGTGGAAGTGCCCCATGTTGCAAATAAAATCTATAGACATAAATCTACAGAACAGTCTGCATTAGCTGAGCTCCAAACTAAGACCCTGACTCAAAAAAAAAGATTTTACATTCAAATATTCAGGAGCAGAGCAGGGTAATGTCATTATGCATGACACAAAACATACTACATGCCTGTATGCATGTGCATTATATATCCCCTGAGATCACCTGCTCTGTATGTTTCTATATTCTCAGTCCAAGCCATCTGCCCCAGCTGCTTAAGAACAAATGAAATTACTTCCACCCCTGCATTTGGTTCATGGAGATCCAAATGGGTGGAGGGGAAACGTTAGATTATTGAACTCAGCAACAAGGTCACCAGCCGCCACCATTTACTACAGTTTCTGCAGGCTACTGTGCACACAACACTGCTGATGCTCCTGATTGCTCTGCTGTAGCAACGTGTCAGTCAATGTCACATATAAGGCGGGAGAGGGTGACATTTATTGCTCCCATTAAACTCTTATAAATTATGGATGCTAATGTATGGAGGCTTTTTAATCAGAGGCAGGACTCTGACCCTTATGGGGGTGGAGGAGGAGTTTGCAGGGTAGATACGAGGTGAGTAACACCTGACGGCATTAATATGCCAGACAGGGTTTTGGACTTCACAACTGACTGTCCTCCCATTATTAATTATGTAAACCTCATTCATCACACAAAATACTGTCAAACGTTTCATTTCACAGGTAACACAACAGGTAGATGAAAAAGGAGCAGTGTGACATTTTAGGAACTACACAATTCATTTTCTTGTCAGCAGTTCTATGAGAATTTCAATGCCACTCTCATGTCTGTATGGTAAATATGAAGCCAGCAGCCTGGTAGCTTAGCATTAAGACTGGACTCTGGGGGAAACAAAGGAATTCACATAAATTGTAAGATGTGCTATAATCAAAAGCACTGCAATGACTTAGCAATGTACATCGCATGATCGTGATCACCATACAACCTTCTCTGCAGACCATCAGGTCTCCAGGTCAGTTGGTTGGTTCACCTTTGAACTTGCCGCTCTCGAGCAGCGCTCCTGACTCCTCCAAGGAGAAGAACTCCTCGACGGAAACAAAGTTGTAGTCGACCCCTGAGATTTCCCCGTCTCTGGGCTGTCTGGTCGTACCTGGGAGAGGGAGACAACGGAAAACATCATGTCATACATCACGGCGGTGAGCCGTGAGAAATACCGCAAGCTCCACTGTGGATGATATGTCAATTAATCAAGGCCTCTTCCACTCATCGGGAGTTATCAATCTGAGTCAGTGTTTACACAAAATGGCAACTCAGCAGACTATAAATAGTCCAAGCATTAGTTTGACAAATTATATAGAGATAGTCCAGCAAAACATAACACCCTAACGGCTCTACAGTGGTCGTATTTAATATGATGAACAATCTTAAGACAACAAAACAAATTTAAGTAGAGCATTAAAGTGATAATAACAATTCACAAGTGACTATTTTAATTACAGTATTTCACTCTTGATGTAAAATCAGTCCCAGGTCAACAGAACATCCGCCCACAAACCAAAACTTGCCCTTTGGTGTGAAGAGCATGATGATGGTAGACATTTTCCAAGGCCTCTTTATTACAAACAGGCCAGTAAGAACAGAATTAAACATTAAAGAGGTGTGGTGAACGTCGTAAAGTCCTTCTATCAACATTGCAAAGATCGAGCACTCAGATGATCAATGGTCTGTCATCATAATTGATTCACATTGACCTTGCCCTGGAACAGAGCTGTGAGTCTAAACCGCAGCAGGAAAAGCATCCCGCTTTATTACAGGACTGAGGAAGGTCCCAGGCTGCACAAATCCCCAACCCATTAAATACGTGTATGGTCATGTAGTGTGAAATACCACGTTTTTTTATAGTACACATCTGACGGAATCATTTTAATTTGCAAACTGAACTATGAGGCGCCCGTCCTGACCTTGGGATGAGCAATTCCTTTCCCAAGACAAAATCACACCCAGCCCAAACTGAGGACAAATCTCTGTCCTTCTCCTGGAGGACCACACGTGACGTCGGCGTGGAGCCGGCAGGGGGGAGTCACACCCAGCTACCCTATAAAATCCATGATTAATGCACTGCTGTCCTGGGAGCAGTTCTCTCAGCCACAATGACACATGCAGGACTGTGCAGAGCATGCACACAAACACACACAGACACAGAGACCATAGCAAACACTCATGTGTAGACACAAAGACACCAAGGAGTGGACACACTGGAGAGCATGAGACATCTCCGCCAGCCCGACCTCTTCTTTCCATAGCACAAAGTGATTTTATTGCACAGTGTTTGTCATTTCCTACCGGCTGTTGCCATACTTGTTTATTTTGGCAAAATCCTTTTTTGAATATATGCTCTAATGACTTTGTATCATAAAATAGTGAAAAATGTGCATCACAATTTTCCATAGCCCATTCTGGAGCCGATTGGTTGAACAGCTTTCAGAAACCCAAGGTTATTCAGTTTGCCATCACAGAAGACAAACGAACAAGTTTCGGTGCTGAGAAGGTGGAGTCACTGAATTGAAAAACAGTAAACAGTTACTGACTAATTATTGGTTCATCGACTGATCAGCTGATCGATCAGGTTTCCCTGTGTTGAGCCTTGCATGCAGTATTCTCCAAAAGAAGTTTGACTCTTGTTCCCTGGCTCATTAAGGAACCGTCTGGTGCTTTTAACGAGAGTAAGAAGAGCCGATGTGATTGGCTCATCTCAACTCCACCTGCTGATACTGTATAATGTTTTCAATCATTTCAACCCTTTTTTCCCCAGTTTGTGCCATGCAGGTTCCAATCGAACCACCCGAATTTGGACTCGCACCCAGTTTAAAGGAAATTCGAGGTGTCTGTGTCAAATTGAGGATGTGACGGCAAATCTCCTGATGAGCATGTGTGTAATTCTTCTCCTCCGTTTAGGACACACAGCATCCCTCCAGCTGATATGGTGCGAGGCAGGGATTCATTATCTATGCACCCTCCTCTGAGATATATATGGCATGTCAGTGGGGGGGGGGCAGGATGGATTATTGACATCTTCTTCCTCCCTGCCCATCCCTGTAGGCGCCACACACTGATCCCCTGGGACTGGGGTGAGATAGGGATTGAAGAGGTAATTACACTGAACCCTGCATCAACACCCAGAGCAAGAGCTGTCTGTCAAGATCATTGCACACAAATAACTAAAGATGAATCCAGTTGAAAAGGCCACAGACGGGTCTGCCTGACAAAGCTAAATGATGTTTCTTATCTCTGACTCACTCTGAAGACAATTAGGAAAGTCTTTCATGGAGGAGACGAAGACACGGCCTGGCGAAAAAACCATGACTTTGTCTTTGAATCATCCAAGGGCACATGGCAAATAGTAACAGTCATTATATAAGTATGGATGAGAAAGTTCAGGAGGGTAATGTGAGGTCTGCAATCAATGGTAAGAATGAAGGGAGAAAAGATGTCAATTTTCATATTCATAGAAAGCTGTGTGATATGAAACAGACTGAACATACGGTATACTATAGTCTGTCTACACATATACCTGCTCCCTGAGCGACACATTAAGCTTCCTGTCTTCCTCAGTATGAGTACGCAGAGCCATTAGGCTGCAGTCAGCCCCTCCTCCCCTTTGGCACTGATAGACATTTGCTTTTAATTTAATTCCCCCTTCTAGATTATTGATACAGTGGTTCGCATTCACTTAATTCTGTCATTCATTTCCATTTTTATGCACTGCCCCCCCTGACTGAGCCTTTGTAATGATATTTCTTGCATCAGTGCCAGCTCCAACATCAGAGAACATTGTCTCATCAAAAGGACTCAGGGATTGAGATACTCTCTAAATAGCACAGCATTACTAAGCCACATGCAGTTTCAGAAGAAGAAATAGCATCTAAATGAAGAAAAAAAAAATCCAAATCAAAACTGAGGCCTCGTAATACTATCTTTGTATCAGCAGGGAAAAAACATTTTAAAAACTTGAACTACGCTTCCTCAGCCTCTAAAGCTAATAAATCTACATTATGTAAATAAAAGGTGCAATTTGACAATAAAAACAAAAACAACAACACAAACTACAATAAAGAGTCTCAAGCTACAGGAGGAACATACATATGGTCCTGAAGGGGGCCACAATGAGCCACTGATGAAAAGCTTTAAGTTCCTGTTACATCAAGCACAGCTGCCTCCTCCAGGAAAAAACAACAACAACAACAACAACAAAAGAAAGAAAATTTTGCGTCTATAAATCTACAAGTGGTCTGAAAGACGTAATGGTTCCCGATCCGTCTTGTGAGCAGGGTGGCATGCGTGTGTAGGTGTTGACATGAGTACCATGAGATCGACAGCATCTTACCGTGTCAACTCCTGCAGATCAGAGGATTACACACCCAGGGGGGCTGAGCCTATCCCGTTGTCACTCTAACTAAAAAAACACACTCACCGGTGGGAAGTTGTCAAAAGTTTCAACACCCACAGCAGGGGAAGGCTGGACTAAAACTGTGTCTGTCCAAACCTCAAATAGCTGGTTCATCTGATTTTGTATATTACATCATGTTCTGATTAAAAAATGTTTATTTGTTATGTTATTTTATAAAAGTTTATTTGGGCAATTCAGGCTCTGAGCATCTGCTTGTGGATGTAACAGGAGGCGCGCATGCATGGCTGAGTAATGAGGAAGCTTAGTACTAATACAACTTTTTATGATAATGTAAATGTGCGTTTTGTATACTGAGAGAGACAGTTTTGTATTATTTGCACGATCCTGTGAGCTTTGACCTGTGCCACCTTGCTCCGTCCATGAGTGTGTTTTGTGTGTGTACGTGGTGACAGACTGTCCCACATGACCTACTTCCTGAACTGAAAGAGAGATTAGCAACAACTCCACACAGTCAAAGCACAGTTAAGACCACAGACGCACTACTGTAGGTGGTCTGCCTTCTCCACACCGCAGCCTGAACAAGAAGAACAGAACAGACGAAACCAACCGCAGCCAGAAAATTACATCACAAAATGCGCTCAGAACCGCCCGACTCGACCACTATATCCTCTACGCTTTTTCAGTGACGTCATATTACAGAGGATTAAGATAGCAGCAGATGTACAACTAGCTGCCTTTGGCTGCCATGGTGCTTGATTTTATTCATGAGCATCAAAATGGAACTGGCTGTGTTGACTACGGGCCTCTTGTTCAGGGGATCATACAAAAACCGTGAATAAAAAGAACCTGTCAGACAGAACTACCATCAGATTTACTGCCATCTTACCACCAGCCAAAGAAAGTAATAGCCTGGAGCACAGGGGTGAGGACTGTGGATGGGGGCTGCCACTGAGGATAAACCCAATGTTGTAAAACTGCAGGCTGTTGCTATGGAAATGTCCAAACTGATGTAGCATTTTATGTCTCACTGAAACTTGATTTAAGATATCGCAGTCTTAAGACTGTGTCCTGATGATGTGCTTTTGTGTGCTTTTTACAGTATTTCATTAAATCACCCCCATTCTGCTTGCATACATTGACACTAGGAAGTGTGGAAGACAGTTCTGCAGGCTTAAACACCAATTAACACCAAGATATTCACGTGGCAGCAACCAGAAAAAGTGTTATCAAAGAATTAATTAGGTCAGTAACCTGCGCAGGAAGTCTGCACAGACGACATGAAGTAAATGAAACTGGAGCAGACGAGACGAGACATACAAAGACAAGGTAAGAGGGCGAGAGGACTTACACGGTACAGCGCGGAGGTAGAGGTTCTCTCGGATGACCTGCTGAAGTTGGCTGTCCACCGAGCCGGGCGTGAAGCACTTACTCAGATACAACCTGAGATCCTTGCACAATGTGGAGCCTGAGTGAAGGACAAAAAAAACAATGGAGGAGGAAGACACACGAGACACACACATAAAGATATTAGCTCTGCAAGCATAAGCAGTCTGATGCTGTTTACTCCAAGATTAGTTTGTAGCCTGTCAAATAGAGACTGAATTTTATTTCAAGCGCTAATATTTACTCCTGCCAGACTCGATTTAACGCCGTCACTTTACGACCTTAGACGTTCACCTTCACACACACTGATCTCTCTGTATCTGTATATACTACAATGGATCCTGAATGTGTGTTCTCTGAGTACCTCATGCATACATAAACAACCTACTGAGGTTAATTGCTCCAGACAAAACAGTTGAGGCTGTCGCAGGAGGATGGGGGGGGCAGAGCTGAACTGGCTCAGTTTCCTCTCTCTGATCTCTTAATATCATCTCAAGTGCTTTGCAGCGTCTCATGACAGGCCACTTGCTGTTATGGGCGGGCCAAGCGCATGTCAAGCTTGTCACGCCGACAGACGACCACTCTGTCTGCTTCCCTGTGCAGGCTGCCCACCCAGCAGTGCGCAACCCGACCCCCAACTGTCTGGTGCAGTGGTTTTGCCCACTAGCAGACTGAATTTGCTGTGAGAATTTTTATTATTTTTATTTTAATTTTTAAAATAACGTTACAGCGGTGTAACTTTATTGGCGGAGGCATTCAGCTGCACATACGCAGGACTGACCACATATAGCTTCTGCCTATAAAAGGAAATTAATCTAGTCGGTTGTCTTTTGGGAGAAATGTTATCAAACAGCTGCTATTTTGTAGTTTATTGGGGAGTAACATTCAGACCTGAACATCAGCTCAACGGACAACGGGAACAATGGGCCGGCTACGCTTGAATTTTTATATACAAGATACCATTAAAGTGAGGCAACAAGATGTCAAGGTTAAATGCAATTCGAAGAAGACGTATGACCAGTGTGTTGTCAGAAACCACTGAGGTTTTGATGCATAGATCATATCACTACTCTTTAGTTTTATCCTCAGAGCACCAGCATCAGTGCTAAACCCTTTAAACTGCTTCCTGCCTCTGGGGATGCAGCCAAGTGTCCTGTATTTGAAGGACTGGATCGCAGAGAGTTGTAGTAGTAGTAGAAGGCGTGGGAGGAGGTGTGGTACAGCAACCCGGCGTATCAGCTCATCCATCACTGTCCACACCGCATGCAGTCGAGCTGCCCAGGGAGAGCCAGGAGGACTTCAGAAATGATAATGGATCTACCAGCGGCATAGGAAGCCAGGAGCAAAGGTCCCCATTTACACCCCTGTGGCCAAATCAGCTATCAATCTGGCAAGCAAGGCCATCGGGAGCCGCAGTCAGGTGACACACCGGTGACATATTGCTCTGTTCAGAGCCAGCAAAGACATCTGTTTCCCCGGCCACCAGTCCTAAACATCAAGGCCCCGCATGGGTGACAGACAACTATATCGCCACACTCTTGTCATGTGTCATCAGCAGTTTTGACCTCTTACCCACATATTGACCAATCGCCTTGACATATCCAGACTAATTGACGAGTGCAAATCGGCGTCAGAATGCTACAGGCTGCAGATTTGGCTTGTGACAGTCAGAAGGGGGTTATTGAGCAAAATTATTATGGATGACAGTTTGAACGGCAGTGTAACAGATTGTTTGGGTGTAGCCTGATGAAGCAAGTGTAATGGTGTGCAACATAAACAGCTATACGTCATACTGTCTGTGGGATTAGGGAGAGTATTAAAGGCCGAATGCCTCATTATTATGTGTAATGTGTCATACATAAGTGCCATTAGCAGAAGAAAGGCATATACAGTATAATCACACCCTTTGCCTGTGTGGTCATTATTTACACATCTACCAAAATGATGAGCTGCAAACTAATTCATAGAGGGGTGAATTGGTGTGCTGAGTCATACCTGGTGACACAGTTTTGATGCGGATTGGATGGGGGCAGGAGTTGAGAACACCACGTACATCTCCTAATGTCATCCCTAACACAGGTGTTCCCCCAATTTCTAGGATGACGTCACCCACTGTGAGTCCGCCCCCTGGCGCTGACGTGACAAAAGGGAACTCTCCATAGTCTGCTCCTCCGCCAATGGCGATCCCCAGCTCCCCCGATGAGCCCAGCAAGGGGACAAAGCTGTCCTGCACCTTGGAGCGCCAGTGCAGCTTCTTCACCGCTGTCTTAGACATGGCGAATGAGCTGGGGAGAAAAGAAAACAAGACTGGACGGTGAGCTGTGACTTCGGGTGGAAGGTTGTTTTGCTTTTTAACCTTTGTCAGCTGTTGATATCTGGGGTCTGAGGCAGCTACAGTGTTTCACATCAGAATGTAGAAATGTCATGAATAATTCCAGCTTCATACGTTAGGATGTCTTTCTCCACTGCAGTCTGACCATCAGGAACCAAGCAACATGGGAACTGTGCCTTTGTATTGTGCAAACACGCTACAGCTTACAGTACACAACCGTCCACCAAGCAGACAATGAGACATTCCCACATGTTCATTGTGCATTGTTGTACACTGACATTTTTTTCATGTAAGCTCACATGGAGGAGTCAGTTACTAGGGAAAATCTGGTTTGCTTTCAATAAAGTTAGGGGTCACTGATTGCACACACATTTTGACAAGTAAACTAACAACCTGTGGCTACAATTGAACACCAGAATAATTTCTGTTGCTAGAGAGATCCATGATGCTTTCACAGGACTATAGATTTTTCTAGACAATGAATAATCACCCCATTTGTCTGCATACTGTAGTCCTTGGGAGAGATTCCTCTAATGTCTGCAACGACGCAGCAGAAGAAAAAGGTGAGAAGCCTTAAGGCCAAAGCTGTTCTTGTTTTAGTGCAACATGCTTCTTGGTGAGCAGCTGTGTGTATGTGTGTGTGTGTATGTGTGTGTGTATGTGTGTGTGTGTGTGTGTGGTCTGATGATGTAGCTGACATGCTTGAGACATCCATGATGTGACAGCTGCGATGTCCAGGGAGGGCAGTCAATGTTCCTCTGACGTTATCAGAGCAGCTAGTATCACCTTGACATGCATGACAACAGAGACTCACAATGCAGGGTGACAGAATCACACTGACAAACACACCATGTAGACAATATGACCAACGTACTTATTTATTTTCTTGCGGAGAGTAAGATTAGAAGACTTATACCACTTACGTCTGTGAAGCTGGAGCCAGAAGTCAGTTAGTTTAACTTGGCATTTTAACAAGAAACAGAGGGAAACAGCGAGCCTGGGTCTGTCCATAGGTTAAAAACATCTGTGTACATGTACCTCTAAAGCTCACAAATAGATATTGCTGCAGTTTACAGGGGATTATACTATGCCACATAGCCCACTGCAAAAGTGGTAATAATACAAATAATAAGATATACTGTACTGAACATGCTCTTAGGAGATGCTGGTAGGCAGGTTTGATAGGCTGGTTGTTTCCCACTGTTGCCAGTCCTCAGAAGTCAGTTAGCTAACTCTAGCTACACTAACTGCCTCCTGGCTTAAGCTCCATTGTTAGTGCAAATACAGATAATCTTCTCGTGTAACTCTTTCAAGGAAGCTAAAAAGCATGTTAACTTTTAACGTACTTTGGACCACCTCTGCTAACACCTAGCTAAGCTAACTAATACCCAGCTTAGCCTTCATTGTTAACAGATATATATCAACTTTGCGTGTAACTCTTGGCAAGAATACTAAATAGTGTATTTCCTTTGAATGCACTTTTTAAACACCTATGCTAACTCAAACTTAAGATCAAATACAATATCCCAATTGCAAAGTACTGATCCCCAGTCCCACTGTGGCCAGGAGATTAGCAATTACACATCACTTCACCAAGATGCAATCCTCTTAAGTGACCGTGAGACTACCCTCAACTGAATTGGGAATAAATACGCCCAGGGTTTCCTCAGTGCAAGCCCAGCCCAAGCATGGTCACCCTGGATCCTTTGGCCCATGCAAACCTAATGAGACTGCTTTAAAGAGTGAGAGAAGGGCAGAGGATAAGTAATCCTTTTCACTTGACTGGTCATTCGACTGGCAGGTCTGACAGAAATCTTCTTCTTCCATCCTCTCTCCTGCTACCCGGCAAAAAGAGGGGTCCCTAGGGTTTTTTATGTGTAGAGATGGACAAATGAGAAAGAGGAAGGCAAGAAGTGGACAGAGAAATATATAAAAGCACAAACAGGGTGAGACTATTGTGCATGTTTTTCTCTCATGCTCTGAAGGTAATGGGAGAGGAGAGAAAAAAGGGAAAGGCAGATGGACATGGAGAGGCGCCACACAGCCTGTGGTTTGCATAGGACTCACTTGCTTGACCTTGCAGGACTTCAGGCTCCAGTGACATGAGTCAGAGCTTGGGAAACGGTTGAGTTGTTTGCCAACACATCGAGAACCAAAAAGCACACAACCTGCATTTCAGTTTTGGCTCAAAGCCAATGGCTGTCACTGCTCTGGCGTTTTCCTCGTTTGAGGAAACACAACCAAACAAATAGAATTGTTCATGGCAGTATGTTTCAACCTGAAATTATGCTTATCATTTCATCCTTGCCAAACAGTGCCCCCAGCCCCTGTCTCTTTCTCTCTACCCAACTGTGAGACCTTCTGCAGCAACATTGCCGACCTGATTCCCCAAAGCCAGCCAGCCATCTACACACACAGACAACATAGTGACACAACAGGCATTAAGTGTGTCGTGAGACGAGAAGGAAGATGAAAGCATACACTTTTTCCATCCAATCATACATACCATATTTCCCTGTGCATCAATCCAGAATCATAATTCTATAAGCCGTTAGTCTCCTCATGCTTTATCTAAAGATTTCTCAGAACGTCTCAGCAGTAATGATTAAAAAGCTAAAAATAAAACCACCAATAGATCTGAGGGTATTATCCTTTCCTGTTGGGCCTCCACAGTTGCACTCTGTGTATACATGACACATGGAGGCAAAGTGTGCAGTACGAGCACTAGCTGTTGTCTTGACCTCCTGTGTCTGATGTGGGTTTAATGAGCCACAGTCTGTCAAGTCCGCTGAAGCCTGGACTTGTCCTGTTGCAGAGACAAAAACACACACACACTGACACTGCTCTGCTCTTGGTGTTGATGCTACAAACTGGACATGTACACTCATCTTACTGTGTCCATTAATAACACGGTGGTGGGTGAGGCTGGGAAGGAACATACTGTTTGTGGAGTTATCTTGTCACATCGGGTAGCCATGTCTGGTGCGTAATTCCGTGGATTATATCAAGTATATATTAAGTAATCAGTCATTTGCAATGAAAACAGTTCTTCTTTACTTCAAAATGGCATTATGTGACAGTAAACTGGTGAAATTGAAAAATGTTGATGCCTGCTTCACTCATTTTCTCAGTTAAATTTTAAACATGCCCGCAATGACAATGCTAAGAGGCTGATGTTTAGCAGGTGTAATGTTTACCACGTTCAGAGGCATAATTAGCATATTTATATCAGCCACACCTGTATCCAATCAAGCCAAGATCTCCAGTCATTCATCAATGGAGTGTTCAGTCCACTGTTTTCTCTTGTGCCTCATTACTGCTCAACCATCAGCCAGCTGAACCCATAGCTATACCGTTTCAGCCTTCACCTGAGCTGTCCAATGAATGTCACTGAACCTTTAAAGCCTATGTGTGTCTTCTTTTGGGACATAAACAAGTATTTCACTGAAAACCATGTTGACCTCGTAATGGTTAAGGAAATATCATATCATATGCGAACCATGTCATAATTTCATGGCAATCCATCTGATAGTTGTTGAGATATTTCAGTCCCGAGCAAAGTGGACATTGCTATCCCCAGAGCCACGCTACTAGCATGGTTAGAAACGATATCAATCCAGATTTACTATTTTTCAGACAGGAGGACACAGTGTATGGATTCAAGGATATCTAACCCTATAAAAAGAGTGCTCTATTGAGATTTCTGACCTTTAGGTCAGGAAAGAGCTGACCAACACATATCACATTTCACTGACTTCCTCTCCACCAGCGGCACACTCAGGATCTCTGCAGCTTGCAAACAGTGGCCTTCCAGTGCAGTTTCAACCACAGCAATCTGTCAATGGCAAAACACACTATCTCTTGGTTTGGAGGCTATTCTTAGAGGCATTTTTCCCCATTTCCTCACCATATCTGTTTATTCAGAGAACATAAAGCATATGCTCAAGGCTATTATGACTCAGTGTATAGTACAAACAGCTGCGTCACACTGTTTTCTGTTTGAAATACGCCTCTTCACAATAAGTTGCATAAATACTCATGTTTGTATTATCCAGAGAACATTAATTTTTTAATCTGTTTATTGCAATAATAATTATCTACTTTAAAGAGAGCCCCATTGTAAGTTAAGCTTCATCCTAACAAACTTAACCTCCCATTTGCTGCATCCTAGTAATACCTTATGGTACAACAGTGCTAATGCTAAAATTTCAGGTCCTGTGCAATTAAATTCTTCTCAGAGATTAGCCTGAAAAAGCTGCGGCCATTTGACTCCTGGCAGCTCTACAATCATGAGCAAAATACCTTTGTTACAGGACAAATTAACAAAGCAGTTATTTCAGGTTGGATCTCGAGGGTATTAATTTATTAAAGTTACACAAGATGAGCTTTGCCACGAAGCTCAATAATTCAAAGTCGACTTGAAGTAACGAATCAAGGACATGGGGGAACAGCACTTGACATTGGGCTGGAGAGCGTCTCGAAAGACCTTCAGGAAATAGGGTGTAAGCAAAACACATCAATTAAGACAAGTGAATAATTGAATTGCTCTGTAAGAAGTAGCCCTGGCAAGGTTGAGAAAAAAACAACAACTTGTCAGACAGATTTATGCAGCAGGTTGAAAACCACGGTTAAAACTTGCATTTGAAATGGTGCTCAAAAACATTTTCATCGACCAAAGCAACTGTTACCTATGACTTTCAATTCCATCTTGGCGGCTTCAATGCCCATTCTAACATTCCTATCCTATGTATCAATAAGATGAGCAAAGCTTAGTGGTGAAAGCAGTGACTGTCAGCTCTCGTGATCCTCCCCGTGTTCCTGATGTCTATCTAGATGCCGGCCCCCATCCTCATCAAAGCCGTCTCTCGGCCTGTAGATCTCTCCTTGACATAATCGGCTTTGACCACAACAGAGTTTGTTGAACTTCCCGCAAAGACAAGAAACTTTTAACACAATCAGCTTCTGACGTGAGATGAGGCTCTGATCTAACGCTGATGCTCTCAGTCTGATTGTCTGCTTGTAAATTTGCATGTCACTGAGCAGCTTTTCTGCGCTACATGAGCAGCCGAGTCATAAAGGCTGCTGTTGGTTTGGCCATGCTTGCTCTGTTGCCAATGTTCATTTTCTGCTCTGTATGAAGCTTACAGTCATGAAATTAGCCTGTTCAATTAGCTCAGCCGGAACGTGACAGCCATAGTTGCTCCTGTAGTTGCAACGGTGAGGAAAACCCTTCAGTTGAATGCATCCCACACACATCAAACACTAAACTCGTCTCTTCCTTCTAACCTGTAGTGAAACACTGGTCCAAATCTTATGGCATCCTCCCATGGGTGGTGTTGGAGGTCAGCCAAGTAAGGCATCTTAAATAACCAGTGACCTTAAATTCAATAGACTTGCGTAGAGGCAGACAGGCAGAAGATGCACAAGCGCGCTCTCCTGGCTCCGACTTCACCTAAAGTCCCATGTGATGTGTCTGTGTGCGCTGACCTCTCCTCTCCCCTCCTCCTGTGTGAACAACGTGGGGTGTACTAAACCTCCCTGATACTCACTCTCACTTTCAAATCTGGAGCAAGGGAGTGCTCAACACAAAAGAGCCAACAGTGGAGGATAGAAAAATAAAAGATTAAATGCTTGCGGGTTGAAAATATCTCCCTCCCTTTCGAACGGACACATTTCCTTCTCTTAAAGACTCATTGAAAACTAAATACATGAAAAAGCTGATAAGGATACATGGAATCAAATGCGCAATCGTGGCTCTCTGCACGTCATCAGTAAATCCAAAATCTATTCCACTGTGTGATTTTGTTAAAGCTGCTCTTGTTTTGACTGCACACAAAGGGACTTAGTGTAAGATTACAACATTGTTAAGCACTGGAGTGACACCCATACACACCCACACACACACACACACACCTGACAGGATAACACCGGCTCAGTGTTGGTCCCTTTAAAGAAACAGTATCTTAACATCACAGGATCAAGGTCATGGCAGGGTGGGCACATTAGTGCAGCAAATTTTGTTGTCTATGCGCTTTCTCTTTTGACGAACACTACTGTGACAACAGGTCCTCTCGCTCAATCTGCCGGGACGCATTATCTCCGTCGCTGCGATCAGAGATGTGCTCTCATCAGGAAGAGGGAGCAGTTTAATTAAACAGAGGAGATCATTGCCTCAACAGTGAGGATGTGTAAGATAGAAATGAGAAAAGCAGAGAGAAATTAGGGAAATTGAAAGTGGATGATACAGAAAACAGTGCCAGAGGCGGCCTGGAAGGAAAATTGAATAAAATGAGAGAATCAACACAGAGGAAGGTGCAGTAACCTAATGACAGAATGGCTGAAGTCATAATAACAAAATGAATTATTCATAAGGAAATGGAGGTGAGGTTCAGTTCGCTATAATGAGCATTTTTGTGAGGTCGCAGTTTGGTAACCTGAGCAGGCCTTCAAGTGTGTGTGTGTGTGTGTGTGAGAGAGAGAAAGATACTGCTGATTCAGTAGGGATGGGTGAAGGTGACCCTCGCCTGCTCCTGCTGCCTGTCTCACCACCTGATATTGATCCCAGTTGTCCAACTCAGATCTGACTCAAGGATACATGGATTTGTTGCCTTCTTGACATTTCAAATATGGCACTGTGTAAATTATAACTCCACACACTATGATTGATTGGTTATTGATTTTTTTTTTACCTAAGTCAGAGTCTAACCACTTAACAGCGGCCCATCCAATCTGGTTGAATCTCAACGTACACAGGCTACTGGCAGGGATACGAGCAATCGGCCTGGTCACACTGGAGTGTTTTTGTAGTTGAAATTTCATATCAGACTCTTCACATGAACTGTTGAGAACTAAGAATAGGGCAGGCTACAACTGCAGAATCCAAATGCAGTGGCTGGGAGCAAAGGTTTGGACCACAGATGGGAGAATGTGCCTGCGTAGCCCTGCCCTGTCAAGGGTAAACTGCCTCGCACACATCCACGCATGGTGCAGCACACACACACACACACTTTGTTTTCACCACACCTTAAAACAGCTGCATGAATATGCATGATGCCGAAGGACACAGACAGGAGGAACATAATTAGACAATCAAGAACTCCCCGGTGACATGCATTACTACGACAGAGGAGAAAAGCACCTCACTTCATCCTCCCCTCTCGTCACCAGTGAGAGCAGAAGACAGTTTCTCGACATGCATTTCCACTTACTGGCAGTTCAAACTTGGGCTGAGAGCCGGTATCAAAAGGAGGACATATGCAGAGTCAAATGCTCTGGGCTTTTGGTTAGCTGTAGTGCAAAACAGGTGCTGGGCTCGTGCAGGAAAAGCAAACAGTGTGAGGACCCCCGGCAGCACGAGGGCACGCATGTGCACACTCTTTAACACCACATGTCTCTTTTTCTCTTCCAGCGAATTTAATGATTCACAATAGCAGCATAACCTTGACTGCTTTCCAAACCCAGAGCAACGCACACTATTAAGTCGGGGTCACGCATCCATCACTTCCAAACAGGCAACCCTGTATCAAGCAGGGACACACCCTAAACAAATAGCAACAATAACAGACACACAAAAAGCCGCGAGGCACTCATGCACAGTACACATGCATGTGAACACACACCTGGCTGTGAACTACAGGGTACATTTTGCAACTCAGTGTATTTCTTATGGCACAAGTGCAATGAACATGAGCTTCCCATTACATTCATTGAGTGCGCTTGCATGTCCACTAGTATCCTGGTTATGATCAGATTTTTGGAATATTTTTGCATGTAAACAGCTTATCCCAGTTTCAGAAACCTGGTTAAGACCTTGTACCAGTTTTGAGGAACCTGGGTAACCTACCAAGCAGCACTCTGATTGAAACCAGGATAACTGTGTCATGTAACTACCCTATACAGGATTCTGAGCCATCTCATAGTGACTGAGATGATGATAAATCTAGAAACATTTGCGGGCACATGATCAGAAACCTGGCTGCTGTTATGAATCATGCATAAAGGGATAGGAAACCCAGGTTTTACTCCATACACCTGAATAAAATAGAGCATGGGTCAAAACCAGGATACTGATGCACTAACTGAGACAGGAGATTGGCAAAGTGAGGACAAAAACATCATAGTTTTAGAAAAAGGTCTCAACAAACTTTCCAGATCTATTCATGAGTTTGTGTACACACACACACACACACACACACACACACACACACACACAAACACACAAGTCACCTGCTGTTAAAGAAAGTAAACTTCATCTATCATGCTTATCCCTAAAAGATCTGCCACCGTCATCAAAAACCCACAGTGTTCACTCTCTCTTACACACTCATGGCTGACTAGTTTACATGCACACATTCTCCCTCACTCACACATGCACACACACACTCACACACTCTTTGGTTACACACAAACAGATTCTCAGATTTCTCATATTTAGGGAAAAATACTGACCTGCCTTGGCGCTGACACACACACATTCTTTTCAAGCAGTTCAGCCTTTCGAAGAGGATCCGTTTGAACGCGTCTATATACATTGACCCGACTGAGGTTAAATAATAAGCCAGTACTTAAATAAATACGAATTTAAAGAAAAAAAAACAATGCAGCTTGGTGCGTGGTCAAAAAAGAAGCGGTGCTGCCACCGTATCCCAAAAAAGTCAGACACGATGCGCACGGCTGACGGGATATTTGGGCTCTAGTGATGCTCTGAGAGCTGTGGTGATCTTGTAGAGAGGAGAGAGCGAGAGCGAGAGAGAGAGAGAGGCAGAGAGCAGAGAGACACACACACACACACACACACACACACACACACACACACACACACACATACACATACACACACTATCGGGCAAATCTGACAGCGGCCGCTTATAAATTTAGCAGCTGCTGCTGCCATGGGCGATACAACGTGGAGGATGGATAAAAACGTCCTAGTCCAAACGTGCCATTTTTAACTTGGCCAGACTCAAGTCTGTGTGCCTTGAACAATAAAGTTGATTTGACTATGAATAATTTCTTACCGTCATGTTCGCTTGTTCCTTCGCTTTCAGGTCCTTCCCACTTGTCTTCGTGAGGCCGGGCAGGTTAATTTCTCTCGCATACACAATGTGGTTGTTCCGTTACACCAGTCAATGGAAGGAAAGACAAACGTCGGTTTATATCAGTCCGTTCGCGCAGAGGTGTCATTGAACTGCAGGCGCGGTGCCTGCAGGGCGCCGGAGCCGAAGATTATTTAGATCAGATCCACGCGCTGCTGTCCCGTAGTGTGGTTGGGCTGATGTCGCCGCTCCTAAAAGCCACTTTAGTGGAAAAGGAAAGGTGATTGAAGAAGGCAAACGAGACGGTTTATTTTGAGAAGTTGAGAAGCGCGGAGGGGAGGGAATAAAAAGAGTTAAAAGTACCGCCCCTTATTATCCCCAGCCTGTCTCTACCTGCACCAGCAGCATCACTTTTCGCTTACGAGATACAAACAGCGTTTAAAGACGCGACGGCCAGGGATAAAACCGCGGGTTTTTCGAGCCGAATTTGAAACATTTATCCAGCTGTGGCAAGATCGCAGCGACAAAGCTTGCGGTTATTGAGCTGCAAGGTTAGTTTGGATGAAACTTTAATGAGTCAAATAGGAAGAAATGTGCTCCATGTTGTGAGAATACCCCCCCCCGCGCGCAAATGTGGAAAATGTTGAAAAAGTTAATAAAATTTAAAGTGGAATATATTCTGCAGTCCCTGTAAAATGATCCCAAAATGTAAATTTGCTTTAACCAGACTATTACCTTGCAATGACCATTACAGCCACAAAATGTAAGTTTATATAGTATTATCAAGAACACACAGTGTCCACTTATGTGTAAACATGTGTAAAACGTATTTGTTGTGTGTCTCTGTCGTTCTATTTTCACTGTGCCATGTAATCAAATCATAACCTTTATCTAATCATCGACCGAGTCCACACCGGTCTGCTAACGAATCCTTGCTCCTTTAACTCTGATGCACGGCGGGAGTTGTAGTCATTTGTAGCGACTGGTGCGAGTCGAACATGGCGAATTCAAACTACAACTACCAGAATCCACTTCTCCTCCTTCTTGTCGGTAGCGAACAGTAATGGCATCGCACGGCGAAGACACGGGCGCTTCAGAGCAACAGGAGCAAGGGGAAAGAAAAACAACCGCGGTGTCGTTTGGTTTTACTAAAACAGTCAGTAAATTTAAACCGGCTGTTGGAGACGCTGCGATCAAGAAAGATGACAGAGATTACTTAACTGGAATTGATAGAAATGAATTACAAAGGTAAGCTTCGTATGCTAATGCTAACTTGTATATAGCTAGTTCATACATCAGCTTTAACGTTGGTGTTATGTTTCCATTCTAATATAACTGGTAATTAAATTATTAAGCCAGATGTATGAATATGTAATGCAGCTTCCCTTGGCTGTTAGCCCGCTAACTTCTGTATGCTGTGCAGTACAAAGCCATCTGAGAAGCCCAAGGAGCTCATCATCCCCCTGATCCAGAAGAACCGCTGGCACAAACCGGACCGAGCGGGCCAGAGCGAGGACAGTGGCGGAAAAACACAAGAAACGACCCAAGATAATGACTCTGTGGAGTCTCAGGCTGTCAAAGAGCTCATCGAAGGTGTGTAAGTTTGTTGTTGTTCCCATCAAAAACAAGCCTTTCTTCAAATGTAATTTTTTCTTTTTTTTCCAAAAAATGAAATGGAAGGATTTTGCAGGGGTTTTGTTTATATCTTTCCACCTTTAAAAGTTACATAATATATAATTTCTCCAGGCTTTGCAGCCATACATGGAAGGCGTGGTTTAGTGTATGTAGCAGTGTATTTCATGATTGATGTGAAGGCTGAGGGTAACAGCTCATAACAACACTCCTTATACCTCTGTTCATAGATTCAAGGAGGCAGCTTGAGCAGTGGCAGAATGGCCCTCAGTCTGAAATCAACGTGAACCTCTCAATCCCCTTGTTGATGCAAAACAAAGTGCCTGAGGGCTTTGAGGATGGAGACCAAGTGAAGGTGGATCTACGGCCTGAATCTGTAAGTATGGAGACCAACAGGGCCACAGATATTCTCTCTGAGTTTACTCTTATTCAGTGGTTAGCTCAGAAAAGAAACTCTCCTTGGTCGAGGTTGAGGCTGAGCAGGGAGGCCAGGCTGTTAGTTAATTGCTATTACTTTAAAAGGTATCGGATGTGAATCTCAAAATATAATCTGCTAGACAGGGATTTCAGTGAGCAAATGAAAATGCTTGACACTACAAAATGTCTGGTAGACTGGCTACTTTTGAGGCAGATTGAAATTTGAGTGTGAGAAAGTGCTGACTGTCAACTGAGTAGAGTAGCACCCTGTATACACACACAGTCGTACGCGTTTGTATGGGTATGCAGGACTCCCGTCAGTACAGTGAGGCCTTGGTGGCAGACAGGCGTCAGCATTCTCCCCAGAGACATGCTGGCAACCAATAGCATCTCTTTCTGTTGCTTTTCATCAGAGGCCTCGCACGCCTCATCGCTGTCATCCCGTATCTGCTCTCAATCACTGTAGATGTGCCTGTCAGAACACGAGAGCCAGGGGACACTTGCTCACTGTGGCCTGGAGCTCATTTTAATGCAGTAGCCCGTGAGCTTTGCCTCTCAGCTTCCCTCAGAGGGAAGCCTTCAGTGGAGAGAGATGAGCGGGGCCTCTGCTCTGATGAGGGCTGCTGCCTGGTGAGTTTAGTCAGCCTGCGCTGAGTCTGACAGCCTGAAACCAAAAGGCTGACTAAGACCAAGATCACAAGCTGCTTCTCTCCATCAGTTGCCAAAAACATTTTTTTTGTGTTCATGAACTCACATATTACATAAGCATCTCACTTT
The DNA here is from genome assembly GCA_016785225.1 of Psettodes erumei. NCBI lineage: Eukaryota > Metazoa > Chordata > Actinopteri > Pleuronectiformes > Psettodidae > Psettodes > Psettodes erumei. The sequence continues at coordinate 3,154,746 of JAFBJZ010000915.1, read as the reverse complement.
AAACACTCACACACTGGATTTCCACATCACATGATATCGCTGTTTGTGTTTGTCAGTCAACAGAGGCAGATTATGAGAACGTTCCTGTTGAGGCTTATGGACTGGCTATGCTGAAGGGGATGGGTTGGAAGAAAGGGGAAGGCATTGGCCGCACCTTTAAACAGTAAGTACAAAGTGACCCCTCGTTTTACCATTTCATCTGCTAACATTACATTGTGATGTTCAGATTTGAGTAGAATCAGTTAATTTCTAAAGTCATTTAGTGAAGCAAATGTGCCAGAAATACTTAAGCTTCAGCTTCTTGAATGTGAGGATTTGCTGCTTTTCACAGATTTATATAATTGTAAAGTTAATATCTTGGACTTTTGGACTTTTGGTTGAACCATATGAGACTCTTGAAGATTAATTCAAGAGTTAATTCTCTTGACTTAATCTTCAAGATTCTTTAAGAAAAAGAGAATTCATTATTGGAAAATCTGTAATTTTATGCTTCTACTGAGGATATCTTCTTATTTGAATATTGTTAAAACTTGTAAAATCTTAATGATTTTGCGCAGTAACCGGCTACTATCGTAGACTGCAGCTGTGTGAGAGCAGTAATAAAAGGAAACAACATAAACATGTCTCTCTGTTTATCTGATGTTCCCCGTTTGCTACAGAGATGTGAAGCCAATTGAACACCAGCTGCGTCCAAAAGGTTTGGGCCTTGGAGCGGATCGTTCAGCGATAAAGGACCTGGAGCCCAGCAGACATCGGCGTCCCCCAAAACCAGGCGAGGAGCGAGAGAAGGAGGAGGAGCTCGTGATGGGTCCTGGGGGCTGTGTGCTGGTGGAGTCAGGGGCACATAAAGAATTGTATGGCAAGGTACAGCCTGTTGACACAATGTATACAGCACAACTCTCATCTCCAACTTCCTCTGATTTCTATATGTTGTTTTCTCTGACTTCTCTCATAACTTTGCTTCACGTGCTGCAGATTGAAGGCGTCGATCCAGACAACGCTCGCGTTATGGTGAAACTGGCTATTGGCAGCAAGACTGTGACGATCAGCCAGTACGCTATTAAACTGGTTGGGCGCAAGGAGTACGACAAATACAGCAAAGACCTCAGTGAGTAACTCTGACATTTCAGCCTTCATGTTGACAAAAAGAGTTAGTTTTTTCAGTAATATAATAACAATTCTGCCACACAATCATACTCACAGCGCTTCACATTTTAATCACAAATTAACATTTAATTTGCTAGTAACACTGTTCGTCCACTGACCAGGTCGCCTCAGTAAAGCTCACAAGGACAAGGAACGGGTAAAAGAGAAGGAGAAAGAGCGAGAGACGGAGCGACAGAGACGGGAGGAGAAGGAGAGGCGAAGCAACAGCGACGAGGTAAAACGCAAGCCTTCGGAAAGAGATGGAGGGAAAGATGAGAGGAAGAGGAAACACAGAGAATCAAGTCAAGACAGGTACATTTCACCTGAATGAGGAAGAGTATGTTTTTTTTTCTTAACCGCTACTGTAAATTTGATATAGTTAACCAAGCCTCTCATTTCCATTGACTGGCCGCAGTGAGTAAACATACTGTACATCTGATTTCCTTCCGTTTCCCCTCTAGAGAAAAGCCTCCAGTGAAAGAAGCAAGGCGGCCACCGGCTCCCCCATCATGGCTCCAGAGAGACTTGAAAGTTCGATTCATAGACAAAGCTTTCAAAGGGGGCAGGTACTACAACTCAAAGGTACAAATAGACACACGGCTCTGTCACCAAAGCATATTTTCTTTGTCTCAACTGCCACACTGTCACTTTGCATGAAGGAAATCCTATGTGAACATCAAGTGGTTTATTTTGGACCAGGAAATGTTTGGGGGATCTTTAATTATTTGTAGTTAATCACAGTTTTCTGAAACAGCATTAAAAATGATTATACTGTACCTTTTGGTTGGGCAGTTTTAATCACTAAGAAATGTGTTCTTCTAGATGTGCATTGAGGATGTCCTGACACCAGCTATTTGTGTGTGTCGAACTGAAGAGGGAAGACTGCTAGACGGTGAGTCATTAGTGTCTCTGCTGCTGTTAGTTTTCTCCCCATCTCCCTCTGCAGTGGCTTTTTATGCCCTAATCAGAAGCTGTACAAGAAATGTGATGTGCAAAGTATGTGTTGTTACCGTTTCTGTTAGGTTTCATTATAAATGAGGTGTTATAGTCTGAAAAACAATGGAACCGGGTAGTTCCTCCTGCTCACAGATCTCGTTTGCCATGTTTCTTTGGTTTAAGCTGAGGCAGCCTGTTTAGATGATAAATAGTATTAATAAAAAAAAAACAAAACATGTGTTGTCTCTGTGTGGAATAGACAGATAAAGGAATGTGGTTTTCACACTGTTACTGTAAAAATTCTCAGGTGAATAACCCACTGTCTCTTCTCGTGATGGCAGATGTGAAGCAGGACATGCTGGAGACCATCGTCCCAAAAAGCGAATCCGATTCCATCATGGTTGTACTGGGTGAACAGAGGGGTCAGGTGAGCGAAGGATCTTCTCTCCTGCGTCACACATGTGCTGGTTTGAATCTGATTCATTGTTGCTCATCGCTGCCTTCACATTTGTCTTTTCAGGTCGGCCGAATTCTCCAACGGGACAAGAACAAGTGCAGAGCGATGGTCCAGCTCGACCGAAACGAGAAAGTTTTCACACTGGACTATGACTCAATTTGTCACTATGTAGGAGCACCAGACCACTGATCTGCATATTTCTGTTTTTTCATTCAAATATTGATAGTCCCTTTTTTATCCCCATCAGACCGTAAATATTTAATTTTTTGTAATATTCAGAAAATGGACTTAAGATTTTAATACATTGCAATTTTGTAATAAAACGTTGTCAAGAAAGGTTGCAATGAGTCATTTTCACAGTAATCTTTAAATTTATTAGCAAATGATGCCCCTAGTAACAACAAGTAGGTCGATCTTCAAGGTCATATAAAAACATATTTACAGCTGTTCTACACATTTTGACGAGAACATGAATGCGCTTGTGGCACAGAAGAGGAGTGCCCCGTTTCTCTGACGTGTTCACACATTTCACAAGAAAAAGTAAAGTTTAAGAGAAAACCAGTCTGTCACGGCAAATGTTAAGGTGTGAGCAAAGGGGAAGAGAAGCTGTGTCGTCTTTTTTTGTTACTCCTTGGGGAGCTGGTTCGCTGCGTTGGCCCGAAGCACGGCTCCTGGACTTGGGTATGGCCGCTGCTGGAAGAGAGGCCCTGCCGCTGTGGTGTCTGCGCCCGTCTTTGCTTCGTTGCGCTTGGGCAGGCCACTTGACCACGAGCCCCTGTAAAGACGAGCGTTTGTTTTCATAAATTGTTTTACTTCATATATTACGATTGTACCTTGAAGGGGCTTTCCAACAATTTTACACATCAAGTTTATTAGTCTTCTGTGGCTCTTGAGGAAAAGCCTGCAGTACAAACAGAAGGTGTGAAAGATGTGGGGGTTTATCTGGCAGGGAGGATATTGCGTTATGGGAAATGTGGGAACCAGTGTATTGTATTGAATTGCAGTATTAATTTGTTGGAGTACCCCTTTTATGACTGTAAATACTGTACCTTGGGGCATCAGAATAAGCACTTGGATCCATTGGGTCCATCTCATCATCTTTTCTACCTGAAAGGAAAATAAGTATGTAAAACCCATTCATGTACAAAAAAAGCATCATCAGTTTGAAAATGCTTGTGTAGTATGTAACAGATGTGAACGTTACCTCTTTTGTTCTTGCTGTATGGTGCAATGTCCTCCCTCCTCGGCTTTCTTCTGTCTCTGTCCCTACCGTCCTCCCTCTCTCTGTCTCTGTCCCGGTCCCTCTCCCGATCTCGGTCTCTGTCCCGCTCTCGCTCTCTGTCTGGCTTTTCAAACTGCCTCTCAACTCGTTCTTCTCCTACATCAACTGCAAAATAGATAAACATGAAATAAAGGCAATAGTCAGAAAATTAACCTTGCAATTGTTTGGCAATAGAGAAAACCACGTTGACCGTGGTGATAGGACAGCAATGATGATCATAATTACCTCTTCAAAATATTAAAATACTTATGCTTAGTTATCACTATGCAGTATAACATTTGGATGAGCATTCCTATGGAAGCACAGCATTCATATTAGATATTTTCAGCCAACTTTTTATGAGCATTATATTTACCCAGGATAAGTTACAACCCAACGGGCTTGACAGACAACTTTATCTGAGAGCCAGGCCCACTCAGCCCCCCCTAATCTTTACCTGCACCCACAAACACACAACACAACCCTCCATAACAGGTTAAATACACTCCAATATCTCCACCCACCGAATCATCTACAACCAGCCAACTCTGTGTCAAATCGCACAGCATGTTGCTACCACCAGCTGCTCAAATCACCAAGCAACACCCAGGCAGTCTCCCTCAGCGACTTCATCTTAGCAAGCAACACCTCTGCTTAAAGCATCACGAGTTCACACCACAAGTCAGAGTGTGTAGATGTTTAACAATGTCATACCTCTCAGTTTCTTGGCAGCTTTTGTTATCACTGCAGATGGGTCATTTGGGGACAGCCAAGCCACCAAATCTGTCTCCACATTCCAGTAATAAGGAAGACCGCTGTGGCATGGAGGAAAAATATAGGTTAAATGGATGAATTTGCAGCTATAATGTAAATTAGAATCTGTGCTACATATGAATGAATGATATCATAAAGACATTGATTGTTTAAATTGATCTAATGATTAAATATACACTAAATCTCAGTAGTCTGTGAAACAGTTGTACAACCATTAAAGATAAAAACACAATGAGAAAGAATTACACAACACATTATTAAACTATAAAAATATTAATACACCTGGAGCAGCAGAGTGACAAAGCTGACATGTATGGACACGCAAAGTGTCAACCACTGCACCATGACATTTTTCATGTGTTTGAATCTGAAGATATACAAACATGAGTAAAAACAGATCAGTCAACAGTGACAGCATATTGTAGAAGACACATATACATACCAAGCAGGGTCAAACACTTTGTACCAGTTTGGTGGTAGACTTTCTATTCTGGTGGCTTCATAATCTACGTTGTTGTCGTCGTAATCTTCAGCAATAATCTCCTCATCTGCCTCTGGATGAATTGGAGGAAAAACAGGACAGTATGAAGCTTTAGGAAAAATGTCTGCATGTTATGGACGGACCCAGGATTTTCTTAAAAGATCTACCTTGCTCGGTGGGTTTGACAATCCCTCTCTTGGCCAAGCGGGCCAGCAGTGCCGGAGGTAGAGGCATCCTGAAACACAGAGGAGGGAGGTTGAAGCAACCAGGATAATCAATAAATCGTTTCAGTCGTTTTTCAAGCAAAAATAATCTGATTCCAGATTTTAAATAGATACGATAGTGCATCTAATATCGTACCACTTAAATCAGTCAAAATGAGCAAACTGAAGACATTTCTACTGTTTGCTAATTGTATGGGTCATTAGTCATCCGGTGAATTTTAGCTACAACAAAGAAATCCACTGGATCCAAATGTGGTCGATTTATGGGGAAAACAGCGAAGTCTCCTTTGTGCATTTTCACAAATACAATTAAGAATTCACAAAGAGTCTTTTTATCTGTGATAATCTAGTGGTGGTTTGCTAGTCTGAGTATAGTAGTTTCTGACCTGGACCTGGTCTGATGTGGTCTGGATGTTAAAAAAGCAGCATCTTTCCCCTTCAAACTACCGAATCGGAAGCTAAATTGAGCGTCGCCCTCCTCCTACATGCTGCTTTTGTACCGATGTGGCCCCCGGTTAAACGTTTGTTTGACTCTGTGTTTGATTGTATAATTACGGTACTTTAACTGGCTCCGGTTTGGACACAGGTTTCTTTACAAAACATGGAAATAATCTGCATTTTAAAGTCATGCGACGTTTGCTCCAAGAGAATTATTACACCGCCCGCTCGGTGTCTCGGTGGCCACAGCTGATAAATGAAACTTAGTAAACACGTGTGTGCGTTTAGAACATAAAACATAATCCGCACAAACAACATACCTGCACTTTTTATGAAAAATAATGTAAGTGTATTAAAATAATTTCGTCCTTTACCTAGCTCGGGAAAATCCAAACGGTACACGATACGACTTCCCAAACAGCACACGCCGCGCGCAGTGATGACGTAGCTCTCCTGACGACAACAAACATGGAGGAGTATATCCGTGAACCTTGGTGAGATTATTTTTTTGAAACGTTTGCCTTTCTCTGCTCGTTCAAAGAGCCAGCCGCGCCTCTGAGCTCTGTCTTTTTCTCGTCTTGTCCGTGTGACTGTGAGAGCAGAGGGGCTGTGTGAGTTTGAGTTAGCCAGCTAGCTTAGTGAAAGGTCGGACATGGATGGAGGTAAAGCTGCTAGCTTAAGCTTCAGTATAAATATAAACCTGAAGGTGTGACAAACACAAAGAAATACACTCTGTTGGGGTGTTAATATGTGTATATTTGCAAATGTATGTGGAGTTATTAGCTCAGGTTGTAGCTATGTATGTGCTGAAAGATGTTAGGTGAGAATATGTTAATGTGTTTGAATCTGAAAATGTGTAGTGTGCTTCGCAAATGGAGCGAGCAGACAAATCATACAGGTAGAGTAATACCTCCATATATGACCCATTTTACGTGGGAGAAATTCGAGCAAGCCTCCACTGATCAGCAGACAACAGGACTGATGAAAGAGACTGAACATACTGTAATATAAAAACACACATATATAAAACAGCGAATAGAAGCATACTGTAGCATACAGAATATGTATTCAGGGGATGTCTGATATTTTTGCTTGATCAATGACTAAAGGTAGTAAGCATCAGTCTAATGGCGCAGTAACAAGATATACCTTTTGGCTCCGCTAAAATATTTTTACTGATTTGCTGTCAGTCAGCAAATTAGGTATTGGCTTCACAATCATTGCAAAAATCATTGCAGTAGCACAATGCTAACTCTTTTATGATACAGGATTTCTCTCCAGTAATCTATTTTGTGATAGATTTTTGTTGCAGACTTGAAATGCACCCAAATAACAGAGCCTAGCTATTTATGCTCATAATGTTAAATAATTTATCCTGTCTTTACATTTACTTCCTCTTTGCTTCCTCTTAACGTCTTCATGTAGTCCCTGGAGGATAGTGGATGACTGTGGAGGTGCTTTCACCATGGGTGCAATTGGAGGAGGGGTTTTCCAGGCCGTCAAGGGCTTTCGTAATGCCCCTGCAGTGAGTTCAAAATGTCACTGTTTGCTCTCTGTGTCCTGTCGGGTTTTCAAAGACAGAGCTGAGCAGTGCTGTAATGTTTCAGGGTGTCGGACACCGACTCAGGGGTAGTGCAAATGCTGTGAGAGTAAGAGCGCCACAGATTGGAGGTGAGGAGTTTTATATCCCTGCTAATCAAATTTTTACTTTATTAAGACTCCCGGTTTTATGCAACATGTGATTGTGGTACAAACAACTAGACTTACTAAACTTGACTTACCAACCTGCACAGGTTTGTTTTTGGTGGTTTGACAGGCAGCTTTGCTGTATGGGGAGGGCTCTTCTCCACAATCGACTGTGGTCTCGTCCGCCTCAGAGGGCGGGAAGATCCTTGGAACTCCATAACAAGTGGTGCGCTGACTGGAGCTATCCTGGCAGCACGCAGTAAGGAGAAGCATAGCACTGATCTTTTGCCAATGAGCTCGATCCCACCTTGTCGTGTCGGCTGAGTGTATCAGGTTGATTAAATGAATTCATTTTGTGGGTTTTTTTCAGGTGGGCCCTTAGCTATGATGGGCTCTGCCATGATGGGGGGGATTTTGCTTGCTCTCATTGAGGGATTTGGGATCCTCCTAACCAGATATACAGCGCAGCAGTTTCAGAATCGTGAGTAGAGCTGATTGAGTTTTGTAAGTTATATTCAAAGGGGGAAGAAAATAATTTAATCATTTTAAAGTATTTCTGCAGTGTATTGAGATCCCCAGGTATCAACTTATATAATATATACAATTATATGTATATATAAATACATATTTGTGCATATGCATTTACATATACATATAATTGTATATAATATATAAGTAAATACATTTTACTGCAATATTGTTAGTAAGCCAATTATAACCATTAGTGAATGGCCAAACATTGCAACTTGTAACAGTGCTGTATATCCATGTAGGTGCAGTTTGCTGCCACAGAAACCTGACATCCACATCTTTTTGTGTTTTCCTCTTTCTCCTCCAGCTATTCCCTTTGCGGATGACCCCAGTCAGTTACCTCCAAAGGATGGAGGACAGCAGCAGCAAGAGGCAAAGGGTCAGTTTCAGTAGGGAGCAGTAATGGCTGAGACCAGCTGTGGACACAGTGAGTCAGACCAGTGAGTCGGGGGGTAACAGGATACTACAGCAGGTATCAGGATGACTGGGAGGGGGGCATACTGGTCCCTACAGCTGTGTCAAGTAGTTGCACTATGTGCTTTAACCTCAGGGGCAAATTACTGTACGTTGTTTGTGAGTAAATGTCTGTATGTGAACAGGGGTCCTTCTGAAAAACCTTGTGTTAGCACCTTTGCACCTCAACACTTTTGTCCCTCTGCTGTGACCTCTTTGGGTTAAATATACAAATCTAGAAATTTACAAGGTATGTAAATTAGTTTGAATATTGGATGTTCTTGGGAACATTTAGCATCCAAAGGTTCCATGATTTCAGGTTCAGATTTAGATTAAAGCCATTGATTAAATGGCTGAAAAGTACAAAAGTAGTTGCGCAAGAGTAGTGAAAAATATTTGACATCAGAGAATGTACAGCATTGCATTTGTTCAGTGAGGTTTTATCATGGAAAGTGGTATTCTGTGAATCTGTTCTTAAGCGTTAATGACATGTCAGCTGAGACAATCAATGCAAAGAACTACAGCACATGTGTTTTTTTACACTACGCATGATTTAAGCTCAACAAAAACCTCATCCTTTTCTTTGCAGTTTCTCCTCCCTGGCAGCTTTTGTGACTGTGAATCTCTGTTGTACAATTGTTATCACATGTAAAAGAATCAATTGGCTCAAGTCACGTCTGTAATGCTGAAAACTATGGATGAGTTTCTAGAAATTATAGCTCAAATCACTTGCACTTGATCTCTGCATTATCCATCAAGCAACAAAGCACTTTTTGAACTCTGTCCCTCTCAAAATGGGAGCCACAGCAGAGATATTATAGAGAAATATGTATAGAGAGAATGTCTATTTTATGTATTGTCTTAACATATGCAGAAGTTGATAAAAAATAAATGCATCAGATGTTCTTGGGGACTTGAATTGGTGTTATTTTTCTCACAGCCCCAGCTTTTAAAAGCTTAAAATTATGCAGCGAAGATAATTACAGGTGACATTTCATACGTTATATACTCGCACCTGAGCTCGATCAGTGTCCTGCTATTTGCTGTGAAAGCGCGCCCCCTGGCGTCAAATCTCGCAGTACTGCACTCTGCAGATTCTCTCCAAGGTCCTGAAATCGGTTTCTGTTAACTTGCTGTAATCTTTTCCATCCTGGCATTGACTTTGCAATATCCACCTTTTCTATTCAATGTTATCTCTGCAACAAAATCCCACAGAGTTTCTCCTGAGTCCACCTCCACCTTCCTCTTGAAAGATTTCCTCTGTCATCCTTTTAAACGGCTCAGCTCGTTTAATCCCGACGGCTGACCACCGAGGATATGGGGACGCGTTCATTTTAATATCCCTCGCCGTAATGTGCCTCATAGATTTTTTTTTTTAAAAGCGAACTTTTCCACGACACGCAGTTCGAAATTAGCAGAAAGCGGCTTTAATTGGATTTCTGGGCGACAGGCAGGCGGTGCGCAGGATGGCCCGGCGCCTCTCCGCTGCACCGGCGTGCTCCGTGTGGATGTGAGACGACAGGCTGCAGATGGTGCTTTGCTTTAAACTCCAAGAAAGTTCTCTCTTTTTTTGGTGGAGGGGCTCAGATTTACACCTGTGATCCATTACGCATCGCAGATCCCCGGACGAATTGATGGTGGGATTTCTGAAGTGATTGCGTGGTGTTAAACCTGCGGACATGGATGGGGCGAAGAAAGGTACGGACTTTGATAATGTCTGAAGTTTTGTCTGGGCAAATAGCACTGCAGGAATATGCACATTATACTCTTGAGCGCTAATGTTACCCATAAGGAAGCGGATACTCATGACAATATGCTGAGTTGCAAATAGCGATGGTTTAACCATTCTTTTCTGAAACAGTACATAATGATGTTTCGTGTGAGACATGACTGGTATAACATGACTCCTCGCAATTAAAGTTGTAGTTTTACAATGTGTATTGTACTTTTGCAATAATTAATGCACGACAGGCGTCATATTTAAGGTTTTCATATGAGGACAGTCAGGTGTAAGCTCCTTTCTTTTACACGGGCTGAGATAATAAATGTACCCACAGGCTTATTCCCTGTGCAGGGCCTTGTCAACAGGTGTTGGCTGCCCTGCTCGGGGATAGTGCTGGGCTAAGTGCCACACTGCTCCCAACAAAGAAGTAGGTCACATCTGGTCTCATAATATGAGGCCTTCAGGACAGAATACCTGTCTGTCACTGTGTAAAGCCCTGTCCTAATTGTGGTGGATAATAAAATGTGTGCTGATGTTAACAATAAAGGAACTGAAGGTCGTCCACAGGGTTTTGATTTCTATTAGCTATGATTACATTCCAGTAAAGATATCAACCAGTGTGACCGACTCACTTCTCTATCAGCAAAGATCTATCTGCTGTATATCTGTCACACGTGATGCGTGATGTACATTTACTATCTTTGAATTCACACCTCAGATAATTTCTGTTTTGTTTTGTTTTGACAGACGCCCCCCCTGCGGGCGATGGAGGCAAATCAGACACCCTCGGGTCAACTGGCTCGTCCAGAAAAAGGGGAGGGGGGGCCAAGAAGGCAATGCAGGCGAACAAGTCTGCCCTCAGGGCCCCCCGAGCCCTCTGCTGCCTCACCCTCAGCAACCCCATCCGCATGGCGGCACTGGCCCTCGTGGAGTGGAAATATCCTTTTTTTCTGTTTGTGTAGTCGTGTCTGTGTCGGCAAGTTCGCTGTGGTTTGTGTGCGTTTATACGAACAGTCCTGCTCATGGTGCAAATGTATATTGTGACAATATTAGAATGTACTAGTTGGGTTGTGTATGTTTTGTACCTTTTGTACCCTTAACTGCAACCTTCAAGCCCTTTGATATTTTCATTCTACTTGCCATTTTTGCCAACTGTGTGGCCATGGGTGTTACAAAGCCGTACCCAGATGATGACTCTAACGCCACCAATCACAAACTGGTGAGTTCCCAGCACAGAGATACAGCAGCCTAACTTGTTCTGTTTTATTTTGAAAGGTAGGAATCAAACATAAATTGAGATGATGTGTTTTGACAAACTATATGAGAAACTTCTCACTGAGCTATAGTTATATATCGATAAAGAGATCAGTGAGAGGATGTGTGAGTTCTCAGAGGGTCCAACACTGAGAATTCGATAAGCAGATGTCAGCACTTTCTTTGCAACATAACATTTTATGGAAACTATAAATTGTTTACGATGAAATCACATGAAGTGTAGCTCCTTTTATACTTTGTGTTTTTCTTTGTTCCTGTTTTCCGGGGCTTGACTCGCATTAAAAACGTCTCCCCTGGCTCTCCCGAGCTAACACCTCAGCTTGCTCAGCACCTCTGAGTCATTTGAGGACACCATGGGCATGATTCATGGCAAACATGTAGGAGTGGCAGTTTCAGTGGATAAATAAAAGTTGTATGTGTAGAAGGACAGTAGGTGTCTTGCTGAAGGTTGCAGCAAATAGAAGGAAATAGTGTTCTGTTGGATGGTAATGGTATTAGAGGGGGAAAAGTGACCTTAGCTCAGTGACCCTGTCAGGGATCATGGCTTACTTAAACACCAACCATCTGCCTCATCTCACCCCCCCACCCCCGTATCTTTCTTTCTTTCTTTCTGATCATTGTTCTCTGTAATTTCCAAACATCAAGGTACTCAAATGGAAAATGTCCGTTTTTCTTTCTCAACATCAACTTTTGTATGTTTAGAAGTGACATCGTTGTTCCTGTTGTTGCATTGCTGTAAACAATCCCTCCATGGTTTACAAGGAGAGAAGCTGATCAAATGTTTGGGTTTGATTTGGGGTGATTGTAGTTTAAAATAAGCTGCGGGACACACACAGACTTTCAGCAGGATAGATGTTAGCAGATCCCTTTATTGGATTTCACATTGGAGGTTAGCTGACACTTTAAGATGCTCTTACTTACAGGGACCTAATATCATCATTTTTTTGGATCAACTTTTGTTGAATCTTACAGGGTTTTCTGTGAATGCCAGACATGTTACATGTTACACTAAACCACTTCATGCATGGATCATTTTGGCAGCCTAAGGTAAAATCCTAAAGTGACAGTGGTAGGAGTGATTAGAGCTTTAAGCTGAAGGTTACAGAAAAAGGATTCGGTGACAGGCTTAAACATGTGTTCAGCACTGGGTTAAGAGGTTAGAAAGCCACTGCAACCAGCCCATTGTTGGTAATGCACAGAAAGAGGCATGAAAAAGACAAATAATGTTGCTTTATTTCTATATGTAAAGCAGGAATCAGCAGTCTCTAAATGTCTTTATTTTTCTGTGGCAATAACCTGACATTTTCTTATGCAGTCTTCCATATTCATTCTTTTCAGACACACTCACTAACATTTAAAAAAGGTCACTCCAGTTTTGCATAACCATTTCTACGTCACCTCTTCTCTCCTTCTCAGGAACAAGTTGAGTACGTCTTCCTCGTCATCTTCACCATCGAGACCTTCACTAAAATTCTTGCCTACGGCTTAGTCATGCACCCCAGCGCCTACATCCGCAGCGGATGGAACTTGCTTGATTTCATTATCGTCATTGTCGGGTATTTTGGTGCTTCACGTGGTCGTGTTTTTTTCGTCTGCAAAATGTCATCATTCATTTTTAAGAAAATTAAAGTGCAACAGCTTTTTTTTCTGTCCGCGCAGGTTGTTCAGTGTAATAGCTGAGGCCATGACGGATCATAAGCCGGGAGAGGCCCATCATGCTGCGGGAAAACCTGGGGGCTTGGACGTCAAAGCCCTCAGAGCGTTCAGGGTGCTGCGACCGCTTCGACTCGTATCCGGAGTTCCAAGTGCGTTTGTAATTTGTTTGCTTGTCTCCCTGTGCTGCATCCCACGTGCACCCTTGAAAAGCGTGCATTTGTCCTGTCAGGTCTCCAAATTGTGTTGAACTCCATCATGAAAGCCATGGTCCCCCTTCTCCACATCGGTATGTTGGTCATGTTTGTCATCATCATCTACGCCATCATCGGGTTGGAGCTCTTCATCGGCAGGATGCACAAGACGTGCTACTTCGCGGGCACAGGTCTCTGCTCCGTCAATCAAAAAACAAATCATGCATGAACTGCCCATATTCCACGGATGTGTGGGCTCACCGCCCGCTTCTCCCTCTGTGCTCCAGGTCTCATGGTGGAGGACGACCCGACACCTTGTGCGTTTGCCGGGAGTGGCCGCTTTTGTGTCGGCAATGGGACTGAGTGCAGGGGCAAGTGGGAGGGCCCCAACGGCGGGATCACAAACTTCGACAATGTTTTCTTTGCCATGCTGACTGTTTTCCAGTGCATCACTATGGAGGGCTGGACAGACGTGCTCTACTGGGTACACAGACATGTTTTTCAGATCCCCCTGTAGTTTATTTTTGACTCCAGACTGAAGCAGCTTCAGCACATCTTGTCTCTTTGTTCCTCTGCACAGATGAATGATGCCATCGGCTACGAGATTCCTTGGATCTACTTTGTCTCTCTGGTCATATTTGGGTCATTTTTCATCATCAACCTTGTATTGGGTGTGTTGAGCGGGTGAGTCAACTTTCCGTCACTCTATTAATGTGACAAGAAACAAATTGAACCTTGACATTTCTCTCCTGTGTTTTGCAAAGTGTTCTGATTTTGCTTTTGTATGCAGAGAGTTTTCCAAAGAAAGAGAAAAGGCTGTGGCGCGTGGAGAGCTGCAGAAGGCCCAGGAGAGCAAGCAGATGGAGGAGGACATGATTGGCTACATGGACTGGCTCATAGAGGCCGAGGACGTGGACGAAGAAGGAAACAAACGTTGGTTTAACGCTTGTTTACGTCGAACATGCTGCACACACACTCCAATCCAAATACTTTGTAGTCCTACATTTTTATACAGTCAGACTGCGTTTATCTTCAAAGGTGCTGCAATCGCAAAGAAAAAGATGATGAAGAAGTTCGGCTGGTACAAGCACAGCGAGGATGGCGGAGGTATGTCGGCCGTCGCTGTCATTCCTTGTGTTCGTTTTGTGCGATGCGCTCTAACAGCCGACGCTCGTCTCTGTGGCCAACAGAGTCGGACTCTGATGACGACATAGCGTACCTCGATGATGACAACGGCTGCTGCGCTTCTCTCATGTAAGGCAATGGAGGAATAACAGCATTGCTTCAGCTCATTATTGAAACACAGAGGGAGATTAAATCATTTTAGTAATCTCTCTGGTTTTCCTGTTTTCTCAGGGCAAAGATGATGGCCAATAGCTTCTGGTAAGATTTTCCACCAGCTGTACACCCTGTAGGTGAAATGTTTATGTGATGAAGAGCTTTCAGATAGCCCTTTATATTATTGGTATCATTCAAAACTTTTCATTGTGTTAATCATGACATTTGGTAAAAAGCAGTTAAATGATGCAGCACTGCTGTTAAGCTGATATAGTAAAAATCCCAAAATATGGAAGATGGTGGTTATGATGGTGTAGTGCAACAGAGGGTGAGCATGATAAGTTTGCATTCATCGAAAATAGTTATCATCATAGTTTCAATAAAGAAAATATAATGAAATTGTCCTCCAGTACATTGCTTTACCATCAACAGTGTTGTATACAGTATGTCTCTTAGTTCAAAATGCCGTGTTCTCTCTTTCTCCAGTGACCAGCTGTGCCAGCTCAATCACACCTTCAGGAAGAATTGCCGTGTGGCTGTTAAGACCACAAACTTCTACTGGCTGGTGCTCCTGCTGGTGTTTCTCAACACAGTGGCCAGTGCGTCCGAGCATTACGGACAGCCAAAGTGGCTGACAGAAATGCAAGGTAAGAGCACCCTCTTCACTTTGACCTTAACTTTCTTTCTAAATTTAAAAAACAAACAAACATGACTCCACCCGTTCTTCTCCACGCGTCCCGCAGAGCGAGCCAACAAGATCCTGCTGCTGATGTTCACTTTGGAGATGCTGATGAAGATGTATGCCTTCGGCCTGCAAATCTACTTCATGGCATTGTTCAATCGCTTTGACTGCTTCGTGGTGTGCGGCGGCATCCTCGAGACGCTGCTCGTGGAGATGGAATTCATCCCGCCCATCGGCATCTCTGTGCTGCGCTGCATCCGGCTGCTCAGGATATTTAAGATGACACGGTATCTGATGACTTTAGGAAGGACCACTCCTGCCTTTTTTAGCAGTTTGATTCATCTCGTGTGCGTGCCCTAAAGCGTAACCGGGCTCTCCTGTTGTTTCCAGACACTGGGCTGCCTTGTCTGACCTGGTCAACTCGTTGCTCAACTCCATGAAAGCTATCTGCTCCCTTCTTCTCCTGCTCTTTCTCTTCCTCATCATCTTCGCCTTGCTGGGCATGCAGCTCTTCGGCGGAAAATTCAACTTTGATGAGACTCAGATGAAGAGGAGCACCTTTGACTCCTTCCCTCAGGCTCTGCTCACCTGTTTCCAGGTGATTTACATCTCCACAATCTCTCAATATCTCTACATAATCCCTGCTTTTATTCAGTTGTGTGAATTGTGTTATTAATTATAACTCTCTCACTCTGTCGGTGTCTCTGTTCTCTCCTCTTTGATGGTCTGTCTCTGCAGATCCTCACCGGAGAGGACTGGAACGCCGTGATGTACGACGGCATCATGGCCTATGGAGGGCCGGTCTTCCCGAACATGGTGGTGTGCATTTACTTTGTCATCCTCTTTGTCTGCGGCAACTGTATCCTTTTCGAAAAAGCATTCGACAGATCGATGATGTTTGTAAATCCAATCTTTGATCCAGCTGCAGACTGAACATTTAATCTTTGATTGCCCAGTGGAACAAATCTGTGTCCTTAATTCTTGTGATCAGATATCCTGCTCAATGTCTTCTTGGCTATCGCTGTAGACAACCTGGCAGGAGGCGGCGAAAAGAAAAAAGTCGAGTAAGTCTGACATGAGAAAAGGTGATAGTGAGCAGTGGTATCAGACACATTTATATTATGTTATATATATTATGTACTGATGATCTTCACGCAGTTCCAACTTAAGTTGTATTTGTTTTGTCCAGAGAGAAAAAGGACGAGGAGGAGGAGTGGGACGAGGATGAAGAGAAAGAAGATGAGGATGCAGGGGTGGGTAGTGTTTTGCTATTTTAATGGAGTTTTTATTCAAAAGAAAGTGCAAAGTTAACGACGGACGATCTTGTCTTCTGTTCGCAGAACGACGAGGACGACTGGCAGGAGAATGAGGAGCTGAGGGCAATTGAGGGACTCGAGGGTGAGTGTGACGGACATCACCCCGCTGCAGGAGAAATATTTAGACATGCAGGTTAAGGGGTGAGCTGTCTGTCATACTCTTCTTGACGGCTCTTTATTTTATTGCAGGAGTTGCTCCATTAAAGCCAGAGTTTTCAGGGCCTAAAGAGAAAATCGTACCAATCCCTGACGGAAGCTCCTTCTTCATTCTTGGAAAGAAAAACTGGTAATCTGAGAACATGTGTTAAACTCGACTATGTGTGATATGTTCTAACACCAAGACACTTCCTCACTTCTTCCAATTTCCATCTAACTCTCAGTTTGCGAGTCGCCTGCCACAACCTTATCCATCACCCCTACTTCACCAACTTCATCCTCATCTTCATCATCCTCAGTAGCATTTCCCTGGCCGCTGAGGATCCAATCAAATCCCACTCATTCCGGAACATAGTAAGATCAGCAGCATCGGAGCGGCGTCTGCCTTTTCTTTTTGCGAGCACACTGTCGTGTCCCCTTCTCATGCCCGCCTGCTCATAATAACCTTCATGACCAGAAGAATTAACGCTGAACTCGACTTTCCTCAGGTGCTCGGTTACGCCGATTACGTGTTCACGTCGGTTTTCACAGTGGAGATCGTACTAAAGGTAACGGTTCCAGTGGCAGGATGAAATGGACAGCGATGTGCTGTGTAAATGTGTGAATGGTCATGTCGTCTCTTGATGACTTTGTTTCTCACCCCTTCACCTAGATGACGGTCTACGGAGCTTTTCTGCACACCGGCTCTTTCTGCAGAAATGCCTTCAACCTCCTCGACCTGCTGGTCGTCAGCGTGTCGCTCACGTCCTTCTTTCTGCAGTGAGTGGAGACCTTGTCTAATGCAGACTGAGCACTTGATAGCAGTTGCTGTTGTGTAGCTGTAACCCATGGAAGCTCAGACGTCTCAATAAAGCATCAAGGCTTGGTTTGGTTAAAGAAAGTTATTTAATTTTCTTTTCTCATCCTTGTTGTTTCCAGTTCAAGTGCAATCTCTGTGGTGAAGATTCTTCGAGTGCTGCGTGTACTCAGGCCTCTACGAGCCATTAACAGAGCCAAGGGGCTAAAGGTAAATACGTTTATTCACATGTTAAGGAAGTTAGCATTTATTTCAAGGTTATCATGATTGCCTTGTTTCTGTTTGCTCACTTTATAGTTTGCAAACCTTTATAAAATATAGCGTGCTGCTATTTAAAGCTTGACATATGTGCTTCATGTTCACAGAATGTGGTGCAGTGCGTGTTCGTGGCGATCCGCACCATCGGCAACATCTTGATTGTCACAACGCTCCTTCAGTTCATGTTTGCGTGTATCGGAGTGCAGCTGTTCAAGGTGCACGTCCGAGCTCCGTCTCCTCACTGGTTTCTTCTGCTGCTCACTGAAATCAAAAGGAGAGCGGCCGGTGAGCTGTTTCAGTGAACTTTTCCACGTTTCGTGTTTCAGGGCAGATTCTACAGCTGCACGGATGAGGCCAAACACACTCCAGATGAGTGCAAGTCAGTTTTCTTCTTTCATTTCGCTCCTGACACCTGACAATCCCTTAAATATGCTGTGTATGTCCTAAAGTGTGTATGTGTGTGTGTTTGATTTCAGGGGAACATTTGTGGTCTATAAAGATGGGGACATGAACCATCCCATGGTGAGAGAGAGGATTTGGGAAAACAGTGACTTCAACTTTGACAATGTGTTGATGGGCATGCTGGCTTTGTTCACGGTGTCAACGTTTGAAGGCTGGCCCCAGTGAGTAGAAACTTTACACTGGTTGTATTTTATAGGAGAGACATTTTATTCAAACAACAAATCACCACAGTATAGTTTCATTAAAATAAAGGGGTTGATAATTTCCTAAATCACTGTTGCTGGGCGCTGTGATTTTTAGCAAATGTTCCTCACACAGGAGTAATAACTTTGTGTTTGCTGGGACTTTTTTTAATCTGCATATCATTCTGTACAGATCATGTTTTTTCAATGTTTTCTCACTGTTTTCTCAAACTATCTGTATAAAGGCTCCTTTACCGGGCTGTGGATGCCAATGCCATAAACCGAGGGCCCATTTACAACTACCGTGTAGAAATCTCCATTTTCTTCATCATCTACATCATCATCATCGCTTTCTTCATGATGAACATTTTTGTGGGTTTCGTCATCATCACGTTTCGAGAACAAGGAGAGGCTGAGTTTAAAAATTGTGAGCTCAACAAAAATCAAGTAAGATTTTTTTTGTTGTTTTTTTAAAAAACCTTGATTATGTTATAATCATTCATGCTTTTAAATATGCAGTATACTTTTCTCATTGTTTCATAACACTGTCTCCTTTCCCCCACCTGTCCAGCGCCAGTGTGTGTACTACGCACTGAAAGCTCAGCCTATAAAGATTTACATCCCCAAAAACCCGTCCCAACTCAAGTTCTGGAAAATAATCAACTCCAGCCAGTTTGAATATGTCATGTTTGTGCTGATTCTTGGGAACACGCTCACTCTGGCAGTTCAGGTACCATTTCACTCGACAGAAAAGCTTTAAATGATCTCAGTGCTGCGATGTAAAGTTTAATGCACCCCCCTTCGCTCTCTTTCAGCATTACGAACAATCTAAACTATTCACCTCCATCATGGACATCCTCAACATGATCTTCACTGTGGTTTTCACCATAGAGATGATCATCAAGTTGCTGGCTCTGCGGGCTCATGTGAGGCTTTTTATTTCACCATTGAAACCAACATTGACAACAACTGTCACCGCTGCTTCTTGTTGTTGACGCTCACTTTGCTTGCGTCTCTTTCGTGCAGCATTATTTCATCGATCCTTGGAATTCGTTTGATGCTTTGATCGTCGTGGGGAGTGTGTTGGACATTGCTGTCTCGGAGTTCAGCGTAAGTTTGTTGACACTTTGAGTAGCTCACTAATCACTGTATTTACTGCTAGATAACAGTTTGTAGTGGTACTTTTTTCTCCGATATTTACCACTCCTTAACTTAATCTGTGCCAAAGCAATGAATTTGACATGAAATAAATCTCCTGAGGCCGGCTAACAAATTTTTAATGTTTGATGTCGCCTCAGTTAAAACAATTTCAAAAGTCTCCAATTAACACCAACTCATGACCACGGTATTTCTAAAAACATGACTTGGTCATTGACTTTACAGAATAAGCAATGTGTTGAGCAGTTAATGTGCTCATTTGATGAAATGGTTCGTTAACAGACGTCTTACTCTGATAAATCCTGATAGCTTTTTAATCTCTTTCCTCCCACATGCCTTCTCCACTCGCTGTTAATTGCCTGGAATATTGATCCAGGGAGGTGGCGGCCATGGTGAGGTGAGTGCTGAACGCCACTGCTGCAGCTTCAAAATGTGTCTTAGGTTTCAGATTTACGTTTCAAGACTTTGTGTATGTCGTATATTTCTTTACCTAATTTTGTCTGAACACATTTATGGTAAAGGGTGGCAGTAAAGGAGAAAGTGGGAAAGTGTCCATCACGTTCTTCCGACTCTTCCGAGTCTTGAGGCTGGTCAAACTGCTGAGCAAAGGAGAAGGCATTCGAACTCTTCTCTGGACTTTCGTCAAGTCCCTCCAGGTGAGTGTGGCGCCGAGCAAATAAATCACAGAATGCCAGTGTAATTAAACAAAGGGCTGATCTCAGCATGTTGTCATGAATCCTGCTCCTGACCTTTACCTGCTCAGGCCCTCCCTTATGTCGGTCTGCTCATCGCCATGATCTTCTTCATTTACGCCGTGATCGGTATGCAGGTGAGCTATCCAGGATTGCTTTATCAAATCAGCACTTTTAAATGGTTTCATTTTTCACCAGCTAAAATTAATCAATTAAAAAAAACAAGGCAGCCTACCCTCACTGCACTGAATTGTTATCAATCAAAGTTATTCTCTGGTTGCAACCTCACGTCCCTGTTCTCGTAGACGTTTGGGAAAGTGGCCGTTGATGAAAACACACATATCAACAGAAACTGCAACTTCCAGACTTTCTTCATGGCTGTCCTGGTGCTTTTCAGGTGAGCCATTTTAAGACTGAATGTGTCCTCATGGTTTTCTAACAGTTATAGCACTCTTGCTTCTCCGTATATCAGTTACTGATGCCCCAACACAAAATGATGTTACTTGATCAATTCGAAAAAGAGATATAAGTAATTTAAAACCAGATGTAGACTATTTTAATAATCTGAATATGATTACTAGATTAGCTGCTTTAAATTATCAACAATGCCATTTAATAATATTTTTTTATTCTGTTTTAACTGAAGAAAAATCCTAATAAGTTTCCTCAGCTCCTGTAAAATGAGGCTCTTATGAAGAGGACATATGACAGATGTGCTGCATCTCTGCATCCTTGCAGGTGTGCCACAGGAGAGCAGTGGCAGGAGATCATGCTGGCAGCGCTGCCCGGCAGACGCTGTGACCCAGAAGCCGACATTGAACCCGGCGAGGAGTTCACCTGCGGCAGCAACTTGTCCTACATCTACTTCATCAGCTTCTTCATGCTTTGCGCTTACCTGGTGAGTGAAGTTTTTAATCCCTCCAGTCTCACATCGTTTGTAGGGAAACACTTTGTCCCGCTTTGATATAACTAAACACAGCCTCCTGACTCCAAATTAAATTTAGGCCTAATTAATTCAGACTTGTCTTTTACAGACTACAAGGTCAAGTGGGGATAAAAGTCAGACGAAAGTAGAGAGGATGGTGTTACAACAGCAGTGTAGTAGTAGTTTTAAAAGCTTATTCTGTCTTTTCCGATTCCCGGCTCTTCAGAGAACTCACATCAGTGGATTTTGTTAATCCAGACAGCAGACCCAAAATCCTGATTTAAAAGGCTACGAATATTTTGGTAACATTTTAATGACCTTGGTGTTATTTTAAAACTTTAAACAGGTTAAACAAAGATGACTTTAAACATGGAAATTATCAAAGCATATATCTGTAGTGTGTAGGAAGAGAAATGTGGCAAAATAGGCCAAAAATTCAGCCATGTGCAATATTTTCATTCAGACAAACCAAAATTGTATGACTTCCACATTTAACCCCCTTTAAGCCCCACAAATCACACACTTGATGCCCTCCAAGCTTCTCAAAAGGTCACTTCTAGAGCACAGTGGAACTTAAATCTCCTCCTTGGTTTGACCACCTTCTGGGTCTGAGCTCTTCTCCTTGTTCCTTGAATCCTGATTTACGACCACAGAGTCCAGGTTCATGTGTCTTATGTTGATGTGTTTCTCACATTCCTTCTATGGTTTCTCCTCTCGAGGACAGCTGACGTCCATCTGTCTGCGTGTGGTCTTCGACCTTTAGCAGAAACCCACTGAGACCCCTCTCAGCTGCTAAAAGTAGACTTGGGCCTCTGTGTCCAGCTGGGATTTGCTATATTGGAGCTGGATGAGTGACATGCTCATTACAAAAGACTGTTGCACGAAATGAATACATATAAAACCATACGACGACACCCAAATGCAAAATGCAGAACGTGAGCTATTAGAACCAGACACATATTAAAACCTATTCAAACTGCCTGTAATAATTTTCATTTACTTAGATTTCCTTGATACGATCGTTTAACATGGTATTTTTAAGGGTATATTATAATGATCAACTATTACTACCAATTATTACTAACAGTTGTTGGGTTTCTGTCCTTCTCTCTCTCAGATCATCAACTTGTTCATCGCTGTCATCATGGATAACTTTGAATACCTGACACGAGACTGGACCGTGCTCGGTACTCACCACCTGGACGAGTTCAAGAGAGTTTGGTCCGACTACGATCCAGAGGCCACGTAAGACTCCTCCCTTGTTCCTCTCTCCTCCTCTGCTACCTTTGCTGAGCTTTTCTGTCTGTTTTGTTCCCTCTGTCACTGCTCGGGGAAGAAGAAAATAGCGTTGTGCACAAATCGCTAGCAGGCGCAAGGCTATTGGAAAGTGGCATGGATGTAAAGAGTGTTATGCAGCAGTGTGCAGACATTACTCCTCTCACCGTTTCCAAAATATCAATAGTCACTTTTATTTTTCAGCAAATGTCTGTTTGTGTTTATCTGCTTGTTGCAGCGGTCGCATAAAGCACATTGACGTCGTCACTATGCTGCGAAGGATTCAGCCGCCTCTTGGTTTTGGGAAACTATGTCCACACCGTGTTGCTTGCAAAGTAAGTCAACACTCACTTCACATTAGGAACAGGAACAGATGGCATGGATCTCACTCCTTCTGCCTAATCTCGCCCTCTCAGAGACTTGTTGCCATGAACGTCCCGCTGCATCCCGATGGGACGGTCACCTTCAATGCAACTCTTTTTGCTCTTGTGAGAACCTCGCTGAAGATCAAGACTGAAGGTTGAGCCCTCCAACACTTGCAAACACATAACAAACCTCAGTCATATTGTACTTGTATGAGACGAGGCTACGGGGTGAAGTCAGGGCGCTGCTGCGCTTAGAAGGATTTGTTGTTCCCCATCAGGTCCCATTGATCAGCAGAACGAAGAGCTGAAGCTGATTATTAAGAAGCTCTGGAAGCGCACTAAGCCCAAGCTCATCGACGAAGTCATTCCTCCCCCTAGAGGTACAATAAAAATATTACATAGCTGCCTGCCACGATGGAAGAAAAATACAGAGAACAGAAATCCAGACTCCAAATAATTTCATAAAGCTTTTTTCTTGTGCCTGGATTGAAGATGTGTGAATCTTAGTTAATTCAGTCCTTTTGCCCCTCTTAGGTGACGAGGTGACCTGTGGGAAGTTTTACGCCAGCTTCTTGATTCAGGACTACTTTAAAAAGTTCCGCAAGAGAAAGGAGAGGGAGAGGAAATCCAAAAGGAAGGACAAGGCAGCTTCTCTTCAGGTGACTTTTCACTTTAAAGATCAATTCCATATATTTTAAATGGAGGGGTGGAGCTTCACCTTTCTTGTTGCTTCATGAACAATCATTATTCGCACTTTGGTTGTTTTCATGCGTTCTTAGCAAGGGCTGCGGACGCTGCAGGATCTGGCTCCAGAGATGCGGCTCGCGATGGCCTGTGACCTGGAGGAAGAAGAAGGCGCAGACGGAGAGATGACAGGTGACGAGATATTCGACAGTGAGCCCGGGACCTCGGTGACCACTACGCCCGCCAGCACGCCCTTGCCGCCCATAGATGTGCTCGTGCAGCAGACGACGGTGATAGTGGAGCCGGAGCCCAAGGTGACCAACAGGGGCGTGATCTCAGAGCAGGTGACGGGCTTGCAGGAGCACCAGAGACCGGGATCAGAGCTGGCAGGCGTCAGTGTTGTAACAGAGCAGCCTGTGAGGTCTGCACCCCTGCCCATCAGGTGTGTTTCTCCTACTTGTGTTTATTGCATCATAGGTACATTCACACATTGTTTCTGTACTTTGCGTCCTAACTTGCCTGTTCTATCTAAAGCAGGGTCGACTCCATCAGTGAGTTGCCTCCACCTCCCCCTCCCCTGGAAATGTCAGGTGGAGGAGAGGTTGCAGCTGAACAGCCAGTTGCGGTGGCCACGACCAGCATAGATGAACAGTTGATGAACAGTGAAGGTTATGCTGCAAGTCTGGCATCAGTAGACAGGTAAGATTATTAAAAAAGTGAGGTGCAGAACAACAGTTTGTAATCTTGTCTCATTTTGCATGATGATGAGAAGTTTGTATTTAATGGACAGATGTGAAAGTTGTATCGGTCTTCTCATCTAAGTCCTACTAAGAAGGGAGAGGAAAATGTCAAACTGCTCCTTTAAAAATAATAACTCATGCTCAAAGTCTTGATGTGGATTTTATAGGTATGTGTACCCAGAAGCCATTTCTCCCGTGCCAACTGAGACCGGCTACAACGGACAGAGTCTGGAGCGAGCCAGCAGCATCGGGGAGATACCCTATGACGCTCATGACGCCAGTGGCTTCATCTGCAACGATTACAACAACGCCAACATGAATGGAGGGAGCGCTGCTGCGAGCCCCGCTCCCTATAGCACGAATGTGTACAACGGGAACGGGTACGCGGGCTACAATGAGAACGGCAGCATCCTCAGCGCCAACGGTAACGGCAGCACGATGAGCGGCTGCAATGACAACGGCAGCAGTGTGAGCGGTTACGCTGGGAACGGCTACGGTGGAAATGAAAACGGTGGCGCGCAGTTTGTCAGGAGGCGGCTGCTTCCTGCCATACCGAGAGGTTAGAAACTCACTTTTTATTCACTTTCCATATTGGGGACGAAGAGTCTCTGCTTCAGTTTTGACCACTGTTTTGAAAATATGAATTTACAGAAGTGCAGTATGAAATTGGCAATTTACCTCTTGAATATTATACCTCCGGTTTGGCTTCTACTTGAATAATCAGAGAAATGTCACTACAAAACACCAGGTTATTTACCTCGTAACTATGTTGTGGATTAATCACAAATGATATATGCATGAGATCGAAGTCCTAAACTTTCACTGCTAATGTCGATCCTCCCACGCGGGGTTATGCACATGCATCCTGACCCATTTCCTTCCTTGCCCATTGTTTCAGGTCGAAAGCCCACCTTTAACTTCCAATGTCTGAGGCCTCAGAGCAGCGTGGACGACCTCCCCATCCCAGGAAACTATTGTGGGAACACTTCCCCATCCAGGTCCCGTCTGCAGGTAAAACCACGGCATGCATACTGTTTCAGACACGTCAAGCTTCTTTGCTCGACTCTTGCTCTTGCTTTCTCATGTCAGACCCAGCACAGCCTGGACTCCCGGCCCAGCAGTGTTTCCTCTATGTCGTCCGTCTCCTGGGCAAACGCGGCGGCAGCTGGCACGACTCCTGTTCCGGGAATAATCGCCCCCACGGGGCGCAGGGGCAAGCTCATCTACACTCCCATGATCCTGGTGGATGAGGCCACCGGCACCAACCAGCCACTGTGGAGCGACGGCTCTGCCAGCCTCCCCGCGGGGAGCCGCCCCGGCTGGTACCCCGGTCAGACGAGGACCTTCACCAGCATGAGGATGCCGCCAGTCAACCAGGGCTTCGTGAACAAAGGCAGCGCAGACAGCCTGGTTGAGTCTGTGAGTAATCATGAAGCAGATGATTTGTGTGAATGAGAAACCTACAGCAACCACTGGCCTCAACAACTTATAAGTATATGTATATGCTATTATGAATTACTTTGAGCCCTCTCACAGTTTATTCAGTATATTCCTGTAAACAGCATATCCACTCATATTTAAAAGCTGTGTCAGTGAACAGCTAAAAAAAAATGCTACATTACATCTTGTTTTTGTTTTTTTTCTCCCACTCATATCAGATCTTGATCTCCGAGGGTCTCGGCATCTACGCCAGGGACCCTAAGTTTGTGAGCTTTGCCAAGCGGGAGATCGCTGAAGCCTGTCACATGAGCATGGATGAAATGGAGAGCGCTGCCACTGACCTGATAGCTCGCGGGGCCAGCCGGTCGATTTCTCGCTTCGAGGACCAGCTGGCCGATGAAATGAACTGTGTGATTTCTTACTGAGGTCAGCGAAACTGAAATAATGGTGTGAGAAGGTAAAGTATAACTTTGTAAAAACTGAAAAGGTGGGGGGCAAAGTCTTCTGTGGAGAATGAAGAAATGATGTGACGGGAGACAAGTAGGGCATCATATTTTTTATCTTCTTTGCTGTCCCAGGTGTAGGATATGCTTTTGTTTGTGAATGCCAAAACACAAATGCACTTATTTTAAGAACATGTCAGTATGTGGCCGGACCCGACAAGGCTTCCTCTGAACACTGAGCCTACTGAATAGGACAGCAATGGAGGCAAAGGACCATTTTGCGTTGTATTTTCATTTTGTACTGAATTACTTGAATTGTTGTCACTTCAGTTGCAATCATGGCACGTACAGTAGAGTCTAAAATGACCACATGTTAAACTCTTAGATCAATAAAAACATTTACTACTTGTTACGAAGACGATGAGAGTAAACAAAGTAAACAAAATAAAAATCTATGTTTAAATATGTTGAATATCCTCTAAGATGAAGAATGCAAACTCTTAGCATAAATGTGTAAATACCTGTATATCTTTTTTTTCTCTGATAGTGGGAGGGGTTGTTTATCCATTGTGCTCAAATAAAACAGGTTTCTCAAATATATGTTTTATTGCTTTTGTTATGGTATTATTCTTGTGCAGTAAGCTATAACATACCATTCCTAATACCACTGTACTTCTGCCAAGAGGTTGTTTTAGCTTTTGTTTACTTTGTTCTCAGCAATGCTATAATGGAAGCCGCAGAGAAATTATATAATCAGCCATTAATGGAGCGGCAGATGGACAACATCTGGGATTCACTTCTCCTTTTCGAGAAAAAGAAGCACACAGGATGATAACCTATGGGTGTCTGTTGTCTGGTATTCATGTTTTATGCCGTTTGAAGAGGTGTGAATAAGTCTCCCTGAACTCTCCCCAACTTGTTAATAAGAGGTCATAGAAATAACAGTTTTTGTTGATGTCAGGAGATTTCGCTGGCTGCTAA
This sequence comes from Psettodes erumei, assembly GCA_016785225.1. Classification (NCBI taxonomy): domain Eukaryota; kingdom Metazoa; phylum Chordata; class Actinopteri; order Pleuronectiformes; family Psettodidae; genus Psettodes; species Psettodes erumei. Next base: position 3,127,681 of record JAFBJZ010000915.1, on the reverse strand, counting down.
CAACCAGCAGCAGTTCACCAACCTTCTTATTCCTTCCCCTTCACATCACTTCCTTCTGCCTACTAAAGCATGAAACAGTCTCCATGCCGCTCTTCTCTTCCATTATACCCTCCCACCCCCTCTCTCCCTCCCCAGGCAATCTCAGCCGCCTTAGTATAAAGCTGCTCTGCGATTGGACAGTCACCTCGGCTGCTCTGCTCTCCGCGCCCAATCATCTGTTTGACGTCACGACGCTTCACGCGCCCTCGTCATCGGATCGTGACGCATTCCAGCTCTTCCTTCTGGGCGTCTTCCTCCCCGAGGCTGTTCCGGATGAGACGCCTCCATCCCTCCGCCCCTCTGATCCTCTTATCAGCGAGTAAGCGGCCGAGATGGATGTTGTAAACCAGGTAAGGCTTTCAGCGGAGGGGGGAATAATTTATTTCATTTTAATTTCGTTTGGTAGCCGATGTTTAGTTATTTTTTCTCATTTGCCATTGTCGTACGCTTTAATATAGATATTTATTTGTCACAAACCGCCGACCTTTAGGTTTAAATGCAGCATTTTCGATCCCATGGAGAAGGTAGTCATTTGTGCATTTATCTTTAAAAATGCATCTTCATAAAGGCACGACAGAGCTCGACGGAATTGGATAATTTTCCACCACAGACGCTGCAGTCTACATGATGGAGTGGCCCGCTGACAGTTCACATAAAAAAATGTGTAGGATGTCCAGGGCTTTGCTGCAGCAATGACATTTAGGGAAAATGGGAAGGAGAGGATTTCGTCCATTACCTCCCGAGAGTGGGCTAATTGATTTAGATTTGCCCACGTCTCGGTTTGCGCCGCTGTTGCTAAAATAACAAATGGCAATATGATTCATTTCCGAGGCCCCTCGGTGTTTTCGGACAGCCGCAGTAGGCCCCGACACAGGAAGGACGGTTTCCTGCATCTCTAACGGGGTTATCTGTCAGGAAGCTATGCAGTTTGTGACAAAGCGAGCAAGGTATTTCTCAAGAAAGAAAATAATAATAAGGCTGCTGTGGATAATATTACTAGTTCATGCGTCATCTGTTTAATATGGATGTTTGGCATCCGGAGCGCTGGAGCAACAATGAGCGTCAGTGTGAGAGTAGCCCCCCACAGCCCGAGAGAGAGGGAGAGAAAACCATCACTGCTGCTCATTCCTGTGCGGCCATTTATTGATGCACACGGGGACACACCGCCTTCTTTGCGGTGTCGCATTCACCTGCGCACAAATGCATCCACCTCCCTGCCTCATCGGCTGGACAGGCTCCTCCAAAAATGAATTTAAAAAAACCAACAGAGGCTGCTGTCAAGTGTGCAGCAGAGAAACCAGTCGGTTAATCAGCTTTGTGTAATTGTAATGCTCTCTCTCTCTCTCTCTCTCTCTCTCTCTCACGCACACACACATCACCACATTTGAAGCCAAATGTAGTCATTTAGCATCTCATAGGCCACAGAGGCGCCAGCTGTGACAGGTGATTCACTTTAAACACTGGCAGATATTTGTGATATAACAGACGCCTGCAGGTGCCAGCAGCAGCCCAGGGCTGTGAGGCCCAGGTAATGAGGGTTAGGTTCAGTGTCATCAGCGTGCCTGTTTCTCCTGAGAAGCTACGTTCACACACAATGAGAGCAAATTAAAACCTCCAGTGCTAATTATCTGATTCTGTGTTTGTTTGTGTGTGTGTGTGTGTGTGTGTGTGTGTGTGTGTGTGTGTGCGTGTTTTGACAGTTGGTGGCCCAAGGGCAGTTCACGGTAGTCAAACAACCTTTGGGATTTATCAAAGTTCTACAGTGGGTAAGTTGTCTATTTTACACACTTCTTGGTTACTGTGACAAATGGCAACATGAATATTTTCTGTTTTAATAAAAACAAAGCAGAAAATATTCATAAGGATAAACTGCTTGGTACTAGTATAGTTGTTAGTGATAAATAATAATGTCTCGCTGACAGATCTGTGACCTTCTGTCACACAGAGGTCATAATGCTACATGGAGCTTAATAATAGATGTGACTATACACAAAGATTCACAGCTGAAGCAGATCTGACTTGGGTTTAGCCCTTCTCTTTCATGTTCTTTTATTTTTTTCCACCTGAAGCATGGATGTCTTCTCAGTTCTAATAATTTCTCTCATGCTTGTATTCAAATAGTGACTGAGGTCAATACTGAGGAGTCTCTGGTATCCTGATGGTGGTTATGATGATACTGCCCCAGCAGGCCTGAGCAGGAGACACCAGCAGGATGTATTACGTCACTGTTATAGTAACACGGTGTCAGTGCACTGAGGAATATAATGACATTTGTCAAATCCTGCTCAGAGGACGTGACCTCTGCATAACAATGCAGCTCATTACTGCTTTTTGATGCACACAGACTCCTCCACCAGGCGATGGAGCCTGCAAACTCAAAGTGAATTAGAGCAGCAGAAATAAATTGAAGTATTTAATTTAGCTCAATGGTTGTAAAATTTCAGCCTTCAGAGGAGAAAGATTACTTAATTTAGCAACTACTGTAACTTTTACTACTCATTATCTTTTTCAAGCAAAGATGGAAAAGGTTTCCGAGCCCCAGTTCCTGCTGCTCTGCTTTTCTTTGCCTTATTCAATCATAAACTTAATGGGGTTTGGTCTACTGTCCGGAAAATGCAACCAATAAGATGACATCATCTTGGGCGGTAGTGAATTTTTTACAATTTCTTTTATAGCCTGACCAATTTGTCACTCAAAGAACAAAGGAAACAATTAGCAGATTGATCAATAATGAAAGCAGTTGTTAGTTTGCAGTCTTAGTTCCATTCATGCAGATGTATTGAAGAGTCCTTTAGAGGATTTTTGAAGATTAAGCCAGTATATTGTTTTATGGTCACACATATCTTCATATAATGTGTTGCCATCCACGCTGTTTGTCCTCCCATCAGCAACAGCAGAATATGCTCAGGCTGCAGGGTTAACAGCTGTGCTTCTGTCTTGCATTTTTTGTCTATGTATATATATATATATATATATTTATACAGCTAGGGTAACACAGTGGTGGGAAAAGTAGTACTAATTACCCATGCAGGCCCCGCAGCTAAGCAAGGGCCTCTCAGATGTGTGGACTCAAGTGTCCTCTCTTTTCTTTTCTGTTGTTCCATTATGTTATGTTAAAGCCCGTGGAGACGCTATGAAAGTGGTTTGGGTTGCAGCTCTGGCTTGTGTTTCTGTATACAGCTGTCAGTTAGTTTTATCAACACAGATAAGGAGCGCATCATTATTATTACTATTTTGTTAATCAATTTGTTGTTTTAGGAATTTTCCATGCAAAAAAACCCCAAAGTGTTCTTGTTCTGGCTTCTAAAATGCGATGACTATAAACCTTTCTTCGACATATATGGTGGTAAATTCAATATCTTTGGGTTCAGGACTGATTCTTTGACGAAACAAGCTACCTGAAGAAGTCATTGTGGGCTCTCAACAATCATTGACAGATTTATCAATAATGAAAATTAGTTTCAGTCCTAATGACTTTAATTAGCTATATATTCCTAGTGACTGATATTTAAATACTGTATATGCATGCACTGTAATTCTGTATATGCTTTGGGAGGATAGATGAGAAGGAGACCTGGAGGTGGCATGGTTCCCACAATTCTTAGCTACACCCCTGCTCTGCAGCCTGAGAACATAACACAACCCAGATGAAAATGTGCGTGCCAAAGCAGTCCCACGCTGTAATGGGTTGTGCAGATACGCCAGAGAACAGTGAGCGGCATGAGTGTGCGGCATGACTCCGTAGTCCTTCCCTGGAGCTGTGTGAGTGTGCCAGCACCTCATCACTGCCTCCCTGGGTCACAGCAAGCCGACCACCAATCAGCAGCCCCGCTCGGGAAGCCAGGGCCCATGAATCATCCGTCAGAGAGGGGGCCTGCGTGCCTCAGCGTCAGTGTAGAGGAGGAGGAGCTGCTGGAGCTGCTTGCTCTCCCTGGATTAATATGGGCATGCATCACCAGCAACATGGTGCTTTTTGGAAGGAGAGAGAGGAGCCTCCTCTAAAGTATTTTTCCAGTTTCCAAAGCAGGACTCAGTGGAAACAGGCTGCAGTGGAAGAAATGCTTCTGTATAGTAGAATCAGCCCGTGTTTGCAGATATGCTCGTGTCAAATACAAAGTTACATTACATACATACATTTGGAAATGGATTGGATCACTGTAGACCAGTCATGTATGTGGGTGGAGATATTGTTATTTTTTTCCGCATCGAAGCACTCTTAATCTATGAAATATTCCTTTTAACTAAATGTGTTTTTTAAACAGCGCCCTGTATGTGCAAATCGTGTAGCTCCCTCTTGCTCTCTCCTTGTGTCTCTCTCTCTTTCTCTCTCTCTCTGTCGCTGGGGAATAAAGCTGACAAAGCCTAGATTTGATGGATGCTGGAAGACACGGAATTTTCAAATACAGCTGATGTAGAGCTCAACCAGAGTACACAAACGCTCTCCTGCCTCTGCCGCTACACGACTGAATTTAATCTGCATTCAAATTTCACTCTTTGACTCAAACGGGGAAAAAAGGGGGTTTTTTTGAGCATGTGAAGTGAGAACCTTATTCATTTTGGTTTGTTCCCTAATGTGTAATAAAGGCTGTTGATTTTGTTGTAGCTCGCGGGGGCTTTTGCTGTTCACACAGTTTCTGTTGTTATTACTCCAGGGCCTCCGGTGAAGGCTGACACAGCTTGTGTTTATTTTTGTGCTTTTGTGCTTTTGGCTACATGTTGGCATGTACTTCATTTTATTTCATGTTATACAGTATATATGTCCACTGCAGATACAAGAGAGGTTTTTTATTACCATTACCATGAACAATTTGATCCTGATAAGGATGGTTTTCAAAGTTTTAGTTGCATGTCAACCAGGACAGATGAATATCATCACAAAATCAGGCAATGTTAAGTTATTGCAGATGCAAACAGTACGTTGGCCAACAATTAGATTGCAGCACAGAAATACGAAGCATAATTTACAGTGTCCAGCATACCAGGAGTGGTAGAAACCAGCCTCTGCCTTCTCACGATGCCAGTAGTGTTACCATGACACCTAACAGCCAGTGTGCCACCATTCCTTTTTTTCAGCCTGGCCGCCCCTCTCTTCCTCCTCCATCAACCCTCCGCTCCACCCTTCCTTCCACTCATCTATCACTGTAAAAGTGCAGCTCTCCATTGTGCCACGGGGCTTTGCTGCGGCTCTGGGGATGACACTGCTGGTTATTGAGTTGGTCTGGAAAGAAAATAGAACTAGAGCTGTCAGAGGGTTCTGCACAAAATTATGTAGAGTCATTCATGGTTCTTACACAATGAAGCATGGGTAAAAGTGATGTTGATTCCTTTACCACAACCAAGAGTCTGACATTAGTGGTTTTGAGAAACTTATCTCAGAAATGACTGCATGGCTGTGAAATTCAGCACACTCAGTCATGTACCACTTGGAATTAATGGGAATAATGTGATCCCCTGGCTTTTCATCTGGTGTTATCATTGGGTTAAAGGCGATGGTCAAAATGATAAGTCTTACACTTTAAAGAGCTGCATGTTAGCGTCGTCATTGTGGCAATGAATGTAGACTCTTAGTGCTTCTACTCTGATATGTGTCTGATTGCAGGCGTAACAGCACACCTGATTAGTCCTACATCATCAGGGACTGTATTTTATTTTATTGCGAGGTAATAGGCTTAACTATCAAAAAAGCTACATTTCTATCTAGAAGAATCTAGAAGTATTCAAGAAAATATGCACATTTAACTGAATGTTAACCTGCTGCTGCCTTAAATTAATATCCTTTAATATCGTATCAGTGTGATTCAAATCACTTCAGGATGATTCAGTTGAAGATAATGAAAAAATGATATGGACACTGGGAGCTCTAAACCCTTTGAACAGCCCTAATAATAAAACAGTTAGTGCCACGAGGCAGCCATAATAAATAAAATTAGACAAATGATTTATATCTTTTAGGAGAAAACTGTGTGTGCAGGATTGTGCCGACACTGCAGATGTGATGCACTGCACATGCTGCAGGTATTGATTAGTTGGCTGCTGCAGCATTACATTCAGTTATTCCTTTTAAAGGGAAAATGCTACACAAAACACAACTCTGTGTGTTTTGCTGCCTTGTCTCATGAGCTGACAGATTCTGTTTGTTAGCTTGAACAAGATTCTTTTAAGGTTGACAGTAATAATAATAAGTGATAAACACCGAAGTCAGTGCCCAGTTTGAACATATTGTGACATTTCCTTGTTCATGCGTGCAGGCATAAAAATATAATGAAGCCTAAATATTGTAAAGATTTGATCATTTTAATATTTCCAACTAAGAAATATACAGGTACATATCAAATACAGGCATTTTATATGTTTTTATTATAATTCTGAAGTTCTCCTCCAGATGGTAATTGACTTTTTTTTCTTTGCCTGATTTTTTATTAAAAAAAAAACAACCCACTGACGCACTGGATATCAGCCATGGCACACACTAATGCTGCCACTTGCTTCGCTTTCACAGTCATTTGCACTGATTACTAAAACGTGTTAATTAGCCTTTTACCAACGATGGGAAGAGAAGGTGTTTGAGATGGTGTTTGAGGACTATTCCAAAGATAAAAAGCCCTGCAGGAACAGAGAAGGATGAGTTAAGTGACCGCAATGAGGCAGTGACTTTGAGGTGGGCTACTGTGCGTCAGTCCAACAAACTAAGCTGAAAGATTACTGTAAATAGTTTAGTGTGTGGATGCCTGTGGCAGGTAGACTGTACTACAAGGTTAGAGGTAAGAAGGAAGTGGCATTCCTTTGTGTGTGTGTGTGTGTGTGTGTGTGTGTGTGTGCGTGCGTGCATGCGTGCGTGCATGCATGTACTAGCTCACGTGTGAGGGTGTGGCTGTGAGTGGGGGAGTGTGTTGTGACTGGCTGCACACTTGCCTTTAGTTGAGTATATGGTGACAGATGGTGGAGCACCTCAGTCAGATTAATAGCTGGATTTTCCATCCAATCGGATCTGTGCCTGCAGTGTGGGGAGGGCGTGGTAAAAATAGTCTCGTCTAATCTGCTATGTGCATGTGTGCGTTTGCGAGAGAGAGAGAGAGAGTTTATCTCCATGCATGACTATTTGTGCTGTTCATGTGACTGTAGGTGGGAGAGCTGTTTGTATCTGAAATAACAGATTGCTGTTACGATTGCTGTTGTCCCCCAAAATACAAAAAAAAGAAATACTACAGAAAAGCAACATCACCTTAAGGCGATGGTAGCCATGGCAACAGATACAGCCCTCGCTGTGTAACCCAGTGATAACGCTGCATTAATTTGCACTCTGTGTGCATTTTTCAGCAGCTCCCCATGACTGGTGGAGCATCAGCCTGCCAGATATGCTGCAGGTGGTGAAAGCACAGTCTGTAGCTTCCGGTGTAAACGGAGCTATCACCTGTTTTACACCAGAGCTCTGTGTATACATGATCACATTCCAACTGAACCAGAGTGTAGAGATTGCATGGGGTAAAGTCAGTCATGGAAGAAAGTGTGGTATTAAAAAAAACAAATTGCTTTGTGTGCACTCTGTTTCTCACAGTTTTGTCTGACCGACGTCTTCTTTCTTCTTCCTCCTCCTCCTGCAGATCTTTGCAATCTTTGCCTTCTCAACATGTGGGAGCTACTCTGGCATGTTCAAGATGAGCGTGGAGTGTAAAAACCGGTCGGAGAGTGACTTAGGCATAGAAGTAGAATTTGAATATCCGTTCAGGTATGTATTCTCCGGTGTTGTAGACACTGGGAAAAAAACATACAATTGCAAATGGCTGCCCCCTTATCATCTTCATATCTGAAATAAATCTAAGAGAAGGTTTTTCAAATGTACAACTGTACATTTGCTATGTCTTTGCACCTCTTGCACTTTCATCTTTACTTCCTGTCTCTGTCTCTTTCCATCCCCAGGCTCCATCAGGTTTACTTCGATGCCCCCACCTGTAAGGGAGGGAACTCCGAGCGTCTGTTCCTGGTCGGGGACTACTCCTCCTCAGCTGAGTTCTTTGTCACCATCGGTGTCTTCTCCTTCCTCTACTCCATGGCAGCCCTTTCTGTATACTGTTTTATACTGGAGAAGTACCGTGAAAACAACAAAGGGCCCCAGATTGTGAGTATGATTGTCCCTTACATCCCCTTGGCATACAAATCCTACAACTGCATTTACAGTCAATATTCAGCAGTTTTTGGTGGTGAAGTGGGTGACCCTGTCTTGCTGACCCCCAGGACTTTGTCGTGACGGCGGTGTTTGCCTTCATGTGGCTGGTGTCCTCATGTGCTTGGGCTAAGGGCCTGTCAGATGTGAAAACAGCCACCGATTCAGAGAAAGTCATTACTTACATCTCGGCCTGTGACGATCCAGCTAATCGCTGTCGTGAGGTCTACGACCCCAAGGTCTCCGGCCTCAACACCTCTGTGGTAGGTCCCAGATACTCCATACTGGATGGAGCTAGGCGAAGAGTTGACATCAGAACCGCAGCAGTAAATTACTGCTGGAACAAACACTTTTCTCCTTTTTGCTCCACAGGCTTTTGGCTTCATCAACCTGATCCTGTGGATAGGAAACCTGTGGTTCGTGTTCAAGGAGACTGGCTGGATGGCTGCCTTCGCTGGAACGTACGTCCCATCGCAGGAAAAGCAGCCCGCCCCGGACGCCTTCAACCAGGGAGGTTACGGTCAGCAGGACCCCTACGCCGGCTCCCAGGGAGGCTACCAGCCCGAGTACGGCCAGCAGGGAGGCTACAACGAGGACGGAGGTTACAGCCAGGGTTATGAGCAGCAGCCCACCTCCTACTCTAATCAGATGTGAGCCTGTACAGCCAAACAACAGCTACAGGATGGTGAGTGCATGGACTTCACCACACATTGCCATATGTCTTTGAGCTAAATGTAAGTACAAATCAAGGGTTCATTTTGTAATGGCAGTGTTTACTTTGTTTATCTGCTAAATATCGTCCGACCTCTAATGTCAACACATCAGTCCACTAGCCGCCTGCCTCTTGGACACATGATCAGCAAGTCTGAGTTGAGGTATTACTGCTATGCAAATGACAAACAAGCCTTTCCTTGAGCCTCTTTGTTCACTTCAATGAGACTCAACACTGGATTACAGCTCAACAGAGCAAATAACCTGGCTGAGCCTACTTGTCAACAGCATCGTCGTACAGTCGCTCCTTCCATGTCAGTGCTGACGTTGTATTTAGAAACGTGTTACAAATGAGCAGTAAAACAGCACCATTGGTTGTTTGTTCAGATGGTTTACAAGGCAACAAAGAGATCCTTTCTTAATCCCATTTCAATGTAACAATTGGGGGACAAAATCTGAGGCTTTGCCAGTTTGAGTTTGCCAAATCAATAGTGTAGCTTTAAAAGGAAGAGAGTCTCTGCTCTGTTTTACCATCCTTTGAAAAAACTGTCTGGGGAAACACAATCGGGACTTCTGTACTAAAGATACTTATTCAGTTTGTCTAACACAAACAGCTGAAGCCTCATTTTACTGAACTAAAACTCTTATGATCATTATTTTTTTTAACAAAAGATTATGAAACAATGATCCCTCCATTTCTCATACTGCTTATCCATGCAGGGTCTCAGGGATGCAGAGGCCAGTCCCTGCAGACAGTGGTCGAGGGCAGTGTACATCCTGCACAGGTTGTCAGTCTGTCATAGGGCTGACACATAGAGACAAACAGCCATTCACACTCACAGTAACACCTATAGGCAACTTAGAATCGCCAGTCAACCTGACCCACATATTTTTGATGGAGTGGGAGGAAGTTGGAGTACCTGGAGAAATCCTGTGCAGGCACAGAGAGAACATGCAAACTCCAAACAGAAAGGCCCCACCCGAACTGAGAGAGAACCGAGAAAGATCACGGTTTTGTTTATGTTTTTAATGTGTTCAATCTGATCATACATTTGCTTGTTTAATTGTTTCCCTCCCCTCTGCCCCCCCCCCTTCCTCTCTTCCCAGGGTGACCTTGTGATTTTGGAGTGTGGCTAATAACCACCACCTGCATTTCCACACTCCTCTGTTTGTCTGTTTGTGTATCTGTGAGTTGACAGGTGGAGGGAGGGAGGCATGGAGGGCAGAAACCGGCAGGGCCTGGGGAGGGGAATGCCGCTGCAGAGCGGGATTGGGAGGTGGGGGTGGGGGGGTGGGCGGTCTTTGCTGTAACATGATGTTTATTCTCGTGATGTATTTAACTGTAGAGGACAACAGAGGATTGTCTGTTTGGTTATACGAGAAAAAAACTTGAATACAAATACCAAAACATTCGTTGACGAACATTTAAGGGAAATCTTGTAATGGAAAAGACTTACATTTATGAAAAAAAAATTGTAGTAATATTTAACATGGGAGAATGTATTTGTCTGTGCTGTGTAAATATAAAAAGGCTGATATATATGATTATATGTACACAGTTGAATAATTGTGCACTCCATATTAGTTGTTATACAACAAATGTTGAGCACAGAGTTATTCAATTGCATTTTATTTGGTTCTGTTTAGGAGCTCACATAGTTTAGCCTTTGCCCTTTGATTCCCTTCAGTTTATCTGTACCACGATGATGGTTTTATGTTTTCATCTCAGAGTCTATGAACATCTTTTTTATTATCTCATGTGATAGAAAAAGTGATGGCAAACAGAAGAGAATTATTGATATATAAAGTGAGCAGAGGAAGACTAATGTCTGGCACTTGCAGTGAATAGATGGTAATAGATGGTAACAAGTAGGTTGTTTTGACTTTATTTGTGTTTTTATATATATTTTTTCCATCAGATATCACAGTCAAGAGAGAACTCTTGTGTTACACAGAACATTTTATATCCTGACTTACAAAATCAGAAAACTGCATAGGGTAAAGAACATTAGTGAGCACGGTAGCATCTCTATTGCTGTGCTCTGTAGTGTGCCGTCAGTGTGAAAACTGTGGGAATCAGGGCAGAGAACAACAGTTATAGCAGCGTGTTTGTTTATTTGTTCAGATTTATGTAATGGTGTCCAACCATTTTTGTCCGTGAACCTTGTCCTTGTTTTCGATCGCCTTTTTTGTGGTCCAGAAAGTTGTAAGACAGAGTCATATAGTTTTTTAACTGGTGTTTCTATCACACTGTAATCAGTGACATGCATACTCACATACTAACATGAAAAGGCAAATAAGACAAAGTATATTAGACTTTAAAGGCTTTGGTTATGCCATGTAAACATATATTATTATGAACAGTATGACGCCATATATGTTATTCTCCTGCATCCTCACCTCAATCCTTCTTTATCTCTTCTCTCTCTGAAGGCAAATTTACTGCATGCATCTTACACCTTATAACCTTAAGCATCCCTAAATATATCTGAGAGGCTGAGGCTCAAAGCTGCAGGAAAGCATTAGACTACATGGTAATATTACGGTATGTTTGTTCCATCATAGTGGTTACTGCACAGCACACACAGCAGCTCTGCTATATTCTAGTCAAAGCACAAAAAGTAAGTGCTGCAATAATGACTTCTTCCCAGATATAAATATACCTGTCATACTGCCAGTCCTTTTGTTGGATATACAAGATCTCATTTGGCAGTTGGTAAGAGACATGTCCTGATTGGTGGTTTTGCATCCACTGTCCTCATCAGAATGAGTTATTGTCCATCTTCAGTACACATATCTATTGCAGCGCCTTGGTTCACTCATATTTTTGGTTTAAATCAGGGTTCTTTGATTTGGGCAGTGTAGAAGCACCTGGCTTTCTCTCATCCTGTAACCCCACCCCCCCACCCCCCTTGTTTTTTTTCTCTATCTCTTTCACTGTAGCTCTTATAAATATGCTGAAATGACATATACTCTGTTGTTAGTGGTGAATGATGTCTTGTGATACTCTCTACGCCTTTGGATAGTGCTGTGTTTATTGTGTATGATGTATTCATATTAGTATTTATGATAATGATAAGTCAGAGAAAAAAATATCCAAGACTCTTCAGAATTCTGCTGTATTCTTATTATATTGGATCCATGTGAAACAAAAATGAAATAAACTTAAAATTATTCTGTTGAAGGTTAAAATGTGTACTTCTGTTCATAGAAGTTGATTGTGTGTTTTGTTTTACTCGGTTGAGTTAAGTTTGCCCAAGTATGATATGAAATGTTAATAACCAGTTTTATTAATATGTTGTAACAGGAACAATGAGTGATACAAAATGTGCTCTATCTTCAGATACATTTTTTAAAAAGGTGCCAATGGTGTTTACAGTATTTCCTTGGCCTGTCTATATTTCTGGGTGCAATTGACATTTAAACACTCCTTTGGGGTGGGCTGTGGGCCAATATTTAGCATATTAATACAAAAATAACCCATAAACTGTTCATACACTCTAATGGTTTTACACAATTTGTGGTTTTGATGAGGACTCTGTGTGGTTCTCCCTAGTGGTCAGAGAGGGTATCAGCTGAAGCACTTTCCTCTTTCTTTCACTGAGTCAAAATAAATAATTCAAGAAACACCAGAATTTAAATGCTCAGAGCATATTCCTGCTGCAGTAGTCCAAATTTAATTGCAAGTCAATAAGCTTAATTGGAATTTCTATTTATTTTTTTAGTAAATTAGCAATGGAATGAAAATGTAAAATACAGTTAACTTATAATGGACGACAGAATAAACCTATAATGATCATGTTATAGTTGAATGTCATACTTACTGTACACACTGAAGCTGCCAAAGGAAATATGACTGCCTTTTCAAAATAAGCTTTCAATTGAGAAACTTGTCGCTGTCTTTTTAGATTTATGGGCCACTTATCACCAGCTGCGTCTCATACAGACTGCAAATCACCGATGTGTTATAATCCTCCACCAGTTGAGATATGCACCCTTCAAAAGTGTCGGAAATACCAGAGGTCAACGAAACACTGACTTGTTTCACAACCTGTCCTTGCCTGGTATGAGTTTGACAATGCTGTCATATAAAAAAATATTATTACTGAAGCTACAGATGTGTTTTGGGTGGTAGTGTGTGTGTCATCCGCAAAAACGTCCAATCACTTTTGCAACGGGTCTTGACAGTGGCGTTTCCGAGGCGCTCCTGAAGACACGGGAGCGGCCTCGGCTCCGCGGTGCGGGTGTTGTGCCAACAGCCGCGGCGGCGGCGGCGGCGGCGGCTCCCCCGGATACCAGCGAAAGGCCAACGCCCCACTGTCGGCTCCTCCCTCAGAGTGAAAGCAGAGTATTTTTTCTCCCTGCAGAGCTGCTGTGGCAGTGACAACCAGGATATTTCACCGAGTGTTCACAGTCGGAGACGTTGATTCATCCGAGCGCGGACTGGAAGAAAAACACCAAACTTTTACCGAGCTTGAGCTAACGGTCAACTCCGGGAGCTGTAAAAAACGAAAGCCAAAAAAACTTTCTCTTTCGAGACAAGTCGGTTTATTCAACCGCTGTTCGTCGCTTTTGGCGACACACACATTGACGGTGTACTAACAGTAAGTTAGCTAACTTCTGCAGAATGGCTGATACAGCCATGTCCGGCGCCAGCTGCATGGAGAAGCTGAAAAGTTACGTGAAGACCCAGAAGGGATTCATCCTCGCAGCAGAAATAGTAAGTTCACTGACCTTAACTTCACTGCGCAGCTCTGTCAGAAAGTGTTCACCAAACTCTCCGGAACTCGCCGTGTGTTTGCTCAAGGAGCTTGCGCCTAATCAAGATGCCATATGTAAACGAGGGCTAATGTGACGCTACGTGTTTGTTTGTTTTTTACTTTGGTCACAAAATGTGCTCAGTTTTCTTCTTTAAAAAAGGATTGTCCAACTGTTTTTTAAAGCAAGTTCTGTCAGGAGGGAATGAGAAGCATGTGGCCCGGGAGGGAGAGGGATCATGAGCAGAGGTTAAGGGTTTCCACCTGTCACATGGGCTCCACTGTTTTCCCATTTGGCACCACAGAGCCAAATGCTGAGGGTTAATGGCAGATGAAAGGTTATACGGGTTAACTCAGCCCCAGTGACTTTCGTCGGACAGTACTCATTACCACAGGGTGCATACTATTTGTGGGCGGAGAGGTAGTAGCCCCAAATATGGCGAGGAGAAACTGCAATGTATATCAAATTCCTAGTGGTATAAAAGCTCATAAAATGATTTATATTCCCCCCTGACTTTACATCTTAGCACATCTGGCAAACAGAAACAGCTCACCTTGCTAATGAGTAAGTTGTGGTAAAGTACTCCCACTTCTTTTCTGGGAAAACTTTATTTTTTTCATACCGTCCTTGACCAGCATTTTCACAGGATGGCCTCTGTTTGCATTTCACAGTTCTGTTAATGCATGAGTCACCGAGGCCTGAGCTGCTTTACATGAGCTCTGACTTTCACCTGAAAGTACATGGTTTGCTCAAGTCCTGTTCTTACGTACAGTGCTGTACACAGGTACTCGCATTTTGGTTCTGCATACATTATATATGATCTATTTATAAAACATAAATTAAAGCACAAACCAGTAAATAAAGTAGTTAGGATTAGCTCCACCTTGACCAGCTGCCACATTGCACTTTTTTTTTTTACTCTAAGTACATCTACAAAGTAAAGTTCTGTACTTCTGCAGGCCCTTTACTTGTAACTGAGTAATTTGATGGTGTGCTACATATTGCTACTCGTCTACATGCCTTGAATACTTCTTCGCAGACTTCCCAGTAGCCTACACAGTCGTGTTTATTACTCGGCCACTTTCTAAAAGTGAGGAACGCACTTTGTGTCAGTGATGGACAGCTCTGCCCTCATGACTCCAGGAGCTCATTACAAAGCAGGCTCTCAGTTGTTGGTGGTCAGTGGTCCACCCACTGTAAAGGCTGGTTTTCTGGGGTGTGTGTGTGTGTGTGTGTGTGTGTGTGTGTGTGTGTGTGTGTGTGTGTGTGTGTGTGTGTGTGTGTGTGTGTGTGTGTGTGTGTGTGTGTGTGTGTGTGTGTGGGTGGGGGGGGGGGCAATGGAAACTCCAGGCCGTGTGTGAAGTTTGGCCCCAGGAACGAAGAATGTGTGAGCTGCGCCGTGTCTTCCTGCTGCACCGGCAACACTCTGCGGTTCTCGACGCTTCCTCTCCGCCTTCAGGTCCCTCTGCTCTCTAGGAAGTCGTTTGTAACTGCGATGACGAATGATAAAATAGTTTACAATGCACGGAGAAGGCGGCGGGGGCGAAACAGGAAGGCCGATGCCATTTGTGCTCATTACGTCCAGTCTAATGGGAACTCGGATATTTAACCCCGGGATCACAGAGATTCAGATCTTGCAGAGAGCAAAAACGTTTGACGTCGCGTACTGTCAGCCGGTTTTGACAGCAATGTTTCCATGTCTTGACAAATTATATGTAGTTATTTTTTCTTTTATACTCCCTGTCAGAGGCATGACCATACTTGAGCACGTTGGAAGCTGCAGAGCAACATACAGGTCACCGTCACACCCATGCAGCGCACATTTCTGTTTGCGGTGCGGGGCAGTTAAGCCAGTGGTGATAAGTCAGTGTGAGTCACTCACTGAGTTGATCATCCACCCCTACTGTTAATATTATGAAGATGAAGGATCACATTGTCTTATGACAGGAAAGCACTCCTTTCCCTTGGTTACCTCCTCCCAGAAAGTGATTAATAATAATAAGTATAAATGACTAGATGATGAGCGACAAACGAAACTTTCCATTTTGGAACACATGGTATTCGCTTTAGTGAGCAGCAGAGAGTCAGAAAATGAAACGCCCCAAAATGTGAGTGACTTCCCTAGCAACCGTCGCTGTTTGTGTCTGCACGACGGACTGCCTCCTGGCTGCCGTGTCGCCGCGGACTATAATTAGCCGAGCGTCCGCAACGCTTTCCCACCGTTCAGTCTGCGAGCGATGCGGACGGATCGGCGGCCTGGACCCGCTGGAAGCCGACCCGTGCGAACAGATCCGCCGCTGTGTGGAGCGGCTCAGAGCCGGTCTTGTTCTCGCGGGGGGCTCGTGCGGTGGGCGTTTCTCTGCGTGACGCGGCCGCCGCCTCTGGCCCGCACAGAGGCTCCTTTGTGTTGGACCTTGGCCTCGGCCACCCCGCTGCTCCGCAGAGGCAGCCCGTGCCAGTCTCGAGAACACACGAACCACTGATGCATCTGGCCGGCTGGCCGGCAGGCAGGCAGGCAGGCAGGCAGGCAGGCAGGCAGGCAGGCAGGCAGGCCGGCGGGGCTTGTGTAACAGTTGCGCGGGACAGATGCAGGGGCCGGTGTCGGGTCGGTTACATCACGCGTGTATCGTATAGACCCACCGCGTCTTATAATAAAACAACGCGATGTGCGAAATGCGCCTTTTAAAATACACGTCCGAGTAACGCCCGAGGTATTCAGGAGAAGTGTCACGAGAATAAATAATGTTACTTGTCACGAGAAAGCAATGGAGATAAATGTTGCCCAACACCAGATTCGAGTGAACATTTTAACTATATTATCGCAGATGATATAATTACATATTTTATGGAAAATTCAGGGTTTTATGTGTCACGTGCTGATATGTGCAGTGAGATGCAGGATGGCATGACCCCGAGGCCTTGGCAAAAAACGCTACTGTGCAAAATAGAGTGATTTTAATAACAGTAAATACAAGAATTAGTAGTGATATGTTTAAAAATATGAGAACTGCAAGGATGAGTTGATTAGTCGCTGAGTCAGTGCGTCTACAGACAGTAAATCTGCAGTTCTCTTAATAAAAGTTGAAGTAATTCTTAAGGTAACTGGTTCCAGCTTCTCAGATGTGACAATTTGTTTATTGGCCTTGTTTTACATCCAGAGCTTTCAGACAATCACTGAGCACATTATTAGGAACACTTCTACACCTGTTTATATAATGCTGCAAATTAAAGGAAGGCCCTGCCCATCAGCATGGCGTTCCTAATAAAGAGCCTCTGCGAATGCGTGTCTCTGTTGTGTGAAAGCATCTGCCCACACAGTTTGACAGCAGCGAGCTTCTGAGCCGTAGGCTGCCTGGATTTATGATTTCTGCACACTGGCAGCGTTTCAGTGGAATGGACTGAGAAGAATGCACACTGCCTTTTTTCCCTCATATGGAAAGAAAATGACTTTGATGGAACAATTACTCACTGTAAATCTAATAAGACGGCAGCATGTGACAGACTGATGGACTCTTATTTGACAGAGGGCAGCATAATCAGTCCAGTTGTCTCACTCCAATTGTGTTTTTGTGCAGAAAATATTGTTTCTTTTACAAAACCAGTTGATGTGATGTGGATGTTGAATTGACTGGAGTGTGCCTGGGCCCTGGCTGTTGAGTGGACACTGATGTTTTTACTGTTACTGGGCATTGAGACGACCGGTCTGCTGTGACCTGCAAAATGTAAAAGACGGGAGGAATTTAAGCAGCATCGCTTAGTCTTCTGGTGAAACCCTGAAGCATTCTGGGATTTATTCATCATTCGTGATTGTATTTCCCACCACCCACCCCCTCTTGTCACACTCACAGCTGATCAGTTTAATCGTCCTCATCTGCTACGCCGCGTCTCTGTACGGAGGCTACTCCGCCGTGGCCATCTGCGAGATGATCTTCGCCATCGTCTTCTTCGTCATCTTCATGATGGAGTTTGACAAGCAGATCCAAGTGGTCAACTGGGTCTGGAGTGTGAGTGCAGCAAACACACACCACACACACACACACACACACACACATTCACACACTATATGCGCATGGTTGCACAATGCTTCATCTACCGCTTTCTTCCTTTGTGCAGGATCTTTTCCGCGCTGGCATCGGCGCTCTCCTTTACATCATCACTTCTCTGATCTGTGTCATTGGAGCAGGCGGGGACGGCGCTCGTATTGCAGGCGGGGTCAGTTAAGCCAGCCAGACTTCTCAACTTAACTCTGAAACCCACTCAGTCTTGTACATGTTTTATTGTTTGTTTTGACAACTGTGACTTGGACTGTACGTATGGAGACTGGCTATAGATGTTGCGGTCTGGGGGTTGTAATCATTTGCAGATTTGAATATGATTCACAACCGAACTCTCTGCAAAAGGAGTACAATGACCACAAGTACCATAGCAACGTAAATGTTGTGAAACGCTTCCTTCCTGTTTGTCAAGTGCACATCACAAGACTTTTGCCAGAGAAGAGAAGAGTGTGCACACACACACACACACACACACACATAGTCAAATTGAAACGCTGAAGCACACATCCACTGCTCACTGCAGCTGGGCTGAGCGCCGTGTTGTTACAGTTGACGTCTCACCAGAAAACTGAAACAGGGTATTGGCTGGCCTTGAGATGTCTTAGAGGGCATTCATTCCAGATTTTTTTTTTTTTTTTTTTTTGTCAAAACGTTCTGAATGCGTGTAAAACACAGACCTTGAATCATCCATCCATGTTTTGTTGCTTTTACAGATCCAGGTCTTATTAGTCATTGATTCCTTTTTTAAGTTATCATCCTTATGATCTATATTCATTACTATTAATTTATACGTTTATCAGAATTCTTTTGATTAAAGGTACAGTTCATGTTTCTTTTCCCCCACCACAGCATTCTTTGGGGCTTGTGTGAATCCATTCTGTGCTATTTTTATGCCTGTTCTTTTGTTTATTCATACACGGCATGTGTTTTGACACCACATCTGAGGCAGTTTTGTATAATGTGCACTCTCGAGTCCACATGACAAGACTTTGGTAAAGAAAATGTCTTCTGTTGTGAATGGGACAGCAAGTCCTATTGTCTTTATGACTATAGATTTATTATGACTGCATTGCAGTATTTTCACATATTTCCATGTATGTGTTTTTACGTCAATCAACAGAGTGGTATTTTATGTGACCAGTGAACAGGGCTGTTATCTTGATTGTGATCCAGAGTTGCTGTCTTTTTAGGTATTCGGTTTGATCGCTGGTGCGCTGTTTGCCTACGACACCTACACCATCTTCCTCCAAGTCAAGAGCACCAGGCAGCACACGGCTGCTTCCACCGGTGAGAGCAACACACACTCATCTGTTCATGACAATAAATCAACTATCTACCTTATTTCAAATGAAGAACAAGATGTCCTGCTCCAACATGTGACTTTGTTTTTTTTTCTGCAGATGATAGAGTTTAAACACTCCAAGACACATGTACCTCTGTCAAGAACGCTACAGATCAAAAAGAGAGGACATTCGTGCAGGCGCTAACAGAAGGGTGGAGCGGAGAGGACGACGGACAGTAAAAGAAACAGGTCACAATTTAATCAGTGCCACAGTATGGTGTGAACAGAGGAGAGATTTGTGTTGAGGGCTGCCCCAGAGAGGAGGAGAACATAGCCAAAGTGCCTGGTACTGTACATCTGTGCCTGCATGTCAGACAAAACCTTGTCTGCCACATGAGGAAATCCCCTCAGAAACCTTTAGACCAACCTCAATGTACCACTGATTTAAAAAAGGGAAAACCGTAAAATAACTTGCCACGTAAAGCTTTGGTTGATGTTGTCAAGCAGCTTGTCTAATACACGTGTACTGTTCATGCACTGCTGTATTTAGTATTTACTGTGTTATTTGGATTTAGGGAGTAACTGACACATGAATGGGTGCTTTGAGGAACTGTTTAACGTCGTAGTTATGCTCTTCTTGAGTTTGATTTCTGTATTTTCAGTGAGTTCTATCAGCATTTTAAACGCTTCCTTGTGTTTTTTAATCCCTGCTCTTTATAGCGTTCTCCCCGTGTGTTACAGTGCCTTAAAGTCTCATTCACATTATCTAGTTCCTTCCGCCTTCTCATCTTTTATTGCTGAATCCTAAACATTTCAAGTGGCCCACTGTCTTTGAGCAGCAATCTTTTGGCTGTTTTTTGTTGTTCTCCAGTTTTACCTGTCTACTTTGATTCTTGCTCAGGTTGTGTTTTTTTTTCCTTACAATTGTAACACGTTTTTAAGGTGCAGAATATTTTTACAGTCCAGTAGTACAGTCAAGGTTTTTATCATGTTTTTGAGTTGGAGAAAACATATTTTGAAAGAAGAATCACTTAGTTCTAAAGAAATTTTATGATGTGAATATTTTCACACTTTAAATGTGTTCTGTAACTGTTTCTTCTACCATTTGGCGGTTCTTTGTCCAACTAAAACATTGCCTTATCATAATTTTTTCTAACAGGCTTTACAAGAGTCTGCAGTTTGTAATTTTAAAAATCAAAGCAGCCATGCTTTGGGAAATAAAAGCCATTGTTACTGCAAAAAAAACTGTTTTGTTGTTGAAATTGTACACTAATCTCCCTTGATGCACAATCCTGGTGTTTTGCAGCTGTACTGCAGCTGTACTCAACATGAAAGTCATTTGAATAATATGTGACATTCGGGCAAACTTGTCGTCTATCGGGTTGCCACTAGATGGAAGCAGACTGTTACCGGTGAACTGAATTGAAAACAAGGCTCCAGGCTCATTTAACCGCTGGGAGAGTTAACAGTGTGTGTGGGGGGGGGGGGGGGGGGGGGGGTCTCTGATCAGACTATTGATGTTCACCAATCATCAGGAAATCACAAAACTTTAACATTGTCCCTGCCAGGATCTTGACAGACTCTGTGCAGCATGCATCTGTGATCTCCAATCTCATCTGAAAAATATTCCTGTTGACGCTTTAGATTTCCCACTGTGGCCTTTCAATACACCACTGTATTATCCGTGTCATTTTTAAGACCTACAGTGGAATGATAATCCTTTGTTTGGGGTTATACTGACTGTTATCAAACTAATTCCCCATGTTTCCTCAACTGTGGCAGGCCGAGTTCAACAACAGTTGCTTTTCTTCACATTCCTCTTCAATTCTCATTCTTCACATTGTCAAAATATTTATTTACGTTTTGGTGTTATTATTTAATTAGTTAAACAAGCTACAGTGGCAGACTCCTCCCATGCTCGGCGTTTCCACGATGCAACAATTGCAGCCGGACTCTGCAGGGGGATAAATAAAGACTAATTGTGATGTGGATCAAAACGTGTAGGTGGGATGAATAAAGTGGGTTCAAGGCACTGAGTTTTGTAGGCAACGCGGCCAACTCCCCTGGAGTCAAAGTGAAGTAGGAGCCAAACTCCGGGTGAGTTTGCTGCCTGTGTTCTGGTCTGGGAACAGGAGGTAAAGTTAGAATTCGTCAAGTTACACAGGTACTGTCATGGTGACTGTCAAAGCGGCCGTACCTTCAAGATAAAAGCGGAAACGCTATCAGTCAAGCTCTAAAGAGTTTTTAGGTAAATATATACACACACACAATAAAGTAATTTTACCCGTATCTAAGTAATATTAATTTCCTGACTTGGCTTTGGTTTCACCTTTGCTCGAGAAACGTCGATCATAGAGTGTTTTACTTTGAAAGCTCAGCCGGAAAACGGTTGGATTTTTTTCAGCTACGCTAGCTTGCCGGTTCAGTTGCCAGAGTTTGCCGAGGCGGACCGAGTAGTGCGGGGAAGCTCGAGAGGAACATCATGTAGTTTTACGCGGACTGTGCCACTTTAAATATCCCGACGTTGTGTCCCCCCCCTCCCGTTTGTTCACCTGGAAACCCCCGCGGCTTCTCTTCTTCAACATCCAAACCGACGACATGTTCCTGCGCGGGTCGAAAAAGCGACGGTCGAACCGCTCGGTAAGTGTCTTTTATGTTTTCGCCACACGTTTATTTCTGAATGACTTTCACGACTGAGTAAACGCGTTGGGGACATTCTCGTTATGTTTCAGCACAAACCATACCGAGTTGTTCATATCTTATTACGGGTTTGAGGCAGTTTTTTTGTTGCTTCTCTTCAACAGTCGGCTGGAAAATGAACTTGTATCCAACACAAGACAACAGCCCGGGCGGAACTTTGTCCCACCTTCACCTGGCGTTAGAGTCAGTGAATCGTTTTGTCGTGAAAAAACGTCCTCCTCCCTGCCCACACTTCATACAAAGCTATGCTCTGCTATATTTTTTAATGCTGTGTACCAGAAAGTCCGACATTCTTTGTTTCTTGAGTCATTTCGGGCGCCCCAGGTGCAGTCAGGAGGGGTCAGACTACGTCATAGATTTTTTTTTTTGTTTGTACCTGTGCAGGTTGGGATGTGGTAGCTGAAACCCGAGCGTGTTTATTACCTCTGTCGGGTTTTCTATCATAACAGCAATTAAAGCTCAGTCACAGGGTGTTCTCGTTGGAGCTTTGCCCAGAGCACAGCCCTCACGGTCAGGTCACAGAGCAAATGACCAAACCGCTGCGTGGCCACGAAACATCTGGCTCTGCAGCCCACTCGGAGTTTATCCAGACACAGCTCCCCCACGCTGCAAAACTCACACACAAAGTGGACTTTATGTACTACAATGTAACAACTAATGTCATTTTATTTTTGTGTTCCTGATTTTGAATGGAACATGTAATATATCTGCAGCATGTCCTTCACTAAGTGCTTAAACAATATTCAAACACTTAGGACACCTGTTCCCACCTCACACGTACAATAACTACACTCAGGTATTAATGAAATCATGAATTTTTCATGCAGCACTACATGACATCACTTGTGTTTGCGTTGTCTGTCCTTTTTTTGTTGCGTTCTTCTTGTTGAAACGGTTCATTTTAAGGTGCACGACCCTGGAATTCACTTGTTAGTCGTGTGTTTCGCTGCAAATTTCAGCCTTGGACATTATCTGCTGTCAGTTGTGTTTCCCTCTCACGATGGCGGTGTCCTACATGTCAAGGCCACACAGAGACTTGAGGGCTTCGCGTGCGTTTCCTGTCCGTTTTTCCACGAAAAGATAATGCGTCCAGTTTGTGACCCAACAAAGAGGTTTGCCTGTTGTGCTGTGCGTGAAGGATGTGAGGGGAGTGGTGGTAGGAAGTTTCTTCTAAACTAAGTGTGGTTAAAGTAAATAACACAGTCGCAGGTTCACATGAGCTCACATGCTCGCGCTTGGACCGGCGTCAGGCTTTTCATATCAGCTCCTTTTATTCTTTTTTTTTTTAACAAAGTGAGTTTAATCGCACTTTGGCGCTCCCTCAGTTTGCTTGAGCTCTCTGTTGCTACCAAGTAACCGTGTAACCAGGTAATGGACAAACTGAAAGGCTGCCAGCTTTGTTATCTGACATCAGAAGGTAATCACATTGGCTCGGCCGGGGCTTGCTCTCAATAATATGAGAGAATGGAAAAGTAATACACCTGAATGATGTCATTAGACCCACACTCAGAGAGTGGTCCTCCTCAGGTCAAATCCTTGTAAAAAAAAAAAAAAAAAGAAAAAAGATCATTACCCAAACAAGACAAATAGCCGAGTGTCACTTAGGTCACGCTCCCCTCCTGGATGCTGTGGTGTGTGATGGGTTAAACATTAACGGAGAGGTCAGAGGTTGCGGGGCCTTCGCTGCTTTGGCATGCTGAGTGGATGCACCACTCTTCACGGCTGGACAAGATCAGCCTGCAGACCAGCCGTCTCAAAGCCCCCCCCCCTCCCGTTGTTGTTGGTCTTATGCATCGCCGTGTCCTGCTGCTGAGGTCAACAACTGGATGCGATTGACACGTATTCAAGTTTTACTCTGAACAGGGGCTTAGTGTTAATAGTACATTTGGAAAAGACTTTTCTATTCACAGCAGACATGTTGACTTGTCATAGCAGAGACAGCACAGGTGTTATCAATCATTGGGGAAACAGTTGTTCAGCATCGTGAATCATACCATATTTTTTGCTTTCTCTGCACCTCCCAGATGCTCGCATCAAGTCCCAGCTGAAACAGATCAGCTTTCAGATGAACTCATTAGCGTAGCGACAGTAAAAGTACGGGCAGCTTTTTTGTTAATTAGTTGTTGTCTGAAGAAAAAAAGCCAAAATATTTGCATGTTTTTTTGTCTTGAAATAGAAGCTGCTTTTCTGTGTCATATATTGTTGTGCACTTAATATTGGGGATCGGCTGATCAAACTAAACGAGACATTTGAAGACGTCACCTTCATCATGAAGAAGCTCTGAAGTCAGTGCTGGGATTGTCCAGTCAAGGTGACTTGTTTCTGTACCGGTCTGAAATGTTGCGCGCCGTCAAATGAGAACTGGGCTTCTTTTAAAAGAAAAAAAACAGGTCAAGGAGCGAGTGGAGACAAATGACAATGAAAACATGAACATATTAAGTGTCATTTTGTTTCTTCCCTCTATGAATGGAAAGACAGTAACACCCCGTCGTACCCTGAAGTGTAATCGTGTCCGGTCGGCTCCAGTTTCCAGAAGTGTTTTATAACCTGCAGCTATTCACTTTCATTCTCCATAACCTGAATAAATGTAATGATCAGGAGTGTAGCCATGCAAGTGTATAGGCATTTTCTGGTGTGTGTTTGTGTGCGTGTCTGCCAGGCTCAGTCACCACGTCTGTGTGTGTCACCTCCTTCCTATAAGGAAATAACAGCTGAAAAGGTCCAGTCACCCACAAGTGCTGTATGCTGCATTTAGCCCATCATGTCGCCTTTCACACCCGTCTCTGTTCATCAGAAGTGCAGCGGTGATTAATAACGCAGCGTGGTGCAGGTTAGTTCCCCGTCCGTGCGTCTGTGTGTTGTCTTGCACGACGCACCGTGAGGCATTTAAACAGTGGCATGTAAATTATGGTTGGTTGACACGTGGAACTATTCTGGACTAACGAGTTTGTGTTCCTACAGAACCGGATGCAGTCATCAGTCCACATAAGCTAACATCTCCACCCTGGAACCGTTTGTAAATCGGAAAATCATTTCTAATTTAAAGAAAAACCAATAAAAGATTTTTTTAGTGTTGAAAGGGGCTGGAAACCAAGCTGCCAACAGTTCCCGACCTGCGGTTTCTCAGTGCATTAGTGAAGCATGTAAAACAAACGCAACAGCCTCGACAAACCGCAGATATCAGCGAGATAAGCAAAACAAACTGTGTTGCTATGATCAAAGTTGTACGCTGCCGTGTGTGAAAATGTTAAAAAAGAAAAAACCTCTGCATGGGAAGTCGTGCTTGATGTGAATACTGATGGCTGAGGTTTGGGCTGCTGTCCCTGGCTGGAGACTCAGCTGAGCAGGTATGCACAGGTACCTCGCCGCATCGCACGTCGGCTTCGCTCGTAAAACCCGGCGACTGAGCGGCGCTCGCCGTTTGCTGCTGTCTTTGAGGTAAAGAGCAAATGTTGTTTAGCAGTTAGCAGTTGTGGGGGTCTCGCTGTTTGTTTTTTTTGCACAGAACAAATGAGTTACACGCTTTGTCAGACTTGGACTGCAAAACAATGACATGGAGTGAGTTCCATTGGGGATACACTATGTGGTTACAGTTCTGATGAACAAAGAGAAAAACATTCCCCGTCAACAGTGTGCTCTTCACACAGAAAGGTGGAGAAAGTAGAGGCTACAGGGAGAGGGAAAGGGTGCAGCTCTTATCCTGTGTCTGCTTCCTTCCTCTCATCTCTAAAGCGAGGCCTGTGTCTGCACACACACTGGGCTGCAGGAGTACCAGTCACGTATGAGGTGGATGGGTTAGTGCTACGCTCAGTCAGATCTGCTGCTCAGCACTTTTGACTGAAGGCGTTTTTGGAGATTCTAACCATCACATAACTCTCTTTTATCCCTTCCAAATCAGCTGAATTTCGATGACGGGTCTCAGTGGCCGGTCACGTCAAGGTGAATCGCCTCTGTCCTTTTACCGCGTTGATTACGCAGCGATGGTGCACACTCAGCGGGAGCAGCAGTGTTAAAGTGTGAAACCAGAATACGGGAGAGAGAAAGACGTCATGTGTAGGCATGAAAACAGTGGTGTATTCAGACCAACCACAAGTAATGTGATTCTATACATATATGCTGTGTGAGATCCATACAGATGCCTCACATGCACACTAACTGTTTATCTCTCTGCCAGTTCAAGCATGCACACTGCATAATGATCATTTATAATGCAGGGATATTCATAAACTGGCTGTGACGTCATTAAGTAATCTATATACAAAACATAATCCTGGATGGATTTGGTGGCTTAAGTTGAAACAGCATTTAGTGGTTCGATATGATGTGGTGGTTTACGGTACGAGCTAACAGCAGCTTTTAAACTTGACAGTGTCCAGTGTCCAAAGGGTCGAGCGCTGCGCCGAGAGCTGACGCGAGTCGCTGTGTTTTGTTTTCAGCAGGAGGAAGAGGACCCAGACAGAGGCCAGCCCTGCATGCGCTGTGGAGACCAGTGCCCCGGCTTCCGCGTCCATGGCTGGAGGTATGGACTGCGGGACTCTTAAGCGGCTCCGGCGCCGGCTGCTACCTTCGCAGGAAATGTTTTTCTTGTACCCTGGGCTCACCTTTGGTGCAGTCACAATCTCTCCTGCTGCCTTTTTTGAAAAATGTTTAATGCTGTTTTTAGTACAGGCATGCCAACTGCGCGAGTAGATAAATGGTTTAAATGCAACTTTGAATTTTCCTCTAACACACCAGCTGTTGCATGCAGTGCATTTCTGATAACACGCAGGCAGCCGACAAACAGGAGGGAAATCCTGCCAAAGATGTTGCAGCAGCCAGCCAGTTTATTACGGTGACCGATAAAGCAAGGGCTGAATTAGTTTTTGATTTATTCACTTGATATAAAGCTAAAGCTAAAATAAAAGTGAAGTCAGCCCATTTAGGAATCGGTAGTTCAGGAGTTAAACTGTGTGTGTGTTTGAAAAAGCCTCAGGATGGACAGCAACAATGCTCCCAATGGAAAGAAGCTTAGCTGCGACCCGTGTGCCCGTTGAGTGCAGACATACATTAAAGTCAGGGCACCGCATGATGTTCGCGGAGCCGATCGGCCCCAGCGCCGACTGGTCGCGGGGACCCAGGGCCCTGGACTCATGAGTGCCATTAAGCCCTGACATCTGCCACAGCAGCAGCTGCATTTAGTTTGAGTTGACATTATCTTCATGGAAAAACAGAAGTGCTACAGGGCGGCGGGATTAGTCGCCCTGCAGCGTGTGCCGTATGTCCGAGCTGCAGCTCCTGTAGTAAAGTAAAAACAGGCTCACGTGGTGCGTTCGCCTGCGAGGAGGCATTTGAGGTGAAAAACGTTGCCGCTTGTGATGCTGCACACGGTTTTCTTTTGTGAGAGAGCGTTCGCCTGGAATGAGTTTTCCTGGACGAGGAAAGCGAGCTCTTCTCAGCTGAAAGTGTTTTGTAGGATGCTGGCATTGTGTTTTTGAGTTGCATATTTTGACTGTACCAGTTTACAGTTCCCATAACGCCGGGCTCAGGCAGAAGCCGCTTGAGAAGTCAGCCCTGCGTGTCTCTTACACCTACTCGTTCAGGAGTTGTTCGCCTCCATCAAAGGTCTCCTGAACAACAATTTTATTTTCGCCTGTGGAAAGCACGTTCTCACATGCTTTTGTCTGAGCCCCCTTTTCTTCTCTCCCTCGTCTTTAGTCCCTTTAGTGTATATCCAGCTGGTTGGGTCTCTCGGTTTGCCTAATCCTGTCAATCACGCTAATAAGATTAGGCCTTACTGCTGTGATAGTAACCCTCTGGACCACTTCATACCTCCCTCTGCCTCCCCCTTTGACTCTGTGGAAGTTTCAGTGGAAGCTTCAGCTCGAGACATTGTTATCTCAAGTTGTAAAGCAACACAAAAAAGAAAAAAAATCACCCCTGATTATTTATATGAATCTAAGAAGGAAGCGGAATGATACAGAACACATTGTGCTGCAAAGAACAGTCACCGCAGCTTTGACCCGCAGCTAAACCAACGAAGAAAAAGGAGGAAGATTTATTCCCGGTTCCGAGCGCTGCCTCTCACAGTTCCAGATGGGCGCTGCGCGGCTGAAGCCACACATGGCCTCGGTGGTGGAGAGAATAAAACAACAGGCGCAGGAATGCGGACTTCGTGAAACCAAAAGACTGTAATTGTATCTTTTAGCTCATTCAGTTCGGTTCCTTCTATTCAGGTCGAGACAAAAGCGTAGAAGTCGGGATGTAATCTAAAACATGTGCTCCTCCACCTCCAGCTACGCTCCGGTGCGAGTGTGCCCCCCCCCTCGCACATCGATATGTTTACAGTGTGTTTAATCTGTGTAGTATTAACACAATGCCGTGGATTATTGAAGCCGACTGACAAAGAGAAACGACTTGTTTGGGTCTCTCGGCCGGTCCAGGAGAACGAGCTGCGTGATTAAATGATTGAGATGTATGGGGGTCAGTGGTTGAGACCCCAGAGTCTGGGGCTAATTGCATCTTCTTTAATAACCAATTTGGAGTCGCACCTTCCCTGGTGGAGAAGATCGGCCGAGCGACCACAGGCTCAGCTGCTGACGCTCACGGAGCGGGAAGTGATCCATCTTCATCCCGAGCTTTCTCAGACGGAGCTTAAACTCAGGCCGGGGGTGGGGGGGGGGGGGGGGGCAGATGGCACTTCCGCTGCCCCGCAGGGAGCAAATTGAGTTACTTTTGACCCACAGGTCCCTGCCATGCTTCAAAAGTGTTCAAAGTCACCAGCGCTAATAGTTGGGGTGGCCATGTGGCAATTAGTCAGTGGCTAATTAGTGGTAGAGCGTTATAGGACAAGGCCCATCTGTTTCTTAGAACCAGATCTAAGCAGGGTCTGCCAGACCCCGCTCTGGATCCAGCTCCAGTTATAGATGATCACACCAGCGGCACACATACGCCACTTATTAATAACTGTGAACTGGCTGTTTGAAAGTTAGTTGTCTAAAAACTGCGTTGCAGCGCAGCTGTTTTTAATTAAGTAAGGACAAAACCTCATCAGTTAATCTGCTGATTTGGGTTTTGTCAGTAAAATGTAGAGAAGGTGGAGTTGACATTCAGATCACAATGTTTTATCAGACCCACTGTCCAGAACAAGCAGATACTCCATTTACTGTCGCACCAGGCGAAGAAAAGCAGATAACTGTACATGTAAGCAGCTGGAGCCGCGCAGTCACTTATCTGTCACAGCTCTGAATGGTCACGTTAAACTTTTTCAGACGGACACGCTCATGAGAGAGAGATGAACGATGAAGAGTCTCTAAGCGTCTCCTCCAGCAGACGTTCGTCCTTTAGCGGGCTGAGCGAAGTCAGATGAGCTGGAGGGAGTTCAGAGATGTGTCGTGACTTTCTCCGAGAATGGAAGTCACGCTGTCTGCCTGGTATTTCACCGCACGCACACACACACACACACACATGCACACACACATGCGCACACACACACACACACATCTTGATCGCATCACATGACAAATGCTGCACAGCATGGCGTCGCTCACAGGCTCAGAAAACAAATCTGCTCCACTTTAGATGAATAACTGCATCAAAGCAGTGATGGTCCCATCTGCTGTGAATCAGTCCGAGTGCTGTGGCCGGAGGAGGAGGAGGAGGAGGAGGAGGAGGAGGAGGAGGAAAGGCACTGAGATGATGGTTCACATCTTCAAAGGGGGGAGTGAACAAACTGTTGGGCTTTAATTGAAAAGTATAAGAGAGAAGTTCCCGTTATCTTACCTTTTTTCAATTTATGAGTTATATCAGTGTGTGTGTGTGTGTGTGTGTGTGTGTGTGTGTGTGTGTGTGCACTTTGAGTAACGCGCTTGTGTTTTTTGTGCAGCGTATGGCGATGTCCAGCGCTGTGACGCCTTTTGTTTTGAGCCCACTATCAGCAAGGAGGGGGGTGGGAGTGAGTCATGGGGGCGGGGGTGGGTGGGGGTGGGGGGGGGCATTGAAAAGAGCCGCGCAGGCAGAGACGTTACCACATGGGAGAGAGCTGCCGTGGAGAAGGCAGGCGAGTTGTGCGGGGTGCCCCCCCCCCCCTGTCGGATGCGAACCTTCTGGTAGCTGGAGTGGAGCACGAACCTGGACGGGACCGCGCCAACGGGCCGAGCCGGGCTCATTTATCATGATTACAGCAGGTAATGAAGGAACCATATTTTACTGTCTAACAGGATTAGAGGGACGAGAAACTCAAACAGTCATTAAGTTGGTGTGTGTGTGTGTGTGTGTATGTGTCTGACTTCATGTTGTTTTGTACGCTCATCCGTGTCTGTGTGGACTTCAGGTGCAGACCATGACATCATGTTTCTCAGCTCCCTTGTACACGGGTGGCTGCCTGTATCATCTCATGGAGATGCTATTTTATTAAAAGAGCTGGAAGTAACAGGCTAAAGTATTACTGGTCAAACCCGGGTCAGTTTGGGATTGTGGGGGTTACAAGCCCTAATCTCTGTGTTCAACGAAATTAAAATGATTTCAAATCCCCTCAGCCAAAGCCAATTAAAGCTGCTGGATTTCCACAAGTTCAAATGAGTTTATTGCAGCTCTGCATCATGTCAATATTTACCTTCTTTGTACTTTTCCATGTAATACTCCATCAGAATGATGGAGCACGCCCTCCATGTCCTCTAAGACTCCTGCTTAATTATTATTTATTGGAGGTGCAACGATCAGTCCGTTAATCTGTTTGTCAGTGGAAGACAGCTATTTTGATAAGCGAGACATTTCAGTGGGTTTTTAAGAGATCGTGAATGTTGTTCGCTCTGCTTAAACATTTCACAGACTAATCGAGTAAAAGTACTCGCCCGTCACTGCCCTGCTGTCACAAACAGAGGAGAGATCATCAACAACAGCTCCAGCACCAGCTGTACCGGCGGTCTCAGTAACCATGTTTCGGGTCCAGCAAACCAAATTTAGAGACAGATTGTTGATTCCTGTCCAGAACAGCATCTGCCGTGTCTCCGGGTTTCTAACACATATGGATGTCACTGGAGTTCAATTACCCCGTTTTTCTTCTTTGCTTTTTTAAAAATTTAATTTCTAGACAGCACAGTTTGGATATACACAGATGTTGCACAGAAATATCATATTCTTTTAATAAAGTACATTTGGATTTTGAACCCTTCTCTCATCATGTTAACCTGCAGCATCGTTTGGTACGAGTCGTTCCTCACTGTCAGCATCTCAGACACTGCTGCTCTAAGTTTGACTATTGATTATTCTCTTAATTACTTGTTTTGTTTTCTATTAAAAAACAAAACAACCATAAATCCCAAATTGCAACTACTAATACAACTTGACATCATTTGTTTAGCTATCCACAATCATAACTATGCTTCCTTTACAAAAGTCCTCAACGACAAAAAAAAAATATTTATATATATATATGTGATTGGATATTTTCCCTCATTTGTAACTTGTAAATTCATCTTTTCTATTTTGACTAATCAGTAGCAAATGTGATACGAATCCTGAGGGGACAAAGCCTTGTTGTGTTACATCAGCGGGGTGTGACTCACATAAATGAGTGGGACGGGGCTCAGCACAGCAGGGTTTGGTAAATTGCAGCATTGGAGTACCCTTCAGAAATGTGCCGCTTTGAATTTGAGTGAAGTCGGGATTAAATAACCACTTGGGTTGGAAAAAAGCAATAAAAATGGGTATGTTTTGAAAAAGCTTTCCCAGAATATTAAAAGTATATGATTGGGATGCCGCTTGCGTTCGCTCATTTGCTCACTTGTGCGTCCAACATTTGGTCTCTTGTATATGTAATGAGTCACTCTGGTTTTTATTTATGCAGCAGGAGTATATTTAAATGTTCTGGCATGTGCACGAACCAGGATTGGGTCAAACCCGGCCCCGATGGCAAGCTATCTGAAGAGCAATCAGCGCAGAAGGGCGTGATTTGAGACTCTCCTGTATGCTCCCGTACCCCAAATTCATCCAAATTGGCACTTCATCATCTCTCTTTGGGTTTACGTTCATCTGCGTGTGAGCGTCAGCACCCGCTGGCGATTAGATCCTTGTTACAGATGCTTTCATCCTGTGGTGGCTGGTGGGGTGGGGGGTGGGGAGGGGGATTCTGGTGGGGTGAGTCTGGGTGAGACGTGGTGCATCCGCCATCTGTCCCATCGTGCCAGGTCTCCGGCTGCATCCTCCCACTACCCACTTACGTAGGAATGTGCTTGGAGGCCCCCCCTCCCTTTTTTTTAACGCAGACACACACACACATACACAAATACAGCTGGGATCAGATCCGTGCCAACATGGCTTAGCCTAAGCCCAGTTGTACTGTTTACTATTATTTATATTGGTTCTACCTGCTTGGCGACTGTGGCCTTATAAGGTGCCAACCCGGGACAGCTTGTTATTACAGGCCTATATTGTCGTGGGCCTGAGAAAAGATACTCAGATCCCGTTGCAGCATTAAAAAAAAAAAATCTGTGTTTTGTCAACTCATCGACAATTAACTTGTGTTGGGTAAAGAGACAAGAGCTCGTTCACATGGACATGCAGTTATTACCGGCCGCCTGTGTTTGAAAGACGATTGATCGGACGACCTGACTTGACGCAGTTTTACGAGCAGTTCTGTGCGTTGGCTTTTTGGTTGTGTGGGGGGTGGGGTGCTGGAATAAAGCAGCTTTGTGCCTCGTGAACTTGAGCCACAAGTTCCAGCTGGCAGGCGGTTATGCAAGCGCAGCAGCGACGTACACATGCAATGTGTGCTGCATATGGGCCACAGTGTCGCATCCATTCAGATACGCGACACCCCCCCCCGGGGCCGCTTCATTCTGACTCCACTGGTCCCGCGAGCAGGGACGGCCACCGCCAGAGCAAAGTGGCGAGGAAACCGGGGTCAAGATGGGTTGAAATGCGAGGCTGATGGGGATTATTGCGCCCATCTTCACCTCCCGCTCTTAACTGCCATGGGATCGACAGCTGGGTTTAGATCACTGACCTCATTTCCTGCTCGTTCAGCAGAAAACCTCAGGGTCGTCTCGGTCCTGATGCTGATCTGCTGAGATGTTTGTGTGGTGAGGGCAAGGATGGGTTTTTGTTAAAGTGACTTGGAGATTGTGTGTTTGTATTGTCCCCAATCCTGTTGTAAAAAAAAAAACCCAAAAAACCCCCAAAAACTGTTGTATGAGCAGTTGTTGGCTGCTGGAAGTCTACTTGAGTCAACATGAAGAATGTGCGTGGGCTGATGTCTCCAACACAAAGTGTGTTCATAAATAATGTGGCTACAAACAGTGGGCGTGTCCATATGATTCAGGTGTTAATATATGTGGATACTCCTGCTGTTTGGGAGTTTGGCAGTTTTTTTTCTTCCAGCCTAATTGTAGAGATTATAAATCAAATGAAAATGTTTGCTGTATGTCTGATTGTAGCTAGCACAGGAAAAGAAAGGCTGATGCATCTTATGTCTTGAGCCAAAAAAACCCCCTGTGTTTTGTTAGTACCTGCAGCAGCAGGAGAACCCACCCATCATTTAATGAGATATTTGACACTCAATCGGTTTTTGGCTTCTGTTGTAAATCAGTTAAAGAAAAAACTCCCCAGGGTGGAGGTCCAACGCTGTCCCTGTCTCCTCAGGAAAATCTGCGTGCACTGCAAGTGTGTGCGAGAGGAGCATGCCGTGCGCTCGGTGCCGGGCCAGCTGGAGAAGATGATGACGAAGCTGGTGTCAGACTTCCAGAGGCACTCCATCTCCGACGACGACTCGGGCTGCGCCTCCGAGGAGTACGCGTGGGTCCCACCTGGGCTCAAGCCCGAACAGGTAACAGCCAGACTCCAGAGCAGACATAATTAATGCTGCACAAGCACGCACGATGCTCGCTTTCACTGAGACATGTCCATACAGTCTCTCAAACAATTTGCTAACAATGGGGGAAAATATTCATTTATATACTGTATTTATGACAGCAGTGGACTAAATTGCTGTGTATTCTAATGCACTGCTGTCTTTATCCTGTGCCATTTGCACCTTTAAGTGAACACACCTGTCTCCTCTTACAGGTGTACCAGTACTTTAGCTGCTTACCAGAGGACAGGGTGCCTTATGTGAACAGTCCAGGGGAGAGATACCGAATCAAACAGCTGCTGCACCAGCTGCCGGCCCACGACAGCGAGGTAACATGACTCCGACTGTGACTCTGACTTTGGCTTCAGTCCTGGTGCCTTGTAATAGTGCGGCCCAATACATACACTCCTTTCAGTCCTGTAAGCTCCCTAAATCACACCACAGTAATACCTTGTTATTATTCTGAGCTTTCTTTGAACCTCTACATAGAAGCTATAAATAAATAGATTTATAAACCGAGCTCTTCATTCTTTATAGTTCCAAATGTTTCACTGTAAAGAACAAACTTTGTTTTAATTGGTTCATATTCATTTTAAATGCTTTTATTCTATCACTCAGTTCATTTGAAGCCATTTACTTAACGTCAGTGCACTTATTAATACCCTCATATCAGTTATAACCCTGAATTAATAGCACGGCAATGATTCAGTTACGTTGTTTTTGTTTTTTGTCATGTTTTTCCTTATTGTTTCTGTGAATGTTGTTTTTTCTAATGTAAACCCATTATTTGGTAAACTGTAATGACTCATCAGGACAGTTCTTTTTAAAGGGAAAACGCTGCATCTCAAAAGGCCCGTCCTGTAAAATGTGAACTTGTTCCAAATTATACTTTCCATGTGTTTCTTGCAGCCTCAGTACTGTAACTCTCTGGACGAGGAGGAGAAGAAGGAGCTGCGTCTCTTCAGTCAGCAGAGGAAAAGAGAGAACCTGGGCAGAGGCGTCGTCAGACTCTTCCCAGTAACTATGACGGGAGCCATATGCCAGCAGGTAAAGCAGCATATTTTGTTTTATGTGCAGAAAAGGTAGCAGTTTCTCATGAGACAGCTCGGAACAACAGTGACATTTTAGAACATGAATGCCTGAATGTGAAAGCCTATTAAATCACAAGAGAGCCGTGCAGAAGAAGAATTTCCTTTTATAAGACGGGATTGAGTTCAGGTTGCATGTAGGTGCAGGCATAGCTTAAGGGCCACAGCACACTGGGATTTAATGATTACAGGGCTGTATAAGCAAACTGCTGTGTGACCGAGAGCATTCACCGTTTGTTAAAGGATATACCGTTCAACTTCCTTTGCCTCTGCGCCACCCACCCAACCCAAATCTGTTTTTCCAGTGTGGCAGACAGATCTGCGGTGGAGACATAGCGGTGTTTGCCAGTCGGGCCGGACAAGGCAGCTGCTGGCACCCTCAGTGTTTCCAGTGTGCCTCTTGCAGCGAGCTGCTGGTGGATCTGATCTACTTCTACCAGGACGGACAGATCTACTGCGGCAGGCACCACGCTGAGAGGCTCAAGCCCCGCTGCCAGGCCTGCGATGAGGTGACTGCTTCACCAACATCCCCCAACCCATCCGATGATAGACCCTCATTAACATTTGGTCTGCGAATCAAATTGCAGTCAGAAAGCAAGAAACGGAGTATCCTAGTGGTATAAGATGCATACTCAGCGTTCTTTTGTTCCCTTTTGTCTCTTTACCGTGACTGACCATAGAAAAGCAACATTTAATAAACTTATTTCCCAACTAACCATCAGGCCTTGTCAGGTGCTCCGTTACAGGTATATTTCATCACTTGCTTTGGTCAGTGCATAGCAGGGAGTTATTTGTACATTTCCTCTCAGTCTTCTTGTTTTGAATGGCCTCTCACTGTGACTTAAGAGATTAGTTGATGTAACTGACTAATGGATCTGGCACGACTGACCATGGGTTCTTTAGGCCAGCAGGATGGCTAAGCCTGCGGCAGGAGGGCGACGATAGCATCTTTTTTTAAAAAATCAATCTTGTTAACCCAAATCCTCAGTATTTCGCCGTAATGTGTTTATTTCTGTGCCCATGATATCATCGCAGCCGTGCTGACCCACCTCTCTTTCTTAGATTATTCTAGCAGACGAGTGCACGGAGGCTGAAGGACGATACTGGCACATGAAGCACTTCTGTTGTTTTGAGTGTGAGGCGGCGCTCGGCGGTCAGCGTTA
Source organism: Psettodes erumei (assembly GCA_016785225.1). Lineage (NCBI taxonomy): Eukaryota > Metazoa > Chordata > Actinopteri > Pleuronectiformes > Psettodidae > Psettodes > Psettodes erumei. The sequence continues at coordinate 3,091,900 of JAFBJZ010000915.1, read as the reverse complement.
CATCATGAGGGAGAGTCGACCGTACTGCTGCTCCTGCTACGAGTCCCTATACGCAGAGTACTGCGATACCTGTGGAGAACACATAGGTACTGAATTAGGTCTAAAGAAACACATTTATGGGAATTCATATCTGAAGAGCTATCAGCATTCATTCACTAAGAGAAGCCAGCAACTATTCCATGTCTGAAAACTAAGGGCTTAAAGATCATAGATTGATGTTATTCCTTCCAGCACTTAATTTCTTTAGATGCAGCTCAATGAGGTGGTTTCAGGTGATGTGTCACCCATACTTAACATTAATTAACATTAATATTTAAATTAACTGGTATGAAGTCACACTGTTTATACCCACACTGTTGTTGAAGCTGAAACAAATGTCACGTGTAATCATGAAATCGTTGGCTCTCAGGCATCGACCAGGGCCAGATGACGTACGAGGGGCAGCACTGGCACGCCGTCGAGGCGTGTTTCTGTTGCGCCCGCTGTCGACTGCCGCTGCTGGGGCACCCCTTCCTCCCCCGCGGGGGACTCATCTTCTGCTCCAGGCCCTGTTCGCTGGGCGAAGACCCCAACAACTCTGACTCCTGTGACTCGGCGCTGCAGAGCAGACCGCCTCAGCAGAGCAGACGCTGCGGGACGGCAGAGAAGCAGCAGCAGCAGCAGTGTGGTTCTCCACTCAAGCCACTAGAGGGCATCACTGTAACTGCAAAAGACTGCATTCACACAGCAGCGGAAAACAGAGGTGAATATGTGAAGCAATGAAGAAAAAATATCCAGGTGAATTAAATAGACTTTTATTTTCCCATTATTGTAACACATTTTGTTTCCACTTATTCTCTCAGGCATCCACTGCACTGCTCCAGTTCAGAACGGAGGTCATCCTCATCCCAGAGGCTCCTACTCACCTCTTCCCCACATTCATCTAGGAAATGGCTTGGGTCCATCTTGGCCCAGCGACCTTCCACATTACAGTTTGCTGCCGGGGGACTGTGGTAGCAAACCAGTCAGCAGCCTCCAGTTCCAGGGAGAGCTGAATGAAAATACTGGACTAACTGTTCTTAATTCAAGAGGAACCTCGACTGCTAAAGACTGCAGGAACTGGGTGGAAAGGACGAATCAGGCTATGCAAGGTATCAATAATGACGGATACTGGACACACTCAAAGTACTAAATATTTATAATTGTTCATAATAAGTTAATCTTGTTTTGTTTCACTTTATGTGCCCCGTGTATTTTTTTTTTCTCAGTGTTTCCTCCCCAGAAAAAGTTGCATGTGAACCACCTTGCTTCACCTGGCTCGCCTCCCCTCCCTCCCAACAACCCATCCATCCTCCCACCTCCTCTGCCTGTCAAGACTCGTGACTTGATACCCCGGGACTCACCCCCACCGCCAAACCTCCCCCAGCAGGTCGATAGTCCCTCGGATTCTCCACCCCCGTTGATTCGCAGCGGCACAGCGAGAGTCAGCTTCAGAGAGCCAATCAGCAGCAGCTATTCTGTTGACGAAGACGAGGATGAGGAGGAGAATGAAGAGGAGCTGCAAGAGGCCGAGGAAAACCAGCAGGCCGAAGATGAGATGGAAGGAGGTTTTGGAAGCAGGTTAAATCTGCAGAAAGGTATCCCACCACAGATGGATTTACTGGGTACGTAAAGCCCTCAGAGTTCAATATGAACTTGCTCTGAATTTGGAAATCAAGTTAATTTTTTATCTCTCACGGTTTCCTCAAACAGATGGATCCTCTTACCATCAGCGGAGTCTGAGGCGAGGGTGGAGTCGCAATCACATCCCCTCTGACCCCGCTCTCCACCCGGGCGCGGAGAGGCGATCCCGACGCTCGCGGCCCGACCGGCCACGGCTGGACACCCTGGACTGGAAAGGCGAGAAGGAACGTGACAGCCGGGCCTCCTCCGACGCCTCCTCACTGACCCTCCAGCCGGGCCACTGCAAACACGAAGACTCCTGCTCAACGTGCTCCTCATCCTCAGACTCGGAGGAGGAGGGCTACTTCCTGGGACAGCCAATACCTCTGCCCCCGCAGCTCAGAAAACAGCAGCCCGGGGAGGGCAGAGATGGGGAGGGACAGGAGGACAGGGAGGTGCAGAGAGACTGGGGGCTGAGAGGCAGCATAAGGCGGAGGAGAGCTCACAGCCTCGGTGCTAAGGACAAAGATAAAAACTGTGCCATTTCCTAACCCCCAGCAGCTAACAGCATCCACACACAGCATGTCATTTTCTAAATTGTGGTGCACAAGAAGAACTAATGGCCCTTCACTATTCTGGTGTTGAAGTTTTATGACAGTGACGTTGTGTTAAACCCAACACACACAAGTGTGGACTTCTCCAAATGTGAACCACAGCCGCTGTTCTTTGCTAAATAAACCTCAGAAAAGTCCCTACCTGAGATCAGCTTTTCACGGTGCAACTTTGCGGGGTCACATTACAAAAGATGATGTACACAGTGAATGAATCGCGTGAGTAGCGATGGATGTTGAATGATTATTGTTTGATTATGTTTAGATTATATTATAACATCTGAGAGAAGACTCAGACCTGTGTTGCAGTTAGTTTGAACTGATCCAGTTGAACGTCGCTGCTTTTTAAACATTTCCATCACTTACATATGCAAACCTCCAGCAGCACCAGGAACTGACAGCACATCCCTTCTATATTAATTGAAAAAAAGAAAGAAAAAACATATTGAGTGTATCTTATTTTAACTCTGCTGTATCCATTTTCTGTGCTCTTCTGTGCAATTTTATATGGCTGTAATATATTACATTAAAGAATACTTAATGGCCAGGTAGTATGGGATGGAGTATGATTACTTCACCAAACTGGTAGTTTTTATATGATCAAAATCAAAAGAAATTGTGTGTGTGTGTGTGTGTGTTTGTGTGTGTGTGTGTGTGTGTGTGTGTGTGTGTTGTATAGTCCAAAAAAGTACTCCACAAATCTGAACATATTTTCCAAATCTCTAATCATGTATGGCTTGAAGGGTCATTTATTTTTTATATACAGTGCTTGGTGTAGGTCACTGTTCTTTCCTGTTTTATAAGAGATGATGATGACAGTTTTTGTGATTGCGAGACAACCTTTATGGTGACATTAAATTTGTCTACTTTTTTTTGATCCAATTGTGTGTTGTTTTTCACTTTACATACTCAACAAACACATTTTTAACAGCAAAAACTTAGTCAAAATGTTGTGTAGATTAATATGACGCCAGCAGGGGCAGGTGTAAATAAGTGTATTTGGGCTAGAAGATGAAGCAGTTTGAGGAGCTCTGCTTCTTCTTACCATTTTTGGAATTAAAATCCAAACTATTAATCAATAATACAGGGAAACAATTATTATGTGTAGTCAAGAATATAACTCGAAAATAGCTCCAGTTTACTCAGCTAAAATAATAAAATGCTGCATATTCATTAGTAAAATAGCGAACACAATCTAATTCAACTCAACTTTATCTAAATAACACCGTCCACACAAACATCTGTGTTTATATAAATATTATATAAAAACCAAGGATTTTCAGTTAACATACACTATAACATTACTCCAAATTAAAAATTTAAATTGAAAAATAAACGCAAGATCACGCAGATAGGTTGATATTCAGGTAAAACAGCGTCACACTCTTTTCTCAATACTTTAAGGCCATTTTCCCTATGAGTAAATAGAAACTCCTTATCATCCACCTAAAGCGACAGCAAAAGTCATGTGACCCACGAAGTCCGTGCGTTTCCTCGTTGGGAGATCGAATGGACCAATCAGCGGGGAGAGGGGGCGGGTTCAGGAGCCGCACACATGAGTTGTCAAACAGGTTTGCCTTGTGCTGCTAAGTGAGTTTCTAACACATTCACACGCACGTTGGTCTCGGTGTCAGACAGTGCAGTGTGTGTGCTGGGCTAAAGCAAACGAACAAGCAGAAGACGCCCAGGAGCTCAACAGGAGGTAAGTTTTCTGTTAAAAATAATGATGATGACAAAAGCAATAACTGCCTGAGAACTAACCCACACCTCCATACAAGCAGACTTGTCAGGGCAAGACCAGCCAGTGCGTAGGCCTCGAGTCTTACAGTCAGCTCATGAGGGAACTTTTTTTGTCTACCTGCCTTTTGTGTTTCTGTGTCATTTGTCTTTGGCTGCCTCCTGCTTTGTTTCCATGTGTGTCATTCCCTCTCAGTAGCTGAACGTGTTGGCCCTTGACTCAGAAACACTAAATTGGTGGCTCTATTTTTGTTTGTCTGACCCACCTCTTGACATTCCTCCGTGGTTTTGTAATACATGAGCCTGCTGTCTCGATGATCCTCTCATACATATCAGAGTGGTGGTTTGTCTTTCACTGGGAAATGGAGCTCAGTCACTTAAGCCGGACCTCGAGGCAAGGCAAGGTAAGACTGGAGATACAGGGGAGTTTCACAGCTCTGTCGGCAGGAGTTTGACCCAGCTCAGACTGGAATGGCAAATATGTGGAGAATGTGACTGGCAGATGCAGACTGCTCATGCGGCATATTTCAAACACGCTCAGACACATGGGATCTTAAGTATACACAGAAGTTGGGGAAAAAGTGCTTGTGCTGCATTTACCAAGTTCACTCTCGTGACCTTCCCCACAGTTGGAGGATAAGTTGGCAGATGCTGGCTCGATCCTCTTTGTTTTGACCCGACAGAGGCGTGCAGTCCAGGAAGAAGCTGACTACCAACCCTACCAACTGGCTGCTTTATTTAAAGATGAGGAGTCATTGTTCCCATAGCAGCTGTTGGTGTGTGTGTGCTCTGCCCCGTATTGCCTCCAGACAATAGCTTGTTGACAGTCAGACAGCTTCCCCATCACCCATCTCCATCTCTCTCTCTCACACACACACACACACACACACACACACACACACACACACACACACTTTGTTTCACAGGCCTCCAACGCACTGAAAATGAAGTGTCACTTTTATTGTGTGTTTGTCTGCGGCGAGATGGATGACTCAGAGTAATTGTTCAGATCCGTTTGTGCTGGCAGCCAATGAACTCAGGATGGAGAGGGCTTCAAGAGAATGATTGGCTGCGGTCTCAGAGGAATGGGAGGGGGGGCCTTTTTGAGTGTAGGGGTCTTTGTGGAGTTGGCTGTATCCCCTCTGTGCTCGAGTACTAAAAGTGTCTGAAGAAAGAGATGCTTGCTTGTCTTGTATGGTAAATGCTTTTTATGGACTGTTAGCTTGAGTTCTTCATTGAGCTGTCTCTCCCATCCTGACTGATGTGTCTTTCTTTCCACAGGAAGTCCAAATGTCAAGGAGCTAGAGGTTAACTCTGCAGTTACATCTCTGTGAAGATGGCGTTCAGAGAATTATGCGACAGGTAAACAGAGGCACAAATAAAGGATAACGTCACCATTTCTGCAGGTGGCTAAAAAAACCAAAACAGTAAACAGATAGTGTGAATACTGGTCCTTCAAAATGCCTGTGGAGACTCTGCAGCGCCAAGCGAGGCAACCGGCGAGGACTGCTTTAGCTGCTACGCCCCCACGCTTGCGTCCCAAGGGGCCGGTGGGGCCAGACTTCTATCGGCAGTGCCCGACAGCTGACGGCAGACCGAAGCAGAGCGCAGTGGAGAGGCTGGAAGCAGACAAGGCTAAATACGTCAAGAGTCAGGTGGCTCTCTCCAAGCAGCAGCCGGTCAGGCCTCCTGAGGTGCGGAAACCTCTGGTGAGCCCTGGCACCGCTCTGCAGCCCACGAGGAAGACGCCGACCCAAACAAAAGCAAAGCCGGATGGCGTCCTGCTGGACCTGGAGCACCTGAGTAATCTCATCAGTGGTGTGAATGATGGACCCCAGTCCAGTGCCACTGTGAGCTCAGAGGACAGTCAAGTTCCTGACTGTGCCACCACCACACACAGCTCTCTTTGCACCGCACCTGTAGGGGCACCACAGGAAAAAGAGAGGCCGTGTCCACCTCCCCGTCCTGACTGGTCCAGTCCAGCCAAGGTTAGATTAAAAGCCTCTGGACCGGCCAAGGGAGAGAATTCAGGCTCTCCTGGGTCTGCGGCTGCAGGGACGGTGCGCAGAGTGGACGTCATGCCTCAGGCCAGCCCTGTGAGGATGCCCTCCAGACCAGCTCAGTTCATGCGGCAGCCCCTTCAGCCCATACATTTACACCCTCAGTTCCCGCTCCGCCCGGCTGCTTCACACCTGCGTCTCTTTCACCCTCGAACGACACCAGCTTCGCAGCCTCTGAAACCTGTTGTTGCCCCAGCTAAACCTGACAACCCTCCCTCCACTCCAGCTGAAACCCCAGTCCTTGCTCCACCTTCCCCCAACCTCCCTGCTTTCCCTCCTCCCTCCCCAGCGATTACCCGTTTGTCCTCTTCCAGCTCCAGGAAACGCCCGTCTCTGACCCGGTCCAAGTCGGACATGAGCGACCGGTACTCCAGAGCCGGGACGGAGCTGGAGCGCTTCTTCAACCTGTGCGGTCTGGACCCTGCAGACCTGCAGGAATTGACTGGATCCAGCTCTGACATTGTTTCCCTCGCCCGTTTTCGCAGCGTTAGTGCCCCGGGGTCCGAGTGCGCAGGCTCTGGTAGAGAAGATGAAGATGATGAGGAAGAGGATGAGGCTGGTCACGCCGCAGAGCGCATCCCCTACGGTGTTTCTGTCATTGAGAGAAATGCAAGAGTGATCAAATGGCTGTACGGGCTCCGTCAGGCCAAGGACAATGCAAGTAAGAGCACCAATTTATAGAATGGTGTTGAAATGGTCTTAAGATTTAAAGGCAAAGTTAAAATTTCAACACATCAAATCTGCAGAACACACAGACTGATGGGATCAACTAATTAAACTGGTAGTAAGCTGAAGTATGTGATGAGGTGATACAGTGATGGATGCTATTGTCAAGTAATTCACTCTGAGCTGGTTCCCTTATTGCTGTTTTGGTTCATTCTTCCTTTTTCTTTTCGTCATTTTTTTCTTTCTTGTTTTGGTGAAAAAATATTTGTTATTGAACAGCTGAGAAGAAGTTTTTTTGTTGTTATTGTTATTGTTTGTTTTTGTGAGTCTCATAATGAGGCTGTTAACTTTGTTACTGTAGCTGTCTGGCCACTGAAGAGACACCCGAGGTCAACAAATCACGTTCATTAAAGTTTGAATGATGAGAGCCTCTCATTTGGACCGTTTCTGTGATGATTTCTGTAAAGTATCGCACCAAAGACAGGAGAGCTCGTTGCTGCAGAAATAGCAATCCAGTTGATGACCTTGGATTACTGGGCCTAGAGTTTAACAGTGGGATCAGAGCGCAGGGTCGACCCCTCTGTTCTTTTTAAAATGAAATTATAATTGTCTGTTTACGTAACTGTGTGAAATTGCTGTACAGTTGTTCTCTACTTTTGGTGTCGATGGCCTGTAGATGAAAGTGTTGTGCTTTCATGAAACTGTCAGTGAGAGGGAGAAAGTTTCACTGATGCTCCACCAGAGGTCAGAGCAGTACGTGCTGACGCACATGTTCCATGGAAAATTTGGCTTTTCCCACGATTTTCAAAGGATCTGTGTTTCATGATGAACTGCTGTTGCGAAAATATTAGCAGTTTTAATTATGCCCTTAAAGATCTTCTGAAATGTTGCATTTATTAAACATGTAGCCAGAGCTGTAGGTCGTTTCAATTCACCAGTAAAACCAGTGGGATGTACTGAGCCTGGGGTCTTAGAACATCTGACATAAAAACAAAAGGGTCAAAAGCCGAGCACCAGTCGCTGGTGAGAAATGTGACACATCAGTAATGGTCGCACTGGTTGATCAGAGCAGTGAGGGGCTGAAAATGAAACCAAATTAAGTACTAAAATATAGAAATTCAAATTCAGGAAGTGTATCTTAAAGGTAAACCTATCTATCTACTTCTCTTTAGAGTTAATCCAACATTTAAAACAAATCCATAGCAGGCAAAGTCAATTCAAATTTGATGGCAAATACAGTAAAATTCAGAATGTAAAATGTAGCGTGACAATGAATAAATCATGTTCTTGTCACTGGAAGCTTGTTGCTGAGCCACAAGCTCTTTCACTGTTAAATATGAGAAGGTGGAGTGCCTCACTTTCAAATACATAAGAGTTGTTAAACCAGATTCCAGTGTCAAACAAGGGGGGCTCACATACAACTGTGTGTGACTAGAGCTATTGCTGTCTAATGTGCACAGTGGAAGAGTGTAACTGACTGTGCATTTGGCGTTATTCTCCTTAACTTCAAATAATGAGTCGTTTTAAGGATGTTACAAACCGGTTACAGACTTTAAAGAATCAGGTGTTAAAACAGAACGTGGACAGAAACACATGCAGTGAAGGTCAGCATCAGACGGTAAGTCTTTACAACTGAACGTTTCTCTTTCTCTGTCTACTTTTGCATTTTCCAAACAAAAGAAGAAAGTGTGAATGTTCTCAGTGTAGATTTTGCAGGTCTTTCTCAATGGTTTCGAAGCATTGTGTGCTGCACTGGTGTCGAAAAAAGTACTGCAACACAGTTAGACATTTTCAGCACAGCGCATCACATCTTAAGTTCAGACTTGCAGTCATTTAGTGATGATACACAGAACTGAAAATAATATGAGGTCAAAGGCTTTAACCTACATCCCCATATTGTAAAAGTTAACTTATGCTTCCTCCGCCTTGCTGTCTGCTCCTCTCCCCGGTCTTCTCAGGAGTCAGGAGGGATTCCTCTGGCCACTAAGATGTGCTATGCTGTGGGTGGAATCCCAAATCAAATTACTGCTGTGGCTATCGGCGTTTCCCTGCAGATTTTCCTCCTCGATGTTGTGCAGGTATATATACTAGACCGACCTACTGCCAAATGATGTATTTCAGTACAGTTTGTAAAAATAATACTGTAGACTACAAAAAGGAAAACACAGAGAAATAGTATTTTCAATAAGAAGTGAGTTACATATTTTCACAGATGGAGCCCTCCTATGTTTCCATGATATTATTTGTGAGCCGGGCCTGGGACGCTGTGACCGACCCTCTGGTTGGGTATCTGGTGAGCTGCAGTAAATGGACGCCCATCGGCAAACTCACTCCATGGTTGGTTGGCGGACCCACATCTTTGCCATCTCAAATTAAATCACAATTGGTCCCCAGGGTGTTGTGTGGAACAGAGCTGTGAATGTTTGTCTCACAGGCTGGTTCTGTCCACTCCGTTCGGCGTCCTGTCCTATGTGCTGCTGTGGTTTGTACCAGGAGGCTCGATGTCCAGGTCTGTCAGCGTGCTGTGGTTCCTCACGACCACCTGCCTGTTTGAGACCCTCATGAGTGTAAGTCAGTGTAAGTGTTCCAGGTACAGGTACAGTTTTGAGGTACAGTTTGAGGTACTTTCTTTATTTGAATATTCCCATTTTGTGTTACTTTATACTTCCACTACACTTCAGAGGGAGGATTTGTACTTTTTTCTGCATTACAGTTGCAGATTTTTGTTCTTTTCAAATTAGGATAAAAGGCTCTAAAGGTTGAGTACATCCTCCATAACTACTGGTACCCATTTCTTTTTTATCCATCAACCATCTTGGGCTTCAGTCTACATTTTCTCTCACAACCATGTCCTCCTCATGTCCAATATTTTCACGAGTTTCACAAGCTTGCTTCAAGCTGTGTCACCATGGCTACCGGGTTTCACACTGCTCATGTGCTGTCAGTTGTTGTCATGTTGCTTTTTCCCCCCTGTCGTCCGTTAACAGTGTTACAACGTCCCCTACCTCTCCCTCAACATGTTCCTGGGGGGAGATAAGAGAGACAGAGACTCTACCACAGCCTACAGTAAGAGCACCAAGACTGGCTCACATCGCCAATCCTTATCCTTATTTTCAGGTCAAGCCCAAAAGAAATCCTTGTCCCCCTTCTCCTGTCCAGGAATGAGTGTGGAGATGGTGGCAATGCTGCTGGCCTCTGTAATTCAGGGCCAGGTTGTAGCTGTGTACAACACCGAAAGGCAGGAGGCTTGTCAACATCTGGACCAGGCCCACGAAACACCACAAAGCACATCTTCATCACAAACTACATCACTTCAGGAAACGGTAGAAACTGCCCTTGTTGTGTGTTAAAGTAAAGCGGTTGCTTATGGCTGAGGTGACACTCACATTTCCTCAGCAGTCCAGCAGCATTGCTCCGGTATTGTCCTCACGTCGTCCCAGGGATATCTTGTTACCCTGTAATTTACTGTTCTTAGCTTGACATAGACGTTGCTGTGTGTTTGTCTGTGTGTGTGCTCTCAGGCTCATGTTGTTAGTTATTACAAAACTACACAAGGTTAGGGGGAAAACCGATTAGATTTAATGTCATTAGATGTGTGTTTGCAACAAACATACTGTTACAGTTAATTTAAACGAGTAGTAACAAAGAAAGATTATGTCAGATTAAAGGACCAGTTTCACATTTTAGGTAATACAGTATCCACTTTCTTTGCAGAGTTAAATGAGAAAATCTATGCTACTGTCAGGAAACAGTTCGTTTAGCTTTGTATTGAAACCTAAAATCTGTCAAAGTGACTGTTGACATTTGTTGTTGGAAAGTCAATCAATGATGACAAAGAGACACAAAATAATCTACTAAGACACACAAAACAACCACAAAGAAGCACAAAACAACTACAATGAGAAGTTGAGGATCACAATTCTATAAGCTAAGCAAACAGACTAAAATTAGTGTAAATCTACTCATCCCAAACTGTAAAAATTTTATAAAATTTAATTACCATGAAATATATGCATATTCGATCTATATATTCTATTATGTGTGTATTTTGCCCCCAGCAAAGGGCTTTCCTGACCTCAGGTCTGGTCGTGGGCGCTTTGTTTTTCATCTGCAGCCTAATTCTCTTCCTCAGTGTGAAGGAGCAGCAGGGTAAGTCAGACATTAATCAGACACTGTAAATGAACATTCTGAACATTCATCAGAATGTTTTTCATTTCCGCAACATCAAGTAATGTGTCAGTAGGAGAAACTGACTCGTTGCCCTGTGCGGTATCACCTTAAACTAAAGTTCACTCTGTATGAATTATGGTTATTTCTATTATTTCATGACTTGTTCCTTGACATCTCAATTTTTTTTTTATTTTCAGCCCCTCTCTGCTCTGATGACAAAGTGCGACTGTCGTATCTGGCCTCGCTGAAGATGCTGATATGCCACATTCCCTACCAACGACTGGTGCTCGGCTTTGTGTTTAGCGCTCTTGCATTTCAGGTACAGTTTGAGCTCACAGTGGTTGTGCTGCATCCCTCTAAAACTTGGCTCTGATGCTACACAGATATTCATTATCCAATAATCCTTATCATTTCTGCATATATTTGGAACTGGTTTTCTATCATTTTAATTTAGTTTTGTCCTTTAAGTATGTATTAAATCATAATTTATTCTATTTGTTTGTTCCTCATCTGTTTTTGTTTCAGATGTCCTGGAGTAATTTTGCACTTTTCTGCAGTCATATAGCCGGGCTGGGGGGCCACTTTCAGTATCTCCTTGTGGCATTACTGGTATGATACAATCAAACGCACACCTTAATGGTACTAAATTAAACATTTAATTTTCCTTCTAAAGATGTCAGAAAAGTGCATGATTGAAAGACAAGACACATTCTGAATTTCAAATGAATTGGTCTCAATTTTTCCACAGGCTTCTGCCTCAATAGCAGTTCCTCTGTGGCAAGTAGTACTTCTGAGAATTGGAAAAAAGGCCACAGTTTTCATCGGACAGTCAGTAAGAAACCACAGACATCCCTGTGCAGGGGCATACTCCACACCTTAAATCTCCTCCTTATCTGTGTGGCCTGTTTGTGTCTCTCTCAGCTCTTCATCCCAGCAGTGATCATAGTTGCCTGTGTTCCCAGTAACCTGCCACTCTTCATGACGATGTGCATTTTGATGGGATTCAGCGTGGCAACTGTGTTCTTGCTACCGTGGTGAGTCAAGGTCCCTGTCAGGACACAAAGTTCCCCGATCTTTCCAAAGTCCCCTGTCAGATCTAATCGGTATCACACCCGAAGGAGCACATGAATCATTCACAGCATCTCCACCTTTCTTGGCCAGTGACCAATATTCTAGCATCAGTGTGTTTGGTTTAGTGGTCAGATCTCTTCATCCAAATTGATGTGTGGTTTGACATGTGATAAGTAAGTCTGTACTGAAAAGGCCTACTGGCCAAGGGCTCAGGGACCCACTGTGTCAGGGACATGAAACAACTACACAAAACAAAACAAAGCTACAAGGAAACCCTGAATGGCCTCAGAGAGACACAAAATAATCAGACACATGAGCACATCGACAACTACAGAGAGACATGAATCGACTACCAAGAGACAAAATGACCATATAAACAACAAAAAAGAGATGCAAAACTGTCCATGGACACAGGTCTATGCTCCCAGATGTGGTGGACGACTTTGCTGTGAGACATTCCTCCTGCAGGGACCTGGAGCCTCTGTTTTTCTCCTGTTACGCCTTCTGCAATAAGCTGGCGGGGGGCCTGGCTGTTGGATTCTCAACTATGATCTTACAGTGAGTCAGCCTTCCATCCGCTCGCTGCATACGCTGTCTATGTAGAACTGTTTGATCCATTTCGTTTCCCCCACCCCTGCAGGTTTGTGGGCTACAGGGCCGGTGCGTGTAGCCATGGTGATGGCGTGGGGACGGCTCTGGTTGTGCTGTTCTCACCGGTTCCCATTGTACTTCTGCTGATAGGGATGGCCTTTTTTTACTCCTACCCGATCAGTGAGAGGCAATCTTTGCAGCGCCAGGAACAAGTGGCCGAGCTCCAGTAAGTAGCTTTTTGGAATGAACTGTCCTCTCAAGAGATGAAGCCACCAGTACTCCCTTACATGTCATCTATAAAGTGGCTGCAATGGTCATGTTTATACTAACATACATACATTTAGATTCTATGGCAATTATACAGTAGTTATTATTGTTTTTTCTTTATTCTTCATCTAGCACAGGAGCTACATCATCATCGCCATCATCAGAACTGAGAGAAAATGGAGAGCATCTGCAACAGCCCCGTGTTGGTGTGCCATCAACTCATCACAACACAAGGACTAACATATTGTACAAGTCAAATTCCTCACCCTGTCGTGACAGTCAGGTTAAAAAACACCCAGTGAAGTTGTCCGTCTTTTCAGATGTATCCAGGTGCCCCTCTGCAGAGTACAGTCAACCTAAAGCAGTTGTCCAGCCAAATGTAAATCCTCAGTGGCGTAAACAGAGACTCAGCCCTCACCAGCATTCAGGAGATGCTGGATTGGGCAGAAAGGTTCTTGAGAGTGATCCTGGTTCTTTCTCCAGAAAGTCAAATGTGAGATCCAAAGTGTCATGGGTATAGTCACACACTTTAAAATCCTCCAAATAATATCCATGAATATTCCCTCCAGTGTTTTGAGATTGCTCTTTGAATTACATCACATATATCATAACACTTTTTCTCTTCCAATTATTCTGTTTGATTTGTTGTCATTGTTTGTCCCTACAGTTCTATGTAAACTGTCTTAGAAAGGGAGATTTTACTGTCTTTGAGATTTATGTTGCTGGTCGAAGTGGGTCAGACTGGAAAACTTGCTTTGCCTTCATTGCTCAACAGCCACCATTTATGTCTACAGCTGACGTCATAGCACTGAGCCGGCTTGCACTGCACTGACGCATGGATGTGGAATGAGATGCGGCCATTTTGTTAATAATTACACCTATGCCCGTCCTGCTGTGACTTGTCAGAGAGGGCGTTTTGTGTTTCTTTGTAGTTGTTTTGCTTCTCTGAATTGTTTTAGTTTAGCCTTCGGTCCAATTTTTCCATCACTTTTGCTATTTCCACGCGTCATACTTAGACAAATTCCCACACTGTGTCCAAAGCTAACCGAAATTCTAACCCGGACATGCGTGGGGTGCACAATGCTGCTTGCGGATTTAATTTAATGTTAATTGTTGATATTATACTGTTTATTTTGACGACGATGCACTGAACAGAACTGTAGGGGGCCAACTGCCTATTATTGATGTTACATTGATTTGCCCCTCCCCCCATGTCTTAATACAGACATATGACATATTTACACTTTTAAGAGCCATACGATGATCGTACAAGCAAAAGGTTTGCAAACCTAATACGTCATCGTCATTTGAACACATTCCTTATACGGCGCTGGGTTGACATTTCATTTCCTAAGAAGTGTATTCATTATTTATTGTGTAATGCCTCCATGGCGTCTCGGCGCCTTCCCCCCGCCCACCAACCTCCGCTCGTCAGCAGGCCGCCCCTTCCTCCTGCTTCCGCTCGAATTGGGGGTGGTCGAGAGGAAAGACATTGAAGAGCGAAAATGGGAGTAGAGATTGAGACCATAACTCCGGGCGACGGTGAGAATTGCTGTGCTTGTGTCTTTACTTCGCAGAGGTGTCGGGCGCGTCATTAATCGCGTTTTCTCCGTTTCCTCGCCTCGTTTCCAGGACGGACTTTCCCGAAGAAGGGGCAGCGCGTCGTGGTGCACTACGTCGGTGAGTACGGGGGAACTGGAGTAATGCCGAAGCCCTTGGGTCGAGCTGAAAGATGTGGACACAGAAACGTTTAAACGTTTTTAAGGAAACATGCATTCCGTTAACACTAGCTGTTAGCAACGTTAAAACCCGGTTACACAGAGAACTGGCTAAAGCTGGTTAGCATTGCAGCTACCGTCCAGCGCCCTGTTTAACAAACTGCCTCTTGTGTATGCTCGGCTAACATCTGCTAAGGCGATGTTAAAGTTTGACATTTGCTCGTTGACTCGTATCGTCCACTCCGTCATTTAAACGGCGCAGTGTCGTCGTTATTCGCGGCTCTGGGAGGGGCGGAACGGTAGCCGAGCTAATGGTACCGTAGCTGCTGTCAGCCGCCTAACCCAAGCTAACCAGCCCCATGATGCTAGTCGGCTAACGTTAGCTCCGTTACCGTTAGGAGGCACAACCAACACACAAACAACGAAGTACATTTACTCAAGTCCGGTACTTTAGTCTAGTTTTGAGGTACTTGTCCTGTACATGAGTGTTTTTTTTCCATTTCATGCCACTTTACGACGCTACTTCTCTACATTTTACAGGGTCTCGCTCCACTACAATTAAATGACAGCTGCAGTTTTCACTTGTAATTTAAGCTTCTATTTATATTAAACGATTTATTTTCCTCGGCAAATGGATACATTGGCTTGCATGTGCGAAACCGTTCAGTCCGAATGATTTAAAAAAAAAATAGTGCATACAGAGTAAAAGGCAAAGATTGATCTTATGATGTTAAGAATCAACATCGGATCATTCAAATAAGAATAGCGATTAATCGGATTTAAAATCATCTTGGTCATCAACAGCCCAAGCTGCTTGTCGGGTGAGATATATCGCTAAATAGCCGACCAGCTTCCCCTCTCTTGGTTTCTATCAGGCACACTGGCAGATGGGAAAGTGTTTGACTCTTCGCGGTCCCGGGGGAAACCCTTCAAATTCAAGATCGGACACCAGGAGGTTATCCGCGGTTGGGAAGAAGGAGTAGCACAGGTGAGGAGGTGCTTTTCCCCACTTATCATGTTCACTCTGTAGCTTATTAGAGGATATTGCACTCATTAAGACGTTTATTAGGTACATCCAGCTCAAGCTAATGCTGTTTGTGATTTGTGATACCGAGTTACATTAATTAAACGTTCGACTTGACAGTCTAATGCAACAGTCCTACAATAAATCCCCCTTCATGAAGGTTGTAATGTTCGGTTTTAATTTGAACCTTTTTGAGCATGTGATGTGGCGCTGTTCAAGTGTACTGCATTACACAGGGAAGTGCTCCTGTTGTTTAGTCTGTCCTCATTATGTGGGTGGACAAAATAATTGTCACACCTGTCAGTTCAAATCAACCGCACCACAAACTGCAGCCTGCAAAATGACCATACAGTTGAATCAGCACCTCTGTGGAAAAAGTGTCAACACATGCAGAACATTATAACAATCAGGAAGGGAGCATTTATGGCAGGACTCTTGTTAGTCTGCACTTCTTTTAGCTAGGTGTTCCTAATAAACTGATTGTTTTTAGTGCTTCAGCTGTCGCTCGATTACTCAGACTACTTTTTAGAGGAAACATTTCGGACATAAACTGGTTCCAGTTTCTCAGATGACAGGATCAGATGTTTTCCTTTGCCATACACAATAGTAAACTTAATCTTCTGTTTTTGGATGTGTTACCAACACAATAAATTATCAATAATGAAAATATCTGTTGGTTGTAGCCCCAGAGTGTGTATACTCTATGTAATGTCAAACTTTTTGTTAAAATTGGAATATGTCTTCTCTAAGTTACCTGTCCATGTCCTCCACAGATGAGCGTAGGTCAGCGGGCGAAGCTGATTTGCTCACCAGACTTTGCCTACGGCAACAAAGGGCACCCGGGGATCATCCCAGCAAATGCTACTCTCACCTTCGACGTGGAGCTGCTCAGCCTGGAAGCCTGAAACTTGTGCACTCGCTTTGTTGAATTCCACTCAAAATTTCAGGGTGAGAAGTTTTTAAATAATTCGTATGATCGACATGATTATGCGCCTCATACATGGTGTAGATGGGGTCATTGTGTTGCACATCTTAAAAGTGCCAGTGATGGCTGCGCAGCAATAAATGATGCTGGGGTGTTCTTCATTTATCACCCAGCCCATAAAGCTTTCAGTTTTTTGGCACCATGGCAACATTTAAGTGCTACACATGCAAACTGATTATACATTTATCCTTTGTAATTCACGCAGTGGTGTTTTGAGATTAAATGTAATGAGCATAACAAGCTTTATTTCCCATTTGCTGTAATTCACCCTTTCCTCTCTCCCTCAACCGCAGCACTAAGACCCCTCTTCTTTTCACCGCAGGTTGACTCCTATCTCGGGAACATGGAGGAAAAATGTTAACAGATGATTCCTGCTCTTGATTCCTGCATAGGACCTATTCACTAGTTCACTCTCATTATGTTATCACTTGCTTTAAAATTTTATCCTTTATACTATACTTTAGATTCCATACAGTAATAAGTCATAGGCCATCCCATCCCATGTATTTTGTCAAATTCTACTATGTATTTTTATGGTGATGTTTTCATTTTTTATTTTTTTTTTTGGACTTAAAATTTACAAAATGTGTCCGCCATCAGGACCAGGTTTTAGATAAGTGTCAGAAGTGTTGAATCAATCTCATTCCTGTGGCTATGTGGCCTTTAACTCTAAAATTGTATTGATTGCGGGTAATGAATTGTCTTGAAAAAATAAGAATAAATTGTTTTGTTTGACACAATATTTTCTATGAATGACATTTGTGATAATTGTTACTTGGCAAAATTAGAAAAAAAAGTGTGGAATACACTGTAAGCAGGGATTTATGAATCAAGCACATTATTGCCATGAGCAGCCCGCAGGTTTGTGCAGATGTGATTTTCTTTGTCTGTACTTCAGCATCAATTCTTACTGTATCAAGAGTAAAACAACTTTGTTGCTCTAATGTTCACAACCGGGCATTACTTGTCTTGTTGATCACTTGTAAAAAGCCAAAAGAAGGTCTTGTGGGTAAAAAAAAAAAAAAAAAATTGGTTTCTGGTAATAAGTTTCTAAACCTGCATGGTAACCGCCCCCACAGATTCGTAGGCACATCTTGGGGCTTGTGGTAATCTTTATTTGAAGGAGTTGTGTGTAACAAGCTGTGGATGTTGTAAAAGGTCTGTTCCTTACTCTGAACACATTAAAAGAGTACTTTTAACACAAGCTGCTATTTTTCCTTCCCTTGGGTGACTGCATCTCACTGTTTGACCCCCCTCACAATAGGCTCATTCATAATGAATGGTATTACAGTACACTGTAATAATAATTTAAAAAAAAAAGATGTATAGAAGCATCTTTTATTTTCCAAGAGCAGAGGAAACATTCAGGGCATTGTTTCTTGTGCAATTATACTGCAGTCCATCATCTTCATTGCTTTTGCATGTACAGCACAGGTCAATGGAAAGTCTCATGTTGTGTAGGAGAGTCCAAGCTGTGCAATGATAAGAAGCATATGGAGAAGGACGAGTGACATATAGAGCAAATTTTAAATTCAGAGGCACTGCTTTTTTAAGCATGAAGGAAATGGTAATTGCTCTGGAACCAGTCAAAAAAGATGAAAATAAGAAAATAATGAAATTAAAATACTACAATGAAGTTTCTGATGTCTGAACCGCAGATAAATTACACTTGTTATTTACACCAACAGTTATTTCTCCGCCTTAAGCTCAATCCTTGATTAAACATTATTGGAAAGATCCCTGAAAGCTAAAACATTGCTATTTTTGCATAATAAGGCTGAAACTGGTAACCAAATACATACTGTACATCATAGTTTGTTGTTGCAAATGAGCCACTTCAGTTGACACACAAAAGAACCGCTTGTAAGATTATGATACATACTATAAACTAATCTTTACTTGCAGCTGTGCAAAGATCTTTTTATCGTGTAAAATTTTAAAGTATATAAAACCGTTATCTCTGACAAATCCCAGTAAACAAAGCTGCTCATCCATGTCCTTCACTCCCTCAGCTGTGTGGATCACAAACTGCATCTCTTCTTCTCTCCTGTGTTTATAGAAATATGTAAGTGTAGATCTGTGACCAGGCGGTAAGTTTCAGGACTGGAGCAGTGGATGTCATGTAATGTAGTGTCCTTCTCGCACACCAACCTCCAGGCCTCTATTTATAGAATCAAACTGCAGCAAGGGTGCCTTACCTTTAGTCCATTACCTCCGTTATGCAAATTGAACTCGGGCCAAGCTGCAGAATTTTTATTATTATTTTTTATTTGAAGGTCATTGATGGAAAAAATGTGTTGATGTTTATGCTAAATGCCCTAACAGGAGCAAAGAAATAGAGTTTCATAGGCAAAATGTCAATTATCTGCCTAGATTTGATGCATGTTCTGGTTTTCAGAAGCTTAAAGTCCGAAAAGCTTAAAAACATATTCAGTGTTTTCGTGTGTGGAAGTAAACAATTAATGCCTTCCACTTTTTTTGCTGCTTGCTTTAACTGTTTCTGCATAAATAGGCCAACAAGTAACAGACTGTAGTTCATTTTTTTGGGATGATGCCATTGAAAAATTTCCCATTTCCTATTAAAACTTTTTTTGATGATGAAAATAGTGAAACATTCAACTTTCAGCAATTTTCCTTCTACTTTTTTTTGATAAAATAAATAAATATCTTTGCCCAGATTATGGTTCATATAGAATGCAGGATGGGCCTTTTTTATTTCAAGCAAGAGAACCCAACCAAACTGTAGGTTACATGCAAATTGCGATAAAGAGAAAAGTACTTAAACTGCAGGCAGTTGCAGGAAGTATATTTAAATCATTAGAATATTTAGTAATGCACAACTAATCCTTTGTTGTCTAAGGCGAGGCATGACCACAAAATCACAGCGCATTATGTAAAATCTAAAAATCTTATAAGAGGGGATATCCAACACATTGTGCGATGGCTAAACTGTAAGAAAGCAAAGTCAGCGTTGTTGTGGCTGCACCTGCAGAGGTTGGGAGTTGTATTCGTACTGTCACGGGGGATGGGGGGGGCAAAGTGTCAGACTGTGGTCGTTCCGTTCATGCTGGTTGGCCTGCGTCCCCTGCCTGCCCCCTGGCGACGAAGCGAGTGGAGGGCCACAGCACAGCAACCTCTCAGAAGGGACCCAATGTGATACACTGGCATGACGTTCTGCGGCGCCCCTCGACACAGCCAAGCCATGGTTGGGACCACCGGCATTGCCAGAGCCAGAAGATCAATGAGGAAGTACCGGCTCCAGTGGCACAGCTGAGGGGAAGAGCCATCTTCATTTGCTCCTTCGGTTTCCTCATCATCGTCCTCCTCCACCTCCAGGACTGTAGCCTCCTGCCTCACTGGCAGTGGAGCCGTAGGGTGGGGCTGGCAGATGTGGGCCTCTGCTGGTGTCTCCATTACCTCTGGTTCTTGGGGCGGCACCTGCACTAAGCTTTGTGAATGTTCAGGCGGGGACGCAGGGGGTAATGTCGAAGGAAACAGATGTGGCTCTGAGGGACGGACATCTGCTGTGGTTAAAGAAATGACACTCAGCTCTTCGCCACCATCCTCCTCACTCAGCCAGGTCATGGTCGGGCTGCAGGCCTGGGAGCGGACCTCTGGTTTCTTCTCTGCTGCTGGAGTGGGGATTGGGTCTGTGACAGGGACAGCGGGAGTCAGTGCTGTTACTGGGGCCTCCTCCTGGGGCAAGTGCAGGAACAAGTGATGATGGGGGAGGTAGGTGTGTCCGCTGCACCTGCAGCTGCTACTGAGAGTGTGGCAGGAATGTGAGATTGGCACCACAGTTCCCCCACTGCACAGCCTTTCATAGGTGGAAGAGCGTGGTACAGCAGGGGGGCCTCGGATGTGGCCCTGTGGTGGCAGCTGCTCTGACAGCAGGGCCGCCTCCAAGAGGAGGTGGGTTTGTCCTGCCGGGCGAGACGCTCCGCTGGCCTCTGGAGCGTTCGAGCTGCGCTCTAGCTGCAGAGCCTCGCTGCTCAGTCTGGTGTAGGTGGTGCTTCTGCTCAAAGTGCTGGCAGGGGAACAGCCGCAGGAGCGCGACTTCCCCCCCGGCCGAGCTGCCTGCAACCCTGAGTATGGCTTGTGGTCATGGGGGTCTTGTTCACGGACACCGAGGTTGGACCTTACTGACTCTACCACCTCCTGGAGGTGCTGGATCTCCTTGCGGGCCTCTTTAAGGGCTAACTGAGCCTCCACACGGTGGCATTCCTCTTCTATCCAGTCTTCCTGCATCCTGTACAGTTGGGTCCTCAGCTCATCAATTTCACAGTCCCTGATGAAGTATAGAGGGGAACTGAGTCACAGACTTATTTCGCGGAGGTATTTTGCTTTTACTGATATCAAATGTGTCTTAGTGCACAGGAAGCTTGGCCAAAACTTACTTACTGGCTAAAACAAATGTTGGTGTTAAAAAGTGTTTACCTGTGTTGTAGTCTTTCCACATTCTCCCTCAGCCTGGCCCGCAGGTGTCGTATACACACCTCCTTCTGTTGCAGGGGTGTAAGGTACTGCTCCGGGGTAGGGGGTTTGATCCCATGGTTTTCGCTGCAGGCCGTGTGCTTTGCCTGACGCCTGAATCAACACACATGTATAGAGAGTGGTCCACTTTGTCCATTTGTGTTGACACTCTGTCAGGGATTTTTTGATGCAGCTCTACTGCTACTTTGGAGGGTTGACATTTGCGGTATTGTTTGACTGTATCACATTTTGTTTCTACTATTGTCCATCCCAAATTACATAAATAGGACAGGACAAGAGAAGCTGATGTTGTGTGTGGTATCTTACCTGGGTGTGCTAGGATATGTCCGGGCTGCAGAGCTGCCATCT
Organism: Psettodes erumei; assembly: GCA_016785225.1. Taxonomy (NCBI): domain Eukaryota; kingdom Metazoa; phylum Chordata; class Actinopteri; order Pleuronectiformes; family Psettodidae; genus Psettodes; species Psettodes erumei. Next base: position 3,070,517 of record JAFBJZ010000915.1, on the reverse strand, counting down.
GCTGCCCTACCCCGACCAGGGTAGGTGTGGGTACTGGACGTATCACTGGAGTATCGCCCGCTGCCACCGCTAGTGCCCACTGAGCGCCTTGATGAGAGAAATGAAGCTATGCTAATTTATGGACCATCTATGTCATTCATAAAAGAGAGGCGAGAGAGATGCGACAGTACCTGCGCTGACCTGAAGAGGGCTTTCGGCTCGGAGCGAGAGACATCGGTGTGCAAGGGACCTCCAACCTCTCTGCTGTTGTCACTAGAGAAGGATGCTAGGAGCCATTACAGCCAAACTGCAACAAGAATTACAGACACGTTGGACGTAAAACCAGAGAATCAGCAGATAATAACCTTAATCGCAAATAGCCCAAACAATCGGTGCAAAAACGAATCCCAAAAAGCTGTCTTCAGTAATGTACATGACAATATTATGTGCTTATTCACTGGAAGTCACTGAAGACAGTAGCCTGATAAAAAAAAGTCTAGGCCAGCAGCAAATAAAGCCTCCTTTTTCTGCTGACACAAAGGGGACACAGTGAGTTCACAGTCAGTGCAGCTGCCTCGTTCTGAGCAGTGTCCTCCTGTCGGCAGAGCTGCAGATAAAAATGAGAAAAACTCACGTTAACTGACATCAAAGGGCAAAAACAAAGAAAACTGGACAATGGATAATTGGTATAGTTGAGAGGAGTCACTGGAGTTATTATTAGTAGTGAATGAATGTGTGGTATCGTTCTACACATAAACTCGTCATTGAGTCTCACTTCTCATTTCATCAGTTCAAGGAGCTGCCAGGACCTCAACATACAAGAAAAATGACACATGCACCTATAAGAATATAAAATCTCTTGTCACAATCACTGAAAACATAACAGTTGTAAAAAAAATAGCTTTACTATTTGCATATACACATACAGCAGACTACAGAATAAAAGAATCTACATAATAATGTCCCCATATTGCCACACTGAGCAGTTTGATATGTTAAAGGAACAATACATGTATACCTGTATTCCCCAAAGCGATCGTTACTAAAATGGATACCTAAGGTCTCTTACTTTATTCATTTATACTTTGATGGCCTAAAAGCTAACGTCTAAATGAACCAGAGTGTTAAAACCCTAAGCCTTACAGAAAGCATGACCTCAGTGACCTCAATGACAGCTACAATCCTGTCTTAAAATAAAAGTAATGAGTTTTCTGGATTATTCTCTCTCTGTATCAGGCAGTTCTGTCACCATTAGTTGGAGAAACTCGATCCCATCACACTGCAAAAAAAGATGAGGACAAAATGTTCTCAGCTTTCTCCAAAAGTCCCTGCACCTCTGCAAATCTTAAGGAACCTGCTGATCTGGGCCTAAAATGCACCTGCTGGATAAGTCTTTGTATGGACCTCTGATGGTAAAAAGTAGAGTAAACGCAAAGCATGCGTCGAGATTTGGGTCCTATATTTAAATTCTAGGACAAAGAGACAGGGAATCTCAGCGCCCCCCCCTTCCGTCTGCGCAACAAGTGGCAGCTCGGGTATCGATGAGAAATACGCCATCATATTACGTAAGTGTGAGTATGGAGTGTTTGCCGTGGAGGCGAGCGTCGCACATCAGGTGGGTGACACCGGACTAAGAGCAGAACGTAACATGACCACGAGAGATGATGTTGAGTGATGTCGTTTGAGCGTGTTGCCTGCAGTGAAGCAGCGTTAGATAAGCAGACCGGTCTAGTGTGGTGACGATGACGACGACGATGATGAGGATGATGATGATAATTACAGCAGCCCAGAAAGTCCCATCGTTGGTTTGGTTTAGTGTGTGTTGGGGGGGGGGACCACAAACAGGACATCTAACACCCCGTCAGACAGGGCTACTCTCTTTTAAGGGAATAAAATCCAGTCCCGGTCGCTTCTGACACAAACAGCTGACTAACAAATTCAGTCCCAGCTGTGTCCTAAATACAAGGATATCACCTGCTCTTAAAGCACATCAACGGCGCCGAGCGGGAAACGCTACCATGTCCGCGGATGGGAGTCGCGCGTCGCAGAAAAACCTCGGCTCCCGCCACACTCGATGGTCGCTGAGAGGTGCCCCGGTGGTGGTGGTGGTGGCCGCAGGAAGGAGAGTTGCAGCCGATGCTGATGGGAGTCCATCCTGCAGCCATGAAGCCCGGAGATGAAATGAGGCAACTGCGTCTGCTGCATCGCTGCTTCTTAAAGCGACAGTGGGGGGTGGGGGGGTCGTGACGCTCCATTTAACAGGACCTAACTGCAACATTAGTGGTTATTGGTGGTGTTTTTTTCGCAGCTGGGATAATGTTGTCTGACAGGTTAACTGTTATTTACACCCTTAAGATGATGGATGAGAGGTGCAGAGGCTCCTTCATCGACTGGTACAGGCCACAAAGTTAGAGCAAAGTTTGTTTTTCATATGTAGAATAGAAATACACTAAAAACATATCCATTCATTTTAATACACCACAAGATACCTAGTTTCTGGGAGTGTAAATCAGGTCCAGTGTTTTATCCCGTATCTTCTGAGCAATTGCTATCTATTAGTGGCCCTGCATGTTTCTGTCATGTATGGACTGGTCATTAAAGCAAAATAGATTTCTGTCTACTGATATCAGGCCTGCATTGAGCACAGAATAAATTTTAAAAAACTCACGTACATTCTGATAATTTGTAGCCTATTAAATTAATATAAAGTAGTCTATCATCACCGTATAAATTAAGATTTGTCACCATATTTGTTCCAATGGATGAGATTACTACATCATTTCCATGTTTTAAGAGGTAGAACTGAATGTTACATGCAGACCATTAGAAGGTCACAAACCTTAACTAACATAAAAAAATCATGTTAAATGTTAAACATTCAAATGTACACAAATATAGTAAATATTCAGTCATATTTGTGTTTCATGGTTAACAAATATTTATTTTGCTCCCTGAAACAGAACAATGTTAAATAGATTTTAAAAGGAAGTGCTGAACAATGCAGAGCAGATGACTGTTTGCCAACAATGTCAGTAATACCTGCACTTTGAAGAAATTCTTTTCAACATGTTCTTCAATAATTAAATGTCAGATGTTGCCCTTTTCCCTCGCATACAACACAACAGGGACTCAAGTCACAACTGATGCTTCAACAGGTCTTACATACAGGCGCTGGTTCTTGAGAATCTGTTAGTTTTACCGTATGAGGAACAATAGTTTGTAATAAATAGCAAAGGAACTGCTGTAAAACACTAACTGAACATGCAGGAAAGTGACTAAAAGACCTGCTGCAAAACATGACATGTTGTGAAAAAAAATAAATAAATCCAAAGGATCTTCAAGATCAGCCCTTAAAATATCCTGAGCTGTGCCTATACCGGCTGTCAGAGATCTAATGGAAACAGTCTGACAAACAGTATGTTCTTTCACTGATAACCTCCCCATTTCTCACAAATGAAGGGCCAAGAACAAGCACAAAGAACGTGTGCAACTTTTCAGACACACACAAACATACACAGGATTTTTGCAGGTTCACTAAGTTCAATTTAAGACGTTTAAATACCACACAGATTGATACACTTTAAATACACCATCATCATTATCAAGGTTTAACTATTTAAAATACTTTTAGAAATTCAACAAGTTGATGAATTGAAAGAAAACTGGCAACTATGCTGACAGTTTCAGTCATTTTTCAAACAAAAACCTTTTAGCTACAAAATGAAAATACTTTATGCCTTTCTGGATCATATCCAATAGTAATTTAAATATTTTGGGCAGATTGGCAAACAAAACATATTGGTGAGATGTTAATTAAATGTTTTTGGAGACTTTAGGACCTGCAAATACCCTGGTACTAACATGTAAGACATAAGTTAATGTTTTATTCTTTCTTTTTTTCCCAGGCAGGAAAACAACAACAACAACAGTTTTCCTCAGGTAAAATTAGTTTTACCCTGCTTACCCTTTGCATGAGACAGAACCAGCAGAACTGGCACTGCAACACATTTATGAACCCAAGCTGTAACTGTATGAGGCTGATTTCTGTTTCACAAATCGTAGAATTTGGGTCCAGGTGTGGCGAAGATGTCCTCATAGGCGGCGCTCTGGTGCAGGTGGAGGGCTTGTTGTTTATTCAGGATGAGCAGACAGAAGAAAGTGATCGCAGCGTGTGAGCGGGTGCTCCCCTCACAGAGGGCCTTCAGGCTGAATGCAGTGTTAGCGTCGCTCTGGCTCTGCTGCATGCACACAGACACACACACACAAGAGAATTTAATTCCCTAGCATCATCCCTAATAAAAAAAAATCTACTAGTTAGTGTTAAATAAAGCAAGAGGTGTGACCAAACATGGAAACTATAAGTCCTGTGTCATGGACATGCAGGCTTTAAAATCAGAATGCTCTTAATTAACACAGCTTACGTTATATGGGGTAGTTGGTGTTACTGTGATACTAAAATCTAAATTTCTATTTTTAGGTTCTCACTTTCAGAGTGTTAAGAAGCGTTTGCGCTCGCCTGGTCATCCTCCTCTCCTCAAAGTCCTGGCTGTCCAGCATAGACTGTGGGTTAGAAACAGAGCAGAATTCACTCAGGGATGCTCGGCACATCTCCAAGGCAGCACATTGCATTAACACGCACCATCTGTTAAACGCTTGTCTGCGGTACCGGCCATTTTCACTTTTCTTCCAAAGAAAAGGCCACTGAAATTTGGAGTCAAGCCGAGTATAATTCCCTTCACTCCCTGTCTCTGTGTGTGGTCAAAAGCACCTGAGTGTGGAGAGAAGCTGACTGAGTCTCCTGCTCCACGCAAGACGGATGGACAAACATGGAGTCTTCTGATGGAAGCTCTGGGTGAGCGAACTTTGATCTGTTTTCATCCTGACAAACACACACACAACAGATTATTAATTAGAGGTTAAAAAAGGTGGAAGAGAATCAATGTTTTTATTCTCCATTCCTTCTATATTGCCAGAAATGCAGATGAGTACCTGTGTGAGCTCAGAGTAAGTCTCACGCTGGCTGCTGCTTATTGGATCAACGACCGTCAGCTCAGTGTTGTGTGTTTTTTCTGTATTGACTGATGAATCCACAACACTGATGTCTTCAGCGGTGAGGGCACTCTCATCCTGAACTATACAAGACATAAAAATGCAGATTGAATGAAACATGATATGACAGTTCTCTTGCTGTTTGAATATATACGTTCCTACCTCCCTGTCCATCCCGGCACATCTCCTCATCCTCCTCACAGACACCGTGATGTTTCACCTTGAAAACACTCTTATCAAAGAGCTGAAAAGGCAAAAATAGTAATAGTAAATAGTAAAATACTAAAAATAGTAAATTTCAACACAGTGTTTACTGTGGATAGATCAACAGTTTTATGATATAAACACTGCAGAGAGATTCTTTTTTACCTCCTTTATCTGTGGAGATACCACAGAGGAACATGGCTGTGCAAAAAGTTTGTGTGCAGCTCCGCTCTCCTTCCACTGCATGAGCTGCTCAGTTGGTGGGGCAATTTGGAGTGGGGTGATGAGATCTGAATAGTCAGAAAGCTGCTGTTTGATGGACTCGTTGGACAGGTCTTTGGTCTGGTCCACAACCAATTTGCGTTTCCTCATTCCCTTCTTCTTCTCTGGATTGGCTGAAGAGAAACAGAAGGAGGTTGTAGGGGTGCTTGGTTTGCTGTAAGTACAAACAGTCAGCTGCATCAGCTGTTTTATTTTTTCAGTTTGTTTCTCCTCACATAACAATATTTTGATAAGAAAGGTTAGAGTGGAGACTTTGTGCCTACAAGTGGTGGCCACAGGCTCAAGGGCGAAGGCCTCCTCCATATTCAAGATTAGCGTGGTCTCATTCAGTGGAGGGGTCTCTTCCTCCATTGGTTCTCTTCTGTCAGCATCTGGAAAAACATCTGGAGTTTATTCCAGTTTTAATCCATCTTTTTTTTAAATGCAAATGTGCTCACTTGATGAACAGCACATGACAACACTAGTCACCGGTATTGCTGTACCATCAGGCAAACCCCATCATCCAAACAAAGAAAATACAAAATACAAGCATCTGTTCACATGGAAGGGCTCTACATGGATGCTACATGGACAATAAACTCAGGATGAGAATAACTCGATGCCTCATCACCTTGTTGACAGTTGAGCGTAGAGTTGTTGTTTTCAGGTTGAGGCTCTTCTGGGATTAAGTCAATGGACATGTCACGATCACTGGCGTTTGTCAGAAAGTCTACAGGGTAAATGAAAATAAAAAGAACCGGTCACTCAGGCGGCAAGAGAATCATCACCACTGAACTTTTGATGGGTAAAGATCTACACTGTTGGATTTTCTTCCTACAGAGCTACACCACCGATGACTGAATGCAGAATATCTTTATTTTCTATTTGGTTATCCTATGCTGGTTTTCAAAACCCGATGGTCAGTGAAGCCATTTATTTCTTTCTGCCAGGTTCAGAGGCTGGATCCTTGAGAGGATACAGCCCCTTAGCAGTGGAGCATCAGAGAACCTGAAGGCCAGGCTGAATTTGTGCTTCCTCCCCAAATGAGACATGAGGTTATTCATCTAAAAGAGACCAAACTTTAATGGTGCACTTGTGCAATCCCTGTCAACCTGTGAAGTCAGATCTTTCACACTTTATTATTATTATTATTATTATTATTATTGTCCTTAATGTGCTGGCAATGTGCAAATATCACTGGGAAACTTGTGCAGTCCAGGATACCTTCAGTTCACAGTATGAGTTGTAGCATTTCACTGAAAAACATAAATATATCCAAAAACTTTGATTTTTCTTTAATGTGCCATGATCTATAAATTTAATAGAAGTTATAAGAACAGAATATAACTGGTTAATTTGTAACTGATACAGTAAAACAAGTCAAAAACATAAAGATATGGTCTTCAGGATGAAAACATGGCAAAACTGAACAATTTACAATAAATACCAAGTAAGTTGAATACATTATCCTCGTCTCCAAAAGCATCTCCATGTTGAGTCAGGCTGTGGAAGCTCATATCCAGCAGTGAACTGTGATAGCCCTGGGACTCGTCTCCTAACCGGCAGCAGGAGGGAAAAAATAGGAATAATCAGATGCTGAATATACCAAAAGCCTTTGCACTAACCAGGCAAATGACAATAACACATCAGATCAGGAAGTGTTTTAGAACAAACCAGTTCTTACTGATCAAGTTCAGAAAATCATTTCCAAAATCCTCCTTCAGAGTGATTTCCTCTGGTCGACTCTGGTTCAGTGAAAAGTGGTCCACAACATCTATGTCGCTGTATCCCAGTGTAAAGAGAACCAAGTGTGGGCACATACAGAATTTAAAACACCAAATTACAAATTATAACATCAATAATGTTTATATTTATGATTGCAGCAGAAAAATAGGCCCGGGTTTCCAATTATGAGCCTTTGAAAAGCATAAAATTGCTGATGTTTCATCTGTGGCAGAAGGTGCATATATTAATTAACCTGACTGTGCATTTCGAACTGCAACGTGACCTGTCTCAAAGAAAACTGCATGACATGTTAGGATATGCTGGGCAACAGGAGACAACGGCACCTGAGTGGTGGCAGCTCCGCATCAAAAGCAGTGAAGTCTTCAATCAAGGTAATTGCTTTTCGTGTTGCTTCGAGCCCGTCCTCAGGCATATCTGTCTGACCTGGTGTGTTGAGAGAAAAACAAGGCAAGTAACGCAAACATGCACTACACTGAGAAACAGAGGAGGTAAAAAAGGTAGCGGCAAGAACAACAGTCAGGAATATCTCAGTAGAGAGATATTTGTTTTTTGAAACAGGTAAAAAAGGAAAATGGAAGAACAAGAACAAGAAGTGCTGTTGTTTTAATTGATGTTATAATCTCATGTTGAATTTTTCGATGCGGTCTTCAGGATCTTATGCATTGGTACTTGTTGTCTGAGCTAATCAACAATATGAATTCAGAGACGGTAACTTCTTTCTAACTTCTTTGGTGGATATGTGTTAAAAGATTGTTTTGGTTGCAAAAATGTATGAATATATTCTGACTAATTCTATCCTGTGGGACTGTTTAGCCTGTGTATTGTTGTACCAACAACACGCACTGAGCACCTTCCTTCCCAAAATAAGTTAAGTAATTGACTCTGTCACCCTCTGCTGGTTGGCCTTATTAAATAAATTATTTATCAGTATTTACACACAACTGGCAAATATAAGGTACTCCTCGCTTAACTTATGCAGTCTAACACAATGGTCCTGCAATGTTTTGTTCAAAATATTTTAGAGAGGTGCTGAGTTAACTCTATGATCATTTGCAGTGCCACTGGACAGTATTGCATTATAATGTGTAAATAAAAATGTTTCTGTTATTCTACCTATCCTCATTAATATATAATAGAAACGCATGACAGTGTATCTATTAAACTGCCAACTGCATACACCAGTTCAAAAAAGACAAACACTCTGATTTGTATTTTTAAATGTTATCTTTTCCCTCCAAAAAATGAGTCCACTTGTCCGTAGTTGTCACTTCCGTACATTTGCTCCACCATAAAAATCCTATCAGCCAGTCCAGTGTAATCACAGTCCTGTCTGGTGGTGGGGGTGGGGTGCACAACAACAACACCAACAAAAAAAACAGGAAGTCTTACCTGGCCTGAACGCCGTCTTGATTTTAAGCAGGGCGTCGTTGCAGTCTGTAAGGAGGTACTTTGCTTTCCTGGAGTAGATCCTCACCACACCGAGGAGCAGGTGACCAGATGTCCGCAAACCGATTTTCATCTACAAAAAGGTCACATACCTCAGTCACACCTCAACTAGCAGCACAACATCACTTTCTGGGCAGTGGTTTACCTTTGGAGAAATGATGTCTCTGATAGTTGTTTCCAAATTGCATTCAAATATGTGGGCCTTGGTTAGCTTCTTCTCCCAGTGCGCTGCTAGCCAAATTTTAGCTAGAGGCCCTCGCTTGGACGTGAAGAGTTGCGTGTAGAACAACATGTCGGAGAGTTGGCTGTCTCCTGAGACAAACGCAACACCGACATTGGAGAGCAGTCGGACGTTTAGCCAGAGTTACTTGGCTGTAAATTAACGAAGTTATCCAATTTAGCAAAATCGTAGTTTCGGTTAGCTTGCTGTGTTTGCTAGGAGGTATCATTAATTTATCAGACACGCCACGTAATTGCGTCGGCATGTCATTTAATACAACTTACAATTAAGGCAAAAACTTACAACAGTTACTTAAATATATTCCTGTATAAGTCACAAAAGCACTGCGCTAGCTCCACGACATTAGCGCATCCTACCTGAACTTGGAAAGTGCCGCGTTTTGACGTGCGGAGCGCGCACATGACCGCGAGGAGCAGTAACGCAGAGATTCGGTGAGTGGAGTTGTCGGCGACGGATCGAGTCCCGTTTCTCCTTCTATTCGACATATTACCGACATTTTCTCACATTCACGAAAACTCAGTACGCCGAATTCGCTATTAGCGGTTCCTGTTTGCCACGAACCAGTGGGTGTCCTGACAGTGATCTAATGACCCACTTTATTTCTGAAGTAAAGTTAAAATCGTGATGATAAACGGTGAAGTTCTGCGTTTAAAACGAGATTTTTTCTTCTGTGTTTTATAAGCGGGTTTGTCGACATTTATTTGAGAAACACCAGCGATAATGACATTATCACAAAGGCTAGAACAGGTCAAATCTAAAATTGTGTATCATGTCTCTGTGTTCAAATTTGACTGAGTTACGACTTTAATTTTTGAACCATACAAAGTGTTTTCAAGTAGCTTACTTTGATTTAGCTCTGTTTTCCCTTCAAGGGGAGTGGGGCCGGTCGTGTGACACCTGGCTCGCCCACCCTGCCTGACATGAACAGCTTTTAACATAATCATTTGTCTTTTGCTGGTGTTACTCTGACTACAGCAGCACTAGAATGACAGTTAGCGTGTTAACAGAAACTGGTCTTAAAATGTTGTTTCAATCGTTGCAGGTTGTACGTGACCTTCACACGCCAGAGAGTGATGGCGTGCTGGCACTACTGCTCTAAAGACAAGGTCAGTGTGTGACCCTTTTTTAAAGCCATACAGACCCCCCCCAACTTATGTTCCCCCTTTAAACAAACACAAACACCAGGCGCCCATTTACTCATACCTCCTCCATGTCTTCAGCAGAGCCAGTTATCCACAATGTCAACATTCAAACAGAGGGAAGTAATGTTTATAAAATCTTTTTAAAATGCACCGTCTGAGCCATGGCAGGCTACTACGTACTGGACACAGTGTTTACACAACCTTGGCAAATTCTAAATTGTTTGTAAGCTGTAAATCTCCTGGTTCTATCTGTGGAAAGCATTTTGGGGTCCCCGTATCACCCTTTGGCAATTTTTTCCCCCCAAAAATGTTTTTAATGCCTTATATTTTTGGGTGGAGCTATTTTAGCAGTCAGTTTAATGTGAATATAATTGACATATTATTTTTGCAGTGATAAAAAATATTAGATGCCGGTAGCTACATTTTCTTGTATTGTTAAGGATGATAAAGGTTTAAGTTGTGGAGTTATGGGGCCAGAATTATTAATTTATTCTAAACAGTTTCAAAGTTGGCCTATACATTAACATACTTAGAATAGGTCATCTCGTACTTTGGGTGATGGTTGTTCCTTGTGTTTTTTTTAAAAATTGTATCCACTAGAGGGCACCAGGGCATAAGCCCATGGTCAGTCTGCCTCCATACACTGATGCCTGCAAATCTGTCAACACAAAGAAAGAAATGATCTGGACACTGTTGGAGAATGAACTTAGGTTTTATCTGTGGTTACGTGGTCACAGATAAAATAGGAACCTTATTAATGGGAACACAAGTGAACGCCTTTGCGATGTAATTCAACCCAAAACAACATGATATGATAATATGATATAATGTTTAAACTTGTTAAATCTACTCGTCAATGGGCCGATTGATTAACTGTCTCATCTTTTCAAATCTACATCATCAATATTTGTTCCCCGTGCACTCCCATAACTGTAACTTTATATTGATTAATACAGAGGGGTGTACACATGCACACACACACACACACACACACACACACAAGAGCAGAAGCTGTCCTTAAGGGACCTTTGAGGCACCAATCTCAGGCTGAGAATTAAACACGCCAAAACAAATTTGTGTTTTTGCATTAGCTGTGTGCCAGGAGTAGAGTGGCTGCACAAGAACAGCTGGTCTGGCATGTCAGTCTGCGTAGAGAGAGAGAGATGTTAAGAGACTGAGGAGAAGAGAATGGGACTGTCAAGAGGAAAATCAGATGAGGACAAGAATGTGCAGCACAATATTGTGGATTTTCTCTGTATAAGCTCCGCTGTCATTATCCCTGAAGTACCTCTTAATTGAAGCTCTTTTATATTCAGGTGCTGCACTCGGTAAACTCTCGCTTCATCTGTTTCCATCTGTCTCAAGAAAAAAAAGCCTGTGCATTCCAGAAATAAAAAATCTCACAAATAATAGGCACAGTAATGAAAAATTTGGCAGAGGTGAATTGTAGTTTCATGTTTAGTATGTGGCTCTTGTGGCTCATGGATTATTCTGTCAGTTTGTGTAAATGTTATGTGCCATACCAGTTATTTTTCTTTTAATTCCTCCTCTGGCTATATCTCACTGCTTCCCTATATTGGCTGCCAGGGAAAAGCTTATCCTTCAGGCTGTTTTTTTTTTTTTTTTTTTACACGGGGTGAAATAAATTACTTTGCATCTAAGTCAATCCTTCATGCAGATTTGCCTGGGCATCCTGATGGTGAAACAGTTTTCATTTTCATTTCATTCCAGTTCACTTCAGCTCCGACAGAAGTAGATATAGATATACAGTTCAACAGCTGCAAAAATACAATTAATTTTTCATATTTACAAAATTCAACATCCTATGGGCTTTTTATGTGTGCTTTTTGGATGCACACGCATATTATCTTCAAAGGGTTGGCAACCCCCCCAGCTGCAGCTTTGCTGTCATCATGATTTTGGTCATTGTGCTCAAAGATACTCCTCCGAAAAAGCAGCCTCATCGGCGAATAAAGATTGACAAAGCTGCACTAAAATATGGGAGTATTACAGTCCATTAAGTGGGCAGTATTTCATCTCCCTGAAAGAGCCGTCTCAGAATGAGCTCCCAATCTGCTAAGTGAAGCATCAGGTTAAAGATCTCATTAATTGTTCAGGTGATTTTTCTTCTGACGAATGACACTGCACACACCCCCGTGTGCGCAGCCAACAAAACGATTAGTCAGTTTACACAGGCAAATAATTAGATTGATGGAGAGAATTTTTTTTTGCAATTAAGTCCCTTTTTAGCAAGCTAATTACTCAAAGTAAAGTAATATGTAGTACACAGCTGTCTTGGTTTTCCTTGGGTTTTGACAAACTTGACATTAGTTTTCTCTTAAAATGCAGAGTGCAGGCAGTGCATTTGTGTACTTAGTCCTAATGTTTTGGTTCCACCTCATTCTACAACACTAATGCTGTTGTCTTAAAAAGTCAGGGGAGATTTGTTTCAGCCTTTTAGAACCTGGGAGTTTTAAACAGTCACCTCACCAAGGTGCTGCCAATAATGTCAATATGCTCCTTTGTAGAAAATGAGTCTGGAAATGAATGTGAAGCTGATGTGCTCTCAAGTTAATGAACAGTTTCCACAGCAACACGTCCTCGCAGATAATTAAAGTGAAGGTGTGTTTTTGTTTCACTTGTTACATTGTAACAATTTAAATATTTTCCACATAAAATATTCCAGCGTAAGGTGTAAAGAGTTTCTTACTTCACATCTGTGCTAGAAGCTTTTGCCCGTGCTTAGATCATCGCTATCAAACACTCATGAACAACAAAGGGCCTCCCTCTAGTTTGACAACAGGAAGTCAAGTCCAAATCTGTCTGAAAACAGCAGTTATTGCATATTTTTATTGCAAGAATCTGATTTGATAATGATATCAACACATACAGTATGCTTTCCTTACATGCATGTAGCCACACAGCACAGTACCACACTGACAGGGGAGAGCAGAACTGGATATAGTGATATAGTTTAGAAGTTTTTCACATAGCAGTTTTCATAAAAATAAAAGAAGAAAGAGAGTAGAATTACTCTGCTTCCTCTTGTTTACTGCTTTGAATAAGTCCTGCCCTGAATCACGGGTTAATTTATCTACCGAGATCTAATCAGGCTGAAATCTGGGTTAAAGTTAGAGGGGTCTGGGGAGGAGAGGGGTGCCACAAGCAATATAAAAGATAAGGAATCCTCTAAAAGCAAGAGCGCATCCTCGATCAGGATGGTTTTCACTAAATCAAAGCCTGAATTTCTGTCAGACCTCGTGCCAAAACATGAGGTGAAATTGATCTTGGGTCCCTTTTTTTTTTTTAGCAGTGTATAAATCAGATCTTTTTTCCCCTCCAAGAAACAGTCTCAAGGTCTGCAAACTTGGTTTCGCCGGGTTTTATCCTACTGTAGCAGAATACTGTTCGCTTCATGGCACAGTTGTGTCTTGTGATGTATGGACCTCTTTGTTCAAGTGATACTCCACCTAAATCTGTCTCTTTCATTTAGTATCAAACACTCGGACCGTGTAGGCCTGATCGGTTGCTCAAAGTTTATTGTTTTGTTCTTTACAAAAAAAAAAAGTGGTTGTCATGCAGTCATGGGGAAGACAGTTTCTTCCCCTCCTTTACAGCAATTTCAGATTTTTTGGGATCCAGCCAAACATTAAACACGGTTCATCCCTACACCGAGCAGTATGTTCCTGCTGAACGCAAAAGACGACGAGCTGCTTCACGAATGTCACACATTCGCCTAATTAGCATCGAAGCCAGCGGGGGTTCGCCTGTCTCCTGTCTGTGCTCCTGCCGAATCCAGTTCAGTTACAGAGCATGAAAAGCCTAAGTAGGCTTCAGGACATAATAAGTATAAATCGCTGTGTCAAATCTTCTCAGATTAAGAGAGCGCAGTGTGGAATTTTTTTGGTAAATCTCAGGAAGTGACTTTCAGGGAAGAATAGCAGTGACTTCCCTTTGCAAAAGTTGTCACGCTGCAAACTCCTGGTGACACACACTTACAACTCGAGCTGTCTTGTTGTCCGTGTACAGTAATATCTCTATCTTTTTCTGAGCACCTTTCCTGCCTTGTTTTCCTCACGAAAGTTGGACCACTAGAGGAATTCGGCCTGTGGTCTGGCGGGGAGCTGGCTGACCGTCACCTCTCTGTAGGTGGATCCAGTCAGGATGCAGGCGGTCCTTTGGGGCGGTCCCGCCTGACACAGCACTGCGCTCTCAGTGCAGTGCAGACACGCCCCGTAGCTCTCCTGCTGTCCGTTTGAGAAGCGCGTGGAGATGCTCATGTCCTTGTTGCGCTGCGAGTTGGACCCGAAACGCTCTCTCGGTTCTGACTGCGGACTCCCGCGGTAGATCCTCTGTCGTAACATGGATGTGTCTTTGTAGAGACACTCGCGGAAGTTGGGCTTGCACAGCAGGTAGACCATAGGGTTGTAGATGGTGGAAGACTTGGCAAATACGGCGGCCAGGGCGAAGGCAGTAGGAGGGACCCGGGTGGCGTCTCCGAAGGCGGCCCACATGGCCACGGCAGCATATGGGGTCCAGGCACCCAGGAAGCCTATACATACCGCTACAGACAGCTGTGGAGAGGAGTGGCAAAGTGGCAAAGTATTACACGTAATGGAGTGGATACAGATATCTGTAGTATTATTACTCTTATTTGTGATTATGCACAAACAGTGAGCTACATAATCATGAGAAGGTTCTGTAAAGATAAACCAAATAAAGAATTTTCACAATCTTTTGAATAATTCACTGTCTCATATCCTGCAAACTGCAAAAACCGGACGTGTTCTCTGACCTTGACAATGAGAGCGTGTGCATTGGTGGTCTTGGTCTGCGGTGACACATGCTGCTGGACGGCCTGGCGTGAGCCCCGCACTGTCAGCAGAATGAAGGTGTACGACAGGAAGATGACGGTGCAGGGCAGCGCATAGCAAAAGACGAACAGGCAGACAATGTAAGACAAAGCCGAAAGCTGGTGGTTGGGCGCATGCCAGTCAATGCAGCAGGCCGTGCCGTACGGTTCAGCGCTGTAACGTCCCCACTGTGCCAAGGGCCCGACAGCAAACACAGACGCGTAGCACCACACTCCACCCACAAGGAGGTGGGCATGTGAAGAGGAGAACCTGTTACCTGATCAGACAGGAGAGAAAACAAAGAAAAACAAAGTGCTTTGCAGTTATACCCCCCTCGTGCCGTTCAGCTTCGTGATCAAATCTGCATCGGTTTGCTTTATTATCATCTCACCGTGGTTAGGGAAGCAGACTTTAAGGCAGCAGACAAAGGAGAGGGCTGTGAGGTTGGTCAAGCTGCACAGACCAAACAGAACTCCACACAAAGCGTAGAGCTGACAGATGATTTCTCCAAACAGCCACCTGCATGCACAGAGCAAGGGGCTGCAACTAAAGTTCATTTTCATCACTAATGAATCATTTGATTTTCTTGATTAATCGATTAATCGTCTGCAAAATGTTGGTCAGTGGTGAAAAATGCCCGTCACGGTTTCCTAATGTTGAATGAGAACCTTTGACTTCGGTTGACATTTTTGCCAGAAGAAAACCCATAAAGACCAAAATTATTAATCTGCTATATATATATTTTTATATTTCAGTATGACTGTTCACTGAGAAATGAATTAGCTGGTTGAGACGGGAGCAGTAGAGGTACCTGTGTGAGAAAGCCGATGGTATTGCTAATGGAAATAAAGAGAGCGTCATGCCGAGGTCGCTGACAGAGAGATTGATGATAAAGAACTCTGCTGGCTTCAAGGTTGACCGCTTGTGATATGCAACAAGTAGCAGGATGCAGTTGCCTATGAGGGACAGTATACCTGTTTAAAAAAAAAAAAAAGCCTTAGCTTGAGATTTTTGCACGTGTGCTTTATCAAAACAGAGGTTGGCTCGTCGTGTGGACTACTTACAAAATATGCTGTAGAGCGAACCCATGAGGATGTCGTGCTCCTTGGAGATGGTGGAGGCAAAAACGGCAGAAGTGTCTGAAGCATTTTCCATCTAAAACGTTACATTGAACATTAACATGTGCACAAATTAGATAACGTGGTGATTAGAGAATTTACAGAAACCCTGTAATCCACTGAGGCTGTTGTAAAATGGGGAAAAAAACAAAGTGTTAAATTACAGCAGCAAAATCTATTTCCTCATAGCGTGTTGTCAGTATTTGAAACCAAATAGTTTTCTCTCTAAAGCATCTAAAATATGGTGCATGGTCTGAAGTGCAAGCTTTGCTTTCTTACTGTCTTTGATGCACAATAATTCCAGCCCTCAGGATAATATGTAGAAAGAGATGAAAAAGCTTTTTTTGTTTCTTTTTTTAATAAAAAAATAATCCCTAAAGATGAGGACAATTCATATTAAATAGAAATATACAAAGCGGGATTGGCAGATGGAAAGAATTTGAAAGACTGTGCCTTTCGGGATTTGAGATGAGAGATTAGGAGGCGGAGGACAAAAGCCTTATGATGAAGATGACGCGCTCTCAAATTTGCCAGATCAAAAAAAGATGGTGAAATTGCAGGCTTGTCCCTGCGTGGCATGCATGATGCCAGCATTAAATATTAAGACTGTGGTCATTCTGCCATGAAGGAGAGAAGATGACAGGTGCTTGAGAGCTAATGAATTAACCTATAAAAGACTGTAAGAAGAATCTGAATCATGATCTCGGCGTCAGTTTTTGAAGCCCATCAGAGGCACTCCCGCTCCTTGTGATGAGCCAAACTTGTAATGTGGGCAATCAGTATCTTCTTGCCTGGCGATCTCCAAGCGATGATGATTGCCTTTCGGAGCACCACTTTGCTTGATGGAACAAGGAGAAATGGGATGGAAATCAGGGAGGAACGTGCCACGTGGAAACGAATCTTGGAGCAATATTTGGAGCGCTGTCAGAGGGGATGCAGAGGCAACGCTGGCTCTCAAGGTCTAAGGCAATCAGACGGGATAAAAAATGAGGCCTCATTACTATGCAAGTCAGCACAGCAGTGAATGACGACATGTCCAGTCAGTCTGAGTGGAGGAGACTCAGCAGAGCGAGTGGCTCTGACCAGTTCTTGTTCCACTCAACAACAAGAGTTCCTCTGTTGAGGGATTCTGTTATCAACTACATTCCCCATCATCTGGCTTTGCCTGGACAAATATTTAAAAACATATTTCTATAGTGTATATACTTTATACGTTCCAGTTAGTTACTATTTACTTTTTCGCATCAGTGCAAAAATAATGCTTTATCTCATGAGCTCAGAAGCTGCCACACCCAGAAGATTCCAAGCTTGCATTTGGTTGGAAAAAAATAGTCAGTAGGATTTCCCCTTGATTTTTGAACCAGCTTGTTGCTTGTTTCAAGATAAGTGTTTTAACAAATGATTACAACAGCGTGCCTCTCATTTCCATCAAAGCCGAACTTGTCCTCTGGATCCCAACGTGTTGATGTAGCGAGAGAAAGGAAAGCTGCACGACCCCCGGCCCCGGCCCGTGTGAGCGTGAAAGTGACGGGGAGGAGGTGGACACAAAGAGCCGGGGAGAGCTTAACCAGCCGAGCTGTGCCTTTGGTCCGCTGTGACAGATTGGGTATTTTGAGACCGGCTAAACTGTGACACCACAGTTGTCATGTCTCTGAGCCCCGCCAAATAACTCTTCTGTTGAGCTGTGATTAACTGCTTGCCTCGCAGACAGTGACACTGACCTCTGGATGATGATGCAGGGGGTAAACCGCACATCGCCCGCTCCCTGGCTTATTTCTTTTTTTTTTTTAATGCACATTCGCACCTCGTCCTTTCCTGCCCTGCACAAGTTGACTGTCCCTTTGGGGACAGTTTGACTGTTTTAATTTGCTGAGGGAAAACAAGTTAATCCACTTAAATACAGTTTACTGCTGTCGTCAGCATGACAAGTAATCTATAAGTTTGAGACAAGTTTCCCCGTCGTCAAAATCACAAGTTTCATGTGATGCCACTGAAGCTAGGACTGTCGCCCATAACCATTAAAACGCCTCTGATCAGGGGAGATAAGAAGCCATCTAAATCCTGACAGGCATGTCGGGATGAAACTAATATTCATAGAAAATCAAATTAAAGTCAGTCTCATCTTAATTGTTCCCTGTCCATTTCATCTGTCTTTTTTTTCCTTCAGCCTGTACACTTCTCACTGAAAGCAGAAAATAATGTTGGTATTTATGACTTTAAAAAGAGGAAAATCACCCTCCAGTGCATCATCACTGCGATGTTACGTTCACAGTCGACCATCACTGTTTGTGCCTTTGACCTGAAAAATAACAAAGTAATTTATGTGTTTCTGAATGTAACGTGTCACATTGTGTCTTTCATGCTTGGGTGCATTGGTCTGCCCTGTCCCTTGTGTCTTTACACTTGTGCATTTCAAGGCAACATTGGACTGTTTTCTTCTAATGAATGCTCTTGTGAGTGTCTCAACAAATACATTTTTCTGTTTGAAGAAAAGCTGATTATTATAATCATCGATTAATTGGTTGAATATCTCTAATTAATTATTTGTTTAGTCTGTGAAATGTCAAGAAAAATGCTCATAAGAAACTCCAACGGGAAATAAATCACATCATAAATGACAAAGAAAAGCAGCAAATCTTAGTTTTAGCAGGAAAAGGTTAAATGCAGCTGTTGATTAATGTTCTTCAGATGGACTGATCCACCAACCATGGCAGAATGTTATCTGTGTGCCATCACCCCCACCCCCCCGAGGACTTTGTGAGACCTTTTTGAGGTTGAAGTGGACTGAGTTCACCCTGTCTGTAACTGCCTCCTCATCTGAGAGTGAGTGACAGTGACAGTGACAGTGAATGCCATCACGGCACCATGTTTACGCCACGCGTTTTAGCGCCGTGACAAAGAGTGGATAGAGGCTATTCTTTCAAGCATTGCCAGGCAGGCTGTGACACGTCTTATGTAATGACCGTGGAGAATGATCACGTGAGACCGTGTGCGCCTTGCACAGTACGTTTGGGATCTGACCGCGGATCAGTTGTCACCTGATCACTGAGCAGGGTGTTGTGTTTTTTTTTAGCGTCCTGAAAGTTCACTCATGCCATTGTTGTCCGCTTTTCTTGCACACCGTCCTGTGACGTGTCGCAACTCAACTGTCAGCGGATCTGTTTGAAATTTCCTACAAATAAACTGTTTCACTATCAACTTTAAAGAGAATGATAGGATTAAAAAGCAAATAGGAAAAAGGGAAATTAAGAAATTGAGATTTTATCCTTCAGTTTATGTTTCCCATTGTTACAGAAACGGTTAAAGGAAACATCACAAGCTCTGTTCATTTGACGTGTCTTTAAGCGTAACATAATTGCTTTTTCATACTGGGATGCTCAGTGAACAAACAGAATTCTTTATATAAGCTGCTCCAAAGAATCTTTAGCGTTAATCTGGCTTTAAAATGTTTGTTCTGTCATTGGCCCCGGGTCTCTGTGGGAAGGACAGCAGCCGCCAAGAATGCAAAAAAAGAATAATTATATAAATAAATAATGATTCTGCCACCCTAGTAAGTCATGTCATCATCACTCCACCATGACTGCTCCCTCGTCATGACACAAACATATTACATAACAGTTTGATTGAGGAGGGGAAGCGAACATGTTTGTGTGTCAGCGCCGGGTGGATGCCTCTACCCAGACAGGTGTTTTCCTTTTATTCGCCGTTGACTCTATTCTCCAGTTGAAGGTCATTCACTCACTCCGTTTAAATCTTCTCGCGTCCAATAAAAGGGAGTCGTAATTGGTCGGCGTCAGCGCTCATAGATCTCCTGATGCGAGGCTGAAGTGAAAACCCACAATCAAACGCATCATCGCTTGTGTGTGCCTGCCCAGGCGACAGCTATAGGTGGCTCATGCATGCAGGCATCCAGAAAAACAGCATAATGGCAAGCAGCCAGAGGATCAAGTGGACAGGCAGTGTTGAAAAATGATCATCATTGTGACAACTTCAACTTTGACTAAAAGATAAAGAAAAGCAGTTTGGTTTGTTTTAGAGAGAGAGAGAGAGGGATGATGACGGATGATCAGCGGTCGCATCACTAATCCTGCCAGAGATCCCACAAGTTGGCTGTGCCTTCATCTCATCAGCGTTGCA
Source organism: Psettodes erumei (assembly GCA_016785225.1). NCBI lineage: Eukaryota > Metazoa > Chordata > Actinopteri > Pleuronectiformes > Psettodidae > Psettodes > Psettodes erumei. Next base: position 3,050,341 of record JAFBJZ010000915.1, on the reverse strand, counting down.
GGCAGCACAATCCTTCTCACTTTTTGGAGGCAGTATTTGAACCTTGACTCAATCTCATGCAGTGGATACCCTTTTATCACAACCAGACCCCCCCCCCCCCTTGTCTAATTTCTTTGCATTGCACTGATAACCGACCAGACCACCCACCGCTGTACTGCTTACCTTCCAGGAAGAGATGTCTTGTCCTCAGTTAAACTCATGGAGGCCAGATCGAGAGCAGGACACAGAGGAGAGGAGCTTGACCAGTCACCGAGGGGGGAGACGAGAGAGGGACAGAGAGAGAGTGAGAGAGAGAGAGAGCGTGAGGAACACTGTAAAGCCCGCCTAAGGTGCCCTCGTCCTCCACAGTGACGCACGCTCGCACAGGTCCACCCAGGTGGACACGCTGTCACTCTCACGTTCAGCATATGCAAGCATCACCACTGTGGAGATGCACTGAGCCCCACCGATGTAGAACGAAGAGCCCACAGTGACGGCAGGCCAGTGAGAGAGAGAGAGAGAAAAGAGAGAGAGAGGGAGGGAGGGAGGGTGACAGAGAGACAGAAAGAGAGGAGGGGGAGAGGGATCAGTATAATACTGGCAAGCTCCGAGTGTCACTGATGACTCAAAGTACTGCTCCCCACCCCATTTCCTCTATCCGTCCTGACTCACTTCTTCACTCCACTCATCCACTGCACTTTGATTTGTTTCTGCACTTTGCATTTTCTTTACACGTACGAATCACGTGTGAATCACACATGTAAAGTATTCCCAGTTCAGTTTGCTCCCACGCAGCTGCTCATTCTCTGCACCTATGAGTAGTGATGTGTGTGTGTGTGTGTGTGTGTGTGTGCGCGCGCTTGTACTTACTGTATGCATCTACAGATCACTTGATCATTGATAGGGTGGTAATCAGAACCCGGAGGAGGGAAACCTGGCTGCTGATTTACAGATGGAACGGTGTCAAGGTGGATTTGGATCCTGTCATATCCCATTTGAATATTTCTCTCTTGATTATAGAAGAGTTTGATTTTATCTGAATATTAATATTGAAGGATGTGCCTGTGAAGTGGTGATTTTAATTATGATTGCGGTTTCTTATCGATAATAAACGGCTTATACCATCTTTCATCATGCTCTAATAGAAGCTGTGCAGTTGCTGATTGTGCTCAGTGAATGCCTGTTTCTGCTGGCAGTCGGTGATAATGTATGCAGTGTGAATTACAAAAAAGGTTTGACGCATAACTTGGAATAAGATTCCTGAGGTGATTACACTTAAATCAAGGGTCCAAAATGTAGAAAATGAAGTGTCGTCCTTGGCCGCACAATAAATCCAGTCCTTGCAGGGAGCTTTTGAATTTCACCTGAAGCGCTGTGTCATCCTACTTTATCATACCCACCCATGCAGTTTGCTCGCAGCAGTGCCGCTCCCGGACTGACAGTCACGGAAAGCTGCTTAAGGGAGCGTGGGCTTGCTCGCTGAGCTGCGCCGAGGCTGCAGGACTGTCAGAGAGCTGTAAAGCTCGGCGCCGTCATAATAATACCTCAGCTCAGGGTCCCGGTCCTTCTCAGACCTCTGGCTCCGACACATTTAGTTGAACTTTGTGTCACTGTCCGTGGTTGGCTGTAGGATGAATTCCCCTCAGTGACTTATGAGAGATGACAGCAGGCAGGAAATGATTAGAATAAGAGGAAGTTATGAGGGATCACTTGAACATGAGTGCCATCCGATCATAAAGACATGGCGATCATCAATTATTTGCCATAGTGGCGGCATGGCCTTCGGGGGATGGCAATGTAGGTCGGTCAGTCCACCACAACCATTTGATGGTTTGCCATGGAATTTTGCACAGATATTCATTGCCCCTGGAGGATGAATCCGACTGGCTGCACCAGCAGGTCAGAACTTTCACTTATCCCTCTCAACGTTTACGAAAATGGCTTGGTCCAGAAATAACTGTCTTGGGTGCCCATTGATCTTAATGGATTTTAGGATCCCCTGGTGTTTACTCAGGTGCTGCTGTGGCATCAGTGAAGATGCTCTAAAAACCCATAGTTGGCAAATAGCAGGTATTGTTCTTATATTTCCTGGATGGAAACAAACATGAGTCTTAATGACTCTACTCTTTACAAGAGGTGATTGATTAGTTCATGGACCCTCCTAGATGAAGTCAGCTTTCTGGACCTCCAGAAAGTGTTCCACAGCAGCGATGACATTGTCATCACTGCTGAGTTCCCCCTTCATCTTCAGTAAGAGGCAGTAGTCTGAAGGTGCCAAGTCAGATGAATAGGGCAGGTGTTGGCCTGTTTTAAGTCTGCATTCCTGAATGGCAACTGAATTACTGCATCAAGGCCAATGTTGTCAGTTTTCTCAGACAGTGCTGACTTGCAGTTTTCAATTATAGAAAAACCACAAAAGTTTATTTACTTCAAACTTTCTGCATCATAACTCAAAGAGTGAACTGTTAGGCCAGGATCAATCACCATCATCAATCACCCCTCGTACATACTGGAAATGGGCCTCGGGCTGTGAGGGAGGCTCAGTCTTTTTAGTATAGAGCTGCCACAAGCTGGAACTGTTCAGTATAATTCATAGAACCTTTCCCAAGAGACTAAACAGGATGAACGACCAATATTTCAAAAGATGTGTCCTTTAGAAAAGGATCTTAATACCATCTGCCCCTTGCCTATAAATAATTTGAATGTGATCTTGAATGAGGGAATTTTGTTCATTCTGGCAAAGAAAATGAAAGAAAAAGAAAATCGAGAAGAACACATTTGAGTTTCGTGCACATTTAAAATCATGTTACATTTTGTTGCATTACTAATATTGTCATTAGCATAAGCTGGTGCTGGAGTTGATTTTTGAACTGTTTTCTGATGAGGATTAAATTATGTTTTGTTTTTTTTTTGGCCTGAGAGACGGAATGCTAAGACCACAATGTCCTGGCCACAGCAGTTTGTGGCAGAGGGGTACATCTGATGTCCAGTTGATTTCTTAAACAGCCCCACACCCACCGATAAAAGTCAAAATATAATCTTAAAAAAAAGAATGTGCAGCAGACGACTTACTAACCGGATAGTGGAAGTTGTAACCTTTAAAAGCAGTTCCGATGTTGACAGTATCATAAAAACATGAAGAATTTGAAACTACGTTATTCAGTGAGACTCTAACCGTTCACTCTGTCCTCCAGCTGCAAAAACAGATTTCATAACAGTCGTTAACATTGTTTCTCCTTCTTTGTGAGAGTTCATGTCAAGAGTTTCTTAAGGACAGAGCAGAGCGGGACATTTGATTTAATTAAGATTGTGTGAGAATTGATTGATTGCGTATACGCAGGTCTGTTAATTCTGCTTTTTTAGTCACTTAAGGAAGCAATACAGCTAATTAACCGGATGTAAGGTTGACATCATTGCCGGTGGCAAAGTGAAAAACTGACTCACAAAGCCAGTATGTGTCCCTGTTGAACTGTTACAAACCAGGACAGATGAGGTTCAGGCTCATGACACCTGTTACATGAATGTCTGTGTTTTAACAGTTTTTGATACTTATTTTAAATTCTGTGGACTGAAACTGAACGATATTGGGACAGATGACGGCACCAGAGGTTCAGTTAGAAAAATGTGTCATGCTGTAGTTGTAGGCTGGGCTGCAGCTGATGATAACTTTCATCATCATTAAAACCATTGATCACCTTTTTCATATTAATCATTGAAATTCAATGAATTATACTATCAGAAGTTCACAGGTTACTCTATGCCTGTGGCTCTGAAGCTACTCTTCACTGACAGTTTCAAAGGCCATAAAATGAACAGTTTGACATTTTACAGAAACATCGTTGTTGGATTTCTATTTTAATGAGCAGACGTGCAAATGAATCTGCAAAACAACTGCTAAATATTGTCTTATGAGGGTGAAACATAGATTGCTTCAAGGGAGAGTCCCTTTTTATTAATAGCATCTGCTAACTGTTTGAATAACACTAATGAAATAAGAATTTGACTTTTATAATGTTTGACTTTTTCATGCTCCTAATATCCATCCATATTCCATACAATGCATTAAGTTCACAGATTTCTTTTGAAGACCTTTGTATGCTTCCTACTCATAAAAATCAACATTTTTATGGATGATCTTCATTCTATAGGTGGGAATAAATCCCCCCTCTGCTATCCTTTGTTTACTTTGAGGACTGAGCCAAATTGTGCTTTAGGCACTTAAGTCTGGCAGGAATCCATCTTCTGTGTGAGTTACAGGCTGGACATAATGGAGTGTTTAGTTAAGGACTCAGTTTTTCATCATCTTGAAGCAACAAAAGCTTGGAGATGGGAGATACAGCATCCCAACATCTGCTGTGTTTTAGTTATCATTTAAAACGTTTATGTTTCACAGTGTTCTGTAAGCCCGAGTACAACTTTTCCTCCAACAACTTGTTCAGTGTGGAGGACAAAAATTCCAGAACAATGTTATGTTTCTTGAAAAATGTCAAATCTTCAAGCTCATTACGAATTAACTTTGTGTCCTTGAATCAAGGTGACCCTGTCCTGGGCTTCCCCTTGTACAGGCCAACTGTAATATGCACTGTAATGAGGACAAAAGCTCTCCTTTCACCTTAAGATAGCACAGAGGACATGATATAAGATGATTCATATTTTAGACCACCGCAGCCCACTGTTTACTCAAATATCCTTTGTCCTCTGTCTTTGTGCCAGTGTTGCCTTTTTATGATTAGGCCGCACGCCTTGGCCAGCGACCGTCTGCAAAGTGTGCTGGGAGCCGAATCCGATCCATGAGTGAGCAGTGAAGAGACTCTGAGTCACAGGAGACGAATATGGTAGAGCCCCCCGACTGCCCTTTCTGTCAAAATGTCTACTTGGAAACAAACAAGATTTATGTGTTTTTGTCTGGGTTTGTGTGAGGACTGAACTTAAGGAGGCATGTGAGGAATACAGACAAGAAATTTACAAAAAATAAAAAAAATACCAAACAATGACAGAGATGTAGTGGAGCCTTGACATCATGTGGGACTCGTGTGGTATAGTATGAAGGGCATAGTATTTTGTGCCTGGGTGTATAGACGGCACTTGTTTGTTTAGTTATTTTTCTTTCATGGTACACTCCTTGTTCCTACACCTTAAGAAATTGAGCAAAAGTTTATAGGTTATGTGTAAAAGGTTACTTCTGGCAGTGGTGAAATAGCTTCCCCTTCCTCTTACTTTCTGTATGCAAATGTGTGTGGGTGAGCCCGCACATTTACTTTTACCCTGTGTACACATTATATATTGTGTCCTGAGATTGCTCCGTCTGTCACTCTGTACCTCCAACACAAATTTTGTGTCTATCTTTTTTGTACGCCCTCCTTTCCTCCCTGGCCTTCCCCTAGTTATTATTCCCAGCATGTCTCAGGCTAAAATGTATTCACACAGCAGCCCAGCAGTGGGCTAATCTCCCGCATAGGTGTCATTTTAATGGTTGTTTGTCTGATAGAAGAAGAGGAACTATCAAGAGAGGGTTATTAACAAGGTCACCTATCGCCCTTTTGTAATGTCCTATAAGATCTGTGCTCAGACAACTGGGCTGGTAGATTTGTAGCCTAGGAGAGAGAGAATGAGATGTAGGTGGCTTTATGGAAGTGCTCCTTGGTCGTCTGTCTGGATCACCTTGGCAATAATTTGTAATTTTCTTCTGGCAAGCAGAGGACTGTACCTTGTGAACATGTTTTTGGAAGCAACGTTTATACTCTGCAGAGAGATCCAGCCTGCCTTGTCCCCAGAAGGCAGTAGTATTAATGCTTCTCTATTGCCCACTTGTGGTTTCCCCGCTTTTCTGCATTAACATTTCTCACCTTTAAAGCGATCAGTCTCTTAAATTCAGGATTGTTGTCTGGAAATTAATTTCAGATGCCACAGGAGTCCTTAATATATATATATATAAATACATATATTTATATGTATCTAACACATCCTCAGTGAAATGTGTGTTAACCAAGAAAACATGAACAGTAAAGAAACTGATTTATTTATTGTCAGTACTGCAAAAACCTTGTAATTTAACTGCGTATAGTTTGAAATGCTTGAAATAGTTTGAAATAACATTTTATGCAGGATAATAACAATAGAAGCTAATACTCAAGAGGCCAAACCATATAAAACATAATATCTTGGATATTTCTAATCTAGACAAAAGAAAAATCAATACAAAAATTTCAATACGTAAACATCGTTAAACACCTCTTCATACATGATTTGTTTTTGTAAGCTTTACAGATACAGTACAGTAAGACAGGTGCAAATTGCTGATGGTTTCAATCACTGGGGCTCAAAATAATGCTCCATTGAAACATTTCATACTAGCACCTTTCACAATTCTGACTTATGAGTGCAGTTGGAATTAGCTGCCATTTTTGTTTTCATTTCATACTGTAAGCTAACTAATACCATACCTCTTTCAGTGCAGATTCAAAACCTTTTGTACTTTACAACTCAAAAAATAAGATGGGCTTGTAGTGGACCCCAGCACCTGCAGAATATTTACCCTTCATTAATTTTTAAAATCTATTGTCCATGTAAACTGAACTAATTCAGAGTGAAGGTGTCCCCCCGTCCTGGCTCTGCCTCCAGCTGTAAACTTTGTTGTGTTGGATCCACTTTGGAGGTGCAGTTTCTGAGTTCGCCTCTCAGCTCAGAAAGCTGCTGAGCATGGATAGAGAGAGTCCCATTTACTCTGAGGAGAAGCCCATTTGATTGTCTCTCAAGCTCCTCCCTGATTCTCTCCAGGTCCTCTGCCAAGTAATTCAGGCCCTTGCACTGGTCCTCCACAGTGGCAACACGTCCTCCAACCTCAGTTACCTCCTTCTGGACCCCCAAAGCTGTGCTCCGGCAGCCCCGTACTTCCACTGCTAGCCGCCTCTTCATCTCGTGCAGTTCACCCTTGAGTCGGGTCAGCCTGCGCTCACCAGCTCCAAGCATTGAAGCCTGATGTCCAATCAGCTGGACCACACCCTTTATTTGCTGGGCTAGACGAGCCTCTCTTTCATGCCAGGAGCTGTTGGCTTGATTCATCTGGTAGGCAACTGTTCCCAGGGAATCCTGGAGGCCTCTCAGGGTGCGATTGACTGAGCGGACATTAAACTTGAGGATTGTGAGCTCTCCCTGGACAGGAGTATTTCCTTCTGCTTGTTCCTGCTGGTCCCTGAGGGTCAGGCGCCTTAGGATATTCTGCAGTGTGACATTCATGGTGTTGAAACGGTCATCTTGCATGTCCAGTACATCCTTTGCATTCTGCTCCTCTGCCAGGTTAGCACTTGCTGTAGCAGAGTCTCCCTGGATGGCAGATGGGTTTTGAGTTGCGGAACAAGAAGAAGAGCAGAGAATCTCAAGGCTGCTCAGGTGTTTCTGCACTCTGTCGACATCTACCTCTAGTCTTCCTCGGAGGGACTCCAGTTCTGTCTCCAATGTGGGAACAGCATGACCCTCTAGCAGCGTTGGGGCAGTGGCGTTACCCAGCTCCTCCAAAGCCATCAATAAACGGACCTCCAGAGCCCTCAGCTTACCTTCCATTCTGGCCTCCAGGCCCTGTCCTATCTCAGCTCTGTCTGGGACAGCCTTACTCCTTGCAGTCTCATCATTTTTAATCTGCCCAGTCAGGTTGAGCTTGGCCTCAACATACCCCAGACGCCCCTCCAGCATTCCCTCTATGTGGTCTTTGTGTCCACCCAGCTCCACTCTCAGGTGGCCCTGGGACTGGTTAAGGCCTGCCACTGATGTTTCGAGCAGCTGCACCCTTTCAATCAGTCCACTTACTCCGCCAAAGCAGCTTTCTGTAGTGTTTAACTCATGGATCTTTGCCTGGAGGTTTCTCAGCTCTGTTCTCACGTCTGTGGTACTTTCATGCAGAGCTTCTTCCATCTGTTCCTGCCTCTCACCTTGTTCCCTCTGGCACTGGCGGCGCACATCCCCAGCCTTTTCATCGCATCGACCCTCTGCTGTCTCCACACGCTTCTCAATCCCACCAAGGATTTCTGTCCTGGCTTCATTCAGCTTGCCATCCATCATTTTCTCCATCACTCTTTGGGAACTTCCGCCAAGGTTGCTAATGGGGTCCAATGCCACTCTATTTGACACCTTCTTCAGTTCTCCATCATGTTTCATCACGGTTGCTTTGAGTTCCTGCAGCTCTGATGTCTTGGCCTGCAGCTCTGCCCTGAGCTCCTCCACCCTGCCATTCAGTTCCGTAAAGCCTTTAAACACATGTCTACCATCTAGACCCTCTGTCTCAAGGTCTTCCCCAGGAATCTCTACAAACCCTACAGTGGAGGGATTAGAGGCTAAAGCTGGAGCAGGAACAGGACCAGGGGCAGCAGACAGTAGAGCTGACAGCATCCTGTTAGCATCCTCTCTCAGAGAGGCTCGTAGACTATCCTCCAGTCCATTCACAGTCCCCCTCAGGGTCTCCAGACCCTGGTTTAGCCGTCGCACATCCTCCTCCATTCGATATATTCTTTCCTCTGTCTCACTGTCTAGAGCCTGTCCTAAGAAGAGAAAGAAAAGCTGTAAACATGCAAACAAACAACAAACAGTTTTGTAACCTATCCTCTACATAGCCAAATCCAGTTGAAAATAGGAGTAGTTTGGAAGTAGGACACACCTACTGTCTCACCCTCAGGCTGTTGCCCACCAGTGGAAGGAGGAGGGATTTCCTCTAGTACATGTTCTTCTGGTCCTTGGCTATGCTCATGTTCATGCTCATGTTCTTGGCCATTCACTGCGTGATGTGGCTCCTGGTGGTCTGTGACTGGCTCTGGTACTGGCTGTGGCTCTGGCTCAGGTGGATAAGGCTCGAAGGAGGCATCTGGGTAGGAAGAGGGCCCAAAGTGTCGCATTGGGTAAGAGTTAAAACTGCTGGTGAGTGGTCCTTTGGGTTGACTCCATGGGTTGGCTTTCACAGCATTGTTGATAGGTGGGCCCTTAAACATAGGACCTTTGACCATGGGACCTTTGTACTGTGGGCCCTTGAACTGAGGCCCCTTAAAATGGGGGCCCTTCATTGATGGGCCCTTGAATGGCGGCATCATTTTCACAGGGTGTTGGTAAACTGGAGGACCCTCCATACAGTCGTAACCAGAGTACCCTGGGCAACAGCGCCACTCCAGCTCTGTGATGGTTTTATGGGCCACCTTGTACATTGGTTTGTACATCAGACGATACCTGAGGGGCACAACCCACTGTTAGCCAGAAACATTTACTTAACTGTAATACTTTGTACCCTGAAGTGATAAGAACCCCCCATTTTACTCACATCAGAGTTGGACACTTTTGACCCCAGGAACAGTGGTTGTACTCAGCTTTTACATAGGGCGCTGCCCCATCCTGCATGGTGAAGGAAACTGTCTTTTCAGTGACATAAGCACAGTGGTTCCTTCAGGAGAGGAGATAAAAAATGACAGAAGAGAGGTGGGGCACATAAGTATGATGTCTAGTTGGCTATAGAAAAGACAGTAAAATGTAAATTAGTATCTTGAACAGTGTGTTCGTGATCCCTTACATGGAGCAAGAGACAGAGAATGAGACAGAACTTACTTGTGTCTGCTAGTGGGTTTCCCTTGGTCATGGTGTTGATTCAGCTCAGCTTTATGCTGGTTAAACTGGAATGGTCTGTAGAACTTGGTTTCGACCAGTGACAAAAATAGAGTCACGAACACCAGAGGACTCATTGCCGACACCAAATGCATTCTGCAATATCCACTTGTTTGTGTATCGTAAGGAGTCTTCACACTCAGGGAAAGGTGATCTCACAGAAGAGAAAAGTAATCCTCCAATCAAGGGCAAGCAAATCCCTCAATATTCCACCTTCAATTCTCGACAAAACAATGTATCTCAGCATGCACCAAAAAGGAAAAAAGGCTGCAAAATTGACATCTAAACCTAAAATTAGTTTCTGATGTGTGGCAGTGCAAGAAAGCAGAGTGCCACCTTGTGAATGTTGACCCTGCTGGCTGAGGTTATGGTGGACTCTGTTAGACTGAGAACAGTCCACTGTGAGTCCGGTGGAATACAGACGCCACTAAAAGGGCCCTTACTGGCACCATCTGCATATCCCCTCCCACTTGACCTCCTCAAAGTAACACCAAGCTGACGTTAGAGTAGAGAAAAGATCCATCACCTTCACAGTCAGTAGTTACTGCCGTGGTGTTCTACCTTTCTCAACTTTATAGAAAATCCAGTTTTTATGATACATCTAAGTTTGAAGGCTGTCTCTGCCAATCAGGTGAATCTCCATTAGCTCTTTTCCCATGGTGACATCACGGCAAACCACACTGGGAAATAGTGCATCACCTTTAGATTGTACAACACCAAGCCTTGTCCCAAAATAGACTTTTTTCTTTTTTTTTTACTTTTTGGTGTAATAGTGGAAATAAAAAATAATCTAGGATGAAAAGTTTGTTCTTTATAGTATGAGGGGAAACTTTAAATGTGCAGGGATTTTTTTAAACATTAAACATTTTGACTGTCACAGTAGAAGAGGCACTGGTGTCAATAATAAAATGAATGGTGGTTCTGTTTACCTTGTTTTCCAGGTTCTGGTATTTTTCAGGTTGTCTCACTGTCAGGCTTGCATGGCTCACTCTGACACCTGAATGGAGCAGAACCATTGTTAATTGTTACTAACACTATGACAAATAAAATGATCATATTTTACTGAACCTAGCCTACCAAAAGTAAAACTACTCATTATGCTGAGTGGCCTATTTCAGAATTGCATATATGAAAAAATGTGTTATAATTATGAGGCATTCCTCCTACCTCAAAATTGTATTTAAGGAGAGTGCTTGAGTAAATGTACTTACAGTAATTGTCAGAATAACAGACTAAAACTAAATGATATTTATCATTTAAAAAGCAGAAAATCCTCACACTTGAGGAGCTTTTTTGGCCTGATAATGGCCTTAAACGATGAATCAGTCATTATCATAGGCCTCTACTATAGTATACTTAGTAAGCGTATGCTGTTAAAAAATAGAATATTGTATGAAATGAAAGGGGACTCCACACGCGCCGTCTGTGAGATCTGTGAAACATCTTGGGCTCTTTTACTTGACGCGTGCACATTGACACAAGGCCCGGCCTAACAGCAAACCTCCAGGAGCAGGAACAAATAATAACAAATACGCTGTGTTGAAGGCTGTGACAGTACACACCCAGGCCCCTGAGTGCCCTGCCCCACACACCCACACATTTCATTCACAACACATGTCTTTGTGCGGAGAGTAGAAGGAAGCCTGGCAGCTCCACTGTGTCACAGCCATGACGCTTTCCACTTAAGAGCCAGTTAGGAGGAGCCACATTACGGCTGTGTTTATTCATCCTCACCAATATTGCCTGAACAATTTTCCAACAAACCCCAGCTTTTGCATTTGAAAATGACACATGGAATTCACAGCATCTATTTTTGCAGGACAACTGAACACTTGAATAAATGATTTGGCATGCTAAAAATGGTCACAAAGTTACTGAATTAGAACTTTCAAAAATTCAGGTTTACTCTCTGAGGCCAGTATAAGTCGAATAGCATTTTTTACAAAAGCAAACAGTAGTTAGGAGTAAAAAAAACAACAACAGATATTTGTAGAACTTAATGTTTTCATGCTACTTTTTTAAGTAGGATTTAGAAGAAGCACTCTCAGTTGTGAGTCCCTCTTCTGCCATTGAACATACTGTATGTATGGATCACCGTTAATGCTACATTCTCAAAAAGAAATGTTTTGCTGTGACCATTGTAACATGACCTCATTTTCAACAAGAGAAACACTGTGTCCATTATTTTTCAGGGATCTTTTGCCTGACCCTGTTTAGGTGCAGGCCCATTTCCTGTATCCTGTTTGTACCAGGTCCCTACCTGGAAACACCCTGCTCAGTGCAGATACACAGCAGTGTGTGTGTGTTTATTCTCTGTGAGCACTTTTTACCCTCACGGTTTGTAAACAAGCTCTCATTGTATCACATGAAACCTGCAGCGGAGCGGACGGCATCCAGGCCTGTACTTTCCTGATCCTGTGAAACAAATGCAGCTTTATTCTGCCGGCCCGGTGGCAGCTCCACCCAGAGTTTCCCTTGACTGGCATCACACAGTTACAGCTGTTTTAGCTTCCACTCACCTGCCCGTCATAACGCTTACGTCAGGCTGAAGCTGGCGGCGGACTCCACGTCGCTACATTAAGAATCGGGCGAGGCCTAATTTGACTGACTGCTCATGAAGAAAGTGGAGTTGCACCATAAAAAAAAAAGCCTTTAGAAAAGAAAGTCTGTGCAACATATGGGGAGTTGTACTTTTGTTGATCCGTTGATGATCCCTGTTTCTTTGTGTCTATTTATTTTTAACACCAGCGGTCCAAATTCCGAGCCGGTCTGTAAATCTCTTTATGTGTCTTTAGTTTTCAGCAAAGTCGGCGCCATACTGGACTGTGTGGCTTTGGCACCGCTTTCCCAACTCATATAACATTTGCAAATCATCTTTAACTTGCATGGAATACCAGATGAGTTTAGCGTGTTCTACAGAGTGTACTTTTTTATAGTTTCTGCATGTACTATTCTGCATGTGTTCATGTTGTGTTGCATATCACACAATTTACGGCAGTGTTTTGTGTTGGTGCACATGGCACAGATGCATGACGGCAACATAAAACAAACATGGAGATGAGTGAATCTCATCTTGATATGAGATGTTGGTCATCTCACACAGCCACACTGGGCCTGATAAACTCGGTATGACCCACATCTCTCCACTTATTTCCTGTGAGTTTGGTTTCTAAATACTTAATTTATCAATGATTGGAACCTGATCTACTCATCAGATTAATAGTAGGAGAGTTTTAGAGGGGAAATGTTGGATATCCAGGTTAAGGTTAAAGTTGTGTCTAATTTGCAGTGTTGTTTGTTTCAGAGTGGCCTGTGTCTGCTCTTGTATGTTCACAGCCACGTAAAAGAACAAACAGTAATTGGTCACAGCGCTTTACAAACCTGAACCATGTTTCCTGCGCTGGTTGGCCCACCACTATGTGCTTTTTTAAAAAACGCTTAATGCAGCAGCTGAATGTCGTTTGGCAAATCTTCCCAGAGAATGTGCTTTCTTTTCATACTTGTGGAATTTAATTCCCTCTGACGCTTCCTCGTCTTCCGAGGAATTTAGTCATTTAAAAACCAGACAAATGTTGGCCCGGACAAACCTAATTTGGTGGCCACATGTCTCGGCACACTTCACATGTGAGCCTACAAGTTCAGTGTGTTTGCTGTTGGCACACTCATGGCAGTGTGTACACATCTGGAGGCAGCCTGCACACACACACACACACACACACACACACACACACAAACACTTCGGCTCAACATTGGCTTTTTTCCTGCCACAATCCTCCCTGAATGCTGTTTTTTCATGATAAAAAGGGACATTATTTTTTCTGCTCATGTGCTTTACAGTTTTTTTCTTTCTTTACCATTGCCTTGAAACGTCCTTTTCAAAACAGTCTGGATGAAACCTACGTGGACTACTCTACATAATTTTTCATTGATGTAAGAATTTGAGAATTCACTTACAAAACTGAGCCAGCAGCAGAACTCTAACACAGCCCATATAAAATATAGGTTCAAAGTGTAATGTAGCAAAATGGAATATCACAGCAACTATGCTCTGTTACTCCATGATGACCGATTTAAATTCAACTATCTATATCATCACATTCATTTGAAATCATATGCTGTATCTTCTAAACAAAGAGGCGGCATGTCAGCCGAGTGTCCATCCTTGATGAAGTGAATGCTTTAGATTGCAATAAAACTGTTTGTGTATTTGTAGTATACAAATGGATAAACTGATTTTTGCACTGCATGACTGGAGGGGAATTCATATGCATGATTTTAATATTGATACAAAAAGTAGCAAAAGTTTAACATTTGAAGCATATTTTCCCATTGACTGCTGTACATGCTGTAGTAAGTTCAAAGCCCCTCTTGTTTTGTAGTTCAATATTGATTCATCGTGTAAAGAAATCAAACATACTTACAAAAATGTGCATCGACTGCAGTGGTGTAGCTGATCTGCATTCAATGCATAACATATCAATCAATAATCATTTTGTCTTTGACAGGGAGTGCATGTAAACTCATGAAACCACAGTACAGTGTGTGTGTGTAGAATAAGACTGCCCCCTGGTGTCGACAGTGGATTTAGACGTGAAAGGGAAACAGTTCACCTGCCACCACACTTTCTACCCTCTCTCTGCCAAATGTTTTATTCATTTATTTTTTTTATCAACCGCCGGCAAAACTTGGTCAAGTTATTACTTGGCTGTAGTGTTACAGTATAGTATGTTTAATGCATGTTTTTTTTTATTATTTGGAGTAGGAATAATCGACCAAACAGGATTTATCTGGTTCACTCCGAAATGACCATGAAAACAACGATGAAAAAGAAATCCTCCCTTAAATATTGAAACAAAAGGCAGCTGCTCAGTACAAGCCTCAAATGTGTACTATTAATATTTGAGGCTCTTTGAAGTACTCTCCTGTGGAAACTATTAATTTAAGTGGGCCTTTTCATCTTTTAGCGCTCTATCCAGGCCAAATGTGTCCATGCTTAAAGTTTAACAGGAGCCCCAGTGCCCCAGTCTCCGTTTCCTCGGAAACATCTGCAGAAACGACTCATAACCCACAACCCAGCCGATTAAACCCAGCCTCGTCAGCTGGGTTTACAGTCCCGTGTGCAGTTTGTGGTGTAACTGGGCTAAACTACAATGCGTTTCCGTGACCACTGTTTTTGGAAAAATCAGGCCTGAGCCAGAGAAGCAGTAATCGCCATGGTGAATGGAGGAAAAACGCTGAGAGCATTTAAGCCATTGATTGTGGGAGGATATAGGACAATCTCTGGCAGATGTTGTTATCTAGTGTGGTTGTTGTGTTTGAAATTAACATCGGTCACGTGCGGTGAGGCAATGTGAAAAACAGCGGGGAGCTCCGCCTTGCATCCATCTTTTCATTGTAATAAACCCAGACAGGGAGGGTGTTAAATCAGAGCGTACAAGGCCCCCGGAGGCAGGCTCAGTTTTACACTACATTTTTGACTCCATTAGGGAGCGTCAGCAGTAACAAGGAGTGCTGTGAGCTGGTTGTGAAAGCTGCTTAGAAGTTTTTAAGGTCATTAGACCTGTATGTATGCAAATATTCTCACACCAGCATCTATGTCTGTCAGTCAGTGCAGAGCAGAACACAGTCACCTCTTTCTCTCATCAGGTTCCACTTACAGACCTGTTTTCATATTTTGGATTGTATTTGCTATACCTTCATCTTTATAATCTGCTTTCATCATCACATCACTACGGTGCCCTGTCAAAATCTGTCTCAGGAGGACAATCATGTTTTAGGTTGTACAAGAGAAGAAAAAAAGAAAGTAAATTTTCCTCCTGCTGGTTCCAGTTTGATAACACAAACAAGCAGCTACAGTGTTATATATTTTATTAGAGTTATGTTTTGTGTTTTTTTTCGGATTCCAACTAAACTGTTTCAAATCCAGAGCAGCCAGATTTAAAGGTATGAAATATTTATTTTAAGAACCACAAACTTTATTTTAGTCCAGCTCCTTCAGGGGCAATCCCTTGGCTATTCCCCAAAACTCTAGTGAGGCTTGTAGCAGTGAATAAACAAGTTCAGTTTGCCCTCAAAATTTTTAGACCTTTTTATGTATTTATGATCTTATACAGTTGTCTGAATATGTAATTTCAAAAGGAAAACTGTGGCCTGAGGACTTGGATGCATACAACATTCAGTTCTAGTTGTGGACATCTCTGTCCTTATTCCTGTGGTAGAATTTAGTGACTGAACATGTAACAATGCTGAATTGTCTGTTGTGGAGCCTTTCTTCAAAAGTGAATGCACTGTTGCTTTTATTTAATGAACATAAAAAAACTAATCAATTATATTCTGGATGCAAATGTCAAGAAAGTGAAGCTAAAAAGGAGGCTGGCTGCAGAACAACAATCCAAAGCATATCTCAAAATTCACCGTGAGCTACTTCAAGAAACACAAGCTGAAGGTTTTGGAACTGTCTCTGAAAATCTCTGGATAGTTTTTTTTCTCCTTCTAAATCTCAAAACCAGAATCATAATTGCCCAAGTGTTGTTACTATGTGTTGCCTCAATAAGGTTTCCAAACTTTTACACATACCATACTCAATCTGTTTTTAAGTCAAATATAAAGCTACTGTGAATTAATATAAATATATAACAAATGTTTGCTGCAGGGATTGTATTTACTTATTTTCGCTTCAAAATCAACAAAATATGTAATTTGCCTATACTATTGCAGAATAACCTGTTCGGTCTTTGAGATCTGATTATATTTATGTTAGTGTTTCAGAAGTTGTTGAGTACAACCCTATAGGCATGGCATAAAATAATGATGAAATAAGGATCATGATTGGTGTGTGGTAATGTTTGTTGCTGTGGGGTCCATAGCTCATAACCCACAGCTCTCCTTTATGACTGTAAAGGCAGATCTGATCAATGGAGTGACTTTAGGGGCAGGTGGGAGCGGGATCAGGGCTCTCTGACATCTGCCCTGATGCCCTGCATCTCCTTTGGACAAACCCCCACATAGAGGGTCCATAAACAGAGAGGGCCCGTTGCCCACAGGCGCGCACAGAGCTCCCTTTCTTTAAGGGGAAAAGGCGAAGGGGAATTCCTTATGTTGGATGCTGCAGTGATGAGAAGCCTTTTCATCCGGCTGTTTTTCAGTCTCCACCGGCTGCGTTAATTACAGGGCCCGGGGCTGCACTTTGAGCTCACTGCGCTCATGCAGGCTCTTGAGAAAAAGCCGCGCGTCTGATTCTCACGACACGGATAAAAACCACACACAAACGCGCACGGCGCGCACGCACGCATACTCGCGCCCGCCTGAGCCGGCGGAACCAGTCAACCAGCTGCTCGGGAACATTCCTGTCAGTCCTCAGCAACTTCAGTCCGCACAGGCCGCGGCGGCGAGTGACACCGCGGACGACGTGAGCCGGGTTAAAGGCGTTTCTGCCCAACTCAGTCCAGACCAGCGCGACCCGAGAGGATGTGGAGCGCCAGTCCTCCTGCCAGACCTCGCTCAAAGTTTTGTCGGTAGACGCAGCGCGGAGAGGAGGAGGTGGGGGAGGTGGAGGAGGAGAGGTGGTGGACGCGGGACCCGCCGGAGACGATGGGAGACTTTGACTAGATCCAGCACGGCACGGAAACACCATGGCTGTGGACGGTAGGCAGCTCTCTGTCGGTTGAATTTAGTGGAAATCGCTTTTGAAATAGCTCAACATTCATTGGAAACTTCATGTTGAGCCCCGCGCGAGTTTGTCAGTTAAACTCAAATACTTGCGAGACCGGTTTGGCAGGTCCGTTATCGGTGTCATCTGTGGGGACAAAGCGCCTGCTGCAGCCCGCTGTCATTGATCGAGCCGTAAAACCATGATGTGAACGGCACTGCCTGCAGCATTCAACCTACCTCACACCTTTTAAAACGCGCACAGCACAGCACAGTGCGGCGAGTGTAATCTCAGTGCTGGACGGACACCTGCAGGGACGTCACAGGGGCATGGTGGTGGTTTTCAGAAGCAGCAGGAGGATGCAGGGTGGTCTGCCGATGGACAGTGTCCTGGTGCTGAAACGGACAGCTCACTGGGAGAAACCAGCACCACCCGTTTGATGGTGTGACTGTTGTCAGGGTCAGTTTGTTGTTGTTGTTGTTGCATGGACTCACTTATACTCTTAATTAGACTTCATGGCAGCGTTGTGCACAACCTTTGCAGCCCTAAAGGGTTGTTCTTTGAAATTTTACACTAGAATTTTCGTCTTAATGTCTCAAAAAAGAAGGGGAAATTTAAGGGAAAGAATGTCTAGGTTTTGTGTTGCTTTTTATGTGAGAAATGTATCCAACAGTAAGAAGAGAGGCTCAAATCTGCAGGGTAGAGTCAAGCAAAAACACCACGTGAAACGTGTTGCAGGCAGGAGATTCTTGACAGTATGTCTGCTAAGACTTTTTTGCCTCATGAAAGTGTTTACCAATCCGGTGCTTGCAGGTTATATGTGTGTTAGTTAATGAGGACTTTTTATTTCTTCCTTAGACGAGCAAAGCTAAAAACGCAGCCTGACAAGTGGTCCTAATTATCCGTATTTAATCTGTGAAAGGGGCAGATTCGCCTTTACAGCAGCAGCCTGGGGGAGTAATAACGCTGTGAAGGAGAGTTCATACAGTCTTGGAGTTGCAACGCAAAAGGAACAGGACAAAAGATCGCATGCAGAGTTTTATTCATAGTAGTCCGATGCTGCTGGTTTTCCTTGATGATTGCAGGACTCTGTTTTGCTCTGCTCTCTGTGGGAGATGTTGAATGACAGAGAGAGAGAGGGAGCTAAAAAGACACTCTTTGATCCCCTCAAAACCCTCTTCCCCCGGTGACTGTCTCTCTCGTTCTGTCCTCTTTTCAAATTCTCTTAGTCAATTTAAGATCGCTGCAAAATGCAGGTTAACGCACGCACAAGAACATCTGCACACAACGCAGCAAGAAAATCCTTCCAATCTGGCACATGAATCAGTAATGACCCTCGGCTTTCTGCCAGAACCGGTGCCAGTAGCAGCGTGTTTACTGTAGTTGTACACTTTCTTTTAATTACTGAATGTTGGGAAGCCACCTGCTGTTGAGCGGGCTTGGATGTCTGCCGACAGGCGTAATGATGAGAAAGTGGCTCGACTCACAGCTCCGACATACACCCACGAGGTTTACACGTAGTAATGGTTCTACCTGAACACAATGATACTTGGAAATTACCTAGGACCTTGTCCAGGCTCAGAAAACTTTGAACATTGCCCCTCACCTGCTCGCTTTCATGAGAGCAGGTACGAGCAGGTTCTTCAAAATGAGATCATCCCTGAATGACGGGTTGTCCAGGTGGGCTCCGCTCTGGCTTTTGTTTTCAAGTCACGAAGAGTGAGGCAGTCTGCTTTTCTTCCTTTCTTTTTTGCAGAGCCAGTTTCATGCTGTTTTTTACGTCATGTGTTGTTATATTCAGATCTGGCTGCCTAAACATTATTCCACTTTTATCTCTCTCCAGCGGCATCCAGTTTCAGTTTCTGCAGACCGGCTGTGGAGTACAGGGCTCTGTCTGAGGACTTCAAGCACCAGCTGAGTCGACGAACAGGCGGGAACCTAACCTGGCATGACGGGCGTGGACAGAAAACAGCGGGAGGCAGGACGGTGAAGCTGCTGCAGCAGCCAGGCACAGAGGCCCTGCAGGTACTGAACACCTACACACGCTCATCCTGTCAAACAGCACACCTGGTTCATGGGCTGATGTAGAGTGATGACCTCCCCCAGTTTTCATTTCTCCCCTAGCTCCCGGAGATGTGTCTATTTCCATGGCAATATTGCTGGAAATCAAACTGAAAAATTAAATCAATAAAAATGTGTTCACATTACAGCAGAAAAACAAGGTTCTCCCGCTACATGTTTGGAGTTGGCCAGCGCAGTGTTAACCACCTCAGAACTCCTGATGGCACTGCACTAACAGGTGCCACTTTAACTACAGCGCTAATGTTGCTAGTATTCATTTGCAGCAGTCATTTGTTAGCGAAGGAGCGTCCACATCACGCCCAGCTCTTACCCTAATCATATTTGGAAGTTCAACTCCCTTCAACTTTCTTTACGATTGCCTTTCAAGGCTGCAGCTGAATGTATTATTCATACATATGCAAACCAAATCTAATGCATGCTTGAGAAATCATGAAAACAAATCTTTTCATCTTGTCATCTCAACATGAGTACACATGCAGAAGCAAATGCAAATCCTCGCTGTTGATCACTGACTACTCAGATTTCTGTGCAGAAAAGTCTGAAAGAAAAAAAAATCATAATCTGGCAAATATGGCCGGTCATCATCCATTGTGGCAAATGGCCACTTTGTTAACAGAGAATGGATGTTGCTTTCTCCCTGGCGGGTTGATGGGCTCTAACAGCCTTTTAACATGGCTTTAAATAGCACAGGTCCTCCAACACTGGGTCTATGCTGCTGGGTTCTGTGTGACTGATAGCAGAAGTATACAGAATTTAATGTAATGGTGTACAGTCTGCTTTTGTTGTTGCAGGTAAATAAACATTATGCAAAGCCTTAAAAAAAAGAAAAAAGTATAAATCCCTTTCTGTGACCAATCATCACATCCAGTTCTGGTCGTGATTCTGCTCCAGTTTAAAGGAAATCTCTCAGTTGATGTTCGTTTTGTTATCTGATACAGCATTGTCTGCTCACACAGTCACTGCCATCAACTGAGACAATCCCTTCTTGTCGTAAACTGGCCTCATTTAAAGCCCTCGGTTACAAGTCAGCGAGTCCACGCCTTTGTCTTCACTCCATGAAAGGCTCTTTAAAAGGCGGTTATGAGCTGGAGCCAAGGCTGCAAACATAGAACTGGGCTGGGCTGATAACGGGAGTTGTATACGCGTTGTTTGTTTGCTTCAATCCCCTTTGGATGCACATAATGTAGTGGTCGGTTTATTTTTGTCTTGAGGAACATGAACTTAATCGGTGTTTGGACAATGTGCCGCGCTGGAACACGTGTGCAGTGTTCTCACTTTGTTCACAGTTCAGCGTTTTTTTTCTCTCCTCCAGTAAGTTTGGTCTGCTCTTTTTCTACATGTTGTTCTCCACCCAGTCCCCTCTCTGTCATACTGTACGTGTTGGTCTGTGAGTGATCCTGGGTGCACTCATTATTCTCTCTCACTGTCATCTGACTACCCCCATCATCTATCCCCCAGCAGCCTCTGTAGACAACACCACCCTTTAAATTGTTGACAGAAACTAATTTCATAATTGGTTGCTGGCTGATGTTTATTTTTGTCATTTGATGACAAACTGAATATTATTGGGTTTTGGGCTATTGGTCAGACAACACAAGCTATTTGTAGACATCACTTTGGGCTTCTGGAAAATGGGCCTGCCATTTTTCAAATCAAAGCTAAACAATTTCAGAACAAAATAATTGTGATATTGATTGATTAATAACGATAGTAAATCATCACGTGCAGCCTTAGTGGAAGTGGCGACATATGGGATTTTGGGGGCAGAATTTGCGCTTGAATGCAGCCTGAGAGGATCTTGAGTCGGAGAATCGCTGAACCTGCTGAATTTTTAAAACTGATTGACTGATCAAAAGCCCAGTTTGATTAGGCACAACAGCTTTACATGTGTTCGGCTCATTCAAAGCAAATTATTATGGATCAATTGAGGAAAATGTTTGCTCCATGTTTAACATGTCAGACGCATCGCAATTACGTTAAAGTGACTTTGCTACTGCACTGTAAAGGGGAAGCACCAGACCTGAATGCGAAAATTCAGTATCCATTCATTTCAGACGTCAGACATATTCACACACTCTCCCACGGAGCAAGATATTAGGGAGCAGCTATCACTTGTAAAGTTATGAGTGTTGAGAACAGGAAAACATCAATCAGCAGGCAAAAAAGATTGAACTTGGAAAATAACCACCACATTGTTAGTCTGAGCGTGAATTTTTGTTTTAAGATATAATAGATTATTAACACAATTTCCGCTAAAACTTACAGTGTAAAATGCACAACATTTCAAAAGTAGCCCCAGAAGAGAAATGGTCAATGGAATTTTTGGAATATTTTAAAAATATTATAGCATTTTAATAATAAATGTCTTCATGTTGCTCTCTAGCAGATAGAGTCATCAGTAACCTCGTGCTAAGCAGACCTCCAGTACTGTTTTGGCCCCAATCACTCTTAAATGTGAACCAGTCTTTTTTATTTTTTATTTTGAGGCATTGCATCTGAGAAAATCTCAACTTTGGAAAACGCTGAGCCTGCTGAATTTTTAAAAACTGACTGACTGATCAAAGACCTGGTTTGATTAGTCCCCCACAGTTTTACACCCTGTTCATCTTTAGGATTAAAGAGCTGGATCTCAAGATCACGCCGGCCTCCATGCTCCTCTGACGGCGCTGTCGCAGGAGCTGCTGCGGCACGTTCGCCGATCTTCCCCCTCTACCGTGTTTGATCTGCATGCACATATGGTCGCGATCGTCTCCGTGTGCTTTAATGAGTTCACAACCTGCTGATGTATGTGGTGTGTGCCAGGCTCCTATGTGTACATGTGTCTTGTTGATCACCTCATAGATGTGGAATTTTTGATGCCACAGTTCACGTTCCAGCTCACAGTGATATTGGTTCTATAATCCAGATTTTGGCAAGAAGGTGAATAACCATGTTTACAAAATTCCTTCAGTGCATGTCCTGTCTTCTCTTTCTGCCTGCCTGTCTGTCTGCAGTACCACTCCAGTGATAGTTATGGCATATACCACACAAGCCCGACACAGCCCAGCCTGATCCGCCCCGTCGTGCTCTGGTCACAGCAAGATGTCTGTAAATGGCTGAAGAAACACTGCCCACACAACTACCTGACCTACGTGGAGGCATTCTCCCACCACGCCATCACAGGTCACGCTGCAAACATGTAACGCCACATATGAAGGGCGGATGGATCTGAAAATTACAATTTAAAAGTCCCTCTGCTTTCACCTCACAGGCCGCGCGCTGTTGCGTCTGAACGGGGAGAAGCTGGAGAGGATGGGATTGGTGCAAGAGACGCTTCGACAGGAGCTGCTGCAACAGGTGCTGCAGCTTCAGGTGCAGGAGGAGGGACGCAACCTGCAGCTGCTCAGCAGAGGTGAGGGTGGGTGTGTTTTCATTTGATCTTTCCTTCAACCTAACATTTGGGGGGGGGTTACTTTTCGCTTTCAGGCTAAGAGTTAGATTTGAAGGCTGGAAGGGAAAACAGCTGCTCTGGCTTTGTCCAAAGATGAGCAAAAACAAATCGGCCAACCACGACCTCTGTTCTTATATCTTTACTTTAAAATGGCAATTTGCTGTTTTCTGGGTGTTATGTGCTGGATTTTTTTTACTGGGATGTCTAATGGCTGCCTGGTAAATGCTCAGAGCCAAAGCTTCATCCAGCCCTTAACAACCCCAAATTGCACAAAAAAACCAGAAGTGAAACTGGAACACTGCCTTTCTCAACATTTCATGTGGCTTGCTTCATAAGTTTTGATAAGGACAGTATTTTAACTTTTACTCTTACTTTTATTTTATTTTCATTTTTTTTGTTGATGCAATATCTCTGTTTTCTCTCCGCCTTTGGCAAACAATGGTCACCATAAGTCTACCATGGATTATAATACATCCATAAGGTCTACAATTTCATAGACGTCACAGAAGAGATGAGTCCATGAGCGAGATGAGGGGTCCGGTTAGTTCAGACATGTCTGTAATCACTGAGGGACAGACAGGATGGAAAGCTGTGGATGTTTTTAGACAGCTAGAAAGTTGAAAAATGACTTTAAAGGAGAGTATTGGTGGGTTTATGGAAACCAAGTTACAATGGTCTTAAGACCTTGTGTTTTTTAATTTTCATTTCATAGCAGCTACAGTTTTTTTCTGGACTCACAAAGTTGAGACAACAAATGATTCAATATCTTATAGCAAATATTGTAGTGGATCCTGAGTTTCTAGAAAGCACCCCATAGGACCATACTTAATTTTTTCAAAGTTAATTTTTGAGCTCTGAAAGATATTTTTACTTTTGGACAGTCAGGTCTCTATGCTAAACTAACAGTGCAGACACATGTATGCTTACTGATCCCAAAATGCTGACCTTTGGTATCCATCTTTTTGTCTTTTGCAGGCTCCTTTGGAAAGATATCATAGCCAAGTTGCAGGAAGAAGTGGACGCTGTGGAATAATGGGACGTACGATAATAATTTAAAAAACTCAAATATGAATCAGGTGTGTGGAATAACTGCATCCAGCGGAGAGTGATATCCTTTATTCTGAAATGAAATTGAAGCTGGCAGCTCTTCGTTCCCCATCTGCACGACCAATGAACAGACACAATCTTCATGGACTGACTTTGGACTGTGTTGAGAAAAGCACCGTGACAGTCTGGTTTGTCGAGTCGTGGCTCAGTTCTGTGATTAATTATATGATAACTGTTCCTCTCTTACTGTCCCTCTCCTCTCTCTCTCTGAAACTTTTTAATGTCACAAGAAGGAACATATAAATAAAAAGATCAATATTATTAAGATCAATAGTATTTTATTAATTTTTTTCTGCAAATGCCCACTTAGAGGGCAGAAATGTGTGCGTTACCCTTGAAAGAGCAGCCGCGGGGAAACACGTGACAACGATAAACTACATTACCCATGATCCCACAGCGCCGTTAAGAAGGAATCCATCCATGGCTGTAACCAGCCGGTGCCGGCTGCGAGGTCGGAAGATCCCCATGGAAACGGAGTGCGGGAGAATAATGTCATCCCGCTCAGACAGGTACATGAATCTGAGATTTTTTAAAACATTTGTTTGAATTTTCTGTACCGAAATATTTAACGTGTTTATTTTATTTTTATATATTTTTTTGTTATTTCTAGTCAGCAGCAGCAGCAGCAGCAGCGTCTTGGACCTGCAACGTAACGCTAACCACATTGCCCCCTCTCCGTTAAAACAGAGCACATATCCGACATGTTTCGTCTCGAATGTTGTTACTGGTAAATTAAAACTCCCCTCTGTTCGCATGTTATCATTATATAATATAGTGAGGGTATGGGGGATGTACGTTCGTCTAACGCGTTAAAACACGAAGCTCTCCGGAAGTAGGCGAGCTGCACGTTGACACAGCTGTATGACAAACCACTAAAATATACTCATAATTAATGATAAACATTCAATTATGTCCAGTTCATAGTGTGCACTTCTCATCGTTGTCAGTATTATGTTTTATTCTAGTAGCTAGTGCTAGTAGTTCTTTATTTGTAGAATAACTATGAAAATATATTAAATCAAGTATATTCTGTTTGTAACAATTTAAAAAACCTAAACTGTATTTTTAAAAAATGGGGTTTCAATGTAGAGTAAATATCCTAAATCCAAAATGTTACAGAGGTAAAAGTACATAGTATTTGAAAAAAGGTACTTTATAATGTATTATAATGTCACATCACTATTGATACATTAACATGTAAACAGTAATTAATTACTGTAGGTTGTTGAGGCAGAGCTGCTTTTAACTCATTTATATACTGTTAGAGAGTAAGTGTTGCTCTCCCTGAAGTTTCCCTTGTCCCACATGAAGGGTGTTTTTTCTTAGGGAATTTTTCCTTTATCCAAACTGGGAGTCTAAGAATAGAGGGTGACTGTTGTGTGTTGTACAGACTGTCTTGTCAGGCCTACATGAATAAAACTGACTTCAATTGACTTTACCCAAAAGAAAAGAATTGCACAACAATCATCTGTGTTTACAGCTGCAGTTTCACTCGGCTCAGACAAGTTAAGAAGGAGCCTCCTGAGACCAGAAACAGATACAGCTCATTAAGTCTGAAACGATTAGTCCATTAATTGAGTCTGTATACAGGGAATGAATCGTCCACTTCTTTGTTTATTTCAAAGGAATATTTGTAAACATTATGTCATTCCAGATTCTCTAATGTGACAAGTTTCCACTTTTCTCTGTTCTACATCACTTTGAATTGAATAATAACTTTAAAAAAACAAGACATGTCAAGACTTCATCTTGGCTTATGCTGGAAACTTTGATGGACATTTTTTTCACAACCTCCCGAGCTGTGCCTCCTGAATTATAGGTCTGTGTGGCAGTGTGGTTGTCCGTGTGGTGTTTTAGTGGTTTTGTGATTCTGTGTGGTTCAGATTAGTGAACAGAGAGGAAGGATCAGCAAAGCCCATCCGTACTTTTTTTTTTTTTTTTTTTTTTTTTTTGCTTACAGGAGTGTCTATTAATACCAGCCAAGCAGCTCTTTGCTGTGAGTATTGCAGTGATCCTCTTAGTGTTTGTCCTACACGCACAGGAAGAGGTGGACGGGGAGAAAGGAGGACACATGGACAGTAGCATGAAGAGACAGAACAAAGTCGGATTTTAGGTCTCCCCAGATACAGACAGAGCTGTAATTTACGCACGTTCACACGGCTGCTGTGGGTGTTGCCACGTTGAGGGCTGCTGTTGTGGTGAGGTTGCCACGGTGACAGGCGAGCTGGAGGGTAGGAGGTTGTCGTCCGAGGCCGATATGACCCTGCTGGACTGCACTGGAGCCAGGATCTCCGGCTGCTGGTCCCTGAGGTCTGGCCGCAGGTAAGAGCTGTTTGTGCTGCTGTTTTCTCTCAGCGCAGGCGGGATGCCAGCGTTCCCCTCACAAAGCTCAAACGCACACAAATCGACGGTGCGTGTGAGCCATAAATAGTCTCTAAACAGGGTTTGTTGAGAGGTCAGAGGAAGTGCAGGATCTGGGTTAGTTTGCAGGGATTTGAGGTGTGTGTGTGTGTGTTTGTGCTCCGTCTCAGGGGGCCGCCTGCGGTGTTGTCATTACTGAACAAGTGCTTGAAACTGCATCTGCTGAACGTGCAAAACATTCATTAGTCTTCTCCTCCATTCATGGTTTGTCCCGTTTTGCGTGCGTGTTTGTAGTAGCGTGTATCATGTGGGAAACAAGCAGAGTTACTAATTACAGCCAGAGGGACTGCAGGAGTCCCTAAATATGGCCTCGGAGAGTGTGACGTAAATTCTGAGCCACACATACAGTATGTACAGTATCTGTGATGCATATTAAAACTCATGCATTAATGTTTTGTTCACTCTTGTTAAGGCCAAGGAAACGCAGCAAATCATCACATTTCAGAAGCTCAAACCACATACAAAAGCAACTTTAACGATATATCAGTGATCAAAACATTTGCTGATAATTTTTCTTTTAATAATTTGAAGTCATGTTTATGTTGTTAAATAAAGTTTAATGTAAAATCCTAATTAGTACATGTCAGATACATGTAGTTGAGTAAAAAGTTAGAATAGCTCCCTCTGAATTTTTGTGTATGAAGTGTAAAGCACAATACACATAGCACATAACATACTATATGAGGAAATTTCTTATGCGCGGTGGAGGCCGGTGTGAGACTCCTCTGTGTGTTCAGGCTCTAACCTGTCCTGTTGTTTGCTGTGTTGCAGCGGGAGCGGCGAGGACTCGCTGGACCGGCTGCTGCCCCCCTCCGGGGCCCCACGCAAGAAGAGCGCCACCTCGCTGAGTAAGACCGAGCCGCCCCTGCTACGCACAGGCACACGCACCATCTACACCGCCGGCCGCCCTCCCTGGTATGACGAGCATGGGGCTCAGTCTAAAGAGGCCTTTGTCATCGGTACGGTGATGTTTTTACTCCACCTGATTGTTCTCTTCTTCTTCTTCCCCTTTCATTACCCTTGTGCTGAGTTATGGCTTTCAGCTGCAGGACCTGTCCCGCGTGTCTCATTCTGTCCTGTTATAGCCATAAGCACAGTACTGCACATGTGCATACCACCAGACAACATTAGACACACTCTGAAAAACACACATAATGGGCCTTTGAAACGCGTGTGTGTTTGTGTGTGTGTGCGTGTGGTTCTGCAGGGTTGTGTGGGGGCAGCGCCTCAGGGAAGACCACTGTGGCCAATAAGATCATCGAGGCTCTGGATGTGCCCTGGGTTGTGCTGTTGTCCATGGATTCTTTTTACAAGGTAAGAGTTTTGTGCAATTAAGTATTTTTTAAAATTTTCTTACCAATTTATCTGTGGATTTACTGTAGGAAGAAATAGATAGATAGAGACAGAGAGTTCAACTTTATTAATCCCAAACTGGGAAATTTTTGATCGTCTGCCTGTTGGACATCTGTAGCTGTCACCTTTGATTCAGAGAAACTGGAATGGATAATTTTCACTATTTCCTGACGTTTTGCAGACTAGACAGTCAAATAACCAAGAATATAGATACCTGATAAATTGTTTGTTGCAGCTCTTAAAGGATGTTAGGACTAAATGTCCACTTGCTCCTTTTAAACCTTTACAGGTTCTGTCTCCCGAGGAGCAGGCCCTGGCAGCGAGCAACGACTACAACTTCGATCATCCCGGGGCATTTGACTTTGAGCTGCTGGTTTCCACCCTTAGAAAGCTGAAGCAAGGCAAGAGCGTGAAGATCCCAGTGTACGATTTCACCACACACGGACGGCACAAAGACTGGGTGAGTTGTTTCATCACAGCAGAGCATCCCCTGTTTCTACAAAACTAACTCATCAGAGATGACATCCTGCAGCTTTAATCTTATTACTGAAAACTTAAAGTGACTGCTCACGAGGCAGCGTTCTGCTTTGAAGACTCTCAGGCTTTCCTCCTCTTAATGCAGAAAACTGTGTACGGTGCCAGTGTAATCATATTTGAAGGAATTATGTCTTTCGCGGACAAAGAGCTTCTGCAGGTAAGGCAGCGTGTTTTCTCTCGTCACGTTTGTCTTCTTGAGTGAAGTGAAGTAATCGCCACCAGGTTATTGTTTGAGCAGCTCCTAAGTTGTACTGAATGAATAGCGAACCGTTCAGGGGTGTTTGCTCTCTCCCATCTGCAGCTCCTGGATATGAAAATCTTTGTAGACACAGACTCGGACATTCGGCTGGTCCGCCGGCTCCGCAGGGACATCACAGAGCGTGGGCGGGACATTGAAGGCGTCATCAAGCAATACAACAAGTTTGTGAAGCCAGCCTTTGAGCAGTACATCGAGCCAACCATGAGGCTGGCTGACATCGTTGTTCCAAGGGGTGAGAAAGACACTTTTTTCTTTTAATCCAGCAAAGAAAGTACCAGCTACATCTCCATCTGCATCTTTTGTTGGTGTTGTTTTTTATCTACAAGGTGGTGGGAATATGGTGGCCATCGATCTTATCGTCCAGCATGTTCACAGCCAGCTGGAAGAGGTGAGTGGCTTAAGACACTGACTGTGCAGCAGAGGGTGGCGCCACCGTGTGTCCAAAAGCTGCAGCATACAAACAAAAAGAGAAACACCCGGTTGTTTGTACAGTTTACTGGCTCCAAACTGAAATGAAGTCAAAGCCTCTCAGTCAGGTGGTTTCAAACATTTCTGTTTGTCTGTCTTTTTAAACCATTTGTCTTTCTCTCACCCTCTCTGTATGCAGCGTGAGCTCAGTGTCAGGTATGCTGATATGTATTTTGACTTTGCCTCCTGCGACTTCGGTTCACTTATTGTTTCTAGAGAGTTTTGTTTCAGTACTTTGTACCATCACACTCTCTCTGCTCCGTCTTTCTGCATTCAGTGACGTGGTCTGGGTGATAACTTTCTGTCGTCTTAAAGTCAGGCTGCTTCGTTTCTCCGACAGTGAAGCAGAATAAAAAGATGAACCTTTTGATCTGAACGAACCTCTCCTCGGTCTCAGGGCGCTCTTGGCCTCCGCTCAGCAGACCCAGCCGCTGCCCCAGACGCTCAGCGTGTTGGAGAGTACGCCACAGGTCAGAGGCCTGCACACCATCATCAGGTAGCGACCTTTGCTCATGCACAGCTTTGCGTCCTTGTGACGGAGCAAACAATGGGTCTTTTATTTTTCCTGTGCCACAGGAACAAAGAAACCAGTCGGGACGAGTTCATCTTCTACTCGAGGAGATTAATGCGGCTTCTCATTGAACATGCGCTCACGTTTCTACCATCTCAGGTACTTCACTTACATAGTGAACAATGTTTTGACGGCTTTGCTCAAACCGAAGAAGCCACAGGTAATTACAACCTGACAGCTTTACTGTTCTGGATCTAAACACTTCATTCACATGGAAGTACTCTGACTGACTCTACACTACTCCCCCAAATAGAGATAAAATTCAATTCCTTAACTGATGGTTAACTTGATGATATGCGTTAGCAGCTTGTTTCCACTGCCCCCGAGTGGCCTAATCTTCAGTTATTAAAGGTTTAAAGGACTGTATTGGTGGTTCTGCATGTTTTAGACCATGAAATACAAATAATCTTTATATTACTTTCTTGACATGCCAACCATATGTTTTTGTAATTAACACCGTCAGTTTTACATTGCAGTTTGATAATTGATAATTATAATAATAATAATAATAATAATAAACACTGTTTTCACTTAAACATCAGGGGATTCAAGTGCTTGTGTAGATCACCTGCACCTCCACAGTCAACCGGCAACCAACTCAACAGCATGTTCAAGTTACATATTTTTCCCAACATCCATATTCATTGTTTCTCTAAAATGTTTTTAAAATCAAAGGTTTTAAGTAGGCACATCTTAAATATTAGTTGTCATAGCTTTCAGAGTTTTTAAAAAGCTCCCAACAATGTACCTGACAATCCACACCGAGTTCGACCAGAAAACACTGGCTGTCTGGAAAGTTTAAAAAAATCTATGGAAAACTGTTGTTATATTATTTTCTTCTCTCTCTCTCAAACAGCCGTGTGTAGTTGGGACTCCACAGGGCCATGAGTATGAGGGGCACCGGTACAACGGGAGGGGGGTGAGTGATGTTCCTGCTGTACGAGGCCTTGTTAACTTCCAGGCGAGTGTGTCCTCAGGGTTTCTGTCATCACGCTTGGCTCTGCTGCCTCGTCTCTGCAGATCACCGGTGTGTCGATCCTGCGGGCGGGTGAGACCATGGAGCCCGCCCTTAGGGCCGTGTGCAAGGACGTCCGCATCGGCAAGATCCTCATCCAGACCAACCTTGACTCAGGCGAACCAGAGGTAGATAAAATGGGTCATTTAGTGCCAAATATCCTTAACGTTACTGTCCTCAAGATGCTTAGGCATGCTACTATATTTGACACTTTTCACAAAGTTGCATAGTGTCTCAAAAATCAGATAATATAAAAAGAAAATTAAATTGTTTTATTGTTGTTTTTTTTTTAATTCTTCCAAATGATGTGCATCTCCGTGGTAACTACCCTTCCTGCTTTTGTAACCATGGTGACCTGCCTCCTCCAGCTGCATTACCTGCGTCTGCCCAAAGACATCAGTGAAGATCATGTCATCCTAATGGACAGCACGGTCTCCACCGGCGCTGCTGCCATGATGGCAGTACGAGTCCTATTGGTGGGTGGATGTTGACGTCATTATTCTTCAGTTCGACGACAAATTTCCCCACTGTGGGACTAATAAAGGATTATCTTATCTTGATAGGACCCCTCTCCTCTTCGTCAGTCACATGTTGTTTTCTTTTTTTTTTGGTCTGTTGAAGGTCTGATTAGCATCTCCTCTGCAGAGAGAAATGTCACTTCATTTCTCCCCTTTTGCTTTCCACGTAGTAATTATCCTCCACATAATGATAAAGCAGGTACTGACGGTTGTTGCTATGATGTGCTTGTGTGTGCACTGAGCAGGACCACGAGGTGCAAGAGGATAAGATTATGTTGGTGTCGCTGCTGATGGCAGAGCTTGGGGTGCACTCCGTGGCCTACGCCTTTCCAAAGGTCAAAATCATCACCACCGCCGTGGACAAGAGTCTGGATGATAATTTACATGTAATTCCTGGCATCGGTAAGCCAGTAAATGCACATACTCACTCTTTTTACTGCAAAATCAGAGGGTACATGTCGCACACCTCGTTCAAAGCAGAAATTATTTGCCTGTTCCGAGTCTCTCAACCCTCAAAGAACTTGTCTAATTCGAATAACAGGTGATGTGCTATAACTTAATCGAAGTTCATGGTTTTGGGTGCACGATTTTGGTTTTGTGCAAGAAATAAAAGTGCCTGCGGCCTTCGCAGCCGATAAAACATAATAAACATCTGTGTTTCAAGCAGACAGATTTCATTTCATGTCTCAGCAGATTCTAATTTTATGGTTGTGTCACTTCAGATTTCAAAGCGAACAGCCCTCTCCATCAGTGCTGTGACTCAGCTACGCAATATACATGCTAGACAGACTGGTCTCTTCTCTATTAAGATAAACTATATGAAATTGCATGATTAGACATCATTTGCAAACATTAAGTTGAATATTCAATATAGAATGTTACACCAATGAATTATTCAATTGCAAAAGTCATGATTTTAGCTTATGACTTTCAACCGTTGCAGTCAGTGTTTTTTTGTTGTCGTTTTTTTCAATTTTCAGCCCGTAGCCCAATCATACACAGTAGCTCTGAGTCCTGTGTTGTCTTTTCTCAGGGGACTTTGGAGACCGGTACTTTGGGACAGACGGGTACGACGGCTGGAGCGAGGAGGAGGACCAGGAGCAGCCGTCATACTGACACAAACATCCGTGAGCCTTTTGAAAGGATATACACACACTACTTGTGTTATCATGCATCCTCTCCAAACGCAAAAAAGCAAAAACAAAAAAAAAACTGTTAAATAAGCTTTTTGTGTACTGTACATGAACTTTTTGTACCATAAAACTGATGAGTCTCAGTCAAGTTGTATGCATGAGGAATATTATGCTCTACTCACAACTGAGACTTCAGTGGAAATCTTTTCACACTCAGATGGTCACAGAAGTGAAACAATGCCATTACCTTTGTGGTACACTAATTTCACAACAATATTATTGCGTACTAAATTATTTTATCCAGGACTGGTAGTTATTTGTGAATCCAGTTCTTAATATGTAATAGCTAGTTTCAAACAGTTGGTTTTGACCATTGAAACTTAAGGAAGTCCTTGTTCTTATACAAATCCATACTTTACACTGCTCTAAAGACTTTCTCTGTAAAATGTAATGTAATTAAGTCTAAAGTAGAGTAGTAGTGGAGTAATTTTATATTAAACATATATTACAAAGGGAAATTACTGTCATTTTCAAGAGGATCAACGATCTTAAAAGGTTTTACAATAGGTGGGGAAAAAAATCTTAAATTCAAGGTATGAACATATAACAACAATATTTTTTACATTAAATTCAGATTTAGTTTTCATTTCTTGCCACCACTTTCTGAGTCTGCTGGAAAAATGCCATCCGCTCATTACGCTGGATACCTGCACCGATCAGCAGGGTGTGATTGTCAGTGCGAGGTCACGGCTGGTCATACACCAAATATTTTCCACGCTCCTCTGACTCTCAGGGTTCAGACTCAGGCCACTTTGCCTCCCTCTCTGATGCACTTTAAATGCCTGAAGGGGTCAGTGTAGCTCACATTCAGCTTCTCTGAATGTGATTTATCGTGTGTCGCCGTGTGAAATCTGTGTCTCTCAGTAAGGAGGCACACGGACTCCACCTGAAGTTAAAATGTGTTGATTGTCTTGTTTGTGCAGAAGTGGAAACATGCACCTGGCTTGTGATTTTACTGGATGATCTGGACTGTGGTGATGCTCAGTTACAAACATGTAAGATGATGATGAACAGTGTCATTTTCAGGGTTACAAAATCAAGCAGTAAAAAAACCTTGAGCCTCCCCGATTTCCATCCCTCCTGTGTTCGCTCTAAACCACGCCTCGTGATTCCTGTTATGAGTCAGTGGGTGGCGGCGATACGACTCCCTCAGCCAGTTTATGACCTTATGCTCAGTTACTATCTCTTCTAGTCTCCCAGATCCTGTGTTCACTGTCATGTATCTTCAGTGAGCCTGACAGTCTCATTCATACACTGATTCAGTCGTTCACTCTCCACACACTGAGATTAACACATCACATTATCTGTGAATGTCCCTGTGTGTCTTCTGCTCCTACACCTTTTCGTTTGTTTGCTTTTTTTTGCGCTCCCTCACCGAGCGGGTGACACTGTGATCGTGGATGTCACACGACGCACGCTGCATCCTCCAAGACAGCAGAAGACTCACTTGCCCATGTGACTACTGCCTCAAGGTTAACCTGTTACCATGGAGACAAGCCCGCCAATGAAAAATCAGCAGACGGTTGCGATGTTGACTGCAAGCTTTTTGTTTTAAGGGGTGACCTATTTTTTTTCCTTCCACTCTACCCCCCCAACCGCCACCTCCCCTCCACAGATACTCAGACGCAGACCCCCTTTACTCTGGCACATGTGCACATGCATACAGACGTTCACACAGACAAAATAAAAAACATGGGACGGCTACTCACTCACACGCTCACATGCACACACACACACACACACACACACACACACACACTTCCTGTAAGATGAGGATGTAAGGTTGTGCATAAAAGAAGCAGCCTCAGATAGAATATGAAAGACAAGATATTTTGTTACTCTGACCCTCAGAATATGAGTGCATACGTACGTGTGTCAAATTTTTCTTTTGATTGGACTTAAGACAGAACTCTACAGGCAGCTACTGAGATCAGAAGAAAAGGTTTAAATTAAGAAAATCAGTTTTTCAAAGTGAACTCTTTGGCTTAAAAGAAGTTCATCTTCACTCAGCAAATTCCTCTCTCTCCGTTTTAATAACTGACACTATGAGATAAAACCTGTTTTTTTTTAAAGTGCCACTTTATTACAAAAGTATAAACTTGACCGACATTTCATGAATAGTAATCTTGATATAAAACATTACAATCTTTTGCACTTAGCACTTAATTACACGCTTTTTCGAGTACAAGACCCTGTAGTCTGAATAGCAAACACACAACGTTAGCTGCCACATTTAACTTTAGCTGGGGTTTTTTTAAACCAAAAAGAAAAACACACTGTAGCTTTCATGGCTACAAAAACAACAAACAGAATACACTGGATTTTTTTTTTTTTTACATTGCAGCTGTTTTGCAGTTTGTGTCACAAGATAAGTCATTCCAAAACACAATTAAACATAATAGAAAAAGATAGATTTCTTGACACTGATGATATATTTATTATTCTTTCTCTTTTTGTAATGTACATACACATTGCATCAACATACAGTATAATCACATTGTTTGCTTGGGGATATTTGGTCAAATGAACTCGTTATATTGTCCAGGATTCAGATTTTTTTTATTGTGTGTGTGTGTGTGTGTGTGTATCCTCACGGCGTGTGCTCTGCTGCTTAAGCGAACACTTTGCTTCACATTTCTGCAATATTTTTAACACTGATAATAACAGAGAGAGAGAGTGTTCATCGATGGAGTGATGACGAGACATGACGTTTGCTAATACACATTGGTTCTACTGTAGCTTTCCAAGCTGCACTATGGTGAAACCCAAGCAGATTCATATGACCACAAGGCAGGGACTATGTAGATGAACGCTCCACAGGGATGAGTGAGGACTGAGCGGAGGGGAGGGTTGTCTTGTTGGTGGGTGGAGGGGTGGGGGGGTGGGTGTGAACTGTCTCCACGTTCAGGACTCGAGCAGTTCTCTTTTCTTATTTCATCTGTACTATGACTGTGTGTGTGTGTTTGTGTGTGTGAGAGAGTGCGTGTGTTGTAGGGCGCAGGAGGAGAGAAAAATTAACGCTCCTCTCCTCTGCACCGAGAGTCCCGCCGAGCCAAAGACATCCTTCATCTCAGTGGCTTTGTGCTCTACAGAGGAATAAAGCAACACACTGAAAAAAATAAATAAATAAACAACCGACAACGATAGAAAAGGAACAAAAAACATTCATATAGAGGTACCACATGACAGTGCTTGATTTTTTTGTTAGTTTTTTTCACTTTTTTTTAGCATGCAACTTGTAGCAGGCAAAGTGCAGAAACAGGATCAACAAAGTAAAACACTTCATTTACAGACGGCAGTGGAGACAGTGTTCAGTCCATGTAACATGAAACAAAACATGACAGAGGGAAGTATCTGGTTGTTGTTATTGTTTAGGTATGAAAATGGTTTAAATTAGTAGAAGCCTTTAGGAGGAATGCAAAATGTGTGCAATTTTTTATTATAATACTCTCATAATTGTTTCTCTTGGTCCCTGAGCTTTCAAGTATTTTGATTAGCAATTAATTCCATTTATATCATTTAAATTCGTCCTGAATCACATCTTGACTGACTACAGGTAAGCCCTGTTCACGACAGACTAAGTGCTACCAAAAGATTTCACGCAATGCTGTGCCTTTTTCCCCAAATAGTGTCCTGCTAGGACCAGAAAAATTACTTTTTTTTACCCGCTAGAATTGAGGAAGAATTTAGGCTTTTTACTTTATTGTGCTTTGCACATATGTGTCAGTAAAATAGAAGTGCTACTGTTACCAACAGATTGCTCTGCAATGGTCTTGTGCTCATTTATTATTCACTACCTTTGGATTCCCTATAAGGTTTATAGATTGGACTTTGTATTCAGCCCAGGTCATAACAGATCAACATTATTGCCCCCAGGCCTCTGACCTGTGAAAGGCATGACGTTATGACTTCAATGTAAACAGTATGTGTGGGTGAGCATGACAGGGGCTCAGCCGTCACTCCTCGTGGTGTTAGCTCAGCTCCTTGTGTTGGAACGATAGGGGTGGGGTGGGGGTGGGGGTGGGGGGTGTCACAGTGCAGCTGCCGCCTCAGAGCCCTGTTACATACATCTCCATACCATCGTTGAAAGTGAAAATGGTGGTGGTGCTGGAGGTGGCGGAGCCATGCTTCAGGTCGCCGATGCTCTCATACAGGTTCTCCCCTGGCAGCAGCAGGGCTTTGGCGGGCAGGTGCTGTAACTTGGGGGTTTGCTGAGTTGGCGGTGGTGGAGGGGGCTGCTGCTGCTGCAATGGCTGCTGGGCTTTCTTCCTTCTCGGCCGCAGGGTGGCACACGTGTTGGGGGGCCGCTCCCGCTTCCAGCCGCCTCCACCCTCCATGTTCTCATAGGCTGGATCGCACTCCTCTGTCCCGATCGACTCGTAACAGTGGTCGTCAAGGGGCCCTCCGACTGCTTTGCCCTCCTGGGGAGCCCAGGTCTGGGGTTTGACCACTACACTAAACCCCCGTCCCGGTCTCGGTCCCGGTCACCACGACCCAAGGTCCGGAAGCCAGGATTGGCTGGGGGAGACCCAGGGACGGCTCTCTTCTTCTTTCCAGGTTTACACACCTTCGAGTACATCTCAGCCACCTGCAATCAAACAGCACATAGCACAGAGACTTTGAAAAAGACTTCATTATCAATGGTTTAGTGAATGAATGGTCCCCCTCCCATAACTTAATAGTAAATCTGAAGGGTGACATCGGTAATATGTAAATGACAGACAGGTGGATGCACAGGCTGAAGGAGGAGTCCTTGCTCACCACAGCCGCAGACGGTTGTATATTCTCCACTGTGTGAGCACCCAGCGGGCCCAGGCCTTTATTCTGCAGCATGAGCATTTCGTCGACCTCCGGAGGCTTCCAGATGTACTGCTCTCCGTTGCCCATAAACATCACTTCCTGACAACAGAATAACAGATTACAGGTGGGCAGAGCCGATCACATGGCCGTGCAGGACGTCAGGCTGACAAAACAAATGAAACAAATGATTGTGAATATGAAAGAAGAACTTTCTGAACAAACCTAATACGGCTCGCAGTGAAGAAATTAATTGCTTTACACATGCGTACATGCCATAGCACTGGCATTAAAAAGTGCACTGAATGGACTTCATTCAGTTGTGAATAGATTTTCCCTGGAAGGTGGAGCTTGTACCTTGAGGAACCATGTACTCATCTTCTGGATGACTCAATTTCAACATGTTGCGTCATCCACTGGAAAGTCGGCAAACAGCCCTGCGAGCAGACTGCGTACACATGTAAGCCTGTGAACTGTGCGTGTTACTGAACTCGGGTCACAGCAGATAGCGCGACCTTGCCGACCTCACACAGGGCAGCAAATGGTCTCCCACTGTCACCTGGGGGGGGTGAGGTTAGGTCCAGAGCCTTACATCCACAGTGAAAGCAGACAGCCTGCCCACACTCCTGCTGCTACGAGCATATGGAGGAGGCGACACTGCTGAGAACAGAAATACCCCTCCATTGCCCAGAACTCTGTGACGAGCAAACACAGCTAACTGCCCAGGCTTCAAAGAAATTTTTACAGAAATAACTTATCACAACACTGCACGATGTGGCCAGCATACAAGGAAAATTACAGCTGTGCAGATCCTCTGCAGCATCAACAGGAAATCTGGAATAAATACCCACTTGGCTCACTCAACCTGGACTACCCGCTTTGGATTAACATGTCACACTATTGCCGACAGAGAGCTGGGGAATTTTTTTTACTCTGAGATGCTTGAGCGTAACGATCAGAACAGAGAGACCACTTGGGCCTGATTGGTCAGCCAAACTCTTCACACTACAGTCTTAATGATGCCAGTGCACAAGACATCAACTCAACCATCTTCTTCTGCTTTGTATGATCTGGTCTAACCCTTCCAGTCAGACCTCTGAAGAACCACTGACGACCAAACTTAGCTGTTAACTTCCTCTCCCCTCCAGCCATCATTCCTCATTTCCTTCAGCAAATGAAACCCAACCACAGAGGTGTTGCTGTCAGGGCTTATTGCCGAAGAAATGTGTAGCTGGTACCTTTCCTTCTGAGTGGCACTTACCAGCATTATGTGAGAGAATTATACTTCTTTTCCAAGGTGTTTTATCTGTTTGGGGCATCAGGTCATATTTATTGCTAGCATGGTAATTTTTTTCTGGGGGGGGGGCATCCCAGTGGCCCGGTAGTTAAGTCACATACCATGTGGCTGCAAAATCCCCAGTTCGTTTGCTTTTTAAAGTGCTGGTTCTAGGATTGTGTTACCTTTGGATGAGCCAGACTCCCTAGTTACCCCTGCTTCCAGTCTTTATGCTAAGCTAAGATAATCACCTGCTGACTCTATCTTCATATCTATCATACAAGCATGAGGATTGTTGAATCAATCTTCTCATCTAACGCTCCACAAGAAAGCAAATCGTCATACTGTTCCAACTCTACCAACCTTTGGGAAGGATGGAACATTAAAGGCCTCCACATTTCTACGGGGCAACTTGGTGCTATGGGGGTGTGGTGGAGGAGGGGCGGGATGTGACGGAGGGGCGTGTCGTGGAGGTGGCGCTGGCGGCTCCCCCATATCTGTCCCGCTGTCCCTCTTTTGGGGCGCCTTGTCGGCCTTCCTCAGCTTCCTGACGCAGGCGTACTCGGCCGTCTCCGGAGGGTGAGGGGGAGACATGACCTGGGCCTCGGGTTCAGGCAGCCCTCCTTCCACATCCCCATCTGGGTCCGGGGGCGCCGGGGTGTTGGCGGGGACTGCCGGAGGAGCGGGAGTGTCCGTCTGCCCGGCCCTGCCTACCATGGCGTAGAGGGCATCGTCAGTACGTGTGGTGGAGGAGCGTCGGCCCACTTCAGAGTAAGTGTGCTCTCCGTCTTCTCCAGTCCCAGAAGGGATCTGGGGAAGCTGCCTGCCTTGAGAACGAAGGTCAGAGTTAGACCGGCGGCTGGGCAGCAGCAGAAAGTCCATGCTAGCTGGACGTTTCTTTTTAGATGCCTCTGCAAGGCACATACAGGCTGCTATTACTGTCCAAAAAGCCACTGCCCACCAAAAAACAGAAGTCATATACGTTTACTTCTCTCAGCCTGGACAGCTCAATCACATTTTGCTAAATGATTGGTAAGAGAAAACCTTGAGCTGACAGTAAACAGGAAACTGATGTAGATGCGTCCAAACAAGCCTCATTCCACTGCAGTGGAAGCAGGATGAGCATGAAGCAGGACATATGCTTATATTTCTTCAAATCCTCTCAGGCGCCTGTCACAGCGCCCACAAACTCAGTTCCCTGTTGACTGTCATTGATGGAGCTCCAGGATTTCTCTTGGCTTCTGTGAGTTCTGTCTTTAAGAGAGATGTGTACTGAGAGATCCAGATTGAACGGTCCAGTGGAATGAGGCTGAGTTGTAAATGTAATGTGAATCCTGTTTTAGGGTAAATTACTAAAATGCCCTCAGATTTCATCACAGATAGGTTTTTGTATGAATTTAGGGTCAGATCTGATAATGTGGAGAAAATGCATGCTGTGGCACTTATTTGCGTTATTGGGGTTGATAATGTTATTTTTGGGGACTCTAATTTATGACGACGAAGCTTAATCAGGACATGCCACACTCACTTTTATTTGTGGACAATTGCTCCATTTATTCATTTATTGCCACGATACTGATGTGCAGCAAGGGAAAAAAAAATTTAAAATTGATTTTCCATTTTTGCCATTTCATGGACAATACTTTTGCTGTTGGGTGGAAATCTGGCATCTCCATGTTTCCTGATTTTCATGCTCCCAAATAAGCTGAAAAATGTCGCTCCTCATGTGGTTGAGAAAAAACAAATTCAACCCTTGCAGCTCAGAAAATTCCCCTAAAAATCCCCTCCTGTGATGCCAAACTTGCTTTGTCATGAGGCTGAAACAAGACCAGGCTGTTTAGTTCCAGAAAAGGTTGTGTTTATGAGCAGCAGCTAGGTGCTTTAATACAGAAGACACAGGATTTGTACGTGAAAGATGGACTCACTTTTGCCATTGCAGTTCATCTTGTTCATCTCAGTGTCTGATTTACTGATGGACCGCAGCTTCGACTGCCTGAGTATCCCCTGACAACACACACACAGAAAGTCATTTTAACACTAATTAAGACTGAAGAGGTGTCCTCTCAATGATATTGTTTCCTGGTGGATTAAGTTGTGTCTGCAGTGTAAACAAAAACAAAGTGTGTCGGCTGATACCTACCATGTCCATGAGACGGTGTTTTCCACCTTCGCCGGGGACATTGTGTGTCTTCCCCTTCCTGTGGCAAACACAACCGCTCTGTCACAAAGATTGACACTTTCTACACTGATGCATTTGTGTGTTTGTGTGCGTGCAATGTTTGTCTGAGTCATCGTCCAAGTGTGGCTGAGTCATCTGTTGACTGTGGACATGTGAGTTAAGAATGCGTCTGCACGCATGCATAGAGGCATAATTTTAAAATTAACTTATTGGTGCTTTTACTTCAGGAGTAAAGGATCTCAATACATCTTCCGCCAGTAGTGTGTGTGCTGTGAGCATCATGGGTCTATAAGTGTGTGTGTGTGTGGTCATACGTGGATGCACGGTGTCTACCCTCACCTCTGGCAGCCCACGCAGAGCACCACGATGAGGATTGTAACAACAAAGGCTGAGGCAGCAGCGATAGCACCCAGCAGCAGGACCTTGCCGTAGGGAGGAGCCGTGAAGTTCAGCCCGTCCTGCATGGAGGCCATGTGGGAGCGCTGGCGCTCACTTGCTCTCACACACGCACACACTCACACACCCTTACCCTCATGCACGCAGGGAAGTGCCACGGTCTCACTGGGATCTGCAGCGAGAAGGCACAGAGTGGCGCTTAATTACAAAAATTATCTGACCTTTACAAAACATTAAGTAGGTTAACAAAGCAGGAGAACCAGAAGTAAAACGTTCAAGGTGCAAAGGGCAAAAGGGAAGCAGCAGTTTAAAAAGAGAAGAAGTGAGAATTCCCATCCAGCGCTGAGGCAGTCAAGTGAACAGACATTACGCCTCAGGCAGGTGCTTGTGCTTCACCTTGTTTTAGGGATTACTGAGCTCTGAGTGTCACACTTACATAGACATTAACAGCATACCTGCTCACCAACAAGGACTTTCAGACATCTAGGTCTACATAGAATAAACATGAGCTGAGAAATCCAACAAGTCTGCATTCAGCAATTGTTTTATAACTGAAATAACCTCGAAAAATCTGAGCACAGTTTCCTGAGAATCTAGTGTTGAGCTGCTGCCGTGCATATGGATAAACAAAAATGTCCTATGGACAAACATACATATTGAGGAGGTGCAATGAGTAGCAGCAGAGCTGAAACATGCCAGCAGGCAGAGTAACCTGAAACTCCGAGGGAGAGGAGTGTGAAAGCAGGGCAGGAACATTTTTCTTCTTCCTCTTTACTCCTCGCTGCCTACTAGACAATTCCACATATGGCCGTGTAATATATTTCAAGCAAACAATTAAAAAAGACAAAACAAAACCAAAAAACAGGCCTGCTGTAATCTCTGTCAAAACACGCCATCTGTCCACTGTGTTTCTGCGTGTTTGTCACTTGTCCATCCAAACAAATCAACCCCCCAATTTTGTCCAACGTTTCAGAGTCTGTACATGTCTGTCCAAATGTTTCAGTTTATATATAGGATGCAGATCAAACCTGACACTTTGATACAACTCGCTTTAGTATTGGATTCCACATAGATGCTTTCCGTCCGGCCAGAATTTAATCTTCACAGTCCAAATTACTTTATAGCAATTTGTCTGTGGTCTGGTGTACAGTGTGTCTGAATGCTAACATATGAGGCCAAAGCAGTGCAAATATTTTATATATTTATTCATTAGCATTGTATTGTAGTGATCTGTGATGTTAGTGAGGCTTAATAAGGATTCAAGCAATGAGCCAAGCATGAGTGCTTATCTTCACTCATCCCTCTTCATCTTCCCTAAAACAATCAGTCCACGACGTTGAGTGTTCACTCAATAAAATCTACTATAAAATTACACTAATCACGTAGACAGCAGCGCATTGTCCGGGTTCTGACATAGAACCAACCCATCCTCAGTTGGATGTGTTTTGTTTTGACAGTTAGTCATTTCTTCTTTCAGCCAACCCCAAATATATTGATCATATCAAGAATCAGCTTCCTTGGAGTCACTATTTTAAAAAAGAAATAAGCGGTAAATGCACCAAGAGCTCGTCTCGATTGTATACAACATAATTGGCTAAAATGGCTCTGTCTTGCCAGAGTGCTCTCCAAATCTGACCAAGTTTGGTGTGTACATTTACAATGCCCAACATCTGAGTGAATGTGGCACTAGATTTATTATATTTTGAAATATCTAAAAGCAATATTACTACCCCATCTCCACCAAATGTGGAATGCTATTATAGTCACATGAAACAGACTATTTCAGATTTTTTTCACCGTAGGCTGTGAAAAAAAAAAACTCAATGAAGGGAGGGGGGTCAAAAGTCTATGGTGTTTAGTGGTGATGATTGTTCTATGACCTTAACCACATGTTCGACCGGGTCCTTTCTGTGTGGAGTTTGCATTTTCTCCCTGTGCCTCCGGGCACTCCAGCTTCATCCCACTCCACCAAAGATGTACAACGTACGTTAGGTTACGACTCTAAATTGCCCATAGGTGTGATTGTGAGTATGAATGGTTGTCTCTATGTGTACCCTTGTGACAAACTGTCCAGGGTGTACCCTACGTCAGCTGGGACATATAGGGTGAGGGCTGTGACCCTGAAAGGATAGGCAGTAAAAAAAAATGAATGGATGGTCATGGTTTAATCAAACTGCCACTGTAGAATTGTCACATCATTTTATTTCTTTTTCACCTGTGATTTTTAAGTTTAGCTGTGGCATAAATGTTGTGCTAATTTATCTTGTAGATGATGACGTGCAACGCCAATCTGCTGGTGACATTAGGTGAAAAGACTGGGGATCAGCTGAGTCACTCTTACTCATCCATCTAGTCTACCTATATGAAATTTCATGACATCCAAGACCTGTCAAGATATTTCAACAGACCCACCAACTGA
The DNA here is from genome assembly GCA_016785225.1 of Psettodes erumei. Lineage (NCBI taxonomy): Eukaryota > Metazoa > Chordata > Actinopteri > Pleuronectiformes > Psettodidae > Psettodes > Psettodes erumei. Next base: position 3,007,057 of record JAFBJZ010000915.1, on the reverse strand, counting down.
CTGAGTATGCTCTGTAGCTGTGTCCCAATGCAAGTCTTTTCAATGGTTAAAATCTTTTAATGTGAAGCAGCTGAAGGATGTGCTGTTATACCTCTAATAGAACTGCTCACTGATTAGCAGTAAACCCTGATTGTTCGGATGCAGTTATTTAAGTTTGATCTTTTTTTGTCTCTGCTTTTTTATTCTCATCTTTTTGAATGTTTTCTCTGCAAAAAATATTCATAGTGTATTATCTGACTTGACTTTACCACAGCAGGGGTCTGATTTCCTATTAAAACAGGCAGTACATTTGAAACAGAAGCATATTTTGGGATCTGTGCTGTAAAAGTTCTGTAAACTTATGGGGATTTGCACTCCTTTTAGTAGCTCCAGCCAATAACCTGACTGTTCTCTGCAAGAGACCAAATTTGCATGTCATTTCATACACAAGGACTCATCAGGGAGTCCTGGCCAGAGAACAACTACTTTGTTTCCCAGTTCAAATTACCCCCACATTTATTAATACTAACGCAATCTATCAATAAGTCATATTTTCCAATAGCGGATATATAACATAATTACTGACTTATGAAAGTGATTATGGAGGTGATCGCAGCGGTGAAACTGTTTGCTCAGCGTGTCTGTCAAAATTGTTTTGTGCATTTTAACAACAAACGCCAAACATAATTTATGGCAACTTGCTTTTAATGTCAACAATTTTTCCACCAGTGATTTGCCTGAACCAGAACACTTCCTGTTCAATGTGGAGTATTATTATACTGGATTTAAAGAACCGTATGCATGTACGAAGCAGTGATAATTTAATTCACAGCTGCAACAGTGTCAGTGTAATTATATCCATGCTGATTTGACAACAGAGCTGAGGAGTGGAGATGAAGAGGGTAATGAGAGAGGAGAAAAGGGATAAGGTGTAGGTGTGGAGGAAAAGAAAAGAGAGAGAGCGAAGGGGAGGAAGACATGCGTGGGAGTCCTGTGGCAAGTGTTTGAAGATGCCGAAATGCAGTTGAGGATGATGATGGTGATGATGATGAGAAGAGGCTGCCACATTTCCCAACAAGGTTTCCTTCCCTGTGTCGCCGAGTGTGTCCACGCCTCCCCACCCATTCTTCTCTCCCTCCTATCCCCCTGCGGTGCTCAGCCAGAGTGACGCCTCAGCACTGCAGTGTAATCTCTGGCCCTGGAGCTGCTTCGTCTGAGCCAACCAATTGGACGTAGTGCTCAGAGCAAGAGCAAGAAATGGCCCTCCACCAGCTGCTTTCCTGCTAAACAAAGCCCCCCCCTCGACTCTCCCTCTGCCACAGAAAGCCCCCCCCTTTGCCTGTGGCACTCAGTGTGCTCGTTACAAACTACCAGCGTTCCCTTGAATACCTGCAAGTGCAGATTTGCCAAGTGTTGGCCTGACTGCATGTCCCAGACCAGGCTACTTACACTGAAAATGTGCTGAAGACAATCTGGTCGATCATTGCTATCTGATTTCTTACCTGCCTCAAATGCAGCTCTTTGGAAATTTAAATGGAAGTTCATTCTTAATGTTTGCAAACAGTATATGTGATCAAATATCACCATGATTGAAAGCTCCAAAGGCTAATAAGTGGACCATAAGCTCAGTTTTCTTATTAGTCCTTGAATATTTTTCTCTTCTTGAGTCAGTGGACACAAGGGAGACTGCAACTAACGATTATTTTTTATTATCAATCAATCAGCTGTCTTTTTTCTGGATTATTCAGTGAATCATTTTGGACAACAAAGCACCAGGGAGAGAGCAGTTAAAGACGTCCGTCACAGTTTCCTAAAGCACCAGGCACTCGTCGCAGATCATTTTTCAAGTAATTGATTTATCAACTAACTGCTGCAGCGATATCAGGCACAGGTGAATGAATGAAAGGATGGATGGATAATAGTTCAGGTCACAGTTGGTGGATGGATCAATTTAATTGATTAGTTGAACTTTCATTGTCATTTTTCAACAAAATTGCAAAATTGCTTTTTACAGAAAATTTTCTTTGAGTTTTGGCCATTACAAGACATTTGAATGAATTGTGATAGAGAATTATTTAAAGTATTATCTTGTGCTTTAATTGACCATATGATTAATCGATCAATCAGGAGAAATAGCTGTAAAATAACTGCAGTAGTGTATGACTGAATGAATGATAGCAGTAGATAACCTGTTGACCTCAACAATTTATCACTTGAAACAAGCTGCATTACATATTTTTATCGGGAACATATGGAAAAAATACACACAATTACATCAAACAAACAGCTTATATTCTAACTCCTTGGAACAAAAAAGGAAAACGTTCATGTTTTAAGCTTATGGCACCTGACAATGCCATTAAGTCAAACAAGGATTTATGGTGTAATTCTCATAAAAAAATCAATTCTGAGGCACACATTTAGCCCTAGAAATAAATACCAGTAAAAGGATTTTAATTTTCTCGGAACATGTACTGCATTTACATGTGTGTCCATTATTAATAATACTGGAGCGCCTTTCAAACAAGCCCAGCCAGCCAGCAGTGGCCTCTCTGCCAATCTGCTCAGGTTTTGATAAACCACCTGGGAGTTCATGTGGAGCAAAAAAAAAAAAAAAACACCCTCTGTGTGACACAAATAACAGCAATGTGTGTGTGTGTGTGTGTGTGTGTCAGGAGAGGGGAGAGAGAGAGAGAGAGAGAGATGGAGGGGGAAGAGGGGAGACTGCTATTGTGTGAGAATGTGAATTAGGTCAAATGTTTGCTTGCAACAACGATTAACCATGCCCCTGTGAGAAAGAAAGCTGAAAGCCTGTGTGGAAGAGGCTCTGTCTTCATCTGTGCAGCGCAGCCTCAGCACACAAAAAAAATACCGTCTGACATTATTTATCTGAAGCAAATTAAACAGTAATCTCAATTTCTTGTGATCGCATGATTCGCATAATTTCCAGCAGCTGTGACAAAGTGAGGGAGCTTTAAAAATGAATTGTGAACATCACGTTTTCAGAGCCGATATTATTATTATCCATTAAATAAATAACAGAAAGAAATCCTCCATCAGGGGCTCTGGGGAGGTTGTGTATGTATGTGGCTCATGATGGCATCAATCATCAATCACACGCTGGGTGACGGTGTCGGTGCCCCGACTCGCCGCGCCTCTGGGCTCTGACACCTCAAACTGCAGTGATGCTGCTGCTGCTGGTGACAACAGGTTACAAACCACACGGCTCCAATAATGATGCCGGCGGACACAGGAAAAACCAGGGTGCAGGGTGTGAACGGGGGTCTCTCTTTCTCTCTCACTCGCTCTCTTTTTTCCGTTGGTGGAGGGGGGTGGGGGTAAATTGCCCGAGCAGGTAGAGGCTATAGGCGGTCACAGAAAATGAGAAGGAAAAAAAATCAGGCCGATGCGGTGTGTGCGTTTATCGCGATTTTTGTTTCATTAAAAGCCCGTAGCTCTTGTCCTTTTTCTTCTCCTCTAATCATCAAAGCGTTTCCGATTCTTCCCCAGATCAAAGTGAGGATGGTAGAGGATGCTGTGTCCCTGAGGTCAGTTGGCAACTTACACGACAAAGCCCCCCCCCCTCCCTTATTTATGAGTGAGGAAGGGAAGGCGGCAGGGAGACAGGGAGGGGAGGCTGCAAATGTTAACGGAAGGTCTAACGTTAATTATCTTTATGCTTCACAGTCAGAGAGATGCTCTTATACAGGGAGAAAAAACGCCTGAACGGAGGCTCCGAGCGCCTTCCTCTCATCAAATCACAATGAAGTTCTCAGATGAATCCATATAATTTGGGTCTTAAATCACAAAAACAAGGCAATGCAGTAACGCCGAGGTGGGTGCACACGTGTCTGTGTGTGTTAAATGTATGACCAGTGGTAACGAAGAAGGCAGGGCGAGCACAAAGAGCGCAGGCAAAGCGGCGCGCTACAGCCTACATTTCCTGGATGAATAAAGGATATTAAGTGCGTGTGCAGCTTATCGAGCGGAATCTATAGGCACATATGAATGACACCCCCCCTTCCTTTCCCTGCCTCCCTCCCTGCCTCCAGCCTGTCACATAGCCACGGGCACAGAGCATTGCGCTATAGCATCCGTGTACTCACTCAGCTCAGAGATTTGGGGAGGCGCAGCGTCAGCCCCGGTCGCTTCCTTCAGTTTCTGCTTCCACTCGGACCAGGCGCTCCCGGCGAGCATAATCAATCAAAGGCGACAACTTGGCTTCCTTCTCGGGCTTCACCGAACGGGAATGCAGCATATTGTATGTGGCATCCTTTGAGCGCCCGCTGACCCCCCTTGTGCGCCCCGTCCGCACTCCTCTGCTCCCCGAGCCAGCCAGAAGGGAGGCTGGGAGGTGTCTAACCTGCCTGTATCTTGTGCTGCCGCCGCGGTATCTCCAATATTATCTCCGAGTGCCAGGTTTCTCCTCCACGGCCCCTCAAGCCCCCTCCATCTCTACTCGCATCCCCTCGGCTCAGCAACTGTGGTTCCATGTGACACAGGCAGAGCTTGAGACCCCCCCAATTATGAATTTGTCGTTTGATTCTAGCGTCCTCCTTCGGAAGGACCGGGAAGTGCGGCTCCCATCGCGTACTGAACTCACTGCCTCCAGGTTTAGGAGGATTTCTCAGCCCCTCTGATGGTGCCTGTGCGCTCGCTCTGGTTAATCTCAGAGGCAGATAAGGGCCATTTAGAGTCGGTAGCATCCTGTAATTTAAACACTCAAGAGTCCAAATGGCACTGTCAGACAAGGAGTGTGGAGTGCTACAAAATATCTAAACTGTCATGACTTTAAAATAACTGTGTTACTGCCCTAGAAAGATTTTCTGAAACGTGTGGTTGATGACAGCTTGTGATATATTGTTATCTTGACAAATATATCTACAATGGTTTCTTTATTTACTTTCCCTGACCCTTTAAAAACCCACCAGAAAAGTCAGTCAAAGCAACATAACAGCTGGTCAACCTGTTGGCCGGAGCCTTTATTAATCTTTATAAACATAGGAGATAGTTTAAAGTCAAGCTGCTTTGTATGAGTAGCTTTCAAAACAAGATCATGACTGCGGAGATGAAGCGTGACAAATTAAAGTAAAAATTAACATAAGTGTCTTAGAAAGGTAGAAAGATGTTGGACCACCATGACACGCTTTGTGTCCTGGCATTGGTTGTACAAATCTACTGGAGCCATGAACCCCATTCTTCCAGAAGATATTCCCTCATTGTGTTTTTATGATGTTGTTGTTAGGGAGCGCTCTGGAGAACAGGTAGGTAATCAAGGATTACTCATCTGACCATATAACTTTTTCCCACATCTCTGTGGACCAGTGTCTATGCCTTTTGTACTGCTGAACTCTCCAATGTCCATGAACATGACTGGATATTATTTGCTCAGTTGTACCTTGCAGTGTACCCGTGTGGAAGCATCTATATTCTAATGTTTTCCTTTGTCCCCCATTTGCCTATACAATTCATATGTAGTCCAGTAAAGTCTTTTTCTTTGCTGCTTTTTGTTTTAACCATGCCACTCTTACACACCTTTGAAGCCTGTAGCTCCATCACTACCACCACCTACTGGTGTATTTGGAGCAATGTGAAAGAGCAACCACCTATCAGGGTGATGTTGACGATGTTGCTGTATGAGGCTCAATCCATGCCACGTGAAGGCGAAACAGAAGTATGTGATACTCTGTTGGTCTTTTGAAAGGTTACAGTTTAGACTGTCCTCCCTAAAACAACAGACAGTATTGTTTGTCTCAGTGTAGTGAGTCATGAACTGCACAGAATCACTTAATTTATTATTTTTTTTTTTTTGCAAACTTGGCAGGTTGAGGTAACGTGTAAGAACATATACCATTGCTCAGTGTGCTTCCATCTGTTCTTCTGCTGGAAATCTGAAAAACATGCCACAAACTTCACACTTGCCTGCCATTAAAACATTTTGTGAATCCTAAGAAACAAAGACTTGGAATCAGGCTTAAATAAATCATGACATACATGAAGCTTGTGACTTACTTGTCACCCAAGCTTCTTCATCCACAGAAAAGATTAACAAATCATTTATGTGTAGAGTGATGAGGAGAATGTTTGTCAAATTCATGTATGAAACAAAGAGAAATACTGTTTTTATAATGTTTTATACAGGGTTTTATGGGTGCTCGTTTGATCCCATCATCTCATCACTGCCTCTTCCCCTGCAATGGTTTATTTAACACCTGATAGGAGATGCACTCTGCCCCTAATATTTGCATAACGGTATGTAAACGCACATTCATTTGCTTTTTCTGTTGCAGATCTTCTGAAAACGTAGTTAAAATGTGCATCAAGTTTGAATGAAAACATTACGTTGAGTCCAAATGGGCTCACTTTGTCCTTCAGGGTTTCCCTCCGCTTGTGCGCTGTTGCATTAATCGCCCCTCATACAGAGGCCTATACCCTCCCCCTTCTCCGTAGTTTTCACACACGGACAGCCTACGTGTTTTCCCTCTTGAGGCAAAGTGCGCTGTTGGTTTCCCCACACATCTTGACCATTGCTGCAGAGCTCCGCAGGTCCCGTCCTTGTGTTTGAGGCAATTTTAGATCCCAGTCCCTTCACTGTTGTTACTCACATCCTCCTCATCACTATCCTCAGAACCAACAGGAGTAGAGGGGGGAGGAGAGCAAGAAGATGGGGTGCTGCTCGGCGAGGTGCATGCTGATCCTCCTGTGTTGCCTGCAGTTGGTAAGATGTTTTTTTTTCTCTCTCACACACGATGCTGTAACGTAAACACATCTGCTTACACATCAGTTTTGAGACTTCCATTCTCTTCTGCACTCGTGATTCTGACGTACCAACTTTTACGATCGAAAATCACGGAAATAACGTTTTAAAACTGGATTTCTAGTGAATTAAATACCTGAATAGTTGTGCTTTATATTTGATAACCTTCTATTCACGTTTTCTTAGTCTTAGTTATTTAAAATGATAAATTAAAACTTAGAGCTGAAATGATTAGAAATTGATAAGGTGACTGAAAGTGAATTACTCAGCAACAATTTAGAAAAAAGAAAAAAAATCCACTGGTTAAATCTCCTCATCTGTAAATATGTGCGGGTTTTCTTGGTTGTTGGTTATATTAATCGAAATGTTCTCTCGAATTGTCCAATAAGCACCTTTATGGACCAACCCACAAGCAGATTAATCATTAATGAAAACAATTGCTGGTTGCAGCCCCACTAAAATTACATTTTTGTGAAGCATGTTTAAGTTAAGCTTGTTTTCGTTGGAGGTGGTTATGAAAAGCAGTGACCCCCAACCACTATACAGCCACCACAATGAAGGGCTGCACCCACTTTGTCCTCCTCCTCTCTGTTTCCCACCCTGCCCCCCCTCTTCATGACAGACTGGGGCCCTGACCTCAAAGAACACAACACAACACAACACTATAACACAGGTCTACATGCTTTGTGTCCCTTTGACTCAGTTGCCTCGACAACATATTGGGACAAAAAAAATTTACAACCTTGTATAATGCAGAAGCAAAAGATCACTGTCTAACAAGTCAAGGTGTCACAGACTCAGCAGACACAGACTGGTGTAACAAAGTGAAGGTCTTTTCTAACTCAGGGTCTTTAAACTCTCCTCCAGATAACCGCTCTGGAGAGGCAGGTGTTCGACTTCCTCGGTTACCAGTGGGCTCCCATCATGATCAACTTCTTTCACATCATCATGGTCATCTTGGGCCTGTTTGGTGCCATCCAGTACAGATCACGCTATGTTGTTATGGTAAGGATTTAAATATGAAATGCTAAATGTTGCTTTATACCAGTGGTTCCCAAATAAATGTAGTTTGGATTATCACTTCTACTCAAAAGTTTTGGATATTCACTTATTTGATGTGAGGACCACACAGTACACATGTAGCTAGACCCAGTAGCTGATTGGCTTAGCTTATTTCAGTTCACAAAAACAATCATTATTACTGTCGTTACCACCTTAATATCATCTTTAGCAACACAAATGTTATAATAATGATAATGTTTTTTTCCATTTTTTTAATTCAAAAACATAACTTTTGTTCAAAGAAATATCTTTTTTCTATTTCCTGTTGTCTTTCTGTTTTCTTGTCATCTGTGTCTAGGGGGATTTTGTAAGAAACAGCGAGAGGAGCCATATGCTGCACAGTGCTGAAGACTTGTTAGTGTTGTTCATGTTCACTATGATGTTGTGTTTGTGTTTGCTCAGTACCTGCTGTGGACATTGTTGTGGGTTGGCTGGAATGTCTTTGTGAGCTGTCTCTACTTGGATTTGGGAGGGCTTTCAAAGGTAGGTGTAGTGGTCACATTAAAGTGTCAGATAATTAGAGACCCACACGGCTACAGCATCTAAACACTGTGTTCAGCTCTTTCTATGTCTCAAGCCCATTCTGCCCCCATTACCACCACCACCACCACACACACACACACACACACACACACACACACACACACACACACACACAATAAAGGGCCTGTATGGTGTGTTTCTGTTCTAAGGTTAAAAAATATATTTTATCTTGTGAAATGACAGTATGCCCCCCTGTGTACATTGAAACATAATGAATTGTCATTTTCTGGGCTTTATTGGTGATGAACAAGTTTTAACTAATATAACTAATAACTAATAATTGTAATGATGTTTAACTTTGGATGAGAATTTGGAGGTACTGTCGATGTTCTACACACAAAATTACTTCACCAAATGTACAATGAACAAATCAAAGTAAAGCATACTTTGTCAGATTTCTCCCCCATTTTTATTACACTCTGCACACAGTGTAATGAAACATAAACATAGTATGAACCTGGGAGCTGAGGTGTTGCCTTCACATGTCTTCTGTCAATGCAGGACAGTGATGTTCTCTCCCTTGGAGTGTCGTCACATCGCTCCTGGTGGAAGGACCACGGACCCGGGTGTGAGAGCGAGGGCCTTCCATCTGCTGGGTGGCACAACCAGCAAAACCCTGAGCTGACCACAGTGCTAAGCTGCTGGCTGGAATACCAGTACATAGAAATCCTACACGGCATCATCCAGCTCCTCATATCAGTGAGTCTCTCTTTGTGTGATGTCACCATTTAAATCCAGTAACACTAAAGAATTGAAAATGTCAACAGAATCAATCCGTGATGCTTTTAAAATTTAAATCAAAAAGCATATTCATTTATCTCTTATAATAGTGTTTTGATATCAATAAATATGTATCTGCACAGACAGGAAAGAACTGTTGCTTAGCAACAGCAGATGAAAATGGGAAAACACAGATATGAACATTTAACAATGGCTTCACAGGATCACACTGATATCCAGTGGAGTTAGAGGGCAGAGCTTCTCGGCCACACAACTACAGCTTCTGTATTATGGATAAATTTCATTATGGCTATTATCCTTACTAATTAATATGATTTTTTTTTATTTGTTATTTATTCTATGAAACATCCAAAAACTTGTCACAAATTTCACTGAACTGAAGGTGATATCTTTGAATGTCTTGATTTGTTTGACCAAAAGTCCAGTAGATTCCAAATAATCATTTTGAAATGAAATGTGATAGGGAAGCCACTGATAGCCATTAGCGTCAGTTTGTACATATACAACTGCAATTGTAATTTCTGATAATTTATTACAAGTGCCACTGTTTTCCTCAGTTAAAGTTTAATTTTTAAGGGTAGGGACAATGATTGTAGTTGCAATTTCTGAGACTATTTTTTTGGGTTGTATTTATGGTCCATGGTCCAATTCTCAGCTTATATCAGATGAAAAACATATATTTTGTGCCAAAAAAGATGTTTCATTGTAGTTTTTCAAATTAATTTCCACAGCTCCTGGGATTTGTATATGCTTGCTATGTGGTCAGCACGTTTTCAGATGAGGAAGACAGCTGTAAGTACAGTAGCTCCTGATCAGTTATATCCACATACAAGATACCACAGATACCATTGATTTGACCAGATACATGGTGTATCATCTCATTCATAATATTCCATCACTGATATGTTTTGCCCAAATCTGCATGTAAGCTATTGTATTCCTGTCTTTCATGTTTTTATACATGTTTCTTTATATTCATGGGATTGATTTGTGTTTGCATATAATTTGTCCACGGTTTACTTTCCCCTTTATTGTAGTTAATTTCATTGGTGAAATTCATCATCCATCGAAACCCTCTCACTTGTTCTTCTAGTGACAAAACTTCATGGGTAAGTATCACTATAAGTCGCCCCCAGTCTATGGCAGCTTCACCATCTTTCTTTGCCCAACATTTTATATGTTTCTGTAATTCTGTACAGATTATAAATAACCGGGCAGAGGATGAAACAACTCTGAAGAATGACATCATGTATCAGCTGTGGCTTGGTTGTTAATAAAACATCTGTCACAGATGTTAAACCTTACTGTGCCGTACACTACCAAGAGGGGAATTTGTAGTATATCTCTGTACAAAATGTGTAGTTAGACCTATTCATAATGTGTTCCTTAGGCCTCAGGGGGTGTAAATTTAAATGAAACTCTACCTGTGTGTGAGTGTAAGCGATCACTGGATATTAAGCTGTTTAGTACAGCTGATTTGAACTTTGTAAATAAGTAGTTATTTCTTTCTGATGTTTTGTATAATGTATAAATTATTTATGCCTATAGTATGTGCAATTTCGGTTAGAAAAAGTGTTTAATGTAAATTCTGTAGTGTGTGATATGCGGTAATTCTATGTAATAAAGCAGATCTACAATACAAGTGGTATTGGAGTGCTAGATACATTTCCTTATCATAAATGGATGGGTCTGGTGATATTCTGTAGCCTATTTTTCTGATTGTTAACAAATACCACAAGAGACCAAACCAAACAAATGATCCAACTAAGAAGTATTCTCTTTGTAGACAAACCACGATGTATTTTTGCATTGAAAACACATAAGTGCACTGTTACACTGGAGGACCCCTTCCTTCATTACAATGTAAATGGTCAATCCCACCGTCCTTACACAATTAGAGTTTTACTTGAATCAAGTCAGAAACAACTAATTTTCTGCCGATTAGCAAAAATCGAGTAATTGTATAAACGTCGCATCTCTAGTTTATATGCTATTCTTCAGGCTACAAGAGCTAAAGTTGATGTTGTTAAAGTCGGTCAGTTTGTTTAGGATTTGGCCCGCAACAAATACTTTTCAGTACATGATTACATTACATTACAAATTTTAATTGCGAATTCAAGGTAAACACGGCACAAAACAGATCCCAATCTGCTTCTGCTGCTAGGTAGCAGCGGACGCATCGTCTACGTCACCGACGTCATTTCCGCCCCTCAAACCCCGGATGAAACTGCCATTGGGGCAAGTAGCAGGGCCACCGAGGCTGGTCGGGTTTTAATTTAACGGTGAGGGGGGGTCGGAACGGACTGAAGCCCCGCTGGATTAATGTGGACAGGGCACCGCGGAGTGCCAGCAAGGCTACGACGAGTAAACTGTCCGCTCCGCGCAGAGACACCGGCTAACAGCTGCTGCTAACTGTGTCTAACTGTTAGCAAAGTAACGCGGAGCAGCATCTCCGGCTATTAGCCTCGCACACACGGCGGACACACTGAACGTCTTGCCAGGGCTCAACAGAACACCTGGTGGATGAATGATGTCTGCGGCTAGTATCGACCCTCAGGTAAGCAGCGAGGACTCACGCTCATCTCCAGGTTTGTAATTTTCCACAGGGAGGCGGGTTGTGCGGTGTGTGCACTCCGCTCTGAATACGATGCCACCGCTGCCAGCTAGTCAGCTAGTTAGCCAGCTGAGAGAGGAGATGGGAGGGGGGCTAGCTGGGGAACTGGTAAATAACGAAGGCCTGGACCACAGCTTCCAGTAGGTATCTGACTGGCAGAAGTCGCCGTAACGCAACTCACCGCTCGGTGCTGATGGCTTTTTTCCATTGTGTTGGTCTGTTTTTCATAGGGGTTGTCTGACTACATCACAGGATAATGTGTGATGCTTTGAAAAACATTCGTGACTCATGGAAGGCTTTCTTGTTTTTCCTCCTTTCACATGTATTCTTCCTTTCAATATGGCAACGAAGACATCGAAAGGACAAGATGCAAGCAAAGGTGAGAAAGAAATGCTCAGTGTACCTCCACGTGTTCCTGTATTTGAAGATATTACACCCAAACCATGTCACCACTCTGATTAGCACAGTGCGTACTTGTCAACTGATACCATATGCAGTTCTGAGCAAAAGTTTTTAGATACTAAACCTTAAGTGAGGATGCTTTGAAAATAACAATAAGGTGTAGTAAACAGAGCAAAACCTAATTCTCAGAAGTTCACTTGTGCACAGTTTGTTAAGGTACTTTTAAGGTGTTTTATTCCAAGCAATTTGGAGAAGGTGCCACTATTCTTCTATTGTTTTAGGCTGCGTGAGTGTCTATTAATGTAATCCCTGACTGACTCCATGTTGTTGAGATCAGGGCTCTAGGGGGGCCACACCAATCTGCTGTAGGACTCCTTGTTCTTTTAGTTGCTGATGATAGTCCTGTATGTTTGGGCTCATTGTCATGCCCCACAGAATGTATTTGCGAATGATCAGACGCTACCCTGATGATACTGGCATAACAGATGTGAATCCAGACTTTTGCACAGCCCTGACTATTGTATTATGTGTTATGCTGACCAAGAAACCTTAAAAGTATCATACATACACAATATCATACATATTGTTCAATGGTAGTGTAACAAATACCATTCTATGGGCAAACACCTTATCATTTTAAAACACCTTGCACATTTTAAAATGTCAACCCTTTTTAAAGGTTACATTTGTCCAGCGGACCACCACTCTGTGCCAGACAGGATAATCTGTTTGAAATCTTTGCACAACACTGTACATCATTCATGATGACCACCCATGGATTTTTGTTTTCCCTGACTATAGTGTTAGTCAAGCTGTAGAAGTGTTGGAAGGCACAGATCACACTGTTGATGAAATGTCATAGACTGGGTGTCAGTACTGGTGCAGAAAACAGGTTATTTCCAGTGAGCACATCCTGGTGTTCAGTTTGCATCAGTGCGTTCTGAATCAGTGGATATCGCGAGAGGTCTCTGCTGTTGGACTAATGTTATGTTCTGTACATTGCTGGTATTTTAGGCTGCATAGTGCACTAATAGACTTTGAAATCAATTTAATTTTTTTGCAGCCTTTCCAGTTTCAGTGCAGAACGGCTCCCTCCATCAGAAGGATACTGTCCATGACAATGACTTTGAGCCCTATCTCACCGGCCAGTCCAATCAGGTGGGAAGCACTTCTAAATGTGAATCCGTCAGTATCCGTTTGACTGCTTTCTGTTGCCCTAACAAAGTATCTTTATTCTGTTTCTGTTGGTAGAATAACAGCTATCAGTCCATGACAGACCCTTACCTGTCCAGCTACTATGCCCCCTCCATTGGATTTCCTTACCCTCTCAGTGAGGCACCTTGGTCTACAGGAGGTGACCCACCAATCCCCTACCTGACACCCTATGCCCCCCTCAGTAATGGAGACCATCACTTCATGCACGATACAGTGTTTGGGCAGCCGGGCGGGCTCAGCAGCAGCATCTATCCTCACAGGTTTAACTTTTTCCCAGAAAACCCGGCCTTCTCTGCCTGGGGCACCAGTGGTTCACAGGGCCAGCAGACTCAGAGCTCAGCCTATGGGGGGAGTTACAGCTACCCACCCAGCTCTCTAGGAGGCACCTTAGTCCCTGATGGCCAGACAGGTTTCCATAGTGACACCCTGAACAAGGCTCCAGGTATGAACAGCCTAGAGCAGGGCATGCTGGGCCTAAAAATAGGCGGGGATGTGACAGGAAGTGGCTCGGGTGTGAAGAATGCAGGCTCTGTGATCGGAGGCGGTGGCAGTGTAGCTGCAGCTGTTGCCACGGGCAACAGTGGCACACCAATCGGAATGCCCGCTCCGAAACCTACATCGTGGGCTGCTATTGCGAGTAAACCTGCCAAGCTGCAGCAGCAAAAGACCAAGAACAAGCCTGGCACGCCCATAGCTGGAGGAACTCTGCCTCCTCCACCCATTAAACATAACATGGACATTGATACATGGGATAATAAAGGGACTGTTGCCAAGATGGCCCCTCCTTTGCCCCCCCATCATCACCATCACCACCACCACCAACAGCACCAGCCACAGCTTCACTCCCATGCTCCCAGTCTCCTGCCTCCCCTTCAACAGTCCCTGCAGTCTGCGCAGTCCCTCGTGCAGCAGATGACCATGCAGGGTCCTCCACCTCCTCCACAGTCTTACCAGAACCACAACTCTGCTCCATCACCTCAGACCCGCTGGGTAGCCCCACGTAACCGCAACTTGTGCTACGGCGGTGGAAGCTTGGACAGCAGTGGCTCCTCTAATGGTGGTGGAGTTGGTAATGGAGGTGGGTGTTTGCCTGCAGAGCCTGGATCAGAGTCCCACCCAGTGCTGGAGAAACTGCGAGCAGCCCACAGCTACAACCCCAAGGAGTTTGACTGGAACCTGAAGAACGGCCGCGTGTTCATTATCAAGAGCTACTCTGAGGACGACATTCACCGCTCCATCAAGTACTCCATCTGGTGCAGCACGGAGCACGGCAACAAGCGTTTGGACTCAGCCTACAGAGCGATGAACTCTAAAGGTCCCGTCTACTTGTTGTTCAGTGTCAACGGCAGCGGCCATTTTTGCGGCGTGGCAGAGATGCGCTCACCTGTGGACTATGGCACCAGTGCTGGTGTTTGGGCGCAGGACAAGTGGAAGGGCAAGTTTGATGTGAACTGGTTGTTTGTTAAGGACGTGCCTAACAGCCAGCTGCGCCACATCCGCCTGGAAAACAACGACAACAAGCCAGTCACCAACTCACGTGACACTCAAGAGGTTCCGCTGGAGAAGGCAAAGCAGGTGCTGAAGATTATTGCCCAGTACAAACACACCACCTCCATCTTTGATGACTTTTCCCACTATGAGAAGAAGCAGGAGGAAGAGGAGGTGGTGAAAAAGGTAGCGGCTTCTTTGATCCTTAACATGTGCAACTTTTGAATGAGAGAAAAATTATATTTAGCGACTGTTTTAAAATTATTGGGCTGAGGAACCTTATGTTTCATGTCACTATATTTTAAATAGAAGTTGTAATATTTAGTAAAACCTATTTTGAAACTTATGATCACATAGCCCATTTTAAATGTAATATCTTAATGGAACATTGATTTTGACATTGTGCACCACCAAAATATTTATTATAAGTAAAATATACCAACCTTTAAATTTATGGCAAACGTATAAAAAATGAGTCCGCTAAGGGTCTTGAGCAGTGTTAGATTTCATATAACAGTAATAAACATGAATGTGAATTTCATCTGATGATGATGTTTCCCAAAATGGAAATAGCTGCCTCTTTAACATGATAATTAGACCACTTACATAATCCTGAGCCACACAAACACACATGGTTTGGAGCTGTTCTACCTGCTTGTGGTGCAACTTAATGACCCATAGTACACATGAAAGCCATCTTCTTCCTTTTTTATGTTATTCATCTCAGAAGAAGAAGAAGAAAGAGGTAGAAAAATATGATTTATAGGGAATGAAAAAACAACAACATAACCTGACAAAATAATATATCTGATAATATTCATATAGTCCCTTATTTAAAAGCTTATTTAAATTACTCTTTTAACTTTTTTTCTATGTATTACCCGTTGATTTGAAATGAGGCGGAAGGGTTCTGATTAACTATTTAAATGTAGTTTTACTTAAATTGTATTCTTAATATGACTTCTTAGTAAAACCCTGCATTTATGTATTTTTTTGTTTATAAAAACAGGGCTATGAGCCTGCCTCAATACAGAGCCGATCCCGAATCGATCAGGTAAAGCCTGTTACCTTACTTCTCTCTCTCCCAGACAACGTATGTATTAAAGAACTCTAGAAACGCGTTTAGTCTATATTGGTCTGGACAACAATTCTCTAACGTTATGACACATATGTTCAAATTATCACAGTATAATTACACTAACAGTCAGTTAATGATATTGAATCTATCCCTACTTTGAGGTCGTGTTGTTTTGGTTTTTTAAGCAATATGACTTTTGTAATTTACTGCTGTAAAAACTACAGTGTTGCCCTATAAATTTTACCAGTATGATATTGATTGATCATATCTGATAATGTTTTGGTTTTTATTCCCCCTACACTCAGGATCGTCAGAAGTAAACAGAAGATGACAACTTCTGAAAGCTTGATCAACGGTCGTGCTTGGATGGACATGCTGAAATTTAAATTTAAAAAGAAAACACACGAACATAAAGAAATTGAAAACTAATATTTTTTTCTATTTAATTTTTGTTGACTTTGGCCCATGTCAAACTTTTGAGCCACATCTCTCCTGGTTCCCAGTCTTTTAAGATGAGTACAGGGATGAAGCTAGTTCCACCAGTTGAATCGCTTCAATAATATATATTTTTCTTGTTTTTTCTGTATTTTTTAGCCTTATAAAAATCTCTATCGCTACCCCAGAACTTGCATTCTTATCTAAATATAAATATCTGCACGTCTGTTTTGAAAATCTCTTGACAACATGCTGCTGATATCCAGTGACTGTTCACTTTGTGGTTTGTGTGTTGGAGAAATGTTAAGTGCTTGTATTGGTTAATCTTAATGAGTGAACAACACTTTATTGACAAATGTCTGCTATCTGTGTGTGGCCAGTTGTCTTTTATATAATCAGAAGAACAACACTTCTACATTGCCCCTTTTTTCATGTTAGGGGCGTTTTACTTTGGTGGAGGAATGTGTACACTGAAAGTTTCTGTATGCATAGACATAATTGTGCAAGGTTGTGATATTAGAAAGCATAAATGTTTAGAAAAATATTTTGAATAATGTATCACCTGGCTTAGAACTAATTTAAATTCAACATTAAGATGGAGAAAATTTTGAATTTTATTTCTCCCTCCGTGTGGAGCCTTAACGTTTCTTTTTGGCAGTAGTGTAAATGGGCAGTAGTTTTTTTCCCCCATTATTGTACCTCAAAAAGTTCGGCTAGAGATTCAGGGAAAAGATGTTTAGAAAACAAACACTCTTTCTTATTTAGAGGATGGGAATATAAATATACCAGATTAGTTTACGGGGCCTGTTTCAGAAATCCGGGTTTAGCAAAATTTTGTCCCCTTCAAGAAACTAAGAGAAGTCACTTAGCGTGTTAACTTACTCAGTGGCAGATGATTTTACAGCAAACCCTGAGTTTCTCTCCATCTCCTCCTGCAGAGCCAGAAAAAGCTGTCTGACATCATCATGCCGACATCAAAGCACAGATCGGATCACGTTAGTTTGCAGAAATTTGGGTTGGGAGAAGATTAAAATTCAGACATTAGTATGTTACTGAAAACCTGTCTTTAGTAACATTATCCCTTTTAGGAGCAGTCAGTCATTAGTGCAGGGACAGAGACAGTGATCTCTTACATTCAAACATTAAACATGTGGCTTCATCCTCAGCTCAGAACAGAATCTATCACTTATAACATTGTTTGGACATTGCAAAAGCTGTCAGGTTGTCAGTTCCCCCTGCACTGAAACATGTGCCATACACCAACACTGTAAAAAAAAATAAAATCAGTGTGAAGCTTTAGACATGTGAGGCTGATCTATGAATAATCATTTCTCATGGTGTGGTGGGTCAAACTAACCTGTCACAGTTATATAATCCTATCATAAGAGCTTGATTGCAGGGCGACTGAAAAGACTGGCATTTAACTGGACTAAATGTAGTTTAAGTGTGAGTTTTGAATAGAGACAGCACATAGTTTAAAGAGCATTTCAGTTGCTAAATTTGAATTTACTACATGTTGAAATATAGTCCTCAAATACTGCTGAGCAAGTATTAAAATGTAAAACAGACATCTGAAAAATTACACTCAGTTTGAACTTTTATGTCTTTGTCCCTGTCAGGTTATAGATTTAAAATTTGAATCTAACAAACATTAGTATTGCAGCACTTTATCATCCATTAAGGAAATTTTGCTCTGTTAACTAATGTGATCTAGTGGACTGTGCTGAATAAAAGGTAGTAGTTTTAACTTATTGACTCTTTTCTCCAACTCAGACTCTTTCACTGCTGCAGTTTTTTAAAATGTAAATAAATGTTCATAGCTACACATTGAGCTTTCTGGCTCCACTGGATTAAATTTGGCACTTTGCTCTTTATTTACCCATTGACACGGTAAATTGTAGTATCAAAGCTGCACTGATGATGACTTTGTTTTTCATTCATCAGACATGTGCATTACTTGGAGCGAACATAGAGTTTACTGAACCAACTTTTATCATCCTACCCAGAAATGACAACTCTTTTCATTGCAGTGTTCGTCAGCTCAGAGTTCAGGGTGAGACAGGGCTTTCTGAAACAGGCCCCACGTTTTTATCAACACAAAATTTGCTTTCTATCTTTTCCCTGTTTCGATGACTTGTATTTCCCTGCTGATCTAACGGAGGGTATCTGTTGATGAAATTCTGAAGGAAATGTAGCATGTACTGCTTTTAAAACTCAAAGCCAGGACTTTCACTTTGATTTTTGTTTTGTTTCTTCTTCTTTCTTAACATCATTATAATCTTGACATTGTCATCATTTTCATTGCTATAACCTATCCACACCATTCTCAGAAGATGTAAGCTTTAATGTACTGGCATTTCTAACTGAGATCGCCTCAAAATGTTTAACTGTAGCATTAAAATTAACTGATTTATTGTCAAGTGTATGAACACCCTGGGACTAGCCGCCTATATGGTATATGTTTGTGACTTTTTCTTTTAATTGCTTGCTGTATTGTGTGTATGTGTATGTATGCTGGAGTGAAAGAAAAAGAGAGGGAGTATGACTGGAGCAATCAGAGTTATATAACGGTATTGGAATATAGAAAATTTATGCAAAAAAAAAAGTTTTAAGTCACCCCTGAATTAAATATCCAATGTATCAGAGGTCACTATCACATTCTTAGATTTGATCATGTTCATTATTAAAGATATACTTATCTGTTATTTGTGTTTATTATTATTGTTAGATTGACACAATTTTCCTGAAAGTTTTAAATTCTGGTTACCACTTTGCTTGGTTAATTTGATGTTTAAAGTAATAATTATAAAATAATCATATAAAGGATGTTTTTCTGACCACAGACATACCCCATTAATTTACAAAATCTGACAATATTTCATTCCACCTCTCAAAACTTACTGAGATAGATATGAAGACAATACAGATTTTTTTTAAAGGCTTTCTTTCTAGTTTCAAAAGTTTTTTTAAAATTTATGAGGGATTGACTGAAAATTAAAAACTACAGTGTTAATATTCATTATAACACATCTCACAGGACAACCTTTGATCCAACCATCACAAAACCATCGTACTGTTAAGAGACTTGTGGCTGATACAGAGCACACACGGGTTTGTGCAGATAAAGGCACAATGAGGAAGGTTTTTGCCAGACACATACATCAGATTAAGAGAGCAGCTGCTAAAATGCCATCACGAAGCAGCAAACAGGTATTTGATGCTGTTGGTGCGTCTGGAGTCATGCTACATCGTCCTGCGAACAACATAGGATCCTCGAGAGGCTTGCAGTTATGCATAAACCTTCTATTCGGCACCCCTAAACAATGCTCACGAGCAGAAATGGCTGCAGTGGGCCCAGAAATACATGAAGACTAATTTTCACACAATCTTGTTCACTGATGAGTGCCATGCAACCCTGGATGGTGCAGATGTATGGAGTAGTGGATGGTTGGCGGATGGCCACCATGTCCCAACAAGGCTGCGACGTCAGCAAGGAGGTGGCGGAGTCATGTTTTGTGCTGGAATCATGGGGAGAGAGCGAGACGGCCCCTTTAGGGTCCCTGAAGGTGTGAAAAGGACCTCTGACAATTATGTGGAGTTTCTGACTGACCACTTTCCTCCATGGTACAAAAAGGAGAACTGTGCTTTCCGTAACAAAATCATCTTCATGCATGACAATGCACCATCTCAAGCTGCAAGAAATACCTCTGCATCATTGGCTGCATAAAAGGAGAGAAACTCGTAGTGTGGCCCCCATCCTCCCCTCACCTCAGCCTGCAGCTCTGGGAGGCTATTCTGACATCCTGCAAAATCTCAAAATCTAATGGAGAGTTCATGAAACGCTATTCTTTGATGTTTTTAGGTTTTTTTACAAAAAATTTTTCATTTTTTGCATCTTAACGACATGGTAGAGTATGGCGTTATTTCCCGGTTTTATGTCATGTTATGACCTGTTTTTGCATGTTTAACACATTTTATCCAATGGACAATTCATGAAACTAACTTAACTTTTTTTTTGCATTTCTTGCTTCTTGATTCTTCTTGATTTAATCTATGATTTTTAATGTTTTTGAATCATCATTTATGTTTACTGACAGAAATTTCTAACCTCCAACACCAGCTTGCTGTTTGCTCTAGTTTGCTTTAAATCCATACAGATTTGTTACAATTACACAAAAACACATAAACATAAATGAACAGACAATGACAATAGTGTGTGTGTGAGTGTGAGTGAGTGCATGATGGTCTATAAATAGAGTTTATTGTTCTAAGCTCAGTCTGCTGTCTGACACAGTGTGTGTTATACAATGTTATGCACATACAGTATGGATGAATGACTGACCTATGAATACAATTCATTGTTTCCTAACTGGTCTCCATAAGAGCAGGTGACCTCATGGCCTGTTGTACCTTTGGTCTATATGTACTTTAAAGTGTGTGTGCGGTCCAGGTATTACTTATGTACTGGGAACTAGTGTGTGTGTGTGTGTGTGTGTGTTTGTGCGTGCATGTGCGCAGAGCTTCCAACAGGATTTTGGAGCTTTGCTGTGGAGCCTCAATGGAATGCAGCCCCTCGTTACTGCCTGACCAATGCAGTCACCATGTCCTCTGTGTGTGTGTGTGTGTGTCTGTGTAGGTGACCCGCATACCTTTATTTTACTAGTCAAGGTCATTTCTTGAAGGTCTCTGGTCTTTTTATGGTCTGGCTCATCTTATCTTCTGATTGGATCGATACCCTTCAGCTGTTCATTCTCACAAGCTGCACTGTAAATATGAATAAGGTGACACAACTTAAAAAGAAGTATGTAACTCGTGTAACAGTGTTGGTTACTTGAAGGTAATGGCTGTGACTCTTCACTCCTACGAACTCTCCAATGCACAGGGATGTCTGTAATCTGCATCAAAATAAACCATATTTGCTTATTTGTGAGAAGGAAATGTTTATAGATAATATAAACTACATCTTTGATTTTTTTGAAAATTAATTTTATTAAATAAAATTAATTAAAAATTAAAATTAAAATTAATCTTTTGATTTTAAATGTCTGAGCTTTACAGCTGTAATCATCGAGTTAGCCATGAAGTTTGTTCATTTTTGTTTCTGTGTGTGGGCATGTTGGTAGCAGTGTCACTGTGAGTGACAGCAGAGGGATTGAGAGGACTAGCTCAGGGTTCCTGTGGCGTCTCTCTGTTGTTCAGCTAAAATAAGTTTATAGCATCGTCCATTGTTCTGGGATACACTGGGCTGTGTGTGTGTGTGTGTGTGTGTGTGTGTGTGTGTGTTTGTGAGCGAGAGAGAGAACTGTGGTTGGTATGACAGGTGTGTGCAGTCCAGCTCATATGTAGAGGATTTATACTGTATTATGTTGGTATTAACACTATGAGCAAGTGATATGTGTGTCAAACTGTATGTGAGTGTGTAAATTGCATCATTATTTGTATTACTGTGCATTGACAAAACTCCAATGAATTACATTATTGTGGGAAATGCTGCATGAGTCTTGATTAAAAACTCAGTGGGTTGGTGGTGGTGCTGATGGAGTGGTGGAATAGGGGTGTTGCTTTAGGTACCAGCAGTAGTTGGAATTCAGTCCAGAGATGCCATTTAGATTAATAGATTAATCAAATCTGAAGATTTACCAGACACCAAAACATTGCACAGTAGTCTGTAACAGTGTGGGAAAAGAATTGTTTCCATAATCGCAAGATTAAAAGTTGAATTAGACAGTTCATGTTACAGAGTAGTCCTGCAGGAATCTGTGCTTGCATGTGTATGATTGGCCATCACCCACAATGTACCAACAGAGCGATTTACTGAAATAAATGAGAAGACTGAAAAAGTTTTTCCTTCATCATATTAGGAGACTGATGTGTTCACTGACAGAAGAACCTGCTGCTCAAACCCCAATCAATCACAATCATCCCATAACCTCAGGTTTTATTCCAACTCTGCATAAAAATAGAACATCAGATGACAAAAGGGTTTTACTTTTATTTAGACCAAAGAAACTAACTGAAAGTCTTAACTTTCATGGCAAAACGCTTGAGGCTGCAGCTTGTGATGGACAAATGAACTGTGTTGCATTAAACATAGACGTGTTTCTCATTCAGCCTACCCTAGCTGATATAAAAGGGAATTACTACATGATAGAGAGACCATGCAGTATAATGCCATACAGTTCAACAGCAGCACTAACTGACTACAGGAACATAATGAGGGGATGATTTACTTACTTCCAGTTTTTAGTGTTATGAGTGGCTTGGTTGTAGAAACAAAACAAGTAAAAATAAATGGAAATGTAATAGAAGGCTGGTGTGTGCATGGGTCAGTGGCACAGTGTTACACAACTGTCTGTGTGTGTAAGTGTGAAGTGCAGGTCTACCGGGTATTATTAAGGCTGTATGAGTCAGTATTTAGGCTTCGCGTAAAGTTATCCTGGATTAAATAGAATCAACTACAGAGACAACTGGGGGATGGGGGTGGGCACAAAGATGATAATACAGAAAACAAAAAGACGGAGATGACAGGGTGGGGTAGGTAAAGGGGTACCATGGGCGTGTGTGTGTGTGTGTGTGTGTGTGTGTGTGTGTGTGTGTGTGTGTGTGTGTGTGAGAATAAGTCGATTAGTCAGCAGATGAATCCAGGAAAAAGTCAAAGCTCTCTTGGAAACGAACAGCCCATCATTTAACCCTCATTTATTTCTCTCTGTCAAAGCATGAGACAGCTGACGTATGGAGAGACGGAGTCATGGGGGCGTGATGAGATGGAGTGGGAGGGAGACAGCTGGCTGGGATGGGACGATGGAAGGACGAATGGACCGAAGGACAGATTGATGGATGGACAGATAGATGGCGAGGGCTTACAGATAAATGTGCATGTGCAAGTGGCATCAGCAGTTAATGTGAGCACCTTTATTTATAAAACCACTATGAACACAAAATGCTCAGCCACCATCACTCCAGCAAGAAAAGAACATGAACAAGTTGATTTTATTTTAATCATAACAGAAATTATCTCAGGGCACATTTCATTCAGCAAGAACAGCTGGCAGCCATGTTGGAAATATAGGGTCCTACTTTGACATCTTATCCTGGAAATTCATTTTCATATTGTAAAAAAACCCATTAAATCCAACAATAAAATATAACCATAATTTTATTAATAAAATGTTGTTTGCAAGGTGAACATCCAGTATATTCTATCCTGATTCTTCACAGGGATCAGTGTGAAATTTGGCAATTTTCATTTTGTTTGTGTGCATTTTTACTTTTATGTTTTTAATGAGTGCATTAAAAAAATCCCTTCATCCCCCACATTAGTGTTTATTTTTGTTTTACATTTCATTGGGGAAAAAAGGTTCTACAAAATTAATACTATATGGGATGTCAACCTATTGCATTCCCCCATAGGATCCTTAACAATATATTAATGTTACAAATAAACTTTTAACCAACCTGTTTCCCACTTGAATGGTCTGCAGGCGACAGTCAGAGGGATATAGGCTCCGAGGCCCTATGTAACCCACACTGGCATAATAACTCACTGACATAAAGAGATGTTTTAAGAACATGTAAGTTATTACAAGTGTCTTAAAACTGATCCAGGATTGGTAACCACAGTGGAGACCATCACTCAGTAACATGAGCCCTGTCTGAGTCTTTGTGAGTCTCACTGCTTATTTAAAAACCCTTCACTGTTCTCAGAGAACAGAAGTGTACTATACATGGTATATGACACTGCTTCATTCATAACTGTTGTTATTGTTACTGATGTGGGTGATGGAGAGAGAGTGAGGAATGATGGGAGATTAAGATGGAGCCAATGCTTGGGTTAAAAGACAATTGTAACACTTCAACAACTGTAACTCTGGTTTACTAATGTACATTAATTAGCAATTGTTGTTATTAACAACAGTAGAAATGATAGATGAAGTGCAAAACTTTAAAACTGGTTTAAAACAACTCTTAAAGTACATTAGTAAAACCAGAATTATGAGTGTCAAAGAGTTAGCATAACCTTGGAAACCTCCCTTATATTGTGGGGTTAAGGGTTACAGGGTTACAGCCCTGGACAGTGCACTGGACTGCACTGTGCAGGACCAAGCCCTGGATGATACTAGATCAAAGATTTGGCATTTGATTGGTGACTCTGTCCCCAGCTTTATTGTATTCTGGGACATTTACCTGAAATATTTTCTCACAGACTTAAAATGACAAATCTGCTTTTGACTGCTTCTGTTAAAACTGAGGACCAATTACTTCAAAAAGACATTGGATTTCAGTTGTTGAAATGGACAGTTTGACAGATGTAGCAACAGTAAGTCAGGAAGGTGGACAGTATCACAGGAATAAATTATACAATAAGAAAAAGAAGACATAATAAAGAATTGTCCTGTAAATGGAGGTGAAAAATGGGAAGGGGGATTCGATGACCATAGATAGCCCGGATGGATGCACAAGCCCATGTCAGAGACAGAGAGAAACAAAGACAGATGGACAGAAACACAGAGAGAAGACATGGAGGGACATGGTCAGTCAGTTTCCATAGATAGCCCACAGATACAGCAGACAGAGAAAAGAGGAATGAGGAGGAGCAGATGTGGGCTTTAGTTCTGCCTCTCTGCTTCATTTTGGTATTCCTCCCTGACCACAACAGGCCTTTTATGACAGCTCGAAGATACCCTTCCAACCAATCAGCCACAGTGGAGGAGGTCACATGCCGTGGCGACCTTCACAGAAAGGTTATAAAGTGAGGTGATGCTCTGTTAACTCATTCTGTTCTTCTGCACATCCTCACACACTACGCTGCAACAGAGAACCTTAATCCACCAAGAGCTGCAGACCAGACCAGAATAACCTGGCAGAGTGAGTACACCACCTTAATGATGCACTTTTTTTCTTTGCATTGTATATCATGTCTTAGGGTTTCAAAAACCTCACAGCTCTAACTTTCAAGCTCAAATATCTCAAAAGACTAGCACATCCATGGGCCTCAGCAGCCTTTACTGTGGAGGAAACTCCATCCAGAGCAAACTCAGAACCACAAATGTAGAGCTGACTCAAAAGTTGTCCAAAACCCAAAACCTGAACTACAAAGCTTAGCTTCAAACTTCACAGAGGGCGAGGCCTCACAAGGCCAAGGTTCAATGCATTTGATGTGGTTTTTGGTGATACACTTTAATGCAAATTTGTTACAGATGCATTAATACCTGGTCTTGTAAAGGGGCCCAATGTCAAAATCAAATTTAAAGGACCTGAAATACTGGTTTAAAATCTTAAATCTTTCTCTACAACATTAAGCATTCAGGATTAAATAAACAGCAAAGTCTAAATGAAAAAAAAACATGTTTTTATTAAACCCAGGTTCGACATACAGTAAACTGGCAATGTAAACCCATGCAATGTATGAGAGTACTTAATTATAGTTAATAATAATAATAATAATAATAATAATAATAATAATAATAATAATAATTAATTAATTCCTAATTGGTGCTCAGTAGTACAGTATTTCATATCACATTTGTAACCAGCGAGCCACCACTTTAAACCAATTAGAAAATAGAAATCACTCATTTGAAATAGCACTGTTGTAAAATTCAGAAAAAGATGCATTGAAGTCAAACTTTCTCAGTCTCTCTAAAGTTGTGACTCATCTAATTTAAATAGTCCAAACAGTAAATTAAGATGTAAGGTCTGTGAGGTTGGTGGGAACTTGGTGGTAACAAGGTTCATGATGGGGGAGGGGTCATAGGATAACATGGATATGAAGTTCATTGTGATTTGAATTAGAACCCTGCACTGTTGTGGAATTTTTGGACAGATTATAAAAAGCAAGGATAAAAGGTTCCACCCTTTTTCCAAGACCAAAAAAGGCATGATCAAACTCACATAGAGCAACATCTGCTATCTAACAATACTATCATATGGTTATATTTACTTTGAGGATTTGTCCAGGCAGTTTCTCTGTGGGTGTGACAATACATCCACTCAGGCATGGAAAGACGGTAATGCAGGGAGAGGCTGATGTGGCAGCTGCTAGTTCCATCTGAAAGCCTGAATAATGCGTTGAGGTACAGGCCAAATGTATTGTGAACGTGGCTGCCATGCCAATTTGTTGACATCATTGTTCAGTTTAGGGTCTTTCTTTGGGCTTTACTTACAAAGCTAAATAAAGATTTACAGTGCAAAGATGGATGGTGGTTGGACATTGTGATGTTATTACCTGATGATCTGATTAAAAGCTACTGCTTCCAACTGTTTTATGCAATGACTAAACCTTTCTATAAAACTACATAGTTTTGTTTTTAAAGATTTGCTGTATGTCTTCAGTTGGAACCAATCAGTGTCCAGATCCAGGACATTTTTTCGTGGATTCTTCACCATTATGATATAGGACAAAATTTCACATTTTGAGACACATTTTCATCATATTTGAGTCATTTGATAATCAGCTTATTATTATGTTTTAACCTATAACGCAGTAATGAAGTACAACAAAGTCACCCTTTCTGAACTCAACTACTCAAAACACTTCTGAAGGAGGGCACAATTAGTTCGGTCATTTACACACAAAATGCCACAGTGCTCAAGGGAAGCCTTGATCTTGATATCAAGGTGCTACAGATTACACTTTAAAAAACACGTTTCTCCATATGTTCCTGTATCCAGATGTCTCATTTTCTGGATATGGAAGAGTTTGGAGAAGCAGCTCGCTATCTCCGCCTCACCAACCTGGAGCAGCTGGCTGCATTAGCCATCGCCTTTGATGGTATATATATATATATGTAGATACACAATTAAATATCGATATATGTTATATCTGTATTTGTCTTTTTAAAAATTATCATTAGACCTGTGTGCTTATATCTGTACATACATATGTTTGCGTGGACAATGCAACAAAAATGTAGCACCTCTGTCTTAGGTACAAAACGTCACTGGATGCCAGATGATGCTGAAGCATATATTGAAGTGGAGATCAGAGAACTGAATGGAGACAAGACCACTGTGGAGACCAAGGATGGGCGGGTGGGTTCGACAGTCATTCACTTCATTTCTTATTTTATTACTCTGCTTGGCCGTTTGTATCATTTAATGAGGCACTCGTGAAATAGATGCAAATGTTTTATTTAGGGTGTACCAATACATTGATTTAAAGATTATGACATCAATCTATTGATGGAGTGAAACCCAGCTGAATTCTGAAATAACGATAAATTCTTTTAATTTTAAATACTTTTTGATAACAATCCACTATTGTTGCTTTTTTGTTGTTGTTCATTTGTTTGCTTTCCTACCTCTCTTTTTGTGCGTTTCCAGTTTCTGATAGTGAAAGAAAGCGAGCTTCAACCCATGAACCCTCCTAAATTTGACATGCTAGAGGACATGGCCATGTTGACTCATCTGAACGAGGCTTCTGTTCTCTTCAACCTGAGGAGGAGATACAGCATGTGGATGATATACGTTAGTATCTAACACACACTAAACTCTGGACAGCAGTGGACATTTCACGTTTTTCATGTTGACAGAAACAGTTTCTATCACAAGCTTTTAATCTTTCCTTTCATTTCTAACTCTGTGTCTGTGTCAGACCTATTCTGGTCTGTTCTGTGTGTCAGTCAACCCATACAAATGGCTGCCGGTTTACTCTACTACGGTGGTGACGACCTACAAGGGGAGGCGTCGCACAGAAACACCGCCCCACATCTACGCTGTCGCTGACAATGCCTACTGCGACATGCTGCAGAGTGAGTTGCTTAACATCATCCTGACCTCAACCATCCACATAGGTAGCATTGTGTACCCTGTATATGATTACAGTCTATAAAAAGAGACAGAAATGAAAGCAAAAAGTAAAAGATATTTAATAAACTAATCTGTTGTATATTTAGGAGATTTCCTGGGACTGTTGTCCAGTGATTAAAGTGTTATGTTAATTTGGACTTGAACTTGACTTGAACTATTTTACTGTGTTTATAATGAAATAATCCTTCAATAGAGTTAGGATTATAAAATATTTTAATTTCACAACTCCCCAAGCCTAAAAATGCCAAATTTCGAAAAATTAGTTCTCTAGAGAGCCTCTACCACTGCTCCACTGCTTTTGATAAACATGGATTCATGTTCCTCCACAGATCGAGAGAACCAGTCAATGCTCATCACGTAAGTCACAACCACAGTTGCTTTATCGTTAAAAGCTGTAACATTTTGCATTACTGACAATAAATATAGTAACACAATCGGAAATAGTAAACTGGAAATATTAATTTGAACATACACTCTATACATCTTTTACGAGTATTATCAGTAGTATTGTTTATTTAGCTGAAAAATTTGGTCCAACATCATAACTCCGGTTATTCACCTCATCTCTGTATGTGGCGTCTTTATGTATCAAGAGGGATGCTGCTGAGTGGAGGTTTAAATTTGTGAGCAGGTGCTGTGATCTATTTTGATTTTGTGATGTTTGAAGCCTGAGGTGTGACCTGCTGTCAGCAAAGTTAAAAGAAGAGAGGGAAACGTTTTTTACTTACCTGAATGAACCTCCATCTGTCTGTCGTATCATCACATCAGTGGTGAGTCAGGTGCAGGGAAAACAGTCAACACCAAGAGGGTGATACAGTACTTCGCCATTGTTGCTGCTCTAGGAGAACATGTTAAAAAGGGAGTAAGTCCTATTTCTCATTATTTGCATCTTGATAACACGTGTTGTGGTATTTTAGAAGATAGCAACTATTAGGAATATTGGGAAGTTGACCGTGCTTTCCCTCTGTGTGCATTAGGGATCTTTAGAGGACCAGATCATTGAAGCTAATCCAGCCATGGAGGCGTTCGGCAACGCCAAAACCATCCGCAACGACAACTCTTCTCGCTTTGTGAGTTCAGTAAAGTCTATGAAAACTGATGCTGGAACTGAGGAGCTCTGTGTTACTGTTTAAAGGAGGTTTACAGCTTTTAAGATCTGTCTGGAAATAGAACACTATGAACACCGAAACAGAAATCCACAGTTCTCAGTTATCTGAAGCTGAGGTGTCTTTGTTGGTAAAATAAGAAAATAATTTACAGTTCCCCCAGTTTCCAATGCCCTCTTTGTGTTTCCTGTAACAAAAGATTGAGCTTTGACTGTTCTTTAAGTTTGCATAGTAATGTGTTATAATGAGAGTGCATCTGTGTTTGTGCACAGGGAAAGTTCATCAGAATTCATTTTGGGCCAACAGGGAAGCTGGCATCTGCTGACATCAACATCTGTGGGTTGTGTTTGTGTGTTAACCTGGATATTTTTATTTTGTTTAAAGTTTATAATGTTTCTTAGACTAAAACAGCAAACTTCAAGCTACATTTGACACCATAAATTTTGAAAATATATATAAGTTGGGTCGTGTGAATGGCCACACACAAAATAAAACTCAATAATTCATATCAGATCTTCTAGAAAAGTCCAGGGTTGTGTTCCAGCAGCCAGAAGAGAGAAGCTACCACATCTACTACCAGATCCTGTCCAATAACAAGCCAGAACTACAAGGTAACCCTGCCATCCATTATAAACTGTCTAATGACACACCGGGATCACCACCTATAACTAATATTGTTACTGATATTAATACATAACCCTGCATCTGAACAATTAAAAAGCATAATTATCTCTTCATCACTGACTAATCGATTAGATTAGATTCAATTATTTCTTTTTACCTTGCAGCTAGGATTATTTGAATATTGATAAAGCTAAAAACGACTCGATTGGACACTGATTGAATTTATTTGATAAAATATATAATGACTTTTCACAGCAGCAGTTGCAATCACCAAAGCTTGAATCCCTTTCTCTGAATTTTACTGTAACAAGGATAATTAAGAAATATTTAATGCTGGTGGGCCTGTGTTGCAGACATGTTGCTGGTGACCACCAACCCCTACGACTACCACTTCTGCTCTCAGGGTGTGACCACAGTGCGAAGCATTAATGACGGAGAGGAGCTGAAGCTCACTGATGTAAGAAACACACTGTCATTGAAAAAAACCCTTGCTGTTCTCTGATGTCATGTCATCTCTCATCTCTGTATGTGTGTAGCATGCCATGGACACGCTGGGCTTCACTCCAGAAGAGAAATATGGCTGCTATAAGATTGTTGGAGCCATTATGCACTTCGGCAACATGAAGTTCAAGAAGAAACAGAGAGAAGAGCAAGCCGAGGCTGACGGCACTGAGAGTAAGATGCCCTTTTAATAAAATGTGACCTGTTATGATTTTAAAGGTAGCCACAGCCAGACTATGTAATTTATACTTTTCATAATAATTCTGATAAAGATCAGTCAGCAATGGTACAACAAAACTTGATGATAGACAGAGAAACAGTCCTGTAATATTCATACAACCTATATTATCATCTTCCTAGAATTCTTACTGCAGACGACCTGTGTATTATCCATTACAACTGAAGGAATTTGGTTATGATAGAGTACAACATATTAAATTGTATACATGAGCACGATGATTGTGTGTTTAGGTGCAGATAAGGCCGCTTATCTGATGGGCATTAGTTCTGCTGACCTGTTGAAAGGCCTGCTGAACCCTCGTGTCAAAGTCGGAAATGAGTTCATTGTGAAAGGACAGACTGTAGAACAGGTAACATTATTAAGTGATTAAACAATCAATTTTTTCTGCATTTCGTCACACTGGCTGTAGAAACTGACCATTTTGTGTGTGTGTGTGTGTGTAGGTTAACTTTGCAGTGGCAGCCCTGGCTAAAGCGACCTACGACCGTATGTTTAAGTGGTTGGTGGTTCATATCAACTCATCCTTATACACTGCTCTGCCTCGTCAGTACTTTATCGGAGTCCTCGACATCGCCGGCTTTGAGATCTTTGAGGTAAAGAGGAGAGAGGGACAGAGACATCTAGTTAAAAGTTTCCTAAAATACAGCAATCAACAAGTATCTGGGAAAACCTATAGCTGTCAGATTCACATGCATCATGTTTATTCGGCAGGTGTTGAAAAAGTCAGAGATGGAGCAATTGTTAGTTTCTGAGATATCACATATAAATCAGACGGATTTCTTGCAGCCCCCCAGTCTGATCTCCACCATGGGCCTGTCTGTTTTTCTACAGTTCAATAACTTTGAGCAGCTGTGCATCAATTTTACCAATGAGAAGCTGCAGCAGTATTTCAACCACCACATGTTCATCGTGGAGCAAGAGGAGTACAAGCTCGAGGGGATAGAGTGGACCTTCATAGACTTTGGTTTGGACTTACAGGCCTGCATAGACCTCATTGAGAAGGTTTGTATGTGTGTCATGCTGTGGGATGAAAATCTGATGAGAATGATTTAGTGTTGTTGATCTAATATCAAAATCTAATTTGATATAAAATACAAAACAACTAAATAATCAGTGATTCTGTGTGTAGCCCATGGGTATTCTGTCCATCATGGAAGAGGAGTGCATGTTCCCCAAAGCCACAGACAGCAGCTTTAAAACCAAACTCTACGACAACCACCTGGGGAAGTCGCCCAACTTCCAGAGGCCAAGACTAGACAAGAAGCGCAAATATGAGACACACTTTGAGCTGGTTCACTATGCTGGAGTGGTGGGTATTAGCTAATGTCATTCCTTCACTGCTTGTGATAGAGTGTTTTCGATCAGTTGTGGCACCATGTAGACTTGTAAACTGGACAAATTAAATTAAGCCTGCAGAGTCTGATTTTAGATGCTACAGTAGAAATAATAGAAGATAAAAACATGGACAAGATTTTCACACAATAAGAGAAAGTAATTTCATTCTTGGTGTATGTTTAAGCTCGTTTAGAATTTTTGAAATATTTATGTTTATTTAATATTTTGCTTGACTGAGGGAAACATTGGCACATTCAGTCATTGATTACATGAGACAATAGTCAATAAAATCTGTAAGTCATCTGCATAAATATAAGCTAGTGAGAGTGCATAGATCCTGAAGTGAGACATAAGTCCTTAGGGGACTCCATGTATTTTTTTTTTGTTGTGACATGTACTCACTAACACAAATGAAACTTCAGGATAGGATAGCTGGAATCCAAGAAAAACACTCTGTGAAAAGTTATATCTATCCATGGCTGATGTTACATTGGAAAACAAGGAATGTTAAAAACTGCATTTCACTGTAGGTGCCGTACAACATCACAGGCTGGCTGGATAAAAACAGGGATCCTCTGAATGAGACGGTGGTGGCTCTATTCCAGAAATCCTCCAACAAACTGATGGCTGGACTGTTTGCAGACTACATCAGCTCTGAGATGGGTAACTGGACAAAGAGAAACTTTTTGACAGTTCTGAATATTTCAAAAATATTACAAAACTCCAGAGGCTTCAAATTGGAGCAAACCCACACGCCGTAAAGGACAGATATATTAGGAACAAATGGCATGGTGAAACTGTGTATCTATAGTAAACGAGCAATGTTTGTGCTGTTTTTCCAGCCAGCGATCCAAAGGCTGAAACTAAGCACAGGAAAAAGAAAGCAGCTTCCTTCCAGACAGTTTCACAGCTGCACAAGGTGAGCTGGACTGCTGTTATTCTGACAGATTCTGCAGGAATAAATACAGAATAAGGTGATCAGGAAGGAGGCTATAGTAAAAATTTAATTTAATTTAACAAGAATATGAGAACTTTGGGATGTGGTTACTGCTGCCAACTTTGTCATCAAGGGGTGGTGGGGCCTAGGTGGAATCATCACTGTCTTCGAGTGCGATTGGCTGATACTCTTTTGACATGCCATATATGTGGTCTCAGATTCTCTGTCTTTGTGTGTGTAAATACAGGAGAACCTAAACAAGCTTATGGCTAACCTCCGCAGCACCCAGCCTCACTTTGTCCGCTGCATCATTCCCAACGAGACCAAGAGTGCAGGTAACCAAACAACAGGACTGAACCAAGTAGTTTGCACAATAAGTGAAAAATGACATATCAATATTAAGACACAATGGTGCTGGTGTCCAGGAAGTGAAGTAAAGTTACTAAACAAATTAAAAGCAACCCTAACCCAATGTGCCCAGCAAAGTGAAGGGAATGCAGATTGAGCATCTAGAAATATTCTTGAAGCTGCCATTGAAGGTATTTAAAGTGTCCCTATGTGACTTCCAGGTTTGATTGATCCCTTCCTGGTCCTCCACCAGTTGAGGTGTAATGGAGTTCTCGAGGGGATCAGGATTTGCAGGAAGGGCTTTCCAAACCGTATCCTGTATGCTGAATTTAAACAGCGGTGAGTCTCAAACTGGTCCAGTCTGGGCTTTAATGACTCGAGTTTATACAGCAGCCACATTCTTGATTTTCTAACCTACTACTCTTCAGCGATCCATATATTACATCTTTTCTTACATATATCTTTTCTCAGTTATCGCATCTTGAATCCCTCTGCAATTCCAGAGGATTCATTTGTGGACAGCAGGAAAGCTGTGGAGAAACTTCTGGGCTCTCTGGATATAGACCACACCCAGTACAAGTTTGGAAACACTAAGGTGTAACACAAATATGCTGACATATACTGTTGTTACTACAAATTAATTCTGCCCTCAGTGATTAAACATGATCTGTTCTCCATCTTCACTGACCTCCTCCTCAGGTGTTCTTTAAGGCAGGCCTGTTGGGACAGTTGGAGGACATGAGGGATGCCCGTCTCTCTGAGATCCTCACAACCGTTCAGGCCATGTGCAGAGGGAAGCTGATGAGGATGCAACGACAGAAGTTGATGCTGCAAAGGTCAATATGGCAAAAAGAAGGAATAAGAAGAAAAATATCAAAAGAGTTCATCTGGGAGTTTAGCATCCAATTAATCAACTTAATTGTGCTGGCTGCTTATTTGAATGAAAAAGTGTTTTTTGAGAAATGTCATCAGGGATGTAAAGATTATGAGAGTCATTGGTGTGGTCTTTAATTCTTCTCATCAGAGACGCTTTAATGGTGATCCAGTTCAACCTCAGAGCTTTCTTCTCAGTGAGGACTTGGCCGTGGATGATGTTGTTCTATAAGCTGCGCCCCCTGCTCAGGAGCGCCCAGGTGGAAAAAGAACTGGCTGCTCTGAAAGAAGATTTCATCAAACTGAAAGAGGCCTTTGACAAGTATGTTCACCTGCCTTTTTGTGGTTAACCAGCTCTTTGTATCTCCCTTATGATATAACTGAGACATTAAATGTATTTGTGATTAGAGAATAAATTTACAGTATCTTACATTTGGGAAGTATTCAGGTTTTTAAAAATCTTTTTTATCTTTGGTTTGTTGTTGTGTTTTCCATCAGGTCGGAGGTGAAACGCCGGGAGGCAGAGGAGAAGCAGGTGGTTTTGGTTCAGGAGAAAAATGACCTGGCTTTGCAGCTCCAAGCTGTAAGTCACACTGAACCTACAGGAATACTGCCCCATTTTAGGAAATTCATTGAGATTGAGAAAATTTGAGGAAATTTTTTGAGAAAATTATGCTTTTTCCATCATGCAGGAGCAGGACAACTTGGCAGATGCAGAGGAACGCTGCAATCAGCTAATTCAATCCAAAATCTCTCTGGAGTCAAAGCTCAAGGAGACGCAGGAACGTCTGGAGGATGAGGAGGATGTGACTGCAACACTGACGTCCAAGAAACGTCAACTAGAGGAAGAGGTGATATCACTGAAGAAAGATGTGGACGACCTGGAGATGACACTGGCAAAAGTGGAGAAAGAGAGACACGGAGTGGAGAACAAGGTGCGTCAGGTCAAGTAGCCTCAATGTTGGCTGGAAATGAATAGTTTAAATATTTGTTCTTCTTTCCATCCAGGTGAAGAACCTGTCCCAGGAGATGTGTGTTCTGGATGAAAACATAGCATCTCTGAGCAGAGAGAAAGCTGCCCTACAAGAGGCTCATCAGCAGGTTCTGCATGACCTTCAGGCCCAGGAGGACAAAGTCAACATGCTAGCCAAGGCAAAAGCTCGACTTGAGCAGCAGGTTGACAATGTAAGAAGAGATTTCATTTAAGTGTCCATAGTCTTATATGACTGAGAGACAGATGGCTTGTGAAGCTAGTGTCTGGAGCGGCAATCGCTTGTTTTGATAATATTGATGGAGAACAATGGCTAATGCTTAGATGGGTCACAATTTAAAGTAAAACCCAACTAATGTGTTTTATATGGTGTTGGTACCCCAAACCATATAACTTGAACAGCTTCGGTGCTCCTTGGCAGAGTTTGTTAGATTTTTAAATCTAAAATGAAGGTCACAGGACAGGGCTTCTATGAGTTTCCCTCTGGTTTCTGACAGCTGCTCCCCTTTCTTCCATGCAGGTGGAAGGTTCCTTGGAGCAGGAGAAGAAGGTGCGGCTGGATCTGGAACGAACCAAACGAAAGCTGGAGGGGGATCTGAAGCTTTCTTTGGATTCAGTGAGGGACCTGGAGAGCCAGAAGGAAGAGCTGGATGACAGACTAAAAAAGTAGGAGAACACATTCATAGCCTGTAGTTTTTAACTTTAGTAATGATCAAATTTCTGTCTCACTGAAAATAAGATGTTCTCCACAAAAACTCAAGAAGTTCAACTCCAGAATCATATGAAATTAATCACAAAGATTGACTGAATAATAACAAATACTGGCATTAATGCTTTGTTTTAATGCTCTCCTCCTTTCTCTCTTCACACCTCCTTAAAGGAAAGACTTCGAAATGGGTCAGCTTCAGTCTAAAATGGAGGACGAGCAAAATTTGGTTGCTCAGCTTCAGAAGAAAATCAAAGAGCTTCAGGTTTGTCAGGCAGACCCATAACAGGACTTGTTTAACTTCCTGATCTTCATCTCTTTCGCTATTGCTGCTACAAGAGTGTGTTGTGATTGCTCCATCAGACTCGAATTGAGGAGTTGGAGGAGGCACTGGAAGCTGAGCGGACATGGCGCTCCAAGGCAGAGCGTCAGAGGAATGAACTCACTAGAGAACTGGAAGAGCTGGGGGAGAAACTGGAGGAGGCAGGCGGAGCCTCTGCTGCACAGATTGCCCTCAACAGGTAATCCTCCATATTAAAGTTACATGAATTAAACCTTTAGCAGCTAAAGAGACAGGTATTCTTCTTGGGACTTGATGGAAATAATCAACATAAAAATGACACTGACGTACCACAATACAAAAGGGCTGGCCAGGAAACGCTGGGAGGCAAACATAGGAGGAGAATGGGGAGCAGAAATCCACAAGAACTGGATCAAAAAGGTAGCATAGAACAACAGCGGGCAAAAGGGAGTGGGCAAAAACAGGAGCAAAACAGCAAAATGACCAAGGTGGAGGGAAAGACCATGACTATGTGGGAGGTAGGAACACACTAGGAAATCATTCCCAAATAGAATAGGAAATGAACAACAACAGAGTCCAGAGAAAAACCAAGAGTCGCTCAGGAGTCATGTAAAAATGTTTATCTAAACAGAGTGGTGTGCCCTGCAACAAAAAACTTGACTAACCTCATGTCAAACAGGAAGCGAGAGGCAGATTTCCTGAAGATGCGGCGGGAGCTAGAGGAGGCAGGGCTTCACCACGAGGCAACAGCCGCAACTCTGAGGAAAAAACACTCGGACACAGTGGCGGAGCTCGGCGAGCAGATTGACTCTCTGCAAAGAGCCAAGCAGAAACTGGAGAAGGAGAAGGCTGAGTTTCGGCTTGAGGCTGACGACATGGCTGCGAATGTGGAGCAACTGTCCAGGGCCAAGGTAGCATTTGAAATCAAGCTCCAGAAGACCCCAATTTCTCATTTTCCATGAAATAAATGAATAGTTTCTTTTCATTATACCCTCCTTGCCTAGTTAATGTGTTCATCTTTCAAAACTCCACACTTTCAGTTTGAAATCCAAATGACATCATATATAAATCTGGTTATTTATGATTCCAAGCTGAGACAACTCTGATGACATTACGAGTGAATTGGAGAACATTCTATCACCAATGAATTTGGCAGTTATGATCTGTTATCTGTGTGTGTGTGTGTGTGTGTGTGTGTGTGTGTGTGTTTAGGGAGCTGTGGAGAAGATGTGCAGGGTTTATGAGGACCAGCTGAATGAGAGCAGGGGCAAGGCTGAAGAGCTGCAGAGACAACTGAACGAAATTTCTGTTCAGAAAGCACGAGCATTAACAGAGACTGGTACAACACACACACACACACACACACACACACACACAGTTACATGATTACCATTATAATCAATGATCATAATATTAATAAAACTAATAAATTACCTCTTGAGAAAGAACACATAGAGCTTCACAAACTAAAAAGAAACTACAGAGTGAAAATTTTCAAAAGCTTTCAGAGCCACAATATAGGTTTTTGATTTAAAAAAAAATTCCAGGAAGTTACTGTTTAAATAAACACTTTTAATAATAATATCCAGTATAACAATCGTAAATTGAATAATAAGAGCAGTTTTCAGTAGTGGCTTGAATTGCATTCAGGAGATGAGCTGGAAGATGAGGTGAAGTTTGCGTTCTATAGGAAACAATGATCAACTTATTAGAAATGCATCAATATACTGCGTATATAAAACATGGAAAAACAAGGCCTGTTACTTTCCCTTTACTCCTCAGTTGATAAAAACAGATTTTAACAGAAGCCTAATTGCAGGAGGTTTAACATATCCTGATATTTCTGGATTGTTACTTGTCTGTATGGTTCTTTCAGCTGAGTACAGTCGTCGTATGGAGGAGCGCGACTCTATGATTGGGCAGCTCCACCGCTCCAAGGCAGCGGTTTGCCAGAGCGCTGATGATTTGAAGAAACAGCTGGAGGAAGAGAGCAAAGTAATATTGGACACTTATTTCTCTTATCAATAATTTCAGTGGGGAACCAGCTGATGGACCAGACTGTATTTTGGCCTAATTAGCTAATTTCTGTCTCTCTCTGATTAAAAACAAAAGTGCACATCAACTGTGTGTTTCAGGCTCGTGTGGCGCTGGCTCACGCAGTGCAGGCATCCCGTCATGACTGCAGCCTGCTCAGAGAGCAGCTGGAGGAGGAGCAGGAGGCCAAGGCTGAACTGCAGAGGGCGCTGTCCAAAGCCAACAGTCAGGTGGTTCAGTGGAGAGCCAAGTATGAGACCGACGCAGTGCTGAGAATAGAGGAGCTCGAAGATGCAAAGTAAGTAAACTAAATATATATATATATATATATATATATATATATATATATATATATATATATAAATTTTAAATTCTTCAATTCTACAATTTTAAGACTAAAGAAATATTTTAGACCCAACATTTTTAAGGGGACTGGGATGTATGATCTCAGAATTTCTAAGATCCTCGCTATGGTCCTGGTTAGCTTTTAGGCTTCTGTATCATTTCTTAGGTCAAGGTAGAGATAAATCTAAATGAATCTGTGGAAAAACTGAATTCCTGATCTCTCCTCTACTGCCATCTTCAGGCCACAATTATATCACTGCTTATACACATCAAAATGCACTGAGCATATGAAATGGAATATACTGATCACGTTCCTGCTCCTCAGATGATAAACCCTTTAGAATTTAATGCGAGCTTGATTTTTCCACTAGTGCCACCCCAAGGGCAAACCTTTTTATCTGCACTGCTGATAAAGCTCAAAAACCACCTTTACCAGCTGCTATGGCTTGCACTTGAGGAATCTAGCTTTACCTGAAAGGTCTTTTTGTCCCTCTACTTAATTTATTTGGTCTACTGTGTTTTGTTGTTCATAGGAAGAAATTAGTTGTCAAACTGCAGACTGTTGAAGAAACTATGGAGGCGTCTCAGGCCAAATGTTCCTCGCTGGACAAAATGAAACTGCGTCTGCAGACAGAGATTGAAGACCTGGTGGTTGAATTGGAGCGCTCCAATAGTGCTGCTCTGGCTCTGGACAAGAAGCAGCGCAATTTTGACAAGGTAGACAACACAACCCATAGGCCTCAACATAATTGTAAACAATGTAAGAAATTAACTACAATACTCACCACCAATAGATGTGGAAGGTGCTGGTTAGAGAAGCTCAGAAACATATGTGTTGTCCTTTCCTGGTTTGATGCAGTTGTTGACTGAATGGAAGCAGAAGTTTGAGGAGAGTCAGACAGAGCTGGACTTGTCACAGAAGGAGTCTCGTAGTCTCAGCACCGAGCTCTTCAAACTTAAGAACTGCTACGAGGAAGCTCTTGACCATCTGGAGACTGTTAAACGGGAAAACAAGAACCTACAAGGTATGTCTGACTGACTCATTCACCTATAGTAGCCACAGATAGCTTTAGGTTTTTCTGGACTTGGTCTTGTACAGTCAGGTCTTGAAACTGAGCTTCAGGTCACAGGATCTGGAGAATCTTCTGTTGTGTGTGATGCGAGAACAACAGAACCGATAAACTGGGAAAGACAGAGAGAAAGACCAAGACTATTTACACGCACCAGGAATGTAGGGATACAGGTGGAACACATTAGGTAGACAAACAACCACAGAAAGTAAAGACGCACCAGGAAATCAATATCAAAATAAATAGGAAATGAAACAGAAGAGTCCAAACAGGAAGTGTTTACAAAGTATCTGGAGGTAAGCCGTGACAACTTAATACCAATCTTCAAACATTATTTTTCTATATAAGACTGCTGTGGACATGAATAAAGATTTGTGATTGTGTGATCAAAGAAATGTGTCAATTTCAGAGGAGATCTTTGACCTGACGGATCAGATCAGTCAGGGGGGGAAAACCATCCATGAGCTTGAGAGAATGAAGAAGATCCTTGATGTGGAGAAGAGTGATATCAGAACAGCTCTGGAAGAAGCAGAGGTAAATGACCTACCTGCTGTAGATGTTTGTCAGCTCTCTACCAGCCAGATGTTGTACTAATCTACTGTACCTGCCAACTCTCTACCAACCAGGGTTCTCTGGAGCATGAGGAGAGTAAAACACTGAGATTTCAGATGGAGCTGCAGCAGATAAGGACTGAGATAGAACGCAAGATAGCAGAGAAAGATGAAGAAATCGATAACCTCAGGTATCAAATATATTAAGCGACAGACTCAGTGTCTTAATGTTGTAAAAAAATAATGGATTAAATGAGTCAGATGCCAGTATAATACCAAAAAACAAATATTTAAACCTGTCAAATAACCAGTAATTGGAAATTTCCCCACTGTGGGACTAATAAAGGTATATTTTATCTCATCTTAAAAGACTTCAAATTTTAAACTACTATATAAACACATATGCAGCTGAACTCAGTGAAAAAACATGCATGTTAATGAATGCTGCTCATCAGGCGAAGCCACCAGCGCTCCCTGGAGGCCATGCAGGCCAGCCTGGAGGCAGAGGTCCGTAATCGCACTGAGGCAGTTCGTCTGAGGAAGAAAATGGAATCCGACATGAATGAGATGGAGATTCAGTTGGGACACGCTAACAGACAGGCTGCTGAGAGTCAGAGGATCATTAGACACCTACAGACACAGGTAATCTCAAACCGTCTCCTGAGAATCATTGGAATTTGTGGAACAGTGAACCTTGAATTGCAGAACTTCAGGAAAGGGGGACTGGAAAGTGTGGAGGCTGGTCAATAACCTTCCCTGCTTTCCTTGGGAGCATGGGGCTTCCTCCTTCCCTTATTGGGAAGGACCTATCATCATATACTTCAATGGATAATACAATTCCTAAACATCATGTGTTCCAGGTTAAAGAGCATCAGGTGGATCTGGAAGACAAAGTCCAGTTGACCAATCAGTTGAAAGAACAGATTGCCCTGTTGGAGCGACGCTGTTCTCTGATGACAGCTGAGGAGGAGGAGCTGCGTGGGATCCTGGAGCAGACCGACAGAGTCCGCAGGATGACTGAACACGAGTTGGTGGAGATCACAGAGAGAGTTAACCTGCTCGCCACACAGGTACGCATATACACACTGTATATACATTTAGTGAGCCCTTGACACCATACTAACTTTGCTCTCAAGACAGCTTTGGTTCTTTGTGGAGCTGACTCCACAAGATATTGGAAACATTGACTGATGGATTTACTTACTAAATGATCAATTATTTACTTGATTGATTATTTCCTGGCTTCCTGTGTTGTAGAACACAGGTCTGTTGAACCACAAGAAGAAGATGGAAGCTGATCTGTCTCTACTGACAGGAGAGGTGGACGAGGCGATGCAGGAGAGCCGCAGCGCTGAAGAGAAAGCCAAAAAGGCCATCACTGATGTCAGTCCTGATTCCTGATGTGGAAAGTTTTTAAGTTGAACAGGTCTGCTGTCGTGCAGCTACAGAGTCTTTTTTTTTGTTTCTCCAGGCAGCTCTGATGGCCGAGGAGCTGAAGAAGGAGCAGGACAGCAGCAACATGTTGGAGAGAATGAAGAAGAACATGGAGTGCACAGTGAAAGGTAGAAAAACAACAACACAAGCACTGGTGATGACTCAACTATTTTACATGATGGTGGTTAATCAGCTCACCAGCCATTCCTGTAGATGAATGGTTTGTGTTTGTGTCCAACAGAGCTCCAGGTTAAACTGGATGAGACGGAGCAGATGGCACTGAAGGGAGGAAAGAAACATCTTCATAAACTGGAGACGAGAGTGAGTGAAAACTCCTCCAGTATCTCTCAACAGCAATTGCTTTTTTAACATGATGACTGTTAATATTTCTCACCCTGTTAACACAGAGTCTTGCTCCTTTTAACCCACATGCTGAATATAACAGAAAGGTTAAAGGAAACATTTAACGTTTTACTTTTCATTCTCTTTCTTAACTGAGAATGAGATATTCAAATGGATATATGTCTACTTTCTCTGGTTTGTGGTTTTAGCGGGTGTTACATGCAGGAACTATTTCTTGAACAGCATTTTTTAGCAGGAACTGTGTGCAGATTTCCCAGAGTTTTATCATCACAGTGAGGTTTCGAATACCGTGCTAGTGTCAGAGGGTAAATTGGGTCAATGTGCTGTGTCTGTGCAGGTGAGGGAGCTGCAGACGGAGCTAATAGTGGAGCAGAAGAAGAGTGAGGATTATCAGAAAGGAGTCCGTCGCTATGAAAGGAGAGTCAAAGAGCTGACATACCAGGTCTGATCAACTCTTATCATCCAGCTGCTGCTTCTGTCCATGTCACACAGATATTCTGTTGGTTCCTTGTAGTTTTCATTGATTCTCTCTGTGTTCCTGCAGTCGGAGGAGGACAGGAAGACACTGCTGAGGATGCAGGAGCTGATTGACAAGCTTCAGACAAAAGTCAAGAGCTATAAAAGACAAGCTGAGAATGCTGTGAGCATTTCTTATTGTGACCTTGTCACAAGAAAAGTGAAATGACAGAAGTTCAAAGTTCTTCTTGTTCATCACAGCTGTTGTTCCTCTGTTTGTCCACTAGGAGGAGCAGGTGAGCTGCAGCACCGTGCGTTTCAGGAAAATCCAACACGAGCTGGACGATGCTGAGGAGAGAGCCGACATTGCTGAGACCACTGTTAACAAGCTGCGGATTCGAACCCGCGAACAGACGAGCAAAGTTGCCATGGTGAGTCACACATTCAGCACTTTAATTTCATAGCTAACAGAAAATATTTTCTATCTTTCTATGTAGTGCTTCTAATCTTCTGTTTGTGTTTTTCTGCAGATTACTGAATGAGGCTCTCCCTATTCTTCAGACATCATCAGAGTGTTTCTGGTGTTCGTGTGATATTTCTGATGTTTGATTGCTGTGTGTTTTTGTCTGATGTGTTTGTGCTGTATAGTTCA
This sequence comes from Psettodes erumei, assembly GCA_016785225.1. Lineage (NCBI taxonomy): Eukaryota > Metazoa > Chordata > Actinopteri > Pleuronectiformes > Psettodidae > Psettodes > Psettodes erumei. Next base: position 2,964,067 of record JAFBJZ010000915.1, on the reverse strand, counting down.
AGATCATGGGGAGCAACACTTGAATCTGCATCTTTTGTATGCATTCACGTTGATATATTTCTGTATTTCTCCATTGTAAAACATCTAAGTGATATGATTTGTACGGGAAGTTTCAAGGGCAGCAAGTATGTACGTGAGCTGGTAGCAGCTTAGTGTAGCACACGGATTTGTAGTACTGAACAATCTCATTGGAGAGTGCAGAACTATAGTAACCACTGAGGGGAAAATGTGTCAGTCCGTCACCACCTGCACTGATTAAAGCCAAACTTTGTCACACTTTGTAAGGTTGTTATGCCTTAGTTTCATGACATAAAATGTAGGTAAGTGTGAGAGGAGAAGGCCAAAAGCTTTTTATTAGTGTCAGTGTGAGGCTGTGGCTATTTTCTGGAAGCAATATGGACCAGTACATACCTGGTAACATAGAAAATATCCTTTTGTTTATTTTTGTTGGTGGTGAAAATGGTGAGAAATGTGCATGTTTTTGAAGCTTAGAGAGTTGAGAACACAATAAGATAGGATGTGGGAAAGTAAGTAGTGAAGGACTGCAGGATAGACTGCAGCAACATCAATACAGTCACTAACAGTGGCTACGTTTACATATATTACATATTACAAGTGCATTATACCAAGTGCTCCATGTAAGTATTTTCTATCAATACATAACATAACATAAACAGCTTTTTATCAGTTGAGAAGAACCATCACGCTTCAGCATCAAATTTCATTCCTTTACTCACCAGAGCTGTCTCAAGTGGTGGAAAGCAACAGCAATATTATATTTGTTGTGCTTCTTTTTCTATCACTCCTTCTCTTTGCTGATGAATGTGTTTTCTTGCCTCCTGAGCAGTACCACTTCTTCATACTGTCAAATTACACTGAGGGCAGATTGGATGCTAGAGTGACTCACTATCGCCTCTTGAGGTACAAAGTGGTATTATGCGACAGAACAGGCTAGCTGATTAGCACATTAACTTCAGTAGCTACCTCTGCTACACAATACTCTTTACAATAATCTTTGACATAATGTCAAAGCTGTTGTTTCTTCACACTCTGTGGATAATTTTAGTTAATTCTTGATGATTCTGAATTAAAATATTTACATTCATCACATTTAAACCCATATTAATTTATGTTTTTGATATTAGTATCAAACCAGATTATGCTGTGTAGTGTTAGAATACCTCTTGCAGTGTTGCACACCATGATAATGATCAAATTGTAGCTCCATGTATATCTTTCACATAGACAGTATGTCTACATCCCTAAACAGCCAACAGAAAACTGTAGGCATCCAAACTAAATAAAACTGAACAAAATAAATAAAAAAGCTCAGACCTGCCAAGCTCATCAGCAAACAGCACATAGACACAGTCAAGAGACCAGCTGGTGAACGGCAGGGAGCATTTAGTGGTTAAAGAGCCAGATATTTCCTTCAGGAGCTGGTGCAGACCAAAAACAGAGCTACAAGAGAGGGAACACTGAACTTTGATTCATCAGGTACACACTAACACCACCCCACACTAATCATGCTTTTCAGACATGTGGAAGTAGGAGGCTAGTCACAACTTGAACTGAATTTTTCGGCCATCTTGTGGTCAAATTCATGTTTGCAGTCATGAGTCATGAAATAAAACCATGTGCCTATATTCAGACTGTATACTTGATCTGAGTAATGATGTGTGGGTTTTACTGTAGTCAGTCATTTTGATTGAAACCTTCAGTGTAGTAAAGAAAAAAAAATAAAATAATACCTGTTGGTATTTGACTTCTTTAACTTCACTGTCTGCAACAACAAAAAACCCCAGCCTGTGACCATAAGTATTGCTTGCCTCACCCTAAGCCTTACTCCAACCTTGAAACGTCTTCTCCTTAAAATTTAACCTTAACTTTTGAGTTATTGTCATTGCTGCGGCTGCCACTGTTGGTCATGTTGATAAAGCACCCAAACTACTTTCCTGTTGTTTTAAGAACACAAGCGCCACAAGCATCAGCAATGTCTGCAAGTTAAATTACTGAACACTTTCGGGGCTGACTGACTCTAAACTCTCAAAGACACATTAACCAACAGTTTTACACACAAGCACATTTTAAACAGAAAAAAAGTACAATTTGGCATTCAACACTTTATTCACAAACTAAAACCAATCACTGTATCCACAGGTCAGTGGGTGACTGTACAGGGGTGTTAGATCAGTATCACTGGCTGCACATGACCGATTTACATCACGTGTCATCAAGTCTCACCATGAACCCTCCATTGGTCCATTCATCGCTCCATCCTCCATTCAAAGTGCTCAGCAGTTTGTCCTTCAGTGTGTGTGTATGTGTGTGTGTGTGAGGGTGCAGGAAGTGCTTGTGTGTGTGCGTGTGTGTGTTCGCAAGTCCGGACCAGACTCAGTTGGGCCAGAACTGTCCGATTCTAGTGTGCGTCTTTAGAAAACACACCTAAACATTTACAAATACATTCAAACACAACCAGGAGGTTTTTCCTAGACTGTTATTAGACAGCGAATAGCACCGCAGAGCAAATACATCTGGGGTTAAAAAATAATAATAATAAAAAAACTCTACTGACAGCAAACTGGTTGGCTGCATTCACACGAGAGAAAAGCATCACCCTCAAACACTTTTACAGTTAGAGAAAAAACAAATATTTTGATGGAATTTTTATGGTGTAGTATGTCTCCTCTTCCTGTAGATCAACGACGTGCTCTGATGGGATTTGATGGTAGAAAATGTGATCTAAAACATTAGCAAATGTCAAATTTTGGTCTCAATCAGAGTCAAAGATGGAGGGGCTTCTTTCTGTTTTGGGAGGCGGCTCTAAAATGCTATAAAATCCATAATAGAAGAGGAAACAGACCCACATGAGCAGGACATAGACAGTCCAACAGCCCAAAAAGAAAAGAAAATCCTCCAAAATAATAATAATAAAAAATCAGCCTTTTACCATCACTGCCAATGTTCCCTAACCTTAGATCAGTAGTTCTAGTTGCTTAAACCAATCCAAACATGTACTGCAGACGTCAGCTTGTCATATACGTCATATACTATGGTTTGTTTTGGAAGATGAAGACAAATACCTTCTTTGCTGAAAGGCATTTTGGGAAATGCTGGGAATCACAAAACATGGCCAAAAAGGCAGATATACAATGCTTAATCTCTAAATGCCTATGGGATATTAACAGTGTAAGAGTATCTGAGAGGGCAGTTTTATCACTTTTTTTCAATTTCCTGCTCATACACAGCCAGAAGAGCACAACATAGAAGGGATATAAACCATGAAAAGCTAAGATCTGTGGCACAAAGTATTTAATTCTTCCATTCTTTTTTCACTTCTTGTTTTTATATTTTACATTTTTATTACATGTTCTAATTGAACTCTTGGCATTTCCAAACAGTGGTTTGTTCGCAGTAAGGTGGGGCAGGGGGTAGGACAGAAAAGTAAAGGAAAAAAAGAAAAAATCAGCTGAGAGGACCAAAGCACTGAACTGAAAAAGGAAGAAGGTGATTGGATGGTGATATATACGATGGTTAACACGAGTCAAAAATAAAAGAATGTGATGATAGATTTTCAAACTGGTTTTCCAGGGTGACAGTTTGATCAGCTTTACCGTTAAACTAAATTTCTCTAGTTTTTCATTCACAAAAACAGCTGTGACACGTGATACGTTCTGGATGTGACTTCATCATCATGTAGTAGTACTCTTTTAATTGGCTTAAAGACTTAAAGCACCCACAGTCTCCTAAAAGTTGCTCTCTTAGATTTTTACTCCAAATCTTTCTCTATCATTATCCTCTTCAGGTCACTGTGTTGCATGGTGGGTACTGTAGTCAGTCACAAGTTAGTAAAACTGTTGTTCTGTCGTCAGTAAAGCCTTTGGCCACCGCGGTAACCAACGCTCGAGAAGTTAGTGGAAGAAATACACATAACAAAAACGAAAAAGAGATGACAACACCATCAGCAGTGATGTCACAGTGTTCGACATGGACGTTTGTCTGCTTCTGTTTCAGTCTTAGCGTAATGACAACAAAAGCAGAACGAACGGGTCCTTTAATGTCTGTTAGAAAGACTAAATGTGAGTATGTAAAACAAATATGGCCGCTGGGAGGTTACCTGAAGAGGAGGAGAAGAAAGAGGTGGAGGAGGACACAGGAGTGAAGAGACAGTTTTTGTTCTATAACTGTTTTCTTTGTTACAATGACGAGGTTCTTTAATGAGTAAAACTCAGTTACTGTCATCTGTGGAGTTTATTCACCAAGATCCTGTTTGCCTCTCTCACTCCTCCTCCTCTTCGCTCCCATTCTCCTCAACCTCCTCCCCCTGGCTCCTCTTCCTTGAGCTGCCCTCCTTAGAGGAGAAGGGCAGAGCTGGGAGGAGGAGGAGGGGCTGATGAGGAGGTTCATGGGGTGTTGCGTCCCAGCGTCTCCCTGAGCAGCAGGACGGGAGTGCCTAGCGATGTCACAAAAATGGCAGAAGCTGACTGGCTGTCTGTTGAGGCAGGAGCGTGGTTGCCGAGCTGCGTCGATGACCACGCCCCGCTCCTTCAGGCTGCTGTGGGTGGGGTCAGTCAATCTTGGACGCTTAGCCCTTCCAGCCGTCCCAGATTGGACCTCTGGAACCATACAGATACACAGAGACTGGAGTTACAGTTTGTGTTTGTGTCTGTGTGTGTATGATTTACAGAGTTACAGTGTGTTGTTAGCAGGCAGACAGCGGTATAGCCATGTTCTTGCACTGAGTTGCTAGAAAGTAGAAATAAGAAGCCTGGTGGTAGGAAGGTAGGAAGAGTGTAGGCAGTATGTTGCATTAGGTTTCAGGTCCAACCTCAGTCGGGTCTCAGAGACACAGGCATGGACTGGGTTCAGGACTCAGTGCTGGGACAGCGCAGAACGCTCATAAGGTGGTGTATGTAAGTTGGTTATCAAGAACTGAAACCTGTGCAAAAATGTTTAAAGTTATCTTCAAATTGCACCATATCAACTAGTGTTAGGGTGTAGTTTAATAAATACATGGCTCCAGTTTACAGGAAAAAAAATACATAACTTAATATAGTATAGAAATGAAAGGATTCATGGTTCTACTGTATGTTAATAACATGAGACAGACAGTTGCAGTGTTAAGGCAGTAAGCAGCATACAGGCCGGGCCAGAACAGGAGGAAGACTCACAGGGTTCGAGATGATGACGGTTTCTTGACTCTCGGCCACTTCCTCCTCTCAAACACCCTGAACAACAGACACACACACTGTGTTACACACACACACAGACTCTCTTTCTCTCTCCTCTCTCTCTCTCTCCCTATCTTTGCTCCACCACCAACAGCCCTCAGCTCCATCAGGAAATCATGCAGCATTCAGAGCAGGAAAATATAGTGTGTGTGTGTGTGTGTGTGTGTGTGTGTGTGTGTGTGAGCGTGTACCTGTAGTCATCAAAGCTGCCATGTTCCCGTCCTCCCGCTGTAGAGACAGTCTAATTGGTTAGTGAGCAGATTGTTTTTTTTCTGTCTACTACTTTGTGATTGCTCCACCTGAAGCAAACTAATCACTCCTGGTAAATACAGCTTCATTTCACTGATGAATTTTCTAAGTTTATGAATTCATGAGGGATTTTAAACAATAAATGAAGATGTCCAAGGATGTGTACCCTGTACGGGGACACAGTGATAAGCTTTGGCCACTTTGTGGGGGGGGGCTGAAATATCTTTTACTGACTTCTAGAGGTGGAAATATAAAACTGCAAATAAATCACAGTCTGAATTGTCAGAAACCACAGGGACACATTGACTCTTATCATGATTAGTTTGGTGTATGTTCTTTCATTGTGTGTGTATGTGTGTGTGTGAGAGAGAGTGTGCCGTACCCAGTTCCACTGAGCGCGTGCGAGGATTGCACTGCTTGTGCCCCCTGCAGCCCCTGAGCTCCATCAGCTGAACATGGAGCTGATTGAGAACCGTCCGATCTAAAGAGCTGACGGCATTTATCAGCTGGAGAGAGCGAGAGAAAGAATAAGTAATGTAATAATTATTATTTCACTACATGTGATATTTTTGACTGACACATGAAAGTAAACTATGTTAGCTATGTTACAAAGGTGAAATTAGCTTTCTCATTTGTAATTTCTTCTGTAGACTTCAATGTGTGTGTGTGTGTGTGTGTGTGTGTGTGTACCTGGTATGGATCTGTGTTGAGGTCAAAATACTCCAGGAACCCAGTGGCAAACTCACAGAACAGGAAGTTGTGGGTTTCGTTGATGGTCCTCAGACACCAGTATGTGTTGTTGTTGGCACTGGTGCATGCGCAGAATGGACCCACTGCAACACACAAACACATTTATACATACATGTATATTAAATACATTATTAGTACAAATACTTTTCTTGCCATCTTGATCTGTGCATGCGTGTCATACGTGTCCAGTAGGGCGCAGTGTGCCAGTGCTGGTTGTCGTGTGTGAAGCAGGTGAGTCCGGGCATTGAACACGTGTCATTGTTCCTGATCCTCTTGATCATCTTCCTCATTTTCTTCCTCCTCTTCTGCTCCTTCAGAAGCCACGCCTTTTTGTCCCGAGCCCCGCCTTTCCTGCACACACACACAAAGGAGAAATTATAAGGGGATGTATGTAAATTCATTAAGAATCCATGTTTCCACATAATGAAAGAACAGCAGTTACTCTGCCCATTGAATAACACAGGGCTAATCAGCTGTGTTTACTGTCTGCTTCTTGGAGTTTTCTTGAGAGCTCAGTTTGCATAGAGTAACTGGACATTTCAGCATCACAGTCTCACCTGAAGGGGTGCAGGTTACCTCCTCGGTACCTCAGCTTATTCTTTAGTTTGGATTTATACCTGAAAAGCATGCAGACATTGCGGCGGGTGAATATTCTTCTGACTTTTGCTTTTAGGTTTCACGCTGTGCCGTACTCACAGGTATTTATTACAGTCACACTCCAGGGGGCGGGCCTTCTTCAGGTGACCTCTGACCTCTCTCAGGTTCTTTATCTTCGTCTGTAGAGTCTCAATCTGAGAGCGAGAGAGAAAAGGATCAGTCACAGGTAAACTTCAGACCGAGTCTGACAGTCAGTCAGTCCGCACATTACCTCGTGGTCTATGTGCAGTTTATGGTCCTTCCAGGCCTGCAGAGATTGATAAACTCCTGTATCACACTTCACTGTGGCATTAGACAGGATGGAACATCTGCACAAATACAATCACAAACATTTATTGACAGCAATAGTAAACATTAAAACATTCATTACAAATGTGTAACTGCATAAAAACACCAGGTCAAGGTTTATTCAAGATTTATCTGCTGTCACACAACATTTAGTTCACATCACAGATTTTCATCAGATTATGTATCACACACACACACACAGCCCACCTGTGTGTGACTTTGACTGAGTTAGGTGGGGCCAAAACACCCAGGATGTCTCCCATCCCACTGAAGTCATCCTCGGACACGTCAGACCCGCCCACCAGGCTGTGGTTACCAGGGTAACTGTTCGTCATGGATACCGATCGGCTGTAACGGTTTCTGGAGTAACTCTTCAGGGTTTTGAACTCTGCAAAACACATACACACAAAGAAGCTGAAATATCGCTAGAGCTCCATCAGTGATGTGGGGATGTAGTTCTGACCTCAGACACTAGAGGTCAGCATCACATCAGTAACAGAACATGGGGGACAGTGGCCTTAACCATCAAGACTCACTCTTCTTGGAGAAGAAAGGTTTCTTGTTGAATGACCTCATCATGGAGGGACGCAGGTTCAGAGGTCGGAGGTCACGGAGGTCGCAGTCACAGGAGTCAGAATTGCGGAGGTACAGCTGAGACTTGATGCTGATTGGACGCTGAAAACCGGCCATGCCCCTCTGGAAGTTCTTCGCCCCTCCCCCTTCGTTCTTACATTTGAAGAGTCGTAGTTTACCTGTGGCATCCTCCACACACTGCCACTTCTGCACACACACACACACACACACACACACACACACACACACGCATGCACGCACAGAGTTTTCTACAGGCTGTTTATCAGAGTGATCCAGCAGCCGACAAACACTGTTGCTAAGAAACTAATCAACTGGCTAAAGGGATTTTTCGACAAGTGTAATTAACCTCAAACAAGCATGAACACACAAACACACACATACAGACAAACAGACAGACACACACACAGAATAAAGTTTCTGTTGCTCCTTCTCTATTCTCCTCACGTCTGCAGCTCCAGTCCTTTGTGTTCCCTTCTCTCTGGTCATTACTGCTGTTATTGTATCTGTCTGGTTTCTAGAGATGACATCTGGTTTTCATCTCTCTGACAGCAGTCTCTAATGTTCTACCCTGTTTCTTTTAAGTCTCTGTTTGTTTATTACCACAGGACCATCTCAGCTTTCCTATTCCAAAGAAACAATCCTCCTTATTAAAATAAAATCTGGGGAAGAAAATCTCTGCTACATTTTGAAAGTAAAGTTAATGTATCTTTTCAATAGTACAAGTCCAGGACTAGGACAGAAAAAAAGATGTAACTCCCATATTGCTTTACTGTACCTGTCCAGTCTGCTGACAGGGCGTCTGGTACTCAGCTCTCTGACAGAGGTCCTTTACTCGTTGGTGTTTGGGCAGAAAGTTCTCCTCCGGTGACACTTCCTTTCCCTCAACACGCTGGTGGAGCAGCTTCCTGTTAACGGGCCAAACACAGGCAGGTTGGAACTTTCTGTTTCTGAAACTTTTTTCCATTTCTTTTGGAACGCTGTGTGCTCCACACGTTCTGTATTTGTCTCAGAATCACACCAGCGTAGGGCTTTTTATTTACAACTTATTGCTGTCATAAACAATATGTTTTGCTGCGCCCATCCCTTCGAGCAGCGACACGCCAGTAATAACATCAGTAAACAGAAGTCCTACAGGTTGGAAACAAACCTCCAGTTTCAAAAACAAAGGCAAACAGCAACGTTATTGTTGTAAACATCCATCACAGCTATTTCTCATTAACCCTAGACATCCTAATTCTGGAGGTGATACTGTCAGTGGCAGGAGATGATGTGAGAGCTATACATTATCAAAATCAGTAATAACAGCAGTCTTTACCCTCTCTCCACCAGAAACGAGTCTCTCCACACCTTCGGCTTCCTGTTTACCTGGAACCTGAAGAAGAAATAAAAAGCAGAGGGAGTTCACCATCCATCCATCCAGTCTTTATATTTACAGTTTACTTTTTAGACTCAGCTCCAGGAGCACAGTCGTGCTCAGTGAAGCAAGGTCAGCGCTACTACATGTGCTGTGTTGATGTCAGTTCACAGAATTATAGATGCATAATTTCCTCTCGCTGCCACATGTACAGAGTTCACCTCGGTTCAGATGCCCAAAAAAATCAACACACATTTAAATTCATAACGCACTCTTGTCCCTCATTAAGCGACTGTCTCCATCTGGTTTCTATTCTGGGATGTTTGTAACTTTAACTTGAAGGAATAATATTTAGATTTTCCTGCTGCAGCTGAAAGAACGGCCGTCGCCACAGTGGAAACAACTGCAGGACTTTTTCCAGTCGTCCTCATCCTTTTTCTTTATTGATCTGCAGAATAAACTATATTTGAAACCTGTCTTGGAAAGGAAAACAGTGCTTAAGTTACTGAGCACAGCAAACAGCTCTATGCACAAAGTTATTTCATGAATTTTTTGTCTGTCTGAGGTCTGATCCATAATTCCTCTCAGGATTGCAGATTTGGGGCAGCATCTGAGGATAACTTTAATTATATATTCATCTGTGAAATTATCATCTCAACTGAAAAAAGTCACTCACAAACTCCTCAGTTTGACGAACTAACTCAAGGTCAAATTATTGACTTTTTCCAGCAACTACATCTCATGGTCTTCATCAAAAAATCTAAAATAAAAAAACTCTTTCCAATCTGTGATTATGGTACAGTTTAAGACATGAATATGTTTTTTTAGTTTTAGTCACAGTTAATCTACATGATCCCAGCTTTGTGTCACTTTGCCAATATACAGTTTTATTAATCACTGAGATCTCGTCAACCACATGTTCCCTCAAAAGACGTCCCTCTTTGTCTGTGGGTCTAATTTGTTCCCACTGAAGACGTAAATCTCTAAAAACACATCACAAATAAATAGTTTCATTAGAAAAAAAAGAGACAGAACGTCACCAGACTTGTTGTGGAAAATCTTTGAACAGACATTGTGGGTTTGACAGCCCGTTAAATTGTGATCCTGTTTGGTTTGACTTCCCGACCTTTACTTTTGCCTTCGTTGACGCTTTGATCGTAATAAATATTAATAGGAGATTCGGTTCCCTTCAGGCGAAGCAGATGGCTCTGTGTGTTTCTGAGCTGTGGTGCACCCAGGTGTTTAAATGAGGTGGTTACAGCTGAGAGATGCCCTGCTGCTGTTCCTGTTTGCCTGAATGAGCGCCTCTGTTCTCCTCTGACCTTTGTCTTCAACAAGCCGCTTATCACGTCACTCAAGGAGGAAAAACTCCCCTCCTTTGCTGGAGTAATACCACAAGTACATTTAATGGACCATTATTCTATGCATCGCATTCACTTAAAATGTACTAAATGTAGCACTGATTTTACTCTGTGCCTGTTAAAGCACAGTGGATTTCTTCTCGTGTGTTTCTTTTTCCAGATATTTCCTTATAACCTTCACACAATGTTCTGGAAGCCACATTTTTACTATTAAAGATAAGAATCTGCGCAAGTACTTCAAGGAAATGTAAATAACTGATCATAATGATTCATTCTAGAAATATTTGCACAACTATAAATCTCTCACTGATAGCTCTAGTGTTCAGTCTGGTTCCCATCATTTCACTGACATGCACCTATCTCTGTAGACATGAAACACATATTTACGACCCTTTTGATTGTAGAGCAGCACATGGAGGCATTTTCTGATCTGACACCTCAATCAGGAGGACATCGATGCCTTCCAAAAAATCCCTGATGAAAAAAGTTTGCATTGTGATGTGTCAACGCTATATTTGATGTTCAGTTACGTTAAAGTAAAAGATCGTCTTCGTCTGTCATATTTCATGAAGCTGCTCTTTTCCCTAGAAAGTAAACACATGTTGTTTTGGGGCTGCAATGAGCGGGAGGAAAAATCTCTCATTTGAGACTTGAATGTCAGTTGCAGACTGACTTGAGACAAAAATAAGAGATAACAGTTGAAATGTGCTGAGGAAGTGTCATTTCAGCAAAATTAATCGGTCTGAAATCAAACAGCTGATTTTTCAAATTGACAAATTAATTACAATAAACTATAATGATAAATCTGCCACTGTTAAATGGAAATCCAGTGAAAGAACTGCTGATTATGGTGTGTGTATGTAAACTACATGTTTGTATGAAACCTTAGAGGCTACACTGACTCCTAAGGTTCTCATCTATGTGTGTGTGTGTGTGTGTGTGTGTGTGTGTGTGTAGTACCGAACCTGTTGGCAGGTTTGTCCGTGTCCAGCAGACTCAGTATCGACCTCCCGTCCATATCTGGAGGAGTGTCGAGGCCGGCGATGTCCAGTATGGTCGGAGCCAGATCGATGTTCAAGACCATGTGAGGGTTACTGACACAAACACACGTACACACAAATATACATAAACAAACAAGACTGCATATCTACAGCGCCATGACTCATTAGCAGTTTCTATTTGTCTACTGGTGTTTGTTATGGTTAAGAAGAATACATGTACGATACTAACAGTAAGCAGTTTAAATGAAATTAAGAAATCAAAGTTAAATGAGCAGATAGAACTGCAGCAGGTGGAGTTTGTCAGGCCATGAATGAATCATGAATTTAAATGTTTGGAGAGTTTGTGCTGACATTCATTTTGAAAACTGGATGTTAAATATTGAATGTTCGTATCGTGTGTGCAGCGTGGTAGGAAATGCAATACAGCTCCCTGTGTGAACTCATGATCACCTCGTGGAAGGGCTCTGACTGTGGTAATCTACTTTATCAGGAATGAACACACCACACACCAACACACACACACACACACACACACACACACACAGTGACTGAAGAAAAATGCTGGTCAGATTTTTCTGCCTGATCCACAGACTCATTTTTATTTTCAGTTTTTGGTGTTTTTCTTAAAGCTGCATTGTTTGGACCCTGAAACAAGCTGACACACACTGACATGATATCACCCATCTTCAAAGCCGTTACAGCTAGACACACAGACACACAACAATGTGATGATTCCTGTGGTGTTCACTGTCATTTTAGTTCAGTGTGAATTTTATGTATGTGTGCGCTTACATGCTGCCTTGCTCCACGTTAGGTCCTCTGATGTAGAATGGAACCCTGATGTCAAACTCGTACGGCATGGATTTACCTGCAAACACACACACACACACACACACACACACACACAGTTGACAGCTACAGCAGAAGAAGATCAGGAAGTGGCATGACATTTACCTCTAATGTTAGCCAATCAACCTTAGTACCATAATTTGTAACATATCTTTTTAAAATAATATAATTAAGTTAAAAAACTATCTCTCTTGATTTATGTTTTACTTAGATTATTTGTGTTGTTTCCAGCAATAAAATAAGAGGATCTGAAATCCATTTCTATCTATTTTTACATTTGCTTACAGTAAGAATAACATCAGCATTATCCTTGTATTTAAAAGAAACAGCTGTGCTCTTGTAAAGCTGTTACATTAATATTCCCTGAACGTTCCTGAATACAAAGCAATGAAGGACTCTGCTGCAGAGGAGGGAGCCGTCTCCCCTCAGCCTCACCTTTGACAAGGCCAAACTGTCCGATGTGGTAGCCATGATCAGACGTGTAGATGATGTAGGTGTTTTCCAGCTCACCCATCTCCACCAGCGTGTTATACAGCTGACAACACAGACAGACAGAATCATAAAAGACACTTCAACTTCTTTTGTCTGTGTTTTCATGAAAGAGACAAAATACATTTTGTTCATGAGTTTTTTTCTTTTGTTGACTTTTTCTGTTTGTGTGTGTGTGAGTGTGTGCGTTATCTACCTTCTCCATGCTGTCATCCACAGACAGGAGCGTCTGCAGCCGTTTCCTCTGCAGCATGTTGGTGAACTCCATGTGGATGGGCTTCATTGGGCCAGTGTAACGCATGATCCAGTGCTTGTCTGGGTTTGGAGCGTAATTATAACTGGGAGTGCTGGGGAGACGGGGAGGGCAAAGACAAAAGGTGGTAAATATGGTGTTGGTGGAGTTAACATCTTGCATCCACATGTTCAGATGTTTTTTTTTCAATGGGCAGATCTCTTCTTCTCGGCTTCATTATCAGAGGTTTACCTCAGACTTTAACATTGTGAGGGAAACACATCTTCCAGCCACCTGCTCCGTCTGCACCATAATGTCTTTTACGAGTTCTAAGTAGAACTGTGCAAAGTCACACTTCAGCATTTCTTATTCAGCTCGACTGACTAAAACTTTACTGGACGTGCCGGTGGATGAAACCGATCTGAGGGTTCAGTGTGAGCGTTCACATTGGAATGATTGATCTGTACAGTCATGCATTTTAGTGTGAGTTGACAAAAGCTTTAACAATGAATACGTTTTCTTTTACAAGAGTATTTTTTCTGCAGTTAATAATAAATGAGTACAACAACAACATATCCAGTATATTTCCAAGTCTGCAATGATTCGGAAGTGACACAAACATTCTTCCGTGTATACACACAGATTGTGTAGTGTATATGTGCACACATGGATGGTACAATTATCTGTAACTGCTTACCTTCACTTACTAAAACTGACTAAAACATCATGAGCAATTTAAAAAATAATCTCCAATGTGAGAATTTTCTGGTTGGACCAAAAAAATAAATAAATCTGTCACTTTGTGCTCTGGAAAGCATGATCAATTAACAATTAATGACTTAATGCAAAATTAATCAATGATGAGAATTATTGGACTTGTCCAAACATAGCCTTGCTGTCATATGATCTGAGCTTGTGCAGGGTTAGAAATAACCGCAGTGTTGTTGGAGGGTGTAGACACACAGTTTGTGTGATTGGTTTAATAATGTGTGTTGTGAGGCTGCAGGACACATCAAACTGTGTTGGGAGAAATGACAGCAGATGCTCCTGTTCATTAATTGCACACGCTCACACACACACACACACACACACACACACACACAAAACCCACACACCCTGCCTCGGTGTTAGCAGCAGAGGATGTTCCTACGGTGCGTTCTGTGTGGATAATGAATGACTTCCATCAGCAAACTCATTTACTCCTCTCCTCTCTGCTCGGTGGCTACATAATTAAATTTCTGCGTTAGGACAGAAATAACCTTAAACGTGGCTCTGTGGCTCAACTCTGCATCTCCGCTCCCTCCCGACTGAGCAGCTGGAAGCATCTGCGTTGGCCTCGTTCACGGCAAACATCACCCAGCCTTTACTCGGGCTGACAGTGAAACAGCCGACACGTGGAGTAAAAACATGTAAACAGGCTGCATGTGGATGAGCCTTACAAGCTGGCTGAATGTTGGTGCAGTGGGGGTTACACTGTCACCTCACAGCAACAAAGTCCTGGTCCCAAATCCACCAGAAAACCTTCTTGGAATGTTTTTCCAAACACAGGCAGGATGATGCGATGTCATTGTGCTGCTCTCATTTTGTCTTTATTTACAAGAAAGAAGCTAAATTCAATCCTGTTTTATTACTTCAGGGAGACGCTGCTACCAAAACCCGACCTCTCATCCAGAAACTTTGTTTGTTGTTTGTTTTGTTGTTGTCTGGGTTAAAAACCAAGTAGCTGCAAAAGTGATGATGATGCACAATCATTCCACCACCTTCCACTAAAACTGCATGTTTGTTCCATCCTCGAGAATTAAACAGCTAAACTTCCATATGCATGTTCCACAAACTGCACAGTTGGTTTCTTCAAGTGAAATAGTGAGAGTTTAACCTCTGGCTTCCTGGTTTCTAATTTCAGTGTGAGTGTTGTGTTACTGTGCTCTGTGCAGAAAGATAAAACAGTCAAATGTTGATCACGGCAGTGTGTCAGCTTTTTTGCATTCACTGAAACCAGCCAAGACTTTGTTTTATCATTCTACTCAGAGGCAAGGGATTACTGTCTGTTCTGAGTGTTTCTAGCTGTGTGTGTTTTTGTGTTACAGAAATAGAAAAACCTTTACAAAAGAAAGCCTGGTGAGCTTAAATGGGATTTATATGGTCTTCTGACAGCAGGAGCTCAGCCGACGTTTCCTCAGGCATCTGGTGGATGAAAAGAATTTGACTAGGAGGTAAAAGGACGCCTGTTAATGTTGCTGTGATGTCTTTGTCTGTCAGTTCATAAACAGACAGATGTGACTCTGAAGCAGGATTCAGATATGGACTTTAACGTCATTTTACAAAATGAGGAGCAATTAGAAATTATGTCTTCAAATGGGATAAAACGAATCCCCTGCGTATTCATATTCATTAACGCACAAAAACACACACACATATTATGGGGGATTGTTTCGTTTTAGTTGTGCTGCTTCCGGATTTATCGTGCAGTGAAGAACAGAGCTGTTCAAATAGATTACAGTGGTGGTTTAGGCTCATTGTGTGTGAGTTAGTGTGTGTGGGCCTACATGTGCTGCGATGCATTGGGGAAGGCGGTGCTGTACTGCGGCGCCGAGTCTTCAGGTCCATGTGGCGCTGCGTGGCTCAGAACCATGAGAACTGGTCGGTGAGGATAAACACGCTTAGAGGTGCGGAAGTACCGGATCGACTCAGCTGTGATCAGGTCGGTCAGGTAGTCCTGGAAACACACACAAAAACACGTCAATGTAAGAGGAAAGTGCCACCGAGTCAGAGCAGGGCAGATCAGCAGCCTTTATTTCAAATAAATTACTATTTTTCACTCTATTCCTTCCCTGGGAAATGCCCACGTGTGTTACTGGATTAACACATGAATGTGGGATAAGAACTTAATTTCTGTTTTGTACTTCCCTTTGTCTTCTTTTAGATTTTTAATGTAAAAATTAAAGGGAAAAAAAGCCTCAGTTGCCTAAAAAAAAGAAACTTGAAAACGTTTTGGCTCAGTTTGTTACTAATTGTTCCTAGTTTTTTTTTTATTCCTACAATTTTGACATTTTTAAATTTTTCTGTTTTGGACAGGATTCAGGGACTGATGAGTTTTTTCATTTAAATTTTGTGAGCAAATGCAGCAGCAAAACAATGTGACAGATAAAAAAGGTCATCATTAAGAAGAAATCAAGATAAGTACACTGACAGCACACTGCACAGACTGCATTTGAATTAATTTTGTTGCCGGAGAAGCTGCCTGAATCTGGTCCAAAAACCCTCTGACAGAACAGATCAATTCAGACAAATCACTATGGGACATGATTCAGAGCACAGGAAAGCTCGCTCTTATTAATTAAAAACAAAGTGACGGGAACTAGCAGGGAGGGCTCTCATCCCCAGTCACTGACAGACTGCACTGTGTTGTGTACTTTTTGTTGTGTACTGTATGTTTGTCTCCTTGCCTGTGGGTACTGTGCGCCGTGTTTCTCTCGGACTCCGTTGCGACTCATTGTGTAGTTGTAGAAGCGGCTGTTCTTCACCAGACCGAGCCACTCCCTCCACCCAGCGGGGACGTATGTGCCGTTATACTCATTCAGATACTTCCCAAAGAAGGCTGGAGGGACACACACACACACACAGGTGTGGGGACAAGGTTCAAATCAGGAGAATCACAGTTTTAATAAAAGCCTTAGCCTCTGTCTGTGTGTGATTGTCTACCTGTCCTGTATCCAGTGTTATTGAGGTAGACCCCGAAGGTCCGTGGCTCGTGCTGCCGTTGCCATGACATCGAGGAACAGTTCTCATTGTTGGTGTAGGTGTTGTGGTTGTGGACATACCTGGAGAGAAGACAGAAAGAGTAGATTTAGTATCGTACTTCCGTCAGTTCAGCAGAAATCAAGAGACAGAAGATTAGATGACTGACATCGAAGACTTTTACATGACTGCTTTTAGTCAGTATATAGATGGACATTTGCCCGTCCTCAGGGACTTACTTCCCCGTGAGCATGCTTGAACGTGATGGACAGCACATGGGCGTGGTCACGAAGGCATTGGAGAAAGAAGTCCCACCCTCCTCCATGATGCGGCGAGTCTTATTCATGGCCTGCATCGAACCTACAAAGAGAGAGAGAGAGAGAGAGAGAGAGACTGTCAGCACATTGTAATGTTTACTTATTAATCACTAAACCCATCCTTCAAATAATATCCAATCACTGACTTGCAACCATAACCAAGACTCATTTAACGCCAACTTTCAGTGAGTGATGGAAAGCTGCAGCATGATCAGTCAACCAATACCTCAATTGGTGTTATTAATAGTAACACCGAAACTGTTAGCAGTATGAATATTAACAGTGGTAATAACTATAATAACACCTTAACAGCTGCGTCACTCACCCAGCTCCAGGTCCTGGTCATCAGTCAGAACCAGGATGATGTTTGGCCTGATGTTGCGTCGGTCTCTCTGGAGGCGGGGCTTCAGACGCTGGTTGGACGGGAAGTGTGCATGGCCGAGCGTCGCCGAGACGAACAGGAAGAGGAGGAGTCGGCCCGCCATGGCCTTCGACCCCCAACCTCCCCAAAAAGATCACCAACCAATCAACTGCTTCCCCCGTGGATTCTCAAGTTCTGGAAGAACACAAAAAACAAACAAACAGATGAACAGAGTTCAGTTTAGCTGCTGTGGTGTTGGAACAAGTTTGACTTGGTAGTAGGCCATCGTTCAAAAACATTTACACTGTCATCTTCAAGATTTTACTGTGAAGAAGATGACAGAACAGGGATGTAGTCATTTAAAGGCCATCCTCTACGGAGACCACTTTTTCACACGGTAAACCAGTGGTGGTGATTGGCTGAAAGCTGACCTCTTATATAAGAAATGTAAAGTAAAATGTAAAGCAGTTGGTGCTAGAGCAAAGGTCACGGGGTCATGAAAATGTAAAGGATTCCTCGCCTGGAGAGCACGAAAGCGATTTCATTTCAAACTCTCCGAAAAAAATATCTTCTGCAACTTTGCTTTTTTCTTCACTGATTAACATTTTACAAGCACAAGAAGTGATGAGGCGATAAAACACGATGCACTGCTCCTTATTACACTGCCAAACAGTATGTAAAACAGTTTAAACTAGCCCCAACAGTACAATACTACTCACGCATTTAAGCACCAGTAATAGTAATTCAATACTGTAATAGAGAACAACAGAACACTCACAGGAGGTGCCTTGCTATTACTTCAGATGCTGCAAGCACATTGTGCAAACATTTTCAGTGCTTCTCTTTTACTTGTAATAGAGTATTTTTATACTGCAGTACCTTCAGGATGGAAATACTTTGTCCAGAGGAAACATTAACGATCAGAATTCATAGTCTATCTGCAGAAACTCTGACCTTGAGTCAGCATCGTCCCACTGCTGCAATATTATTATTACCCTCATTATTATTATTGATGTTCTGTGTTTATTTTATCTGTGAGGGTGAGAATGTTGAGGAGAACGTCGGGGGGAGAGAGAGAGAGAGAGAGAGAGAAAGCTGCTTTCACAGAGAAAGAAATATAAACAGTCAAAATAATTTACAGGAGGACATAACAAGAGGCTGGAATCACACACACACACACACACACACACACACACACACACACACACAGAGACCAGTTATTAGCTCCAGTTTTTTGTTTCTTTCATAATAAAACACAGAAATCCTATCAGTCACACTGACTAAAAGCACAGCAGGAATGTGTGTGTGTGTGTGTGTGTGTGTGTGTGGCCCGCTGCATGACAGACAATGTGTTTGCATGTGTGTGTGTGTACATGAGCCCACAGCAGGGTGCGTCATGCAAATTAGCCAATAATCAAAAGAGAGGAGGCTCAGTGCTCTCATACAGTGAGTGCGTGCGTGTGTGTGTGTGTGTGTGCATGTGTGTGTGCGTACAGTGCGGTTGGCAGTGGTGGAGCTCTCACGTTAAAGTGCTCCAGCTGTTAATAGACAGAGATTACACACAACCTGCTGAGGGAGAGAGAGGCTCATGTGTGTCTCTCTCTCTCCTCTAGGATTTGAGTGGACATGCGTCTCTGTTGGTGGACATGAACATGTGTCTCTGAGTCCACTGGTGACTGTATTGCTGCTCTGCTCAAACTGCGCCCCCCCCCACATTTGCATTTACATTTTAATATTTGGGGAGTGTGTGTGTGTGTGTGTGTGTGTGTTCTGGAATGTTACACATAAATAAATGAGGAGAATACATTGATTATCAGTAGTGTTGTAAATGATGATTATTCTGAACATGACACAAGTAGAAACACACAGCAAGGCTGAGAGCAAAGACATGCAGGATCTAACCCAAAACTGCAGCATTTTTTTAAAACCCGCTTTATGGATCAGATGATGAACCCAACATCTGGACTGAAGCAGAGCAATCCAGCTGTTGGCTCAGTGCAGCCCAACACGTGTTCTGTCCTGCGATGACCCTGCACTGTTCCTCTGCCAGTAATCCATTTCACCCTATTTATGTAATTTCATGTCATGCTGTCTCATTATGAAACTGACCTAAAAGCTGACCTGAGACCAGGCTAAGCTACCCCCCCCCCCGGTCCAGATCGACACAGGGGGTCAGAGAGATTACTGATTGTGGTCCATAACAGTCTAAGTAAAGATCTACAGCTACACATCAACAGATCTACACATTTAGAATGTCGTCATTGCCTTGTACTTAAGTGATATTTTTTTTAACGTTGAGGTCTTGAACATGAAGGATTTTATCAGTCTCCCTGACTCCTCGCCAGATCTCAGCTGTGAAGCAGTCTAGTCATTTGCCAAGTGAAAAGAGGACATAATAAAAATTTTGATGTCTTAATGATTTGTTTCATCACATCCTCCTTCTTCTCTTATCATATAAAACCTAGAAATACAATGTCCTGCAGTGTAAATGACTCCATGTGACTTGAAATAAGCACTTACTCACCTTGACTTGGTCCAGTATAGATAAAAGTCAAAGTATCCATTCAGCCAATCATTAATATTTACTCTTGATGCCATTAAGTTAATACTGTAATATTGCAAATAAAACCAAACCCCTCTGCCAGGGGTCCTCGCCATGGGCCCGAGATAATTAGTTTGCACTATCCTCCCTGCTCATTAATCACTATCACTGTAGCCTCTAAAATTATCTACCTGGAACAGATGAGAAAAAAAGGAGAAAGAAAAAGAAAAGAACCCAAGTGACCAAGCTGGCAAACTCTCCAAGGACTTGTACTATTAGATATAAATATTACTTGTTTACTTTTGAGGCGGGATGTTTCTTTTTAATTATTACGCTGACAGACACAGACAGGTGAGCTCTGCAGATATTGCTAATCAGCGGGAGCTCATTCGCTCTCTCATCAGCACAGACAGTCTCTCCCTAACAGCCTCATCTCAGATGCCAATCTGTGAGGAGAATAAGTTAAACGCCCAATAAACGTGATTAATGACAAACGTTAGGGGAGAACTTGTCTCTGTTGTAGATGAAGACACACTTCCCAATTAGCCAGTAGCATTAAAACATAGGTAAATCAGTTGCAGCTCATTAACACATCATTACAACCTCAAACACTTGCACTTCTTGAAAAGTCCGCGGAACGTTTCGTATAATTTTTTACTGTTGAACTCTACATACGTGCTGATAATTTGGGGGAAGTAGGCTGGAGATAAACTAACACGTTTAGGTTTCTGGGGTCACTGGCTGAAGGTGAAAGCCTTTTCTTATTCTGTGACTTCGAGCTACAGAAAATAAAGTAGCTGTTTTGAACTACTGATACTTTCTTTCATTTGCTATTCATGGAGTCCAGCCTGAAAATAAAGCTGCTGCCGCTGCTCTTGATTCCAGATATTCAGAGCTTTCCTTGGAGAGCGGGGAAATATTATATCCTCACCTCAGCTCGAGGAGTCTGCCGCACACACCAGTAAACATACAGATAGCAAACAAACCAGGGGACAGAAGTACTAAATAATAAATAATATCTTGAAAAAAATCTGCAGAATACTCATGAGGAGAGTAATATGAAAGGAGAAAAGATTCAAAAGATCCACAACCTTATCTTTTATAGATGAAAGGTAACCCCTAAAATATTACTTCTGAGAATTTGAATGAGTCAACATGTTGTGGGGCTTAATCTTACAATGTAAGGGAAAACTGGGAGATGAAGTCATTTTAATTATATGAAGGAATTTGCTGTAGGTATAAAGGGATAAACGAATTACAGAAATACGCATAAGGTAGGCAAGGATCATGACTTTGAAACTTTAGTTCACAATATGGCCAAAAGTATGTGGACACATCTGCCCTAATGGATGGGTAATAATTTGTTCATTTCCATTACATAAAACTGGTTTAACCACATCTCACCAACTGAAAAAACAACATTACGTTGTACTTTTTCATGTCTCCAGTGTTGAGAGATGGCCTGCCGTGGTGTAAGAATGTTTGATCACTGCTGTTTTAATAAGACATCTTATTAAAGACATAGACATTTTTGTTTGTCCTGTTTCAGCACGACAGCTGGTGCTTTTGCATCCAACTGTTTTTCATGCGCATTTTCAATTCTGCATTAAAAAACAACCTGAGTAGAAATCACCACAGATAATCAAGAAGCATGGCAAAAGGTCTTTACACTAAGCTGAGGGGGAAAGCTGGTGTATTGATAAAAGTGTGGTGGAACAGATCAGTATGTAGACAAAGCATAAGAGTTAAATCATCCACTGCAGTTTTCAGTGAAGAGATGAAAATCAGTGCGAAGTGATGAGGAGACTGGAACCTTCCTCAGAAATGCCACATTTCCGATTAGTCTTTTGTTGTTCGAGGTTTGACTGAAGCTCTTATAAGAACCTCATCTTGTGGAAACGTAATTCAATCTCCATTTTCTTTTGGCAATTTTTTCTTATTTGTTTTTTTTTCTTTTCCCAGTTTGGTGTGGAAAAACTTGATTTGTCTGCACAGAGTTCTTGACCTCAACACCATCCTACACCTTCGGGACAGTGAACACGACTGTGAGCCAGACATCTGCTGGAAAACCAGAAGAGTGAAGGCTGTTGGAGCAGCACATTAATGAACACTCTGGAATGAGACTATCACATTGCCATATTATCATACTATATTATGCGTTTGGACACGTGCAGTCACGCTCTCCTGAACTGCGAACAAGAGCTCCAAACGCCTGGGGGATCGCAAATCCTGTCGTCTGTCATCCTGATGCGTCCTCTTAGGCTCCCGCTCCTCGATCACATCTATCTGCTCGTTAATATTCATGAGGTGCTGGTGGCCCTTGGCGCGGATGCAGCTGGCCGCCGAAAGACTCAATATGAGATGTGGTGAATGTCAATAAAGAGATACAGCACTGATGCAGACCTGCTGTTCCATATTCATTAGTAGTTTTACATGCGCAGAGAACAGCAGGGAAATTAAATGTCTCCTGGTGATGAGGTGAAAGGTCAGAGGTCAGCTCATTGCTTCCTGACAAAACTTCCTTAAAAGTAGCCGGTTCAATGGAAAATGAAAAACTATAGTGGTTGCCATAGTGACAGATTAGCCTAATCTAACAGAGCCAGCTGTGGTCTGGACCTACAGTACATCACGCGTGTCACAGACAGAAAGATCAATACACTTGCCAATATTTTTTATTTCTCTTTGATCAATAAGTCATCTGATATTTCCTGACTGTTATCAATAAACATGTCAGCAGATGTTTACTCTATGCAATTTACGGTATTTCCAGGCCTACGTTCTCTATCTGCATCAGCATCACAGCCGATTTATCCTGTCCTAACCAGAGACAGAGAGATGAGGCACCATGTGAGGCATGAGGGATGTGAGGTCGCAGTGATCCTGAACTTTGACCACAAAAATCTAATCTGTTCATCCTCAAATCCAAGTGAACATTCCTGCCAAATGTGAGGAAATTCCATCATAGTGATCCTAAGGTATTGCGTTCACAAGGACGGGATGGACAGACAAGTCACTGGCATGGAGGCATAAAGAATTTCCTTATAAGCTGCAGAGCTTGCCTAAGAATCATCAAGTTTTTATATTTTCTTCAGAATCATAGTAATCCAGTGATAGCCTGAAACAGGACATGATCGTAGCTAATCCGACAGACTGAATATTTAGGACAATATTACAAAATATAAACAAATGAAGGGTTAATAATTGTGCGTACGCTGTAGCCCACAGCTTAATATACAGACTCCACGGTAACATTATACTTCCTCTGTTTTCCCTCCCAAAACCCACAAATCATGGAAACTGTAGTTCCAAAACTTATTCTACTTCCAAAATCCATTCATATTAATTATTATCATCATGTTTCAGTAACCGAATATTTTTTTGACATTACTCAGGTGTACTGGCCCTCATGACACTGCTGCACTAGTGTAAACACGTCCTGGGTCTGGGTTTGGACTGAACACACACACAGATGAAACTGATAAGCATCAGGAACATCGGACTCTGGAGGAGACGGGAAACAAGAGTAGCTCCCAAAACATGTGGCTCTGTTCAGCTCTCTGTTTCATTTTGGTTTTTTTGTACAGAAAGTTTTGTGTAGGATTCCCAGTGATTATCACATTACAGAATTATTCAGACATAGAAAAAGGAAATTGTACACCTTCTTCTGTTTGTTTCTCTGCCCTCTCAAATCAGCACTGAAGCCAAATGCAGTACTTCTAGAACATAAGTGGTGTTTTTTTTTCACATTTTCCTTCTTCACTGCAAATATCATGAGCAGACCAAAAACTAACAATGAGTTAGTTAGTGTACGCTCACTGGTTCATACTGAAGATGTAAATCTTTAAAAACAGGAAACAGGTGCATTTCTTTTGGACTATTTTCAGTGGTGAATTAATCCACATTTTTTTGCTCTGGTGTAGTAGTTGCAGCAGCACAAATGTGTGTCCCCTTATTTGCTGAATGGAAAATAGGGTCCGGCAATATACTTGATAACAAATATCACAATAGGTAATTGATAGTCTTCAATTTTGATAATTGATTACCTGATGAGCTACTGGTTCCAGCATATTCAAATGTTACATATCATAGTAAACCAAATATATTCAGTTTTTTGGACTGTGCAAATACCTAAAAATCTATCTACCTAAATATCTTCAGTAGGAACCAATGCGTTCAGAGCTGAGATCCTCAGACAGAGTACAGGGGCCAGAAAGTGTCGACAGTCACACTAACACACTTGATTTGAGACTGGATGAAGGACTCATCAACAGTACGAAAACCACAGACTGCTGCTGAACGTCTCACTTTCTCTCAATCCAAACCATGTCTGCCTGAACCAACCTGAAGACCACACGAGAGCAGTTACTTACATTTTCTTCGTAACATGAGGATCAGAGAGAGAGACAACAGAATACCCCAAAACTCTGCAGACACTACCACTTATCTTTTTCTCTTCCTCTTTTCTCTCTTCTTCCCTCTTTCACTTCCTCATGGATGACGCTTCATGCTCAAATCGTTATTCCTTCTCCTCCTCCTCTTCCTCTTTCTTTCTTTGTCTTTTCCCTCATTCATCCTTCCTAACATCAGCTCCTTGTTTCTCTTCTCTCTATCCTACCTTGTCCTCATTGTCTCCTCGCTGCCTTGCTCGAGGAGCTCTGTCCGGGATGCGAACCGACAACCGCCCTTCAAGTTCAGGTCCTGCTGACCTTTGCTGTGGCGGCAGACATGTTAATAATCCCCGTGGCAACAGCTACGTCCCCTCGACAACCGCACGCGTTCCCTGTTGTAACAACAGCTGAGCTGCTGCCGCTGCCGCTGCTTACTTGCCCGCCTCCCTCCTCCTTCCTCCTCCTCCTCCTTCTCCTCCTCCCGCTCCTCCTCCCCTCCTACCTCCCTCTTTCGCTCTCTCTCTCTCTCTCTCTGTCAGTCTTTTACACCTCCTCCTCTCTTCCTCTGCATCACCTCTTTCAATTTCTCCTTCTCTCACTCCGACTCTTTTCTATCATCCCCTCCTTCCCCCGGCTCTCTCTAGTATCTATTTCTTTATCACTCTCTCGTCTTACTCTCTACTTCTTCTTCTTTCTCTCCTGTTTACACATGCACACGGACACAGTGCCACATAATACAGTATTTTCCTATGCATCATGAGCTGATTAACTTCCTGTCTGTACTTGTTTCACTGTTTATATGGAAGAGAGAAGAAGAGGGAATGATACCAAGGGTCAAAGGTTACTTGACCCCAGAGTCGATGTTGGTAGGATGGCCTGCAGACTGCATTGAGGTGGACTGTGTTTTAAATGACTGAAGGAGGATTTATAGATCACTGATGTCCATTACACTTGAATAATGCGAAACACATGGCGACATGGAGACCGATTGGTCAATTTGGTTGGGGGTTTTTGTAGAGAGTAATTTCCCACTTTTCGGTTCTGCACATGTCTGAAAAACATAACCCTCTGCTCTCTGTTACATTGAACTTGCTCACAGCCGTTTAAAAGAGCAGTCACAGGTGAGGGTGATGAACAACTGAGGTTCTGTATCATAAATCACACAGAGTGGAAACTTACCCTCTGTGGGGAACAGATCCGACCCGATCATGTACCAAACGTCACGTTTAGATCCCACACAGCACCATCTGCTGTTGTGGTGAAATCTGATGCTGAATTATAAACCATCTTAACAATGTGGGCACTTTTGAACACGTCCCGTGCTCTGATCAGGACATGTTGGTGTGTGACTTTGTACTTTGTGCTGTTGTTTAGTGATCAGCAGTTAGGTTCAACAATGGGCTGCCTTTTTTAAAATTATTATGTTATATTTAAATGTTTTTACAATGGGGGTGGTGATGTAGGTATCTACTGTGTGTTTTACTTTGTAAAGTACCTATTTAACGGAGCTACAGATTATTTAACGCTTGTATGGAAAAAAAATAATATCACAAAAACCTCAAATTTCATTATGGGGCCAAATAATTTTTTTTAGGGGGCCACTATTCGCCTCCTGCTGATATAGAAGCTGGTGCTGGCACTACACAGGAGGATGTACCAGCCTGTCATCATATATCATAGATGTATAGTGTCCAGCTGGGTCATCGTCAGTTACTCCTTGGTGACACCAGAGAACATAAATAAACTCATCAGGCTCAGATAAAGAGATCACTGACCTCCATACATTCAGAGTTTATCTGATGAAGACGTTTCTGTACACTGGATTCATCCCTGAAACGAAACATCAGCAGGAGGAAAGTGGAGATGTACATTTGCGTGTGATGGCTCCCGTGTAGCCGTCGCCATCCTCCTCATCAATAAAGCAGCCGAAAGAGCGTCAAAGCGGCGAGAGCCGTCACTCTGCTGCAGCTTCACATCCACGCTGCAGATAAATGATTCAGACCTGGACACTTTGTGATTGCGTCAAGCTTTGACTGTCCAGGTCAACCGCTCACACTCATCCCCATTATATTATAACCTCATCTGAATTCATTTCTCCTGCTCAATGGTCACAGCTGGGAGTCCAAATGAATTCATTGATTTGAAATGGAAACAAAAGCCCAACTCATCAGTCAGTGCCAGAGACATGAGCTTCTCTTATTCATCAAGAGACTGTCGGGAAGCGAGAGGGTTCATGTTAATTTCATATTGAGTGGCGTTACCTAATTAAAGTCAGTATTAAGCAGCTGCAGTGTTCTGTATGAACGTATTCGACTGAAGAATCCTAATGATTTAGTTCACTTTCCTATCAACAGTCGACCAATAAATAATTTAAAGGAGAGAACTTGTGTTTATCTCTAATGATGTTTCTTGAACTCTGTCCATAAAAGTTTGATGCCTGAACTTCACCAAACCTTGATTGCTGCAGTGTTGAGCGAGGAAACAGTCATGTGAATCATTTGTAACAGTAATGAGTAACAGTTAGGAGCATCATGTAAGAAAACATTGTTATGGAATGTTTTTTTAAAGTCAAACAACACAGAAAGGGGGCAACCGTGAGGGAAACAGCACCACTACCATGAGATGAGCTTTAGTGTTGACCTCAAATATCTACCAGAAAAGCTCATTATGTGACCACTACTATGACAACGCCAACAATGACACACACATAAAGAGCATGGAGACACCACACTGTACTGTAAGCTACAAGTTAGAAACAAGAAGCACAGACCAGAGCAAAGTGACACAGGTCGATAATGGGAGCTGATGTCTCTGCCTTCATCCATGTTTAAATTGCTGCACAACAATCCCCCAGGAATTCATTAAACAATCTGTCACGTCTCAGCTGATTTCTGACACAGACTGAGGCCAGAACTTTATTAGATCCATCTGACAGAGTCTGACATGTGAGACCTTTCTTATTGCAGTGTGTGGCGGCCAAAATCTAACAGCAGAGCTAAAAGTGTGAAGTTTGTTTTGAGGGTGTCGCTACTGGGGGAAGGTCATGGGGTCACTAAAACTGACAGGGTTCACCCTCTGGACGGCAAAGATGAGGTCAGTAAATGTCACGACAGAAATTATGTTTCTTCATAACCGAAATGCAACACATTTTGTTTTATTTTCTCTATTAATGCACTGATATTTCATTCGTTTACATATTTGGCAAGTCATAAATACTAAATAATAATAATACTTCAATCCTGAATCAAGAAAGAGAAATACTGGTGGCAGTGTGGGGTCGTGTTTGATGGGAGTTTACAGTTCAATGGGAAACAGAAAATCACACTTCTGCCAGATGTCAGCTCAGGACTGAACACCAGTACGAAAGAGCAGGAACAACACGGGAAAACTGTTTTAGAGCAGAATGCGCCTTTAAGAGACATTCTGCCCATCTGCAGCGTGCACACACACACACACACACACACACTGCACTTCTAACATGAATAGAACATGAAGCATCATCTAAATACGAGATCTCATTTACACAGCATGTTCTCTCTCTCTCTCGTCCGTCCTTCTCCTCCATATTCACACTCCAACGCAGGTTCCACCCGCTGCCTCATTTACACCTCCACTCATCTTTTTAGTGCTCCCTCCATCCATACACCTCCCCATCTATATCATCAACTCCCCTCACATCACCCTTCACCTCATTTCCTCAACACTTTACATCTTTCACATTCCATCCATCCATCCATCCATCCATCCATACAGTATATACCATCCAGTCTCCCTATGCAAGTGAGCAGGCGGATTAATGAAATGAACCTGACAAGAGAAAAAGAGGATGAAAACACAAATGTATTTTACACCTGAGCTCAAAATGAACCAACCATTACAACATACAACAAAATACAGTAGAGAAAAGGGCAGAGAAATGACAGAGTGTAGTGAACAACAAGGCAGAAGGAAGTGAAGTGAGGAAGAAAGAAAACCATGAAAAGAGGAGGAGGGGAAGACGAATGGAAGAGCAGACATAAAGAGAGAAAAAAGTGGGGGGACAAGCGGTAGATGAGTTATCTGACTAATGAACTCCTCTTATCTCAGAGCTCTGCAGGATGACGAGCAGAGACGCAGATGGAGGCAGCGACAGATAGATTGATAGGCGGCCCTTTGTCCTCGGGTGAGAAGCTGCTCTCGCCGTCTCGCTCTTCTAGTACACAAACTGAGTGATGGAATGAAAAGCTGATGAAACAACTCTCGAGGGACTAAACATCGCGTTACGCAACAAAAAGCGACACAACGGATCACGTGACTGAAGCGAAAAACAGCAAATTATTCAAAAGATTCAACTTCTGTAGTTCTGAGTCTACACTGATCACACTTTTATCTTTTTAACAATCCAACTTATCACATTGGCACTTCAGATTTGCTTTAAATCTAACTGTAAAGACTCCATGGTGTTTTCTTCACAAGAATGAGAAATTGTAAAATACTTTGCCCGCATTGTGTGAAATACTCGACCCCGTGAAATGCAAGGTGTTTGGAGCACGTCAGAGTCGGCCTGTCTCAATCCAACAACACCAAACAACTAAACATCCTACACTGCGGCGAGAACTGCACCCACGAATACATGCTGGAGAAAAAAAATAGACTAACCTTTAAAAAGAAGAACCTTTTTCGTCAACGACTCCAAACTAAACGATAATGTGACAGAGGGACGAATGGACGTGTTTACCTGCAAACACAACGACCTGCATGTGTGGAATCCATTACTGATGCAGTTCCCTCCCTAAGACTGTGCTACATCAGATCAGCAACTGGATTTACTGAGGTGAGTCAGTTTTTAATACTGCAGAGCAGACATACACCTGTGACCATGGTAACTGTAAACATAAATGGTGACGATACAGTGAAGACATAAAAATTACAAATGTTTGACAAAGTGAGACTAAAACTAATAGCATTAAAAAAAAAAACTAAATGAAAATCAGGTGCCAGCATTAACAGATCTACACAGGAAATGTCAACGAGTATAAAAAAAAGTGCGGTCATTTTTATCTTAAAAAAACAGAGTCCTGGAAACCTTCCTCACTCCCATCAATCAGGCCCAGATGATGAAAACATACGTTAAAAAAACAATAATAAAATGATATTTGCTGCACCCTTCATGTTTTTTCATTGGATTATATCAACTTACTCCTCTCCATAATTAAGTGTCTTTTACGCACAGTTGGCTCAGTAAGGACACAGTCACTTAACAGATGATTTAAAACCTCTGGATTTAACTGGCCTTGTATTCTTTTTTGTTTACAGCACAAACCTGATTTTGAGTGTCTGTTCACTCATGTAAGAGCTGTTTCGGGACTTTTCTTATCTGGACTTGTTTACATTTAGTAGACCTTAAAGACGTTAATGAGGCCTTTCAAACATGCAGAGTTTAAATGCATTAATGAGCCTTTAAATTTCCAGTCTGTGCAGGTTTTGGGGGGGTCCAGGTTAGCAGCTGTGGCACCTGGCACATATACAAACAATCAGCTGTCTGTTCAAAGTCCTTCATCCAGACAAACAGGCAATGTGCTTAATTTTGAAACATTCAATAAATCATTGTAGTCGGTAATTTACAGGACTAAAAATTTAAAACAAACTTCACCCTCATGTTGTCTGAATATGAGTCAAGGAACAACGATGATATAATATAAAACTAAGGGATCAAACCAGAAGTAAAAATCAGAAAGAAAGAATCTGTGTTAAAGCTCTCCACTGTGTCTGAACTGTGTCCTTCACTACCACCTCACTTCCTGTGATCAGGGATCTGTGTGTGTGTGTGTGTGTGTGTGTGTGTGTGTGTGTGTACAGGTGAATTGTGTTGGCAGACTGCCAGAAAGTAATTACTACCTCCATTAGAAACCTGTGATCATGTTAAACACTCACCTCTGACACACACAAACGCACACATACACTGACATAGACACACAGGCATTACTGTGAGCTTTTCACCGCTGTGTGCATCTGTGTGTGTGTCTGTATGTCAGTGTGTGTGAGTGGAACAAGCTGAGGAAGCTTCATTTTGTATCATTAGTCACAGTCACAACACCTTCAATCCTGACCTTTGACCTTTACCTCTACCATGATATTTCAGCCATAAAACCACTCTACATATCAGATGCCGGATATCAATCAAGAGACAAGAATGAATTCAGTGTTAAATTCAGAGTTCACAACAACAACTACAACAATAAAACAACAACTACTGGATAAATTACCTCCAGGGAGGCTGACCATTTCCCCTAAGCCAGAAGAGCATCTGTATCTGGATCAGTTTGTGGTCCGGCCGGCTGCAAGCCGAACCAGCGACCTGCTGTTCAGGAGTTTAAGCCCTTGTGGTATGTGCCCTAATCATTCGACTATTGGATCACCGCACTTACTTCCAGTTTGCCATATCTCGCAGTGGATCCAGACCCAGATCTGGATCACTCCCAAAATTTAATCACCTCTAAGTCGGGCTATGATCCTCCTCTAGTGAAATTTTGATGTTAATCTGTCTGTTACTTTTTGTGTGATCCTGCTAATGAACAGACAAACACGACTGATTATATAACCTCCTTGGGGGAGGTAATAAAACTAAAAAGTGTTTTGTGCTGCTTTGTCTAAATTGGGTCTTTTTCTTAACCAGTGCAGCCAGTTTGGAAATTAATTTGTTGTGCAGTCAGCAGCAGAAAGAAATGAGCTTCACTGCTCTGTATTCTTAAGGGAGTCCTCAGTGTGTGTGTGTGTGTGTGTGTGTGTGTGTGTGTGCGTGTGTGTGCGTGCATGCTCCTTTCAGACAAACAACAAAAGAGCTTTCAGATTCAAATCCAGTCCTACGACACAGATGATGGAGAGAGTTAGAAAAAAAAAGTCAACGTGAGAAGGGGACACAGGAGTGAGAGAGAGGCTGGCTAAAAGGACATCACTCCCTCTCTCTCTTGCTCATGACTCTTTTGGGGTTATGTCGTCATGGCAACCGTGGCATGATGCCTGTAATTATCGTCCGCTTTTGAGATGTGGACTAATGGAGGTATCTATCTACCTATCTATCTATCTATCTGCTGAAAGTAGTCCCCAACAAATGCTTATTTCCTCCTCTCTTTTTTACAGTTTTGTCGGCAGTGAGCAGCTGTTTCAATTGAGTTGTTATTTAAAATGTACATGTTCAGCGGGAACCACTGGGCTTGGAGCTGAGAGCCACAGAGAAGAGGAGGGCTTGAAATACCTGACATCAGTAAACACCGAGGGTCATGCTGGGGGGTAGTAACATATCACATTCTTTGACTTTACACAGACAAAAACAGGCTGATGTGATTTGTGGTGACGACATCTGAGAAAATCAAATCAAACATTTATGATGGCTCTTCGCTCGGCTATCCATAAAACCATCAGACATGCTCCGTGTTGTTTTTGAAAATTGTAGCTGCTGATTGGTCTGAAAGCTTCTCATCCCACGACAGTTTGGGAAACATCACTGAGCCGTCAGCTTGTCACATCAGACTGAAGCAGACGGCGGGGTTTGTCTGCTTTTAGGGTCAGAGGAAACTGGATCTAGCACAAAGACACAAATTACAGAGGGATGGAAGTAAATAATATTTCTGTTTGTCTTCCATCCTGCTGAAAGGAGCAATTGGCAGCCACGAGGATATTTGGTTTTCTCCTTGTTATCACTGTCTCGACCCTGAAGACCACAGACCACCGAACAACAAACAGATAGTGTCATATGGTTACCAGCTCTGGAACAAGTGAGTGAACCAATGGGAAGACACCGTCAGTGCTTGACTCATCACTCAGTGAGGTTTTAAAAGAGTGGATGATTTTTCAGCACTTCCTGATGTCAGATGAGAAGATGAGGGTAGAGCAGAGGAGAAGAGAGGAGAGGAGAGGAGAGGAGACTGGGAGAGTTTCCAACTTGTGCAGTGACTGAGCCACTGAGGCGCCTCAGAAACAAGATCCACTGAGAGAGAGAGAGAGAGAGAGAGAGAGAGAGAGAGAGTAATGGCATACTACAGACTACAGGGCCTCTGGCATCATTTGGCAGAGGGTGTGTGTGCGTGTGTGTGTATGTGTGTGCACCTCCTGCAGTCAGCCTCGTTGCCAACAACAGGCCAAACTAATCAGTTAGGGGGGTCGCTGCAGCTCCGTTTGACCTTTTGACCTTGAGGCTGCTCTGACCAACACATTAAAATGTGAAAAGAGCCGAAACTGCACAGCAGCAACACACACACACATACATGGCTACAGAATATAAAACAGAAACTAACAGCGACAAATAAGCTTTTTCACACACAAAATGTAACCATGGCTACAGATGAGAAACATAAACACTTGGTTTGTTTGTGTGTTTTCATGATGGATGCCGTATCTAACTAGTTGTAGCGGCGTGACTGCAGGTGGTGCAAACCAAAGAATTCATCACACATGCATGCACAGTTTAATTATTAATTGGTTGTGTGTGTGAATGTGTGTTACCTAATGCAGATGCTCTGGAGCGTAACCAGTGTTTGACAATGTTCCTCAGCGGGGACCTGAAAGAAAGACACACACACACACACACACACACTTGGTTAAAGCACACAGACACAACACGCACTAATCAAGTAAACAACACCAACAGTCGAAAAGTGCTGCCAGCGCCCCTAGACGCTGTAGTCTTCACTACAGCCAAAAATCTTTTTGATTTTTGGAAAATTAAAACCAGGACTGACAGCATTCAGTTGTCAACATGTTAATCGCAATGTGATGCAGGGCAGAGCATAACATTTTTTAAAAAGATTATATTAATTGTGCTACTGTTTAGTCCCTTCTACGCACCCTTGCTTTTCAAGCAGCTGCTTAGTGCTTCCTGCTGCGGCAGTCATGGAGAACGACGACAACAGCACACTTATGAATGGCTGGTTTTATTCTAAAAATTTAATGCAGTAACTGCTCAGTGACTGCTAAACCTACCCAAACATTAAAGTGGGAGCTGTTAGAGCAGCAGATTAAGAACCAGAGATTAATGGTTTTTGAATTACATCACAATGAAATCAAGTATCCACATAATTCTGGCCACATATTTTATATGGCATGTTTCATGGAAACCTTACACTTTCTTTGTTCATTTAAAAAACGTTTAACCCTGTATGACTTTTCTTTATACTGACAATGGTTTTAACAGATGGAGCTGGTCCCACTTTGTCTTCAGACCGTCAGCGTCCAATTTTAGTTCAAATCCTTTCATGTGGTATTAGGTTGTTAGTCTGCAGAAGACAACAGTTGACTGTCTGATCATGTTTCGTCTCACAGATCTGACACAGTAAATCTCTGATCGACATAAAAACGCTTGTCATGCCGGTGTTGCCTCTTGTTTAAAAAGTGTGAACTGTGATCAGTCTGCAGCCTGAGGCATGCACATGCTTTCATCTCACACGAACCAAAATAGACTCACTAAAAGTGGCTCATTAGAGCCGAAACAAACTTGACTGTGATCGCAAGACACTGAGGGGATTAATACCTCCTGCAAATTGTTTGTGTTGTAGTGTGAAATAATTTTTGTTTTGTGTAGACCTAATGAAGCCTGCTGAAGGACCATGAGAAGGCTGTGCAGCCAGTTTTGAGAACAGTTGATTATAAGAATTAACTTTATTATGTGATTAATTTACAGGAATCATTAAGAGAATTACTGAAGAATTGGACTAATAAGTAGTAGGTAGAACTGATAACAGCACTGGCATCAATAAAATCTTATCAATTCCTATGTTTGTGTTGTTTACGTTCTGGATCGGACGTAACACAATCACACATTTAGTGTTCAGACCTCGCTCAGTCAGCATGTATTCAAAAGAATTTCTCATTACTGAAGAAAATGTAGTAAATTATCGCATGGCAGAGATGCAGACACACACACACACACACACACACACAGAAATACACTGTCTCAGGTGGAGGATGAGCAGTACCAGTTGTTACTATGGTGTCAAAATCACCGTGCCAATTGCCCGACCGTCAGGGTGTCTGTGTGTGTGTGTGTGTGTGACGCAGGCCTCATGCACCCTGGCACAATATCTAACACACACACACACACAATGCTAAAACAGACCATTGTGCACACACCTATTAACTGACATAAAACAACACACACACACACACACACACACACACACACACACAGCTCCACAGGTAGAGTAATGGAACAGCAAATCAATGCGATGACAGGAAGCTGGCCTGGCTTACAGGAAATGGAGAATCTCTGCAGGCCACTTGTCTTCTCTGCTGTGCACCACTTCAGAGTGTGTGTGTGTGTGTGCATAAAACTTTTGTTTTAAATCATACTTTCTTTATTTTAGCATTTACGAAGTAAAACATTGACTCATTCTGAGATGTGAATTTAGATGCAGAAGAAGAACTATTGTGAAGAGTTTTTATTCATCAGACCCAATCTGTGCTCCAGTTTAGGGCCGACATTTCTTTAGCAAAGGCCATTTGGGGAATTTGCTGAAGTCTTTCTGAACACACTTTTGCTTTGGTCTCTGCCGACCTTGGCTGTTTGAAACACTCTGCCTTCCAGGATTTATCTCCCAGTCTGTTACTGGTTTTCTTCCTCTCTGCTTTAGTTTCTGAAACAGCAGCACAGGAGAGGCCAGTTTGTCCTCCATAGAGAAGGGTACATTTGTCTTCTTTATTTATTTATCTTTTTTTTTTTGTTACAAATAGCTGAAGGCTGTATGAAGCTGCGGTCACGACTCAGCACCTCCTCCTCCTCCTCACCTCCCTCTGCTCCCGTCCTCCACCTACACCTGGTAGCCGCCTGACCTGCACACAGGAGAGCTAGCAAACTCTGTGTGTGTGTGTGTGTGTGTGTCACTGTGAGTCCCTGAGGCCATATAGTCCACCATATGAGCAGCTGTTTCCCTCAGAGCAGGAGGAGGAGAGGGAGGAGGAGAAGCAGCTGCTGCCTTTCTCTCTCCATCTTACTGTCAGTTTTTCATTTACTGACCGAACATTCACTGTGAGCCACAAACCAGCTTGGTCCAACCACAATCCTGTCAAGAATCTGATCCTAAACCTGTAGGCTAAAATAATACGTTTCTCCAACAATACTTCTCTTTGGATCTACACTGAAAAAAAGGTGTTATAGGGTAAAGTTATGAGTACATTTTTTTGCACCCATAATCACCTGCAACATCTGCAAAGAACATCTGTGCACATTCACTTAGACACAGCCATTCACAGCCTGTCTGAGCCATAAGGTACAGGAAACCTTATTTTAAGAATCTCTTTTGATCCATATTCAAATGCATGCACTGTACTGTACAAAGCATATAAAATAACAACTAAACTGGCTGATAAGCTTATCAATACGATCTAAGAACTGCCATAAAGATATGTTTGAGGTAATGACACAGTGTTTAAAAAAAAACACTTGTCAGTACATTGTGGTTGACAAAGTAAAATGTTCCACACAATACCTTCAAATGAACACTAATTACTTACTACAAATTAATGATTATGAGAATCTTGTGTCTTTAATGTTAAAATGTTTTGTTTTCATTTCTAAATGTATGAATTTAAATGTTCCATAATGTAGAAAGAGAGATCTCCATGTCTTATTTTGTATTATTATGAAGCAGGTCTATACAAACACTGTCAAAGTAACCAATGTTCAATGCACACAGTCTGTTTTCAGAAAATGTGCCTTAAAACAAGTTGTCAGCATTTACGTATTTTTGTGATTTCACACCTATACAGTCACTGTACTGAGCTGCAACCTCCATCACGACCCACCAGTCAGTTGCTGAGCTAGCAGGTAGCAGGAAGCCATAACTTAATATCTGGCTAGTGCTTGACAGTTAGCAAGCAGGCTTGGAAAACTGTTGAGACCATCTAGTGCTAGCATGATCCCAGTTGGCTAGCATATTAGTAATTACCTCACTCACAGCTTGTATAAGTATAAAATCCTCCTGTGAGTAGTTTCTATTTTTGTGAGGATGAGCTTTGCTAACAATAAGCTAAAGCAAAAGACTGCGCCATTCTGCATGTTGTAGAAACCTGATAAATATATTTTTTAAGGTTTGTGATGCCAGTTACAAAGTGTTCTGATTTCCCACATACCAAACAGTGAGTCAGAGAGGCGAGTGGAGACAAGAGGTTTGACTCTAATTCAGAGATACAACACTTTACTGACGTCTTCACTGACATTTTGATTTTCATGTTCAAGCCTGTGAGGAAAAAACAGGAATATGTCAAGAAGATACTTGGACACAGGTCGATGTTTCTGCTTAGCTCAAGTTTATATATAATTACTATTTAGTGTATTTCTGTCAAGGATACTTTGACTTTTTAGGACCTTTCAGTCATTAACAACAGGTCCACAACAACTGAATTTGACATTTCAGATTTTCAATGCTGTTCTCCCAGCCAACCACTTCTTCTGTGGCTTGTCGCACACCTTTCAGTCTGTTTGAATGTGACGACAAGCAGGGGGAAAAAATGGCATGAGGCAAAAGAGGAAAGCTGAATCACTTTTCTACAATCTGCTTAAACACACCTGCTGATGTTCCTTCTCTTCCTCATCTGTTCTCCTTCTAATTTCGACATGTGACATGCGACTCTCTGTTTATCGTCCAACTCCTGTGCATGTTCACAGAGAACTACATGTTTAATGTGCAACAAATCTATGTGCATTTTCAATTTTTGAAGTGGAAAGTGGAAACCTGAGAAAATAAAAAATATATATACAGTATATGTTGCAAAAAAGTTTCAGAGGTGGTGCCAGAGGTGGGCCATGCTAGGTGGTAAGCACAGTAACTTCAGTTGAAGCCATGAGGTGAAAGTGATTCACTCCTCTGACTCAGACCCAGACATATCATTACCCACCTGTGTCTGGTCCAAGAATCTGAGACCAGCGTTTGGACAACCAATCACAGATTTCACCACCTTTCTCCGAGAGTCATACAACTGACAGGTGCCTGAACCTTTTTCTCTAATCTCCCATATTCTTTCCTCTTCACACATCTTCTCTCCTCAGCTCTTGTCTCCTCTTCCTACTCTCTCTCACTCTCTCCATCCACAGCCTGTTTACATCTTCCATTACAGAATTACCCCCCCCCATCTCTGTCTATCTTCTGATGATGTCAGCTCCAATTACTTTATTACTAGCAGTAAACAAAACAGACACGAAGAATTTAACCGACCAACACGAGAGAGAGAGAGAGAGAGAGAGAAGACAAAAAACATCACATGTACTCTTCCTCCTTCTCCTCCTTCACCTCCTCCTCTATTTCCAGCTTTCCCTTCTGTCTCTCTCTCCACCCTCTCTCTCCACCTTTCTCTCTATTCATCCCCCTCTCCTTCATCCCTCCGGGCGGTTCATCCATCCTGCCTACTCAGAGACAGAAATAGACTGATGGAGAGCAGGAGAGCTCTGCTGGGACGTGACCACTGGACACACACACACACACACACACACACACACACCTTATACTGTATGCACCTATAAACACACTTACACTGTATATAAACAGCAGCAGCAGGTTTTATATGCTGCTGTTTCCACTTTATGGATACAGGAAGCTTCTAATGTGATGAATTTAGGATTTATTGCAGGGGCTGTTGTATTAGACCACATTTACTTTTAGCCAGTTAATCAATTTAGTGTTCTATATATTAGAGTCTTGCACAGTGGCTTTATCTCAAGTTATATGAATGGGTGCTGGAAGTAACCATAATTTTATAGTTTTTTTAAATTAAATTATTAATGTTTTAATCAATAAAATGTCAGAAAAGAGTTAAAAATATGCTCCTACCAATTTTGCAAATGCCAGGCTAACATAATTCAATTGTGTTCTGTCCAAGAAACTTTCCAAATCCCAGAGACTTTGAATTTATTACGTTAAATGACATACAGCCTCGGCTGTGCTTCGTATTTATTGCTAATTCTAAAGTGTTAGCATGCTAACATGCTAAAATAACATGTTTAAATTTGGAAGTGCTGTGGTAGTCTTTGGCTCAAAGCAACTCTGTGTTAATGTCGAGCTTTAACTGCTGAGGCTGTGGACTCTCAGTCTTGTTGGAGTATCAGTGGTTTTATAGATCTGTGCATTTAAAATAGGTTTCATTGATTCTGTGGTATAATTAACCACAGTGTTAAAGGGAGATTAATGTTGTTTAAAATGCTCAAGTGCAGTGAAGCTACCTGTTTTCTCAGGAATGATTTTTTTGAAGTTTATTCATCAATGAGAAACAAAGTTTCGGTTAAAGTGTACACTACACTAAATCCAAAACTTCAGGATTTAGGGTGCGTTATCACAAAAAACCATAATGTAACACAGAGTTTTAAACTTGACTCTTGAGCCCCATCAAGTAATCAGAGCTAATGACTGCAGAGAACCACATTGAAGAGGTAAATAATAAAAATAAAGATAAAAAGCAGGTGCACTCTTCTTTGTCCTTTGTCCCATACTTATGAAGACCCACACTGACATAATGCTAGAATAAAAAAATGATTTAATATCTCTCTCTCTATTTATATATATATATATATATACACACACACACACACACACACACACACACACATATATATATGGGTTCTGACCCATAAAACAAAGGGTTAACCTTGAAAAATCCCTTTGAAGAAGTGAGGACTGAAGAACACATAACACACACACACACACACACAGACACACACACGCAGAGCTGCACTGATTCAGTCCCAGTGGTCACTGCAGTCAGGAGAAAGTATTGTCAACATGTCAGGTTTAACGACGTGATACATGGCTTTAGAGACTGCTTGTGTGTGTGTGTGTGTGTGTGTGTGTAAGTCAGTCATATCAGTGATAGATGAAGCAGCTACAACAATGACAGACAGGATCCCAACTGAAGGAATTTTTAACCCTCAACAACCCCCCCTGGGAGTATCAGAGGTCAAAGGTCTGATGCCTGAATAAAAAAAGAAGAAATACACTGCGATACGTCATAAAAATCAATCAGTCATCCAGTTCATCAATAAGACAGTCGATCAATCATTCATCCAGTCATCGCACTGTCAGTAAAATGAAACTGACAAATTGTCAGAGAGTGACGATGCGACGCATCCTGAGTTTTCTGTCTCATCTCTACCACCTCTCGCTCCATCTCACTCAGTGATCAGAAACACATATGGGAAAAAACACACACACACACACACACACACACACAGAGGAATGTGGAGGAGTGGTGCAGGTCATCTGGAGCTGAACCTAAATTGTCCGCAGGGAAACAAACTTGCAAAATCTTTCTCTATGCAAGAACATAAACAAGTGGGTTCTGGACGTGTGCCGTTTCTTGCTTTGTCGGATTCTGAGCAGAACTGAATAAAATTTAGTGAAATGTTCCACCATGGTCCAAGGAACAGTGATAATCTTTAGCTGGTGCAGGTGACACATAAACTGGATTTTCTGCAGCAAACAGCTAATGGAGTCCAAACTATATTGTAGACTGACATTAAGGTGACAGCACATGTAACTGCCACGTGACTGCCACATGCAAATGTCCACACATATTTACTCCAGTCAGTCAAAAATGACTGATGGCATTTCAGCTGCAGGCGGCACTTCGGTCACTGACCGTCCCTGAACGTACAACTGTCATCCTTCAGGTTGCATGTTTAGATGTGATGACTTCATGTGTGTGAGTGCATTGTATGTTGATGTGTTGTGTTGTGACGTGGATGTATCAGGCTGCTGTTTGTGCCGTTTGTGTGTATGTGTGTGTGTTGTTTTCATTGTTCAGGCCCAACCTGCATCATTAATCAGGAATGTGGGAATGTGAGACTCCTGTTACTGGGTCACAACAAGGGAATAAACTCTGTGTGTGTGTGTGTGTGTGTGTGTGTGTGTGTGAGTGTGTGCATGTGTGTGTTTATCAATCTTTGTGTATCCACACACAAAGTGTCACCTCTCTCTTGGCCTTGTTTCCTCCCCTCCGTGTCCTCATGATAAAAGAGTGTGTTTGGTTTCAGAGAATTTTTGCTGCTCTATCTCTCTCACACACACACACACACACTGCAATTCTCTATTATTTACATCTCATTATCTTCAGATAACTAAGTTAAGATTTAACCCCAGAAACTGAGCTCAACGGATCAGATATTTCATGTCTTCAGATAGTCACATGACCAGTGTAGTCATAACATAAGTTGCAAAATAGAAGAGAATAGAATAAATGTTGTCCAAATAGTTTTTGGTCTCTACCACAAAAAAATAAATTACCTGAAGTTTACTGTAGTTTGCTGACTATATTAATTTTACTTCAATGAGATAATTCAGGTTGAGTGCAGAATAAGGATTTGATGTTTCGAATAACTTATGATTGTTCAAATTATCTGTAAAACGGAGTTAATGATCACAGCTGTTCCCATCACAGAGAGTGTGTGTGGCCGATTTACCTGCAGAGCGTGTCGGATGTCCTGCCCTGTTCTGTCCTGTTGAGACAAACAGAGACAGAGGACAGGAGAGTTAACAAAGGATCAGAAAGTCTGTTTGTCCTCAGCTCTTCTACACCTTTATGTTCACAGCTCTGAATCTTGTCCACACAGACTTGCAGCAAGTACAGGTGGTTTTTAATGTGACTCATACATACATCTGCTCTGTCAGATCCACAGACTCTCAGGGTGTGGGAGAATAACCACACATAGAAAATCCTCCAACAGCCATTTGTGTGTCAAAGAAAACATCTGCGGGTTTTCACTGGTTCACCAGGAGGCTGAGGTGAAACCTTAAAAGTGGAGTGATAAAGTGCTGCTAACCCTTCAATAAGCCATTCAGAAGAAAAGACTTGAGCAGTTATGACTGATGTTTTAAACTGAAACTGCAAGCAACTTGTAAGGTAATTTCACCAGGATGTTTTTTTAGCTCTTTTAGATGGTTCACACAATTTTTAGTTTTGGTAACTACAGCGATAAAAATCGATCGTTCGGTGCTCTGTTATTCCTGACTCAATGGAGAGCTCATGAGCAGCAAAGCGTGTTGTTCTGTACTATCATGTCACGTTTTTCTTCCTCTCTGACATGTCTGAGAATATAATGTCTGTTTTTATGTGGTGCAACTGGAAATGAACGAATCTTGAGGCACCCCAGGCCTGTCCTTGAGGCGCTCCTGGGGTGCTGTGGCACCTGCTTTGGAATCCACTGTTTCAGAGATTACTCTGTGTTTGGAAATACTCTGAACGTGAGGATGAATTACTGCAGGTTATTTTGTTTCCCTCCCACTCTGCTCACAGTGATATTTTTATTCTCCTGAACACGTTCACGTGTTAAAAGCCGATTAGAAAACACAGTTAATCTCATATGCCGTCAAGAAAATTGCCACTCTGAGCTGCTCTGGGTGCCCTGATGGCCTGGGAATTCCTCGGCTCGGCTGTTGAATGTCGCCCCCCCAACCCCATTTTCTGACACCTCTCCACAGTCCACAAAATGTGTAATTTACCCAGCGAAATTATAAATAAGTAAATCATCGTACTGCAAAAAGCCAACTCTAACCCATTAAGTTAAGTGCATTTAAAGACACAGAATAAATCAGCATGCTGGTGACAGCTTGTCAAGATGACGGGTGCGTGTCAGGGTGGGAAGGTAAACAAGCTTGGGGGGCAAGGAGTAAAACTGCAGATTGCAGAATTTCAAAGAAGAAATTCTAGTTAATGGCGTGAAATAAAGTGAGAATAAAGGTTAAGAAACCGGACCAAATTTTCAGCAAGTGACCTCTGTGACCCCAGCTTTAAAAAAAAAACCAAACACGACAGCATGCTGCACTGCAATGAGTCCACCACCTCACACACAACACAGTACAGTACCGAACACACACATTCTACTCACGTCCACCTCAAATCCCTCGAGTGAGAGGGAGCGAGGCGACGACGAAGAGGAGGAGGTGACTGAAAGCACATTTACCATCTGTAATCAAAAGGACTCCATGTTGGACTGTCCCCCCCCACTCTCTCTCTCTTCAATTTCCTTCCTTCTGTTGCAAAGCATGACCAGCATACTGATGCCAGGATTACACACACACACACTCACACACACACAAAATCTAGTGAGAGAAGTAATGACTTTCTGCCTTCTCTCTCAATTCGCTCCGAGCTGCCAATTCCCACTGGGTTGCTCTGTGTGTGAGTGTGTGTGTGTGTGTGTGTGTGTGTGTGTGTGTGTGTGTGTGTGTGTGTGTGTGTGTGTGTGTGAGTGTGTGTGTGTGAGTGAGTGACAAAGA
This sequence comes from Psettodes erumei, assembly GCA_016785225.1. Taxonomy (NCBI): domain Eukaryota; kingdom Metazoa; phylum Chordata; class Actinopteri; order Pleuronectiformes; family Psettodidae; genus Psettodes; species Psettodes erumei. Next base: position 2,921,433 of record JAFBJZ010000915.1, on the reverse strand, counting down.
AACAGAAAGAGCAAGAGACACGAGGGAGGCAATACAACATCTCCAATTAGCTGGGCTGGTGGTCTGTCTGGGGGGGTTCAGTGTGTGCATGTGTGTGTTGGTTGGATAATAAGACCACACAGAAGAGGCCTTCAGGCAGGTCAACGACCTGAACTTGAACCTGATCTCTGGACTCCATGGTCCAACTCGAATCCAGGTCTGACTTTAATGTCTTAATCTTTCCTGTTCTCTTGGTAAAAATACTTTTTCCAGAATTCCTGCAGCAGTTCTCTGGAGAAACAAGCGGAGACTCTACAGAAAGTACAGAGGTTGTTTTTTTTAATTATATGTGCAAAACTTAAGGCTTGTGCACTTTAAGGATTGCAGTGTGCTCTGAACTGAAGTGCAACTAGGCAGAGGGGTGAATATTTCCCATAATCACAGGTGTAATCAAGAAAAATGTAATAATGTTGAGTATTGATAAAAACAACACCAAAAGAAAAATCACCTTGGGCATTACACATTAAAACAGAAAAAAGCAGCAGGGAGGAATAACAACTGAAAAAAACACCCACACACTGCTGCATGCAGAGGCAATGATGATCACCATCAGATCCATCTTATCATCTTAACATCTCACCACAGAGTTGTTTCACTTCAGGGCATCGTAAGAAACTACAGATCCACAAAGACATTTTTCACTTGAAACTTTGAACTTAAAGTGAGACTCCTTTAATATTCATCGCATCTCACCTGTCCTCTCTGATTTTTATTCCTTTTTTTCTTTGGCGGATGGTGTCTGTTTGCCGTACATTCACATGACAGGATGATGACAACTGCTGATAAACCTTATATAGACTGTCAACTGCTTGACGCAAGATTCGATCTGCTCTTGACAGTGACATCGGCCTGCAGCTCGCATTCGACCATTTTGCAGTCACTTCCACCCAGAAACGGCTTCACTGACAGTCGTAGAGTGATGTTACAGGGCAACTCATCGTCGCGCTCACTCGTCTTTTACAAAATGTGCTTCTCAACTTGTCGTTTTAAATCGATTGTTATCCAAACACCCAACGCTTTTCCACAGGAAGTGACATGATTCCTACCATTTGTTTAGTTCCGACAGCAAAACACCTGCAGTTTTAAGGGTTTGATTCAGATAAACCACGTTCTACTGCAGCAGTAAAAAAAGAAGAAAAGAAACATCATTAAGAAGTCTGCACCTTTTCTTTTGGTTCTAAATGACAATGATGGATAGAAAAAAAAAAAGATCAACTGTTCAGGATGTTGGAAGGTGAGAACAAACACATGTACTGACAGATAGACAGAAACAACACTTTGTCTGATAGATATGAACAAAGCACATGAGAGACAGGGAAGGTAGAGAGAAGCCCAGGAAGAAGGGGGAGAGAGAGAGAGAGAAAAAGAGCAGTGATCGACATCTGAGTCTCCAGTTCCTAGATTTTGCTGCTGTTCAGTATTGATGGATGCTGCACTGACGCCTCCACACATGCACACACACAGACACACACACGCACGCACGCACGCACGCACGCACAAAGGCGCCACCATGTCAGATAGCTTGACGAGAGAGGAGGAGGTATTTTGGGGGGGGGAGGAGGGTAAGTGATGGGTTACTGAGCGTGTTACTGTGTGTGTGTGTGTGCATGTGTGTCTTTGTGTGTGTTTGTTTTCCACCAGTAAAAATCCTCCAATTCTCATTTCATGCTTCAGTGAAAAGCTTCTCAGCCATCCTTGTTTCTTCCCCTCATCCTCTGCTCCTCTCTTCATCTCCCGTTTTCTTTTTGTCTCCTTATTTCCTCTCCCTTCTTCTTATGTTTCCTTCATTCTCTTTGTTTCCTCTCCTCTTGTTTCCTCTTATGTTTCCTCTCCTCTCCTCTTGTGTCATCTATCCACACAGGTGTGAGTCTGAGGTCGTACTCTGGGAGCCCCCGTGACACCTGACCTGACAAAACATGATGAAACGTTACATCACTGATTCCCTGATAAACAAATGGACATGTTAATCAATACTGGCTATGAGAGTTGTTGTAGGACATGTGGCTCTACAGGTAGACATTATCAGGTGTGTCCCTGGGCTGCAAGGTGAGCCAGTGAAAGTAGGTGGGAGTATTTTGGGATGGCGTCGGCCTCCGGTGGCCACGGCGACCATCGTCTCGATCACACCCCCCCCTCATAGGACATGAAAATCATCCACGACCTTCATCTCAAACACACTTCACTTCCTCCTGCTGTCTGTCTTCACCCTGTTCTGTCAGTCCAAATCACTCTGCTCCATTTCTGCTCAGCATGTCGCAGCTAATGGAGCCCTGCGGACAACACACACACTGACAGTGACCCAATCAGTACGTCTCTCTGAGACAGCGCCGGAGAGTTTAATTCTCCTTCTCGCTCTTTTGTGTGTGTGTGTGTGTGTGTGTGTGTGAGGGGCATCATGAGATCATGTCTGACTGCTGCTGTTTTATTCAGCAGTTCTACCTCTGAACCGCACAACACACTCAGCAACACCCGCCGCAGTAAAATAAATAGATGTAGACGACTCAAGCTGGGAAAAGATTCTTTTAAATTATTGAAAACCACAAAAAAAAGAGACACTCTGCACAGAACGACTGTCTCCGCCAAAAATACTCCAATTTCTCAGTCTCTGTGGCCACGCGGGAGATAACAGAGACAACACGCTGTGTGGTAAATGGGGGATGATTAGGGATGCAACACAAAGACAAAATGTTCACAACAACACACTTACTTATTACTCTCGTACATGAACAGAAAAGGACTTTTAAAAGAGTTTGCTTTGCTTATTCCTACAACAATCTGAGGTGACTGAAGGAGAATGAAGAGCCGGAGGAGAGAAGAGTTTGTCAGGTTAACACATTGCACAACACAGACCCTGAACATTTCTTTTGACCAAAACACTCAATTTTACTATATCTGGTTCAATCAGTGGATTAAACAGTGAGTGAATTTTTAAAGGAGCTTTTCTTGAGAGTTCAACTCCAGTGTTCAGGCTTTTTCCAGCCAGTCCTGTTTGGTGAAAGTGCCAAAGTAACTAAGAGCATTTTCACCATCAGCGTTTTCCAAAACTGTTAAAGACTCAAAAATGAAGTTTAGACACAAAAACATCTTGGATAAGGTTTTGAAAGTATTGTATTCACTTTTAAAAGAACAACTGTTCTAAGCTAAAACATCTATTACTGCCATTCACAGAACCACAGTTATACCCATGTTCTCAATCTCACTAGTCTTTTTAAATAATAGCTTCAAATTGCCCTTACTGATGATTTTACAGATTTCTCACGGTTTTTGTTTTCTTTGCTGCAGGAACAAAAACCCCACATGGATTTAACTTTCTCTTCAACAAGCAGTTCCTCTGTTCTTCTTCTTCTCTCTGATATATAACAGCAGTGGCTGTTGTTGTGGACGTTCCACAGCGACATAACTTATTACAGCCTGCAGTTCATTAGGCTCCACTGCTGCTGCAGAGACTGTCACTGTTTAAAACTGCTCTATAAAGAATTTAGATTCACTAAAACTAAAACCTCTCCTTCCCTCTTCCCCCTCTTTCTTGCCCTCCTTCCCTCTCCCTCCCTCCATCCTTCTCTGCGAATCTCTCTGAAGGTCAGCCGCTCCAAAGCAGTGGTCTATAACGATTACCAATTTCATCAATTCTGCTACACCGAGGGAAGATGGGGAGGGAGGGGGGAGGGAGGGGAGGCCTTATCGTGTAGCAGCATGAGGACGGTGAACACCAATCAGAGCTGTTCTAGGATTAATAGGAAAAAAAACAGCTGAGTGACCTTCTGTCTGACTGAAACAAAGTGAAAAGGACAATTAAAGTGCAGGAGGAGATTTATGAGGTGATTTATGAGGCGCTGATGTGAAGTCCCACTGCAAACACGATGGAGAAATCACTGCAGCATGTTCTGTTTCCAGAGAGAAATGATAGGAGACACAGCCTACGGTCTAAAGCGCAGTCAGCACGTGTTCATCACAGCCACAGCATGGAAATGCTGGAACAGAACAAATAAAGCACTGATGATTTATTCATACAGCCTCATTAACAGTGGAGTTAAAATTGTGACTTGTCATTAAAAGGTTAAATCCTGTGGCAGTGGCCAGTGAAAGGTCAGGTGGTTGCTGTGATCATGTGTGTTCATCCTCTGGGGAGCATGTCTGTGTTAGATACAGGGTTTGGTGGACGGATTAACCAAATATATCATTATTATTGCAGACACTCTCAGGAGGACATGTGTCTGTCAGAGGTTGAGAAAAATTTTGAAGGACACAGAAAAGCAAGAAGGGTTCCAAGATGCCGACACTGATGTTGGTGGGTTACCCTTAATAATAATGACTCGACAGCTGCAACATTTTCAGAGGTGAGTAAAGTGACAGCAGTGGAGATCTGGAAAAGTTTTTAAAAACTTATAGTTCCTCTGTCCTCCAGGAAACATGTCCATTTGTGACTAAAAAAACCCAAACCCAAAGACTGCAAAAACCTTTCCAAAACTCTTGAGGGGGGAAAATCTTGGACAGACGTTCAGTAAAAGACACACACTCAGCTGATGTGAAGGCTCAGACTGCTGATGTCTGACTGGGGAGGGAGAATCTGAGGAACCGGTCCCAAGTACAAATAATAGAACACATTAAAAAATAATGCTGAGTGGAATCTAAGCAGCTCCAACAACACAGCTGAGCATAACACACACACACACACACACACACACACATACATCTCATGTGCTTCAGATCACTGGCTCACTAAACGAATCAGGATTAGTAAAAGAAGAACAAAGGAGAAGAAAAGAAAAGAGCGATAATGTGAGAAAAAGAAAAACAACAAAGTGAAGCCGAGACAGATAGAGAGAGAGAGAATGAGAGGATGTGTGTGTGTGTCCCACAGGCTCCAACTTGTAACGAGTTCAAAGGTCACCAGGCTGCGTTGCCGTGGTTGCAACCTTGAGCAGAGCAGGATCAGCTGACTGTCTGTGATGATGTCATTGTGTGTGTGGGTGTGTTCAGGGTTCACAGGTGTCATTCTTTAATAAGTCACAGATTCATGCAGACAAAACTGGACAATGCGTGTGTGATACTTAAAGGATCACTGTGTTGGATTTCGTGGCATCTTCAGGCGGCAGAATGCAAGCGAGTGAATGCCCCTCCCCTTCTGAACGTGTAAGAGAACCTACACTGGCCACCAGATAATGGTTCGTAGCTTCGAGTTTGACATTTTGGCCATTTCCATCTTGGTGTGCTGAAACTGGACAATACCATTTTTGGACAACCGAGTGGAGCTGGAGCGGAGCAAGGGCTGGATCTGACTGGGACCTGGAGGACACTGCTGGGCTTACTGGGCTTTAACTTGAACACCCCCAAGTTGCTGGTTAACACATATCACTAGGAACTGAGAGAATTGCGCTAACGCTACCACCAGCTAACTAGCTTGGTGAACAAGATGCATCTGTAATTCATGACTGACTGTAATGTCATAAAGGTTTAAACTGAAATGTACTTACAGGAAAACTTTAACACTCCTTAGGCTGTGCTTTATAACCAAATGCAGGACAACAGGACATTTTTGGGGACTGATTTATTGTCCCCTAAATCAGGTTCAATCAGGTTCAATCAATTTTATAAAATGAACATCATGCTCTTTTGAAGAAGACTTGAAACTAGCGACTGTGACATGACTAGCGACTGATCTACATCGGGAGTCCACCATGTGGTTTCTACACTAGCTCAGGACAGACAAAACAAACACTGGTCCTAGAGAGGGCATTTAGCAATTTTATATTAGCAGAGGGCCACCGTAGTTTCTGCTACAATCTCAGAAAGGGACGGGTTGCAATCTGCAACCTCATCACTGCATGACAAAAGTGACTGCGCTCATTAACTCGTTAGACCTGATATGTATAATTATCACTTTGACTTAATGAGGCAGCTTTGGAAGGGGCTTATACTGTAACTGCTTGCCAAATTCTCATAACATACGAAAGCTAAAGGGAATCGTGGAAAATTACACAGCCTTTCTCTGATCAGAGGACCTTGATATATTCAAACATCCATAACTTTATCTCTGTTTAAAGCTTTCCGGTACATGAAAGGAGTCTGAGCTCATGTGTAGTCACGGTCACATGTCACCCACCAGCTGAAGGCATTTCTGATGAAATATGAAGAGACAGTGGAAACACTGGAAATACAGTCAGAGGGACAGAGAGTACAGAATGTCGAGAGGTCAACGGGCAAAGAGCCTCAGGCAACGGTGTCATCAACTCACACACACACACACACACACACACACACGAGTGCGCTGTGTCACGTGTCTTTCACAAGCTGTCTTTCTTGAAGCCGCTCCGCTTTTCGCATCACCCTGCAACAAACTAAGAGAAAGAAGATGCTAAAATATCTGCAGGCAGATTCTCATTCCTGAAAACCTCCAACGGTTCTGTGAAGAGTTGAGGGGAAACCCCTCCACTCCCCCCACCACCGCCACCAAATAAAAAAAAAAAACAACACCAACACACTCTCTCTCTGTTAATCCCTAGCGCTCTCACTCGGCCCTGTCATGTACCGACACAACAAATGGCCATCAGTCAGACCACACACACACTCAGACATCAATAGGAAACCATCAATAAACAAAGCATCAATAAGCACAGTTACATACCATAATTACAGGCCTTCAACTGAAGTGCAGCTCGCTTCATAATAGAAATATGACACACAAAAGCTGAGGAGAGGAAGACGCTGGGAAGTGACTATTCGACTTTTAAACACTGTATTCTGCATGACTTGAATTCAACATGGCTGCTCCCTCCATACTGAGCTGTGGGGCCATCAATTTAGAAGTCACTTGTATGAATATCATACTATGATTAAAATCACTACACACAGAGCAAAACAAGAAAACAGCAGTGCAGGCAGCACGCTGTCCTAGCTGCACAGGAAGCAGAAGACGGCCATGGAGACTTCTTCACGTTGGCTTGTGCTCGCTGCTCCACGGTGTTGGCTCCAATGTGGAGCTTCATCACGAAACTACAGGTGAACCAGAACAAAGCTTCTCCTCTCACCACCCAGTACAATCATTGCTCTGGGTGACAACTTTTACCTGAGAATATCACAGTGACACCTTCAGACTCTCAGTCCTCAGTGTGTTTTTTGTTTTTTTCTTTTGTTCTGTCTGTAAAGTCAAACGAAGCCTCTAGAGGATGCTATTGTTTGCAGCTTAGGCTTCTCATCATTTACGTCAAATTGTGTAAAATCGTTTTTTAAACAAGTTTATAAATCTAAAGGCATATATGGTTTACTTTAATAATTGAATAATCCTTTGTTTTGTAATAAGAATTTATATGAATTTTTAAATTTACAGCAGTGAGGAGAGTGAATGAGTTACATGTATTTGTGTATGTGTGTGTATGTGTGTGTGTTCGTGTGTGTATGTGTATGTGCACATATCTGTGTTCATATTTGAAGAGTCAGGGTCACTGAATGTTTACATTCCAGTGGTGGCTAATTGGCAATCAGCCTCATTTACCCATCTGTTTGTGTGTGTGTGTGTGTGTGTGTGTGTTAGATGGTGGGAAACCAGTGGCCAAATCGTAATAGTTTCTGTCAACAGAGTTCCCGCCAACACTGACCACTGCAGCTCACACACACACACACACACACAGAGTAACCAAGCAGAAAAATCTGAGGTTTTAGACTGTGGTGAAGTCCTCCCTGTTTGTCTGAATCCTCAGTCCGCTGTCAGACCTCTCTGAGTTGCATAGCTCTGTCGTACAAGTGGGTACAGGTGTGAACAGGTGTGATCAGACTGAAGAGGACAAATTTAACATGATCCTCGCCAGCTAAGCGGACATGTGATGAATTAATGCTAAAGTCAGCGTGCTAGCATACTCATGGTGATAACGCTAACATGCTGATGTTAGGCAGGTACAATATTCACCTCATTTATCAGCATGTTAGCATGCTAACCTCTAAACACAAAGTACAGTTGAGTCTGATGGGGATCGTGTTAGTTTTTAAAAGGTGTTTAGTCAAAAACCAAAGTCTTTGACAAATTAAAAGGTGACCTCATGGTGGTGCTAGAGCAAAGTCAGTGGGTCACTAAAAGTGAGTGGGATTAATCCTCTGGGAACCATGAAAATCTGTAACAAATTTCATGTTAATCCATTCAATTTCAGCACAGGGGCACATTCTTGACTTCTGACTGAAGGTCAACAACTCACAGACCAGATTTATGGAACTTTTCTACGACATCTAATGGCCTCCTTCAGAGGATGAAATTGGCTCAGGTGTCATTAAGAGGTCACGACCCCTGTCTTTGTTCAAGGAATGACTTTCTGATATGGCGGTTTCACATTTAGGACCACTTGTTTCACTGTAAGGGAGTCATGTGATAACATTTCACTGAAGAAGACTGTGCAGCTTCGAAAAACTAGTAAGTCAACTTTTACTTTATTTGTAGATCCATTCAGTACTCTTGAAATGCTTAAGTCTTGACAGAAGTGGTAGGTCCACTGACCGACTTGCCACTAGGATAACTTTAAAAAAGTGTTTTAACATAATAACCTTTCTGCTCACAACATGACAAAAGCTTTTGATACAGGGTGCCCTGGTGGCCAAGAGTTTAGATACATATCCTATGGTAGAACAGCAAAGGTTTGCTTCCTGTATCACTCCTGTCCCTCTCCCCAAAGTTTCATATCTGATTATCTCCTGTCTATCTCCTATTAAGGTGAAAATGCCACAAAGAAAAAAAAGATGAACCTGAGAGGAATCATAAACTGCAGCAGAAATGACGAATCAATTAGTGAATCATTAAAACAAAATTAAGCGGTCCTTTCACTGCTCTCCAGTGTGAGGATTTCCTGCTTCTCAAATTTTCAGCTCTAACAATTATGAATGCATCAAAGTGGCAGTGGTGCGAAATGTCTCTTACAGTTCTCCCTGAGGGGACCGTAAATGTCGGAACCAGCTAGCGGTTGTCAAGATAAATAAAGCAGCCAGTTTGTCCCAACACTGTGGGACACACTTCCCAACAGAGTCACGTTTCCAACCGGCTGAAAATCCCACAAGTGGTTTAACTTATTGAACTTTGTACTTGTCCCATCCACGCACAAAATGTGAAAGAAAAACTGGTGCCACGCACATCCCTGAACATTTTCATGCTCACAACATGAGCAACCTGCCTGCTTCACCTCTGTCTTTGTGTGTATTGACTCTATTAGTCTCACTCAGTTTAATGTCTGCTTTCTATGTTTATATTCCCTGTGAAGCCCTTTGTCACTTCGGAAAACATAAAAAAATCATTATTAAAATAAAAGCAGAGCTGGGTGGAACAGCTTTCCTTCCTTCCTTCCTTTTTTCCCTTCCCTCCCTCCATCATCCCCCCTTTCTTCTTTCTTTCCTCCCTCTCCCTCTCTCTCTCCTGACTGACCTCAGTGTTGCGCAGCTAAGACACACTCCCACGTGTTTTGCGAGCAGGAAGCAACACACACACACACACACACACGCACACAAACATGTACAGTAAAAACAGCATGTAAAACACACACACACTGCTGCAAATAAGTGTGACAAGTGTAAGTACAACATGGCCTCGAAACTAACGCGAGGAGCACATCAGTAAAGTGGAGCAACACACACACACACACACACACACACACACACTAACAAAGCTGCTCTGACTAACCGCTCAGACCACAGAAAGTGACACACAGTGAAGTAGAGCAGAACTGAAGAGTCTCTCTCACACACACACTTTGTAAATCAGCCCATTAATGACGACCTCAGCAGCAGCAGCAGAAGAACTTAAGTCGAAACAGAGTAGAAACAGTCCTGTACCTGCTGCTACTGCTGCTGCTGCTGCTGCGTCTCCTCCCTGAGGACCTCCTCGCTGTCAGCAGGTGTTCCCCTCTCTGACCCCGGGACGGGAGGAGGAGGAGGAAGAGGAGGAGGAGGAGGAGGAGGATCACACACTCATCCCCACAAAACTGTTCCTTTTTAGCAAATCCACCAAACTTGTGCTCACACGGACAAGTCTTCCTGTGTGTCTGGAGAGGAAAAGAGTTTTGTAGCAGGGAAAAGAAGAAGACGAAGAAGAAGTCCCTCTCTCAGTCTCTTTTTCTTTCCCGCTGCGTTCCACGCTGTGACTTCCTAACACCCACTCCCTCCCTTCCTCCCTCCTTCGGCTGCTGTTTGCATCTAACGGCGTCCCAGAGTTCCTCAATGCAGCCGTTGCCGAGCCGCTGCTGGTAAAGCCATCTGTTGCAACACGTCTGCCTGCCTGCCTCTCCACTTTCACTCTCCCTCCCTCCCTCCCTCTTTCTCTCTCTCGGGCCGAGAGAGAGCGACAGGAGGGGGAGGGGGCGGGAGTAGGCCTCACTGTTGGCCAATGGCGAGGCTCAGAAATCCCTTCACCCCGGCCGGGGCGGGTGGAGCCAGCGGCAGAGAGGACAGAATGAAATACAAGAGGGAGGGAGAAACACAAGAGGCAAGTGTTCAGACAGACACACAAACACACACACACACACACATACACACAGGGGAGGTGACCAGAGTAGGAAAAAGACACACAGGAGGAGAGAGACGCGCAGACATTATGCTGCCAATAGCATGTGGACAGATATTTCTTAAGTATTCTCTGCTCGCCACACGTACATTTGAAAAACCGACCAGTTAGTCCTCATCGTGAAGCCTCATCTCTTGTAAAATCTAAAACATATATATATATCTGACAGGATTATTGTTGCTCCTTGTGACCATTGGGGTCAAGGAGACCTGAGCACCTGGCCTCAGGGGGCAGTAATGAGCCCAGCACACCTCAGTGAACCACAGCGAAGCAAGCGCGACGTCGCACTCGCAGAAACCTAGTGACGCAAAGATGAGATTCTTGCTCTGTTGGAAGATAGTTTGTGTTTCTATAACAAGGACGAGGACTGACTGGTTGGTTTTACAAATGGACTGGTTAACTTTCCCCTCTATGAAGAAGCACAGCACATTTCCTGTTTCCCAGACTTTTTCTTTTTTACCGGCATTCAGTATATTTTTTTATTAAGTGCAGAAAATAATATTACTTTGTGATGTTAATAAAAAAATTCATCTGGTTGCAATATGCTACAGAATTTTACTGTTACGGTTTCGTTGTATGGAAATGTACCATGCTGTAAACATACAGTAGACTGTAGATTGCCTTCCTTTTTCCTCTCTCACGGGTCCTTAAACTTTATGGATGTGCACATTGTTGAAGCAGCTCTATAAATCTGGTGATGAATCACGATTTTCACTGATTTTCCATAGAAACACTAAAACTCACTGAGACCAGGAAAACAGATCATTTCATTCCTGTTCTCATGTCTTTATACTGGCCTGCTGCTTGTGAAAGTACCAACTTTAAAATTCCACTTGTTTATGATGATTCAGGGCCAAAATCTATTTTTTTAACCTGCTGTTTTATGATGAACTGTCCAGACCACTCAGGTGTCCAGGAACAGGTCTGCTTACTGTCATCAGACTCAAAACCAAACCTGGAGACGCAGCGTTCGGTTTTTATGGACCACACATCTGAACAAAATGCTCCAATTCTCAATTCATTTAAAGCAGGGTTTCTGTTTGCCACTGCATTTCATTAGATTTAATTACATCTGCATAACATATTTATATCTTTGCTCTGTACAATTTATATTCTCCTGCTTTATGTTCTATTTTTCAAGTGCAAACTTCTGTTATTTAACTAAAAGGCAGAAATACCCCCAAATATTCCTTAAAAATACATTTTAAACACGGAACAACAAAAGTTTAATTTACCTGAGCTAATGTCATCTATCGCCCAAACTTTGTCACATAAAAATAGCTTGTTCTTAAGGAAGAAGGAGCTTTTTTTTAAATAATTAGATGCAACAGGTGAGTTGAAATATTGAAATACTTTTGGCCATAAAGTGTAATGCTGAGTGAGAGAAGAGGAGGAGTGGGATGAATGGGGGGCGGGGTATGGAGAGAAAAGAGAAAGGGAGGGAGGGATGAAGAGGAGGTGGAGTGCAGATTGTAATGGAGCTGTTGGCAGAGCTCCTGGCTGTTCATGGGTATTCATGTAGCTGGTGGCTTCAGTTAAATGGAGCGAACGGGGGGGGGGTGCAGAGTTTCAGCTGAACAAGAAGTCTGCTTATGCCCTTTCCAAATGAACACCATGCAAACACAGGCGAGTTAAACGGTGAACTGGACTACATTAAATTAAATTAGACTGAAAACGTGTCTGCAAATGTCAGAGAGGCTCCACATGTTCAACAGGTTTATGAGTTCGGCAGGTAAAAGTGTGCGTTCAGACGGAGTCCGGTTACAGAGCACAAACCTGCAGGCAACGCAGAGTCTCCAACAGCTGAGTGCACTCAAAAAAAGAGAGTGGAGCTTTAAAACTCAACCAAACTGTGACAAAATGCACTTGCACAATTTTTTCCCCATTCAGATCTACTTCGTCAAACCAGGATATCTCTTAGGAAATGTTTGGTAATACATTTTTAATCAGCCCGTGCACATGGTTCGAGATCTCAAGCAGGGTTGCAGTGGGAAATTTCTTTCAGAACGTGCATCAGAGTTTGGTCAGATCTGAGGTCGTGTATCGGTGTAGCCACGTGTACACACAACATCAGTTTTACAGTTTAACTGTGCAACAACACCTGGACGACGTTTGCTGTGCCACTTTGTGGTCTGATGAGGTCTTAAGGCTTGGTTTTAGGGTTTAGGTTAGGGTTAGTGGAATGTACAATGTCAATGAGGGTCCTCACAAGTATACAAGTACAAACCTGTGTGTGTGTGTGTGCATAGCTGAGACATACAGGACAGGAGAGGAATGGTATCATCTGGAAATATGCCCAAGTGACTGAACTCACTCACTCTCTCGCTCTCTCTCTCTCTCTCTCTCTCTCTCACACACACACACACACACACCCCCTCCTGGGTCTATGAGCAGTAAAGCATCCTGGGAAAGCGGCTGTCCAACTGCTGCAGCCTCGAGGCGTTTACAGGGGGAAAAAAGTGCACATTAAATCACCGACAGACTTACAGTTATTTACTCAGCAGTCTGTTTTCTCTGCAGCTCCACTCCTCTCTGACTGTACTACAGCGCTTCTCCAGTAATGAGTCTGTAACAGCAGAAACAAACAATTCATCCAGGAGCACCAGCACCGGTCGTCGGTCCACTCAACACTTTGGTTTATGGGGTAAACCAGTGCAATGGCCTCAGGTTTATGAAGACAGTTTTCAGATGGAAGAAACTTTACCAAGATGGTAAAGGGTGGCCACAAAAGGATGAACGTGGTCACCAACAACCTGGCTGTGACGTTCAAACCATGACGCCAGATTCTGACCTGACAATCTGCAGCCTCAGCAGAAATCCAGATTCATCAGACCAGGTTTTTCCACTTTATATAAGCATGTGCCCACTGCAGCCTAGGGTTTCTGTTCCTGGCTGACGTGGTTCTTCTGCATTTGTAGTTCATCCACTTCAAGGTTATGATCCCCACAGCTGTACAGAGGGGTTATCTGAGTTACTATCGTCTTTCCATTACCGCTGATGAGTCCCTCTCATTAACAAGGGGTTTCCATCCACACCACAACTCCTGCTAACTGGGTGTTTTTATGTTTTTTTGACTCAATGTTGAGCAAAAACTCACAGCAATCACATCGCAATCAAAGTCATTGAGATCACATTTCCATCTCGACTCTGACTTTCACAGTATTTTACCAACACCACAAAATTTAATCTAAACTCTAAATCTGGAATGTTGCCAGGTGTGGATATGGTAAGGTAACAGTATAAGTTCTGATTATGTTGATGAAATGTAAGCATCATCACAGCTCTACAAAATATATTTACCAATGCAGAGTACTTGTATATGAACATAATTTTTAGGAGACAGAGCTGATTATCTTTCCTCTACTGCCACCATCGGGTCCAATTAAACTAAAAAAAATCAAAGTAGTTAAAGAGTTTTGTAACACAGTATTAGCTCAGAGTTTGTGTTTTGTGGTTAATGATTATTCACCACAAACACCCAACAGACATGCTGATTGACAGAAAAACTAATTACAGACTCCAGTATTGATGTCAAATCACACAGCTCATGGTAACCACAAACCACTGCTCGCCTCGTCCTACCTGTTTGATTTCTGCTGATGGTTGAGAAACTTAACCCTGATTGGCTTCCCCTTCACTATTTCATGCACACTTCACATTTTTCAATCAAGACGACACATTTCCAGCCTGCCCGAACACGTCTTCAGCTCTCAGTTTCACCTACCTACACCAAATCAAGGCTACGTTTTCACATCTTTCAACTGACTCTGCATGTAATCCTACCACGTTCAAAGTCCTGTCCATATTTTAAACTATTCAATGGATTGCCATGAAATTCATACAGACATTCCTGGCTCCAAGAGGATGAATCATTTTGAGTCTTTTCAGTCTTTTCCTTTGTTATCATGAGGTTGACATTTGTGCATTTTAGTGAAATGGATAGAGTGCTATAAAATTTGGGCTCAGACATGTTCCCCTCAGGATTACTTGTAGTAATATTATAGCAGTAGTAACATTTGTGATCCTCTGACTTTATTATCTCGCAACATTATCAGGTCAAACGTAAAGTATCCATGTGATATTTTGTTATTCTGTCAATGCTTTGGTTAGGTTTAGGGAAAAAGAAAATCCACTTGGTTCAGGCTTGAGAAGGATCCTGGTTTGGATTTTAAAAACAGCTACTTCATTCATCAACCTTTGTGGTCTTGGCTAAAAGAAAAAATATTGATTGTTGGAAGAAAGCTGCTGTAAAGATTTTTAGTCAGAGGTAATCCCCAACAAACCCAGAAATATCCATGTATTCTATTATATCCCCTGTGGGTATATGTTGTATTCATAATGTTAAGTGAATCTGACTGCAATCCAACTGACTTTAAGAGGCTAAAAACACAAAAATCACATCAACAGTGACCATTCAGCAACAGAGTTTTCCTGCAGGTCAGCACCTAATGGGATTATGGAACCTGAGAGCCACCACCTAACTGGAACAAAAATAAATCACAGAACAGGTCCCCAATCCAATAGCGTCAGCTTTTCAGTTTAGTTAGAAAACACAATTTGGACATAAATCCTGTTTACTGCAGAGTGTTGATTTTCTCTTTAGGCTCCCAGCAGACCCCAGAGCTGTCAATACCATCGACAATGAGACAAATGGCTGCGCGCTCCGGCCTCTAACAGCACTGCAGAGTCTGTTAAAATCACCACTGTCGGCTTCAGTCCACAGAGCTCCTGAATCAGGTTTATCGGCAGAGCTTTGTGCTGTTTATACTCATACTACGGGAACAGCGCTCGCCCCGGAGACTGGAGAGACATCCTGACAGAGTATGAACATAAGCACTGACAGTCTTTGTAAATAAAGCCTAATGGATGTGCAGGGTAAAAGGGGATACATAATGATCGCAATTAGAGAAGCGATCACCAGACAGTTAAGAGACACTGGTTTGAAAAAGGAAGGTCGCTACTAACAGCTGGGCCATGTTTTCTTGTCTCTTATGAAACATAATATGCAAGCTTTTAATAATGACCACAGTCTGAAAACTACAGAGTATTAATGAAAAATCTGTATCTATGCTTCACTGACAATAAAAAAAACTGTAGAAGGTCATTCTGGGCAAAGTGGCAACTCAGTTTGTAGGATTCTTGTGTCATATCAGAGTTTTACATGATTTTAGTATTGATGGAATGAAGTATCTCAATCTGTCAATGCTACATTTACTGTAAGAGAAGAGCAGCATCATTTGGCTGCTTCATGGCTTCATGGATTATTCAAAAAACTTCACAAAGATCAATCTCAATCAATGGCAACAACAACTGAAGCTCTCTGATTGGATGTTTCTTACAGCAGTGCAGTCTGGGACCAATTACATTATAGACACAGCAATGTACCTTTGACTCTTTAATTTTTTGACGCTCAGTGTTTATTTACTTGCACTGATGATTCAATCAGGTGAGTTTCCTGACAGTCAGTTGACCTCTACTTGAAAGATTAGTCGTCCCCACTGTGCTGCTGGCAAGCAGAGCCAGTTCCCTGTAGATGTGGATCAGTGGCACAGAGAATAAGACACACACAGCACTGTGTGCCATTGTGTGCTTCAGGGTCACAAATCCATAAAAGTGAAGGTCCGGCGTGAGAAAAATGATTCATCCAGAATGTTTCATGGTCTCAGCTCAGGATGAAAAAGTGCTGGTTAGCAGTCGTCTCACTGCAGAACGGCTGCTGCTGCAATACAATGACAGGAAAATACTGCAGATAGACATCTGAACACTGCGTGTGTGCGTGTGTGTGCGTGGGTGTGGGTGTGTGTGGGTGTGTGTGGGTGTGTGTGTTCACCAGAGAGAGAGAGAGAGAGAGAGAGATAGTGAT